>OY977952.1:22954361-23649861 GCA_963854355.1 Epinotia brunnichana
TTAGAAGGCGGCTTAAGAACCTCTAACAGTCGAGTTGCCCACTCACTTTACAAAGGGGGGACAACTGTCATTTGCGTCCCCAGGAGCTTACCTAACCACAACCCTGCACATGTCCCCTGGGTGGTACTAAAAAAGTGACGAAATCAAAGGCCTAATAATGTATGCCAGACGATTAAATAATAAATAGAAATTAAATATCAAGAATCCAGTCATAAGTTAATGCCAGCGTCAAAAATACATCGTCCGTTATCATTGAGGTATAATGTACAGTCACGAGCCGGGATTGTTGAGCCAGTTGCCATTACTCGTAATTTAGCCGTTTATTCAATAACCGATGTCACCGACTGGCTGACAGCTATTCGATTTGCATTACACGGCCAAATTAGAAACATGGGTAAGTGGATCAACAATCCCGGTTCGTGATGGTACTAATACTAACGTACTAGAGAAGACAACACGAACATTATCTGTGCGCCGGCCGGCAAGGCGGGGGGCATGCGGGGGGAGGGTAACTTGTCATAGAATACACTGAGACGATGCAGCCCATGGACCGCGCGCCGATAGCGCGAACGGCGTGCCATCTCTAGTACGTTAGTACATTATACCTCAATGTCCGTTATCACCGACACACAACACTATTTAGTGTTGTGTGTCAGCTGGGTGACAATCCAAAGCGGGTGTCAAGTGGTTAATAAATACCAAGTGCGGGTACTTTGGAAACCCCGCACAGCAAGATGTTGATACTCGCTCAAGCCAGTTGTCCTGTGACCATGGATGTTGTGACACATCCCAAACGTCGGAAGACCTCAGAGAGGTAAAAAAATAAGTTAATTATACGCTCAGACCATATAATACTAAAGAGAGGACAAGCCGCCGGCGGCAGCGTCGCAGTTGTTAGCTCAATGGGCATACTCTGCCGCTAGTTCACCGTCCGGTGTTACCGAGTGTGCACGCGTGCTGATCGCAGATAATATTACGTTTCTTCCCAAAATGTCTGATATGCTGCGCGTGTTATGTCCGATAAGAGCGCAGGTATACAAGTGTGTGTGCTTTAGATGTGTGCGTGACTTGTCAATTACTTGTGCTTTGTGTGGAATGAATTTGCGACAGGCGTACTCAATACAAATCGGCCGGCATGTCCAATCTCCTTATATTCATACATCTGTGATTATACGCGTTTAAGTCCCGTATAGTAAAAATAATGTTATATCTATATAGGGGTGCATGTGTGTAAAGGCTTTATGAACGAGGAAGGGTGAATTATGAACGAATGAACGGGATTGATGCACATTTATTTTATGTAAAATAAGTAGAAGTATCTTAAATATGGCGGATAAGAGCCGGAAAGGATTTTTCTCTGATATAAAATTTACCGAAAAAAAACATGAAGACTTACTTTTCAAACACTATATCTATAGGTAGCTTTACTTACTCATGTAGTTCCACACTACTTGGCTGCATTGGGCATTCAAGAATGCACAGTAAGTTGGAAAAGTGTAGAAAAACGGTTTATTAGGATCCGTTAGGACGCGGCTGGAATAAACGAACCACTCTTGGCGAAAGCGTTTGATAAGGGTCCGTATTGTTCACCATCTGGGCACATACTAAACCCACGCTGAAAAAATATAACTCCTTATACAGGGTGACTGGTAATTCAACCTATTCCTTGAAAGGGGTTATACTAGAGCTAATTTGCAACAATTTATGTCCAGTCAACCAGGGGTCGAAACTCGCTGGTTTCCGAGATATTCGAGTTTTTAGTTTGTATGAAAAAAAATCTCCTTGCAGCCTTAAGCTGGTGATTGTGACAAAAGTACTTCCATTTGGATGGTAAAAAAACATTTTTGTCACAATCAGCACTTTAAGGCTGCAAGGCGATTTTTTTCAAGCAAACTAAAAACTCGAAAAATTAAAAAAAATCGTGTTTTGACCCCTGGTTGACTGGACATAAATTGTTGCAAATTAGCTCTAGTATAACCCCTTTCAAGGAATAGATCGAATTACCAG
Organism: Epinotia brunnichana; assembly: GCA_963854355.1. NCBI lineage: Eukaryota > Metazoa > Arthropoda > Insecta > Lepidoptera > Tortricidae > Epinotia > Epinotia brunnichana. Next base: position 22,956,369 of record OY977952.1, read on the forward strand.
TCACCCGGTAGATACGGCAATGTGTATCATATTTTTCCGTTCATGGGATGCTGAGAACATTCGTGACAGCACAAAGCTTAGTTTCAACTGGCTGATTATTTTTAACACCCCGACGCAAAAAGAGGGGTGTTATAAGTTTGACGTGTCTGTGTGTCTGTCTGTCTGTGTGTCTGTTTGGCTGTGTGTCTCTGTGTGTGTGTGTCTCTCTGTGGCATCGTAGCTCCTAAACGAATGGACCAATTTGGATGCGATTTTTTTTAATCGGTAAGCTGATGGGATCGAGATAGTTCTTAGCTACGTTTCATCAAAATCGGTTCAGCCATTTTTGAGATATTGAACTTTGAAATGAATCTGTCGGGGGTTTTTTAACTTCTTTAAGTTTTAGTTTTTTAATTCAAAGATTTACGAGTAAGTGGAGATAGCTTCCTTCTGCTTGATCAGTTTGCTTTGTGTCAATTGAAGAGAAACAATAATGGTTGAAGTATCATTATTAATTTTCTGCGTCATGCAGGTTGTTGAAACACGCTGTTTTTTTTAAATTTGCCGTTCTTTTCTAGGCTCACCTTTTTTATTTTATTTTATACGACGCTTACGGCCTGCCTGATGTTAAGCTGGTACCGTCGCTTGGACACTTGTGACTTCGGAAGAATCACAAGCGCGTTGCCGACCCTTTATTCACTTGAGGATGTGGCGACCTCCTTGTAGAGCTTGTAAGCCACCATTTTTGTATTGACAGACGGAATCTTCTGTGGCTGTCAGAGGCGGACAAAAGACAGACTTGTCCTGTTCGCTATTACCCGAGAATAATAAGTATATTAATTACCTAGTCTTACTGTCGTTATCGGTATTGTCCGTAGTTGTTACCTTTGATAATAAATACCGAACTATACGCATGAGTTTCATGTTCTCAACATCGACCTGCACTAACTTCTCCAAAAGGATTCGCTGTGTTGGCAGATAGAGACATGCAGGTCCCTCACTCCCAACACAGCGCACCCTAGACCTTTCCCTGGCCAGACTTCTATTACCGTACTTACTATCTGTATTCAATGCCGCAAGGCTTCCTACACACCAACGGCCTGGTCATGGTGGATGTACTGTGAGTGGGTCTGGTGGTGGTGGTGCCGAAGATCCAATGTCCGTCTGTCCAGTACGCATCGTAGCCGGGGTTGGGGTTGTAGTACGTTTTACTAAAAAAATGAAGTTTGTTTTAATTAAAATTTTCCAATATACCACATGAACTGATTTTCGAGAACAAAAGCGTTGATTTTTAAACCAATAAACCAAATCGCTGTATGTGGGCCGATAATATTTGAGGACTTCCGTCGATTCCTCAAGGATCTCAGAATTACCTTTGGCACTTCATTGTTTGCTATTTCAACGGAATAATATCAGACTCTGTGACGTACTTATATAGTTTGAAGTACATCATTGAGAAGTTCCACAAGCCATCTGTGGTCTTCATCATCACTTCCACTTCACCAAATTTATGATTTCCGGGTGTAAATACACGGGTTATAATAGAAAATACTAAAATTACTACACGCGTGCCTAATATATTTGAGGAGTTCCCTCAATTCCTCATGGTTCCCATCATTCAACTGGGGTTTTGGAAACAATGGGACCAATCTGGAAGCATATACTTTCAGTTAAAAAAAGAATTGTACGAATCGGTTCATAAATGACGGAGTTCTAAGGTAACAAACATTAAAAAAAAAAAATACATCCGAATTGAGAACCTCTTCCTTTTTTTTGAAGTCGGTTAAAAATGAGACCTTAGGACCCTGGGGGGAAAGTGCCCACAGGGTCTATAAAGAGTGCTCGAAGCGACTCGCCGAAATAACGGGTGACCGGGGGGCTGGCTCATACCTCGCACAGAGGATAAGCATTGCCATCCAACGTGGCAATGCTGCCAGCCTTCTGGGCACGTTGTCCAGCGACGGCGAACTGGGGCAAATATTTTATTTGTAAGTTATTTTACTTTATAAGTATATTTTCTATTTGTGATGTTTGTTATCTTTATTTGTTTTATTTTTTTTTACTTTCGTGTAGGTATTCTGTTCGTCGTTAATTTTTTACTCACTACTATTTTAGGCTAGCTTAATTTTATTTATTTAGATTTAATTTTCTATTCTTATAAACCATATAAATTGTTATATATACCAATAAATACATGCTTTATAAGTAGTTTAGTTTTAGATATAAGTTATTTTATTTTATAAGTAGTTTAGTTTAAGATAGGTATAGTTATAATAAGTTTTGTGTAATTATTTTAATTTCAGTTTTATGTAAAGTAAAGTATTAAAATGACGAAAATGCACTTTACGTGGGATTAACCTTAATTACTACAACTAATAAAAAACTTTCGCGGTATTTAGATTTTTGAGAAAGTTGCGTTCGGCGCTCGAGGTCACAAACTTGGATTATTCATTGGGCCAACATCAAAAACAAGTCTGCCAAAAATTAGAACGTCCGGATTTGACGCTAACTATCCCGGACTTTCAGGCGACATGGTTACTGGATTATGAAAGGAAAAATATAACAACGAGACGTCATAAAACTGACTTTTACCGTTTCGTGTAACCATATCAAAAATGGTTACACGAAATACCTCGGGACAACTTTTGGCAGCTACAAATCCTGGAGATTTACTTAGGGGCGAATTGCAAAAAAATTGTACATAGTTAAGGGCCTTAATCTAATCTACGCTTTAACTTTACTTGTGTAACCACAATGGAAAAAGTTATGGGAGCTGAAACCTACATAGTTAACTTTAAAATTGAAACGCAGAAGCTTATACACCACTATCTTGAAATAATTTACAAAATTGAGGAAAGCCTTGTTTTCGACCATGGTTTTACATGAACATGGTTACGCTGAACCGAATTGTTATGTATTGGTGCTCATTATACGCATAATTTCATGTTCTTTAATTTCCTAATGCGTAACTTTTCACTAGGATGCACCGTATAGAAGCTACGAGTGAGAAACCAAAAAAAGTCTGCCTAAAGTTGTCCCGAGATATCTCGTGTAACCAACCATTTTTAGGGTTCTGTACTCAAAGAGTAAAACGGGACCCTATTACTAAGACTCCATGATGTGTATAACAACAATGCATAATAACAAAGTGTATAACAATGCCGCTATAACAACAAACACTAAAAACAGAATAAAATAAATATTTTTGTAGATTATGGTATGGAACCCTTCGTGCGCGAGTCTGACTCGCACTTAGCCGGTTTTTGATATTTGCTTAGATGTATCGATGTAAACAATATTTAAAAAAAAATCTTCTACTCCACCTTTTGCAACAATAAATTACTCTACGAACCGGCGTAAAACGAGTGAGAAAATAAATCTGAAAACTACTTTATTACGTTCAGGTAACATCATTACCGAAATGGTTTTCGATTTAGGCATCATTATATAGTTTGAAATGTTGTCAATACTCACCCAGAGTCGAATATGCGATCGGAGGCTTTCTTCATTACCGCACATAATAATAGAGTAAAAAAATTACGACGCTCCGAGGAAGTGGGATTTTTCGCACCCATGGACAGTAATGGCCATTTTACGGACAGGTGTGTTAATGTACTATACCGTCATACCTGGCCACAAAGTAGGAATTACCGCACGCTATACGTGCGGCAAATCCCATTTCCTGGCCAGGAAGGGACGCAAAATTTGGTACTCACCACGGGCGGTCATAAAGAAAGCCTCATATCCCATATTTATCGCCCACGCCTTCGGCTCGGGCGTCAAATACCTGCGATCTGAGCTTCGAGCAACACAAAAGGGAGTAGGCATTTTCCCTCTGCCAAAGTACAAGCCTAAGTGGGCATGCTTCGTACACAAAAATGTAAAATTCCCCAATCCCCCCCCCCGCAAGAAATGACATAATTGTTTGACTGTAACATTCATAGCTAAGGCGACTCCCTTCCGCTAGGAAGGCCGTGTTGCTCGAAGGATCTGAGACATTCTTTGTTTTACCGCCCTAGGTAATAAATGTAGTATTATGCAAGCACTTACGTTTTGGGTGATGATGTTATAACTGTTTGGTCCGGCTTATATGTTTTAGGTCTTCTATCTGAAAAAAGATTTATGATTTCTATTATTTTGTTGAAATGTAGCTAAGAACCATCTCGATTTAAGCTTTCAGATTAAAAAAAAACTGCATTCAAATCGGTCTATTCGTTTAGGAGCTACGATGCCACAGACAGACACACACACACATACACATAGACAGACAGACACACAGACACGTCAAACTTATAACACCCCTCTTTTTCCGTCGGGGGTTAAAAATGAACATGTCGACGAGGTTATGAATGTCCTCTCGCTCGTACTCGCTGTATTTCGCTCTTTAGTGTATAGGTGCGAATGAGAAGCAGCGAGTGCGAGCCAGAGGTCAGACCAACTGCACAATCATTTTGGTTCTCGAGTTTGTTTCTTTTTTTCCCAATTATTGCATTCAGAACAGAACTGGCCCCGTAGCATCGTCTCGTTCTATGGAACGGTGTCAGCCAGGGACGGATGCTCTATCTTGTCACTTATCACGCGATAAGTGACAAAATAAGAGCGTCGTCTCGTTCTATGGAACGGTGTCAGCCAGGGACGGATGCTCTATCTTGTCACTTATCACGCGATAAGTGACAAAATAAGAGCGTCGTCTCGTTCTATGGAACGGTGTCAGCCAGGGACGGATGCTCTATCTTGTCACTTATCGCGTGATAAGGCCATCCATGCTACGGGGCCAGATGGCCGTTGGAGGCGAAAAGTTCTCAAATGGTCACCATTTACCGGAAGATGCAGGGTAGACCCGGTGACAAGGTAGACAAGGTGGACTGATGACCTGGTAAAGGTGGCGGGAGTCCGCTGGCGGCGGGTGGTGCAGGACCGACCACTTTGGCACTCTTTGGGGGAGGCCTATGCCCAGCGGTGGACGTCTTTCGGCTGATATGATGATGATGATGATAATTTCTGGTTTTGTCGATAGCGTTTCATTAGATGTGAGGCATTTTTTTGTATATTGAACGTCTGGACGATTTTTTTAACTTAATGAAGGGTCTATCAGCTAATAAAAACTCACAAAGTCCTGGCCGCGAGTTAAACTGAGGTTGGCAAGTATCTGAAAACATAAAAAAAATTAGTTTAACTGTGAACATACTTAAATAAAAGATCGCATGTATACTTGACATTATGTGAGTTGTCCGAATGGGCAATGGATGAAAATTTTAGAAAGAAAGAAAAAAAATTATTCGTGGACAAAACAATGGGTGTAAAAAACAAAACACAGAACGTAAAAATAGCAGGGTCCACGAAAAGGCCCCGACTCAGCATGGTGCTAACCTAGAAGGCCAGCGCTGGTCTTCCGTCGGAACCTTTACATGAGTTACCTCCTGGAAGGCAACACAAAACAAATACCTACGCTAAACATAATATATCTTAAAGAAGTGCCTGACTATTTTTTTGGTGATAGGAATAACCTTCCTTAGCACCAGAAAAAAGTTGCAGACTTTTCAGCTGCGTCAATTATTTTTGAAAAATATAAACAGTTCCCTCACTTAGGTATTGGGTTAAGGACGGCGAATGAGACACTTTCCTTGATCCGTCTCATATTACAAAAAAGCTGCCTATCAGCAAAAAAAATATCAGGCATTTCTAAAATGATCATCCATTCCCAATGCATGGGACTTCAATATCGAATAAATTGCACTCAATGGATGCGGATATATGTACGTAGAAACATACAGAAGAAAAAAAAATAAAAAAAAACGATTTTATTAGTTTTATCGCACGTTAAAACAATAATTTTTAATTTAATTTTTTTAATAAAATTACAACAGTTACACAGAATATTGAATTAGAAATGATATTTTGTAGGTAAGTACACATGTCAAGTATAGACTTAAACGCAAATGTTGTGGAGATAATTGTAAATTACTGACTTACTCCATAGTAAACGCGCCGAGAATATATGTTGTGACGTCATATCATAAGCCAGTTTAATATAGAGCGTTTTCGGGGGGTGCCGGCGCGTGCAGATTTCAAATGCATATTATTATCATCATCATCATCATCATATCAGCCGAAAGACGTCCACTGCTGGACATAGGCCTCCCCCAAAGAGTGCCACAATGGCTGGTCCTGCGCCACCCGCATCCAGCGGACTCCCGCGACCTTTACCAGGTCATCAGTCCACCTTGTGGGGGGCCTACCCACGCCGCGCCTTCAGAACCTTTCCGCTCCAACGGCCATCGGTTCTACTTGCAATGTGCCCCGCCCACTGCCACTTAAGTTTAGCGATTCAAATGCATATAACATCAGAAAAATAAAACATAAGAAAGTTTTAATGCTACAGTTGTTTTAAGGCGACGTGAGCTCCAAAAACGGATTTTTAAAAAATCGTAGCTCTTGTTTGGATTATAATACGGTTGCCTTAAATTTAATTAGCAATCTTGAGGCCATTCTAAAGGGAAATCAGCTATTCGAATCCTGAGTTTTTGACTTTCGCTTGATTGAAAAAAATCACGAACATAGGTCTAAAATACACTTAAAAAAATCGTAACAAATTATGCACAACAGCTAAACATATTACAATTGGTTTTAAAAATCGGCAGTGTCATGTTTGAGGGAAATCAGCTATTACTTTTTTATTTATTAAAACACACAAAGAAATAAAATTAAAAAACATGATATCCGCGCTTTCAAACACGCACTGCCATCTCGCTCACGCTTATGCTCAGTGAGAGGGTGAGAAGACCACGAACCTACGTCCCCTTAATGCTGGATTATACTTTTGATTTTCGTAATAAAATAAAAAGATGCAAATTCCCTATTGCATCAAAGTAGTCCGTTCAAAAAGCAACTCTACCGTTCAAGGTTCAAGGATCTAATTGCAGTTACAGTTTTATTTTATTTATTTATTTATTTGATATCATGATGTTGTTTAGGTCGCACGCAAAAGCGAGCAATAATAACTGATCGACCCTGAATACGAACGTTATTCTTCTAAACTCTCGGCTCACTGGGAGGGGTGAATGATATTTTATTATTTTAATCTATTAAATATATCGTCGAAGCTTAAGCGTGACTGGACTGGACATGTCTGCCGGATGCACGCGGGGCGATGGGCCAAATTAGCCACCGAATCGACCCCACAAGATGGCTTCCGAGGGTAGAGGCAGACCGAAAAGGCGATGGCAGGACGACCCTAACGCCTTGGCCACGACTTTGGTCTTAAGCGACCTGCGACCAGCGTTGTATCTGTTCATTGCGCGTGATCCCAACTAACCACAGTGCGTTGTGCGTCACGACCGCGCAATGAACAGATGAAACGCTGGTCGCACGTCGCTAAAGACCAAAGTCGTGGCCAAGGCGTGATACATTTTGTACAGATTGGCGAACTAGCACAGGACCGAGACGACTGGCACTGACACAATATAGGCTTATAAAATAAAATTAAAATCGTCGTCTATTAAGTGTTTCTTAGACGGTCACCAACACGCCCCTCAGACCGAGCGACCATGGTTCGCACCGACCGCTGTAGTATGAAATCCAAACAACTGTCTACATGGTCGGTAAGTACCTCATAGCATAGAATACTAGAGAGAGGACAAGCCGCCGGCGGCCGAGTCGCAGCTGTATGCTCAATGGGCATACACTGCCATACTGTGCACGCGTGCTGATCGCAGAGAATATTACGTTTTCTCCCAAAATGCCTGATATGATGTGCGTTTATTGTCAAATAAGCGTGTAGGTATACAAGTGTGTGTGTTTTAGATGTGTGCGTGCTTTGTCTTGTCAATTACTTGGGCGTTGTGTGGGTTAATGTACTTGCGACAGGCTCACTCTATACAAATCGGCCGCCATGTCCGATCTCCTTATGTTCATACATCTGTGGTCGGTACGGACCAAGGTCGCTCGGTCGGAGGGGCGTGTTGGCGACCGTCTAGCAGACTCTTAACCCATAACACCAGCCTAAGGCCGGGGGCGCACTGGTGGACCGATGAGCGACGCGAGATCGATCTGCAAACATCAAGTCGCCCGAGTTGTAGGCACTGAAATCGCAGTCGCGTCGCCGATCGCCACCAGTGCGGACCCGCCCTATGAGCCTACCACGGGGCTACTTCGATTTGTGTAAATTTTTTTCATTGTTTGAAGGACGGTCAACCTAAGTGGGAACTGACACTACCTACCAAGCTGAAGGTCCTGGGTTCGATTCCCGGTAAGGGCAAATATTTGTGTGATGTGCATGAGTAATTGTTTCCGAGTCTTGGATGTTTTCTTTGTATTTAAGTAATAATATCGTCATCTAGTACCCATAACACAAGCCTTATTGAACTAACCTTGCCCTTGGGGCTATTTAAATTTGTGTAAGATTCTCCCCTAACTTTTTTTTATGATAATAACCCGTTTTAAAATGCAAAAACCGCTAACCACTTAAGTACTTATAAAAACCGGCCAAGTGCGAGTCAGACTCGCGCACGAAGGGTTCCGTACCATTATCAATAAACATATTTATTTTATTTTGTTTTTAGTATTTGTTGTTATCAACAGAAATACATAATCTGTGAAAATTTCAACTCTCTAGCTATCACGGTTCTTGAGATACAGCATGGTGACAGACAGACGGACGGACAGCGAAGTCTTAGTAATAGGGTCCCGTTTTACTCTTTGAGTACGGAACCCTAATAAAATGGCAGTCTAAAGTGTTATATAATACCCACTTACCGAAATATATGATTATCCATAACGTCACACCGAAAACGTACCACATGATTGATAATATAGTAGGCTGATATAAGCCTCCTCAGTAGATCAAACAAGACTGATTATCAAACATTATAACCTAACTGTAACCATTATAAACTAACCATAATAACCTTATGAAATTACTGATTACGTATTTTTATACGAATTTAAGCGATGTTTTAAAAAAAAAATTTGTTTACTACTGAACTCACTCAAATCGAATCACTAACACAAAAGTTACGTGCGTCGTCACATTTCAACGATTTTAACGAGAAAAAATAATTTAAAGAATTAATTAGATGGTCTATCTGACATGATGTATTTGTTTGATATCGAAGTTACATTTGTTGTTAGTTGTACTGTTTTTAAATCGAACAAAATTTGTTAACGCACTAATTTTATAACTATCATAAACTTAGAATAAAAACAATATAACTTGCTAACTATAAAAAAAAACATGTAGAAGTTACTTTTTAGGGTTCCGTACTCAAAGAGTAAAACGGGACCCTATTACTAAGACCCCGCTGCCCGTCCGTCCGTCCGTCTGTCTGTCACCAGGCTGTATCTCACTGATACCGTGATAGTTGCAGTTGAAATTTTCACAGATGATGTATTTCTGTTGCCGCTATAACAACAAATACTAAAAACAGGATAAAATTAATATTTTTATTGATAATGGTACGGAACCCTTCGTGCGCGAGTCCGACTCGCACTTGGCCGGTTTTTAATATCAAATACAACTAGGGACTCTGTGAGATGTAGAACTCGAGAGCCTGATTACAAAAAAAAAAGAAAAAGTGTCTCGACAAAAAATTTGCTTACAAAATTTCACAAGAATCGGTTGAGTAAATGCGAACTATAGAGGAGTACAGCTGGACAGCGTGACAGCGTGACATCGTGACAGACACCGGACATACGAACGATTTTCGGCCCAAGCTGAAACATAGAACTCCGTTCGCTACGCTCGCAAGTTCGATAAAGCCAAAACAAATTATTAAAACCTACTAAGTTAAACTGCAGGACCGGCCATTGTGGCACTCTTTGGGAGAGGCCTATGTCCAGCAGTGGACGTCTTTCGGCTGATATGATGATGATGATGATGAAGTTAAACTGAACCTATAAATGTTAGCTGCAGCATTTTGCGCCGAACACGCCGGCAGCATTTCCACGCTGAATAGTTTATTCTTTGTGCAGCTGCCGCTGCCAGGTCTTCAGCCACTGGCGGGATCTATAAAGAAATAAATAAAGAAGACATTTATTCACTACACAAAAGACACACAGAGACAAAGGGAGTAGACATACATTACAATTTGACACATATTGTGTGTGCCATCGGTCGCTGTCTAGGCCTTGGTCGTACTGCACACGCCGCACGCAGCCGACAACGTCCCGTCGCACGCAGCGTCTGAATGGTGTGTTCGAGAATGCTCGGGAGTGGTCGTTTTCGCCCGCTGCGTGCGGCGTCCCCCCCGCCGCCCGCTGCAGCCGCCCGCTGGCCGTTGCGTCTTTAGTCATTTTGGAGCATTGCTGCGGCTGGACGCTGGCTCGAAATGGAGAAATTTACAAAAGAAAAAGACGAGTTTTTGATCGAGTTAGTAAAGTCGAATAGTATTTTGTACGATACGCACCCTCCGTATGTCTAGCTTTAAATATATTGTTCTTCTTTTTCATTTGCTTCCTTGATATTATGAATAAAATGTCCTCATCATCTTCCTCCTTAAGCAGTAAATACGCTTGAGTTTTTTCCATCGTAATACTACACACACACATCCGTTCGCTACAAAAACCCTCGGAAACTGCCGCGACTGGCCGCTGCGGCTACGGTCTCAAAACGACCAAACACCCGCTGTCGGCTGCGTCCAGCGTCTTCCATCAGTGCGACGGGACGTTGTCGGCTGCGTGCGGCGTGTGCAGTACGACCGTAGCCTAAGCATTATGCCGAGGTGTCAGACAGATACCTACAGCGCTGATTTTCAGACAGCACCGTATGTGACCCACGGAACACAACACAACATAAGACACATAATAAACACAAAATTATTGTATACACACAAAATAAATAAAATAAGAATGCAATAAATTTGTAAAATATGTACCAGTATCCAAATGAAATAGAAAAAAAAACAAAAAGCAAAAAACGTGACACGGTTGATAGGAAAGTGCTGGATTGGTTAGGATTGGGATTTCTGGAGCGTCAACAAATAGCATTTAAGCTGGCGCTTCAAGGTATACTTGCTAGACGCTCCTTGAATAGGTGGAGGGAGATCATTCCAACACTTGGACGCCGCGAACCTAAAACTACCTCGAAACGCCGTGGTCCGATGCATTGGCACCAGAATCATCGCCTTACACCTACGCGCACTCTTGGGCCATACAAGTCTACTCAGCAAATATAAATAAGCCTCTTCGCGGTCACTCTTTGTTATTTCTCTAATATGTACTCGATTTAAATTTCATGCGCTTAGTTTAATAGACCCCCGGTTCTGATGTTTCAATACACGTTTTCAGCAATAATGTCAAGGATGTCAATTTGTTCTTGTCGCTTCTTATACCTGCCTTGTTGTTTACCTTACCTTAAAACATGTATTGTCTATTTATTATAGAGGTGCGAGACTTCTTTAAGACTCCACATTTTCATAATTGTGTAAAAACATTAAAAGAAATAAGATTTTCACCGGCGATTACTCTGCTTCGACCGTTGCTAAGAAATGGGCCGTTTTCTAAGAAAACCGACGGCTTTTTTGCGCCGCTGAGCCATGCGCAAGCCCGGCCGAGCCACGGCCGAGGCTCGGAAGCGGCTCGGTGTCGGCGTAACCACTTCGGCGAACTATCGTCTTCACATTTTAGTCTGTCCACCACTACGGCGGTCACATTCATCCGCAATTTATATAATAATCCTAGTGGTTCAGGCATGCGGCTGTCAAGCGCCGGTCGTGGGTTCGAATCCCGGCTCGTACCAATGAGTATTTCGGAACTTATGTACGAAATATTTACCGTTAGCTTTTCGGTGAAGGAAAACATCGTGAGGAAACCAGTCTAATCCCAATAAGGTCAAGTTTTCCCTCTGGGTTGGAAGGTCAGATGGCAGTCGCTTTCGTAAAACTAGCGCCTATGCCAAATCTTGGGATTAGGTGTCAAAGCGGACCCCAGGCTCCTTTAGGGGCACAACCGGGAATAACGCTAGGAGCATGATGATTGTGGTGACGCTGCAATCGTGTGCCGTGTGCTAGACTGACCGCCGATCCTAGTCTCGATAGAAATGTTAAACGGAAACAAGAGGCAAACTCACCAGGTTTATAAATTTAACTTTGACCGCTGGATAGCGGTAGGCAGACCGACCACAGGGGAAACCTTTGATAAACTTGAAAGGAGTAAAAATTAATTTAAGGGAATACTTAAGTGGTGCCAAAATACTGAAGAAAAAAATAATGCAGACATATTATGTCCGTTTTTTTTAGGATTAGAAATACGGTAAACAAAGAAGCAGTCGTCGTCAACCTTCTGCTTGGGACAAATATTAGATGTTACGAAGTCTATAACACAACGAGAACTTAATAGGATATTAGTTACTAGCTTTTGCCCGCGACTTCGTCCGCGCGGAACTCGTTTGTATCGTAACTTTCTCCCCCCTTTTCACCCCCTTAGGTGATGAATTTCCAGATATAAACTATCTTTAGTAAGGATTATTTGGGTAGGCCCCGGAATTCAAAGTATCTCTACACCAAATTTCATCTCAATCGGTTCAGCGGTTTAAGCATGAAAAGGTAACAGACAGACAGAGTTACTTTCGCATTTGTAATATTAGTATGTATTGTATGAAGGAAAGGGTCATTATGGCTGAGTTGCATGATTGTATAGATTAGCTTACTCCGCCTTTTTTTACAAAATAGACTCCGCCGCAAACTTGGTTTCTATGACCCGCCTCACCATAATAGATGCATGTAGCCTTTTTTCAGTATTATTTTGCATATTTTCATATCACACGGCCGTAAGGACCTTTTCTACTCAACCGTAGGACTAAATTAACTGACTGGTAATTTAAATATTTAATAATAATAATTTACTTTCAAAACAAAGTTTTAACCGACTTCAATTCAGTACTCCGCCAAGCCACATTAACATTTCCACATTTTTTTTCCAATTTACCACATGAACTGATTTTCGAGAACAAAAGCGTTGATTTTTAGACCAATAAACCAAATCGCTGTATGTGGGCCGATAATATTTGAGGGCTTCCGTCGATTCCTCAAGGATCTCAGAATTACCTTTGGCACTTCATTGTTTGCTATTTCAACGGAATAATATCAGAATCTGTGACGTACTTATATAGTTTGAAGTACATCATTGAGACATCACACAAGCCACAAGCCATCTGTGGTCTTCATCATCACTTCCACTTCACCAAATTTATGATTTCCGAGTGTAAATACACGAGTTATAATAGAAAATACCGAAATTACTACACGCGTGCCTAATATATTTGAGGAGTTCCCTCAATTCCTCATGGTTCCCATCATCCAACTGGGGTTTTGGAAACAATGGGACTAATCTGGAAGCATATACTTTCAGTAAAAAAAAGAATTGTACGAATCGGTTCATAAATGACGGAGTTCTGAGGTAACAAACATAAAAAAAAAAAAAAAATACATCCGAATTGAGAACCTCCTCCTTTTTTTGAAGTCGGTTAAAAATAAAGATACGTCAACAAAATGTTACATCTAATTGTTTTCAAAATAGCCATAATTAAACATCTTTTTTACCTTGTTTTAGAAAACATCTTCGAAACTACCGCCATAAGGTACCTTTACCCTTGGAACGTCACATACATATATTTACCTATGTAATGTTCCTATTCCCCAGGACTCCCAACTACCGTATTAATCCGCACATTTCTAATAGTTGCTCCATGTCGCATCTCATATCATGTGATTTCGCTACCCCAATTCATTAGAAATCTATTCAGTACGGATGTTATATAGATAAGTCGGATGTCTACAAGGTAATCGATGCAGTTAGATCCTTCTGGTGCTAGTCGGTGTGAGAAGAGACAAGTGTAGTGAGAGCCCTCGAGTATAGTATGTACAGGGTGTATAGATGTTCCAAAATATAATTTGAATAAAAACATTGAGACGAGTTATTTTGAGTAAACACGTGTGCATATGTGAAATGCATTCGTATGAACAGCTAATTAATTAACTTACCTGTGCCGGTCTCTTTCGACTGGTGCAGTGACAGTGTCGAGTCTAGGTACCGGTTAATACTGCCTCGTAACGCACCAACCGCAAGTCATACATCATTCCAAGCACACAAAGGGTTTAAAAAAATAGTTTCCTTCAAAATAATAAAGTAAACACATGATAAAACGTATTCGCGAATAATATTATTTCTATCGAAAGTTTGTATATCGAAGCTGCTCTTATGAAATTTTAACAACGTAGTACCTACTTGCTTGAATTGAGGAAGAATAAGTTTCTGTCAAAAATTTCATTTTTGGTACAAGCTTTTACTGCCGACTGTACTTTTCTGCATACCATCATCAAGTACTCATTGAAAAGATTCAAACGAGCCCAAACTCGATGGGGTTGTGTCGTTTTATTGTGGAGTTCCTATCGCCACCTTCCAGATCCAGCATCAGATCAGCTCCAAGTCATCACTAGACCCCGCTATCGGAGGTGCAAATTGGTAGCTGTCAAGTTCTTAGGGATGGGAAAAATATTTATGATATCGATATCGATACTCTTACTTATTCTGTACATTTCGTTTTATATGTATACCATTTTTTAGACTAAGATGTTTTTTTTAGGATCCATGATAATAATTGTCATCAGAAATATAAACCATTATCAGTACAACAAAGATACTATGGTTGCTATTTTACTTTTCTAATGTTTCGAGTTGCAGGGCAGTGCATGAACGCTCTTGAGTGTCTTTAGATAAACCTTTTCGATAGAGGGTTTATAGAGATACTGGGTTTATAAGGGTTTCGTAGCCAAATGGCAAAAAACGGAACCCTTATAAATTCGTCATGTCTGTCTGTCTGTCCGTCCGTATGTCACAGCTACTTTTTTCCGAAACCATAAGAGCTATACTGTTGAAACTTGGTAAGTAGATGTATTTTGTGAACCGCATTAAGATTTTCACACAAAAGTAAAAAAAAAAACATTAAGTTTTAGGGGTTCCCCATACTCAGAACTGAATCTCAAAAAATTTTTTTTCATCAAACCCATACGTATGGGTTATTTATGGATAGGTCTTTAAAAATGATATTGAGGTTTCTAATATATTTTTTTCTAAACTGAATAGTTTGCGCGAGAGACACTTCCAAAGTGGTAAAATGTGTGTCCCCCCCTGTAACTTCTAAAATAAGAGAATCATAAAACTAAAAGAAATATATGATGTACATTATCATGCAAACTTCCACCAAAATTGGTTTGAACGAGATCTAGTAAGTAGTTTTTTTTAATACGTCATTAATCGTAAACCGCAATTTATTTTACGGAACCCTTCATGTGCGAGTCCGACTCGCACTAGGCCGGTTTTTTTGTTGAATATATTCATCGTGAAAATATTATAACTGCAGAGAATCTAAAAAAAACTGATTGTTCATTAAGAATACGATTTTGGTGTAAATAAAAGAGAGATTTATTAATCATTTATTTTTTTAATAATTTATGAATGGTTCGTTCTATGAAAATAACGATAATTTGTTAGTAATGATGAAAAATAATGATGATAAACGGCCTCCGTAGCCCAGTGGGTAGTGACTCTGCCTACGAAGCTGGAGGTCCCGGGTTCGAATCCCGGTCAGGGCATTTATTTGTGTGTTTATCACGAATATTTGTTCCTGAGTTATGGATGTTATATATGTATATAAGTATCTATATGTATTTATCTATTATATATATATCATCGCCAAGTACCCACAACACAAGCCTTACTGAGCTTACCGTGGGCCTAGGTTGATTTGTGTAAGATTGTCCCATAATAATATTAATATTAAAAATAAAGATTTTTATTTATAAAAATGAAAATATTGAACTGACAATTTTGTAATTATAAAGCCCTGTTTTATAAAATAATCACGTTTAATTAAAGTCTTAGACTCTCATTATGATAAAGGAAAATTATCAACATATATAGCTATAATTATCGACATGTAGCTAGTATTTCAAAATATTTTTTACCCATCCCTAGAACTTGACAGCTACCATTTTGCACCTCCGATAGCGGGGTCTAGTCATTACTCATCATAATATTGCATTGTCATGCGATATACATATGCTTGCAAAATTTCAGCCCAATTGGATAACGGGAAGTGACTGAAAAATGGATTGCAAATTTTGACGGACAACGTACATATTTACATATTATTACATACGAACAGTGCAAGTTAATATAAAGCTTGTAATAATAAAAAATAAAGATCACGAAATATTAGCGCGTAAAGTTTGCTTTAAAGAATATACGTAGGTATATAAGTAAAACAAAATATTCGTAGTATCGTAGCTAAATGAATAAATACAACGAAAGTTCCTATTACTAAATTTCAGAAATGGTATTAATCGAGCACTCTGTATGTTTCAGCGAAGTTTTCCTTGACATGGTTTCAATCAAATCAAAAGATCGGGGATCGAGCGATGGCAGTCTACCCTTTGTATTGCATAGGTACATGAGAAAATGTTGTTATTATGCATATCAAAAATTCCGGATTCAGTTTTTTTTGCGTGTACGAGTATTATGCTTACAGGTGCGCAACATTTCACGCTTCAAAAAACCGAACGTGTCTACATACCTACCTACATACGGGCATCAGAGGCCTAGCACACTAGGTTTTATCGCCACGTTTTACGGCGAAAATGTACTCAAATGTCATGTAAAACGTGACATAAAACCTATTGTTTTAGTGCCTCAGACGGGCATAAAACGCTGTTGATCCGTTTCAATGGGCATAAACGCTTCGCTCCGTGCCTCCCACGGTCCTGTTGCGGTCATGGCATGATAGACTCTAGTGGGCATAGATCTTAACGCGTTCAGGGGTGGTACTCAGATTATGGAATGTACTAGAATGTCACTTAATTTCTCCATACAAATTGAGACGTCCGCCGAGCGAAGCACTGGCGCGGGCGCTGAGCGAGCTCCTATAGAATGACTGCGGCAGCCGCCGTACTGCTTATGTGTGCGTGCATGCGCGTCTGTGTGAGTCAGGTTCAAACTCATACCTGTTACTTTATTTAGTTCGGTAGCTCAATCTAAGTTCTACCCTACATGACAGTAAAAATATATTCCCTTGCGGTTCTATGGGTTTCGCTCGGGCGTAGCCATAGTGACTTACAGACATTCTCAATAAAATATTGCGATAGCCGTATTGTAGTATACACGCACGGTAGGTACAGATTTTAACGGTCATACTTAGCCATTACCGCGCCCGAACGTGTTAAGGCGCATCCCGAAGGGCGAGTATGTATGTCCACCGCGTGATTTCGCCCCGTCTGGACAGGTTGCATGCTGCACGGCGGCCGGAAAACCAAAGTCACACCGTTCTGACGGACACCCCACTTACCTTCATCGACAGGACTGCCATGCTCGCCCGTGAGGATGCACCTTTATTCCAGCGTATTCGCTCGTGATTGGGGAGACCTCTCTCGTACGCGCACATTGAACGAGCGAAGCGAACGAAGCTTTTCGTTTCAGCTTGGGTCAACATTTCTTCGTACGTCCGGATGTCCAGATGTCCCGCTGTCCGGCTGTTCTCCTATACAGGTCGCTTCTCTCTACCAAAACTTTGTGAGCCGGTTCAATAAAATATTTTCTTGATTCGGTTTTTTTTTAACTACAACTTAGAAAAGTTGAAAAAACCCCCGACATTTTCATTTCAAAGTTCAATATTTCTAAACAGAACCAATTTTGTTGAAATGTAGCTAAAAATCACCTCGATCACGTCAGCTTTCGGATAAAAAAAGCCGCATTCAAATCGGTCCATTCATTTAGAAGCTACGATGCCTCAGACAGACACACACACACACACAAACAGACAGACACACAGACGCGTCAAACTTATAACACCCATCTTTTTCCGTGGGGGGTTAAAAAATTAAGCAATAAGAGACTTGGTATGAAAAACTTTCTACTCGCTCTAGTTTTTGACGTGATAACGTCTTATAAATCGATGAACTTGCACGCACGAAAAAGTATGACTCTTTGTCCCGTTCCGCCTGAGCCGAGCGTTCGGCTTTATGACGTTATCGCGTAAAATTATCGTCCGTAAACCGACTTTATAGACAAGCAATTTTCTTTCTATTTTAATTTCTAGCAACAGAAACTACTTTTCGGCCTACATATAAGACAGATTCCATTGTATTTACAAATTTTCATGTTATTTTAGCATTTTGCTTTAAAATAAGAACCGAACTAAGTTTGTATGGACACTTAACATGTTGTTCATGCAAAAAAACAAAGCAGAGTTTTTCAGTTATTATATTGACACGCTTCACACGCTGTAACTATAAATACTAACTATAAGTATAAGCAATTTAATTCATAAGCCTGTCGTATTTAATTTGGCTGCTAGAGCAAACAAGGGCACCAAATAATAAACTCAATTGAGTGATGTTGTTTGTCAAACGTCTTATATCTGAGAACTCAAGTAATCATAAACACCAGACTTGATCAAACTTCAAAGTGAGAACATCTTCGTTTAAGGCCTCATTAAGATTGTGGCGTGATAATAGAGTTACGCAGACTTTTGGTAAATATAAATATGTTCTTTGTTTGATGTTTTGTTAGGTTTTCTGCGGGGTCTGTAGTTTGAAATATCCCCTAATTGTATTGGGAATAGTCAAAGGAAACGTTTAACGGAGGATGGGAAAGTTGCCTTTGCGGCCAATAGAAACAAACCATGCGTCAACGGATAGGTTGGTTACCTTAAACACACGCGTCTTGATGGGTCTTGCCATTTTTAAAAAGAGGAGTGTTATAAGTTTGACGTGTCTGACGTGTATCTGTGTGTGTGTCTGTCTGTGGCATCGTAGCTACTAAACGAATGGACCTATTTGAATGTATATTTATTTATCCAAAAGCTGACGTGATCGAGATGGTTCTTAGCCACGTTTTAACAAAATCGGTTTAGCCGTTTTTGAGATATTGAGCTTTGAAATGAACATATTGGGGGTTTTTCAACTTTTCTAAGTTGTATAGTTATTAAGGCTTTACGTTTCCGACGACATATATAAGTTTGTGCGTGTTATCCGACTATTTTATGCTTAGACACGTTAAGCCTAGTTTCAAATCTGTCGGTCAAACGAGGAGTGAGGCCATGGGCACAGAATAAGTAATAGTACTACGTACAGAAGGTTCTCTGTTAACAAATTCCCTGTTTAGGTACGCCAAACGTGCCTAAATGTGGCCATCCCTTTCTATCGCATGCAACGCGCTGCGACCCGTGCGAGCGTCTCGTACCAACGCGCGGCAACTACTAATAGGCCGCCAATTTGGCAGCCGCCGGCATGTACTTGTAGCGGCGCGACGGGATCACAGAGTGAACCGCCCCTGGCGCGGCAGCTGCTAATGGGCCGCCAATTTTGGCGGCCGCCGGCATGTAAATACTTGTAGCGGCGCGACGGAATCACAGAGTGAACCGCCCCTGGCGCGGCAGCTACTAATGGGCCGCCAATTTGGCGGCCGCCGGCATGTACTTGTAGAGGCGCGACGGGATCACAGAGTGCCATGGGTTGGACGCCAGCGTGCAGTGGGGTGACGAGCGACTTCAATGTATGGGCAGCCGCTCGTGGCTCCACGCTGCCCGCTGGCGTCCAGAGGGGTAATCAGTAATCACGTAACGTTCCAAACGCGCGTTAGGACTATAGGGGTGTAGACACTAAATAAAATAGTCAATAATGTTGCATTTTCTCAAAAAAGGATTAAAAATGTAGTCAAATGCAGAAAAAACCGGCCAAGTGCGAGTCGGACTCGCGCACGAAGGGTTCTGTACCATTATCTATAAAAAACTATTTTATTCTGTGTTTTTAGTATTTGTTGTTATAGCGGAAGCAACAGAAATACATCATCTGTGAAAATTTCAGCTGGAACTATCACGGTATCAGTGAGATACAGCCTGGTGACAGACAGACGGACGGACAGCGGAGTCTTAGTAATAACCCTATTACTAAGACTCCGCTGTCCGTCCGTCTGTCTGTCACCAGGCTGTATCTCACTGATACCGTGATAGTTCCAGCTGTTCCCGTTTTACTCTTTGAGTACGTAACCCTAAAAAGCAACGCAAGAGGTTAAAATAATCACAAAGTTATAAGCGTCCAAAGTTTTAAGAATGTTCTGTCTCTTTTTCGTAATTTTTTGATATATTTGAATGGGATTTTCGTCATTAGGCATATTTTTTTGTGTTCTTTCTTTTGAAGTAATAATAAATTTTGAGTCTACACCCCTATTTAACTGTAATTTTTTTCCATATACCTATAAAAGTGACATTTAGATCTACCTGACGCGAGTACAGTCGCCATCAAATACATAGGTGCACTATAGGTGTTCAAAAATATCGGCACATGCACCCTAATGCCTTGAAAATAGAGGTGTGTTCCGATGTTTGTGACGTGCTTGCTTGCTCCGATGTATGTGATGGCGACTGTACCTACAATGCGTTACGTGATTGACCTGCAGGCCGCTGCCTGAAACATGGAATACGTAGGCACGTCATGACTATTTGTCGACTACATACGCTTCATGTGGCTCATGAGCTTATCGCCTAACCTCACCACATTAAGCGGAACTAAGCAAAGGCCATATGTTGTCCGTTTGTACGTATGTTTGCAAAACTGCTCTAAATTACTCAAACTAATCCTTCTGTCCACATTCACCCGAGTGACCGCGGCGTCTCAGCCATTCCTCATCACAACTGGACCAAATCAAGTCGGAAAACATCGTTATTCCTTTTTGAGACTACAACCCATATTGTTAAAGTTGATAATTGATTGTAGACTTCGTTGGAGTTAAAGCTTTGTGGTTTTAGTTGTGCCATTTGTACCGCACCGAGTGCAATGGTATTATTTATCGTAGTTGGCTTTGATAAATGCAACCACGGACGCTGTTGCACGGGTTCAACTAATTTATAGCTTGGGGGTAAACTGTTTTAAAGTTCAATTTAACAATTTACCACTACTTAACATGCATATTAAAAATTATTGAGATGAATTTTAAATGAAACATTAACTTTTAGGTCGTGGGCCCCGGTATGGAATTCATCCACGTTCTAAGAGAAGTAGCTACGCCGGATGGTCGTTTGAAACTCTAAAGGCCTAGAGGCACACCGGTCGCGGGCACGGGTCGGGCGCGGGTCGGGCGCGGGCCCGCGCAAGTTGTAAAACATTGAAACTATACACTTCAAACACACATCGATCACGGGCCCGCGGGCCCGCGTTGGGTGTGTGTTTGAAGTGTAGTTTCAATGTTTTACAACATGCGCGGGCCCGCGCCCGCGACCGGTGTGTGGAGGCCTTAAGGCTTATAAAAATCCGATTCGGTCCGAGCCCGTTTCAAATCAGCGATCACAAGCATACGCAGCCCATCACTACTAACCAACTGAGCTTTCTTCTTTCAACCAGTTACCTTTTACAAAGCCTTAGGGAGTCGAGTTGTGACATCTACCTAGAAGACTCAGGCTTCTTTACGGCACCAACGTCTCAAATTACATTGAGTAAAGGCCTCCACACACCAGTCGCGTGCGCGGGTCGGGCGCGGGTCGGGCGCGGGCCCGCGCAAGTTGTAAATCATTGAGACTACACTTCAAACACACACCCAACGCGGGCCCGCGTTCGATGTGTGTTTGATTGAAGTGTAGTTTCAATGTTTTACAACTTGCGCGGGCCCGCGCCCGACCCGCGCCTGCGACCGGTGTGTGGAGGCCTTATAGTCAGTAACGATACGCCATCGCATACTATGTAGGTAAATACCTACACTAGGCCTACGGCTTAGTACACTCGCGGACAAAGAAAACGGGTCGGTAAAATACCGTCATATTTCCTAAAATACAGTCAGTCGTACAGTTTTTTTTTTAATTCTTGTCGTGATCTTTATTTATTCTAGATCAATACTACAAAAATAACAGTAAAAAAAGCGGCCAAGTGCGAGTCGGACTCGCACATGAAGGGTTCCGTGAAATAAATTGCGGCTTACGATTTATGACGTATTAAAAAAAAAACTACTTATTAGATCTCGTTCAAACCAATTTTCGGTGGAAGTTTACATGGCAATGTACATCATATATTTTTTTTAGTTTTATCATTCTCTTATTTTAGAAGTTACAGGGGGGGACACACAGATTTTACCACTTTGGAAGTGTATCTCGCGCAAACTATTCAGTTTAGAAAAAAAATATGTTAAAAACCTCAATATCATTTTTGAAGACCTATCCATAGATACCCCCCCCCACACGTATGGGTTTGATGAAAAAATTTTTTTTGAGTTTCAGTTCTGAGTATGGGGACCCCTAAAACTTAATGTTTTTTTTCGATTTTTGTGTGAAAATCTTAAGGGGACGTAGGTTCGTGGTCTTCTCTCCCTCTCACTGAGCATAAGCGTGAGCGAGATGGAAGTGCGTGTTTGGAAGCGCGGATATCATGTTTTTTAATTTTATTTCTTTGCGCGTTTTAATAAATAAAAAAGTAATAGCTGATTTCCTTCAAACATGACCTTGCCAATTTTTAGAATCAATTGTTATGTGTTTAGCTGTTGTGCATAATTTGTTACAATTTTTTTAAGTGTATTTAAGACCTATGTTCGTGATTTTTTTCTATCGAGCGAAAGTCAAAAACTCAGGATTCGAATAGCTGATTTCCCTCGAGAAAGGCCTCAAGATTGCTAATTAAATTTAAGGCAGCCGTATTATAATCCAAACAAGAGCTACGATTTTTTTTAAATCCGTTTTTGGAGCTCACGTCGCCTTAATGCGGTTCACAGAATACATCTACTTACCAAGTTTCAACAGTATAGCTCTTATAGTTTCGGAAAAAAATGGCTGTGACATACGGACGGACAGACAGACAGACGGACGGACATGACGAATCTATAAGGGTTCCGGTTTTTTGCAATTTGGCTACGGAACCCTAAAAATGACGTTACCAGATTTAAATCGGAGTCGTAACGACCCATGGAAAAAACAACGCTAACGGAGCGAGATATCGCAGAAATCGTCATTTTTGGACATTGGTATTTTTATGAGCGGATCCCGGAAATTGCTAATACAGTTGGGTATTATAAAGAATAGTATATAATGTAAATAAAAGTAGTGTTAGTGCTATCCGAGTACTGTATGAAGCTCTCGTAAAAAGCCACTTGGAGGTCAACTCGAGTGTCTGGAGCCCGCACGAAGCTAACTACCAATTTATGCTGGAACGGATACAAAATAAATTCGTAAGGTTTTTATATCTAAAATGTTATGGCGTGTACCCATTTTACCCATTAATGTACCCTACGTTATTCGTGTTGGGCATGGTAGGGTACAATCGGTTAGAGGTTAGGGGGGAGTTGACTCTGGTGTCCTATGTATTTAAACTTTTACGCGGTAAGGTCAGTAACTCTGGGGTACTGGCTGAAGTGGGCCTGTGCGTGCCGTCGCGGTACGTGTGGCGCCGGCGCCGGCCGCCGCTGCTGGCCGTGCCGCCCGCGCGCACCGGCCAGCAGCACGAGGCGCCCTGGACAAGGGCTCTGCGCACGCTTAATCTAGTTGCTACTCGGGTTGATGTATTCCACTGCACTTTGAATGAATTCACCAAAGTTACTTTGTATGTGTTATGTTATTGTGAAACTTAGAATTATGTAATACCCTATATATGTTATGTTAATAATTTGCTACGCTATCGCATTGGAAGACTGTATAATGATAGACGTATAGTTAATATAAATAAAATAAATAAAAATAAAAATAAATAAAATAAAATAAACCTATTGCGGTTATTTAATTTAGGGTGACCCGAATTTTTTGACCGCTAGTGTATGTAAGATACTGCCGAACTATTAAATTGTGAAGTGATGTTTATAGGTAACGTGTGTTATCGGTTCATAAAATCATGAATATATTTATTTTAATTTACATTAGATTATATCAATAGTATAAACTTATATTTTGATAAATATTACTGTGAGCATTTATCAAAATATATTTGTTAATTCGGAAACGGAAGTTTGATGTAGCGCGCGCTGTCTCCCAATTGGTCAAGCGATTCGATGGCGTCAAAGATGGCGGTGACGACTATTGGGAAACGGCGCGAGTGGAGTTACGGTAGAGAGACGAAGTTGTGAATACTTAAGTGGAATTATTTTTGTAAAATATAAAATATATTAAAGTAAATTTATTAAAGAATAATATCACAATAACAGATAATAAATACTTAAAACTAAATAAAAATAATGAAAATAACAATTAAGTATAAATAATTATGATCAAAGATAAAAAAAAAATACAGATAAATAATAATTAAATTTATCCACCCCGCATCGCACCCGGCTCAAAGGTCCCCATGATGCCCGCAGCATTACCCCGCTGAACGGCGATGGAGACCTGCTGAATCAAGTACGACCCGGAGCGGGGGTCACAGCCCCTCTCGTGTAAGCGCCGGCCTAACTCTTTAAAAAGTCGGCGGGCCTCCGAGCCCCATGGTCCCGCGGTTTCTATGGCCACCGGTACAAAGTCGTACGCCGGCTCCAAGGCGGAGTATTTAGTGTGCTTCAACTTAGCAGCAAAATATATTAGTGTGATAATACGAGTATAACAAATTCAATTCAAAACCTGTGTTTTACTGAGTCACGCTCAAACGTTGTTTATTGTTGAGTAGTTTTAATAATTCTTTTCAATATTTAATTTAATCATATTTACTTATTTATTTTTGTTTTAAATTTAGTAATAAGTATTTTTGGGCTTACTTGGATTGGGGTGGAAGATGTAGAATTTGTAGAGCGTGGCTGGAATATAGATATGTTCGCAGTACGTACGTAAGTAGTCGGTGCCATAATTGTTATTTACAGAGACACGGTGTTCAATCAAACATCTTAGATGGCTCACAAATTAGTAGACAGTTTCGTGACCGAAATGACGTGAGTGCTATTTAAGTGTGAGGACTTAGCAATTTAGCGCGTGAAATATAACAACGCATAGAGTGCTGATGGGACTACCCCGGTGGTGTAGCGCCTCGCTTATGTTCACTGAGGCCCACACGGACGGTTTTCAAGCGATTATACGCAAGAAAATCGTCTCGATGCTGAGCCGGTTAAGGGAAAGTTCCAACAGCATTCTGAGTGTCATTGCCGACAGATACGACTGCCCTATGTTGGCACATTGGATCGGTCAAATCAAAGCGGTCGCAAAATTTAGATCTAAGTGACTATAGATTGTATCCTTAGAGGCTAATACTAATATACCATTTTTTTTTTTTGTTTTCCCAGGGGAAATCCTTTATGGATCCCACTCGGCTCGGGAGAAACCAAGTGGGTATGTCCGACTCCTATCACGGACTATAAAAACCCCTGGGGTATTCCACTGCTCGCTTGTAGACAGAGCCCCGGGAACGCTATTGCACACATCCGGAACTCTGTCAGCGTTGCCCTTGCGGGCCCACGTAGGTGGCAGGGTATAGTGCCCTACCCACTCCGCTGTTGGCACCCCAGAACACCATGTGGACCTCCATCTCGGGACCTTTTCTAGGCGGGTGATGGAGCTCCCGACCCATCACCCGCAGGTCCCGGTTATGGCGGCAGCATACGGCCTGCGAAGGCCCTTTGCCGCCTGCCTGGCCTCCTGCGGCGCTGCGGGGCTGAGTTGACGTCGTCCTCGCGCGTCCGCTCTGCGGCCTCCTTCTGCGTCAAGACCGTTACGCTGAAGGTGGCCACTGCTGCCCACACCTCCTCACTAACGACAACTAAACAACAACGCCGGCAATGAGAGGAGGAGAATGTAACTAATGAAACCGCATTCAAATCGTTTCATTCGTTTAGGAGCTACGATGCCACAGACAGACACACTCACAGACACACAGACATACAGACAAACCGACACACAGACACACACGTCAAACTTATAACACCCCTTTTTGCGTCGGGGGTTATTAAAAAGAAGATATCCATGAATCTGAACAAGTTTTACCTACTACAAGCAAAGAAAAAACAGTTTCATTCATTTCAGGAATTCGCTTGAAGATTTTTCCTTTAAAAGAATTGTTTCTATTCGCAGGCACCCGGATACCGACCTTGTCTCAAAGTAAAGTTATTCAGAGTCATGAATATATGCATATTTTTTATCACGATGTTAATTGATCGAGCGAGCAAAGCGAACGAAGTTCTCTGCTTAAGCTTAGGTCAAAACTATTTTGTAATCAGCTATCCAACTGTTCTCCTCTACAGGCCCCGTAGCATGGTTGGCCTTATCACGCGATAAGAGACAGGATAGAGCATCCGTCCCTCGCTGACACCGTTCGATAGAACGAGACGACGCGCTTATCTCTCAACCGATTCTCGTCAAATTTTGTGAGCTGGTATGTTAATTTTTTGAAGAGTGACTTAAAAAAAAAGACAGTCTCGCGAGTTATACAGCTCACAGAGCCACTAGTAGGGATTATTTTGCAACCCTTTGACATAAAAAAAATCGCGGATTAGGACTAGGCCCGACTACTTGCGGGAATCAATCGGTAACTTTTAATGAAACTTCAAAAACGCTCGTTAGTACATATTAAGTCTATAGGGAAAGAGGAACAAGTGACGTCACTACTGTCCATGGTTAAACATTTTTTATCTTACATCATCATCAGCCGAAAGACCTCCACTGCTGGACATAGGACTCCCCATAAAGAGTATCACAATGACCTCTTAAAGCTGGTCATACATGGTAATCCATCTTTACAATCCGTCGGTACAGACGGATTGAAACGACCGATCGATAGTGTACGTCAATATCGTCAACGATTTACTTGATCGAAGACGATATCGGAAATCGCCAAAAACCCGTGCAATCATGAATATCGTTACGATGAATCGAGTTAGTATGGCTCTTTGCGATCAACGATTCGATTTTTGTCTCATTCTTGACAAAGGCTGGCTGCGTCCCTTTCGAACGAGTACATTATCGATCGTAACGATCAATTGCTCCGTGTGATCGTAACGATCAATTGCTCCGTGTGATCGTAACGATCAATTGCTCCGTGTGATCGTAACGATCAATTTCGCCGTGTGATCGTAAAGATCAATTGCTTCGTGTAGTCTGGCAATTTCGAAGCGACCGATCGCCACGATTCTCGTCCGATTGATCGAAGCAATTCATCTTAAGTATGTAGTGCAAAGAAAAGTTGAAGGCTAATCTGGTCTAGCCTTCAACTTTTCTTTGCACTACAAGTCGTTCCACATATATGGTGACAGTGATATTGGTTTTGAAAACGGATTCTAAATTAACACGATCAGGCAAATATACCCGCTGTTGAAACCAAAGGTCGTAGACTAACGTCACAAGTTAAAAAGTCATATGTAAGTATGAGAATTGAATAGCGATACGTTCTTTAGGTTTGGTACCTAGTGTAAACACAACTATATGTATAACTTGGGGTCTCAGGGAGTTGACGTAATTGCAGTTCACGGATCACGTCGGGGTCAACATTTGTGGGATCAGCTAATCATAAATAACACGCTATTTAACCGTCTTCAAAAAAGGAGGAGGTTCTCAATTCGACTGTATTTTTTTGTGTTTGTTACGCGATAACTCGGTAATTTATGAACCGATTTGAAAAATTATTTCCTTGTTTGAAAGCATATATCTACTTCCAGATTGGTCATGTTGTCACCAAAATCCAGTTCCGATGATGGGCTCCTGGAAAAATCGAGGGAATCCTTCAAATTGTATAGGCAAACTTGAAACAATTTGGCGTCTGGTGTAAAAAAAAAAATTAAAATTTGAACTGTTTATTTCAATTAATAGACAACAAAAAAAAATATTATTCAGGTACAACTTAACCCAATCTTAAATTTTAAAGATTATTAACTAAGTTTAGTTAGTTATATATCATATCATTGACATTTTAATTTAAATTATTGTTAGTAAGTATTTGTTAGTTATTGTTAGTTAAGTTAAGAATTAACATTATTTTTTACACTCAGTATGGCTTTCTTAATTACATATTTGGCTTTATGCGGTTTATCCCTTATACAATGTGAAATCGGTTATAAATAACTTTGTTTTTAAAGTAAATTTTCATCATTTGACATACGAAATTCAGCTGACATGACCGCAACAAAACCTAATATATAGCGGCGTAGTGGTCGGAACGTCTATTTACAGGTTGAACGCATACTATGTGCTCTGTAGGAACATAGTTTCATACGGAGAGTGCTGATGAGAGCCGCCACACAGTTTTGCGACCGTGTGGTGGTAAGTGAGATTCCATTTAGAACTAGGAAAACAGTGGCAGTTTCATAAAAAATAAATTGAAAAAGGCAAATAAGAACTGTGATATTTCTCCTTTAGCTCTCTTAGAGTATACGCGTATAAATAAAACAAACATTGAATGATATTAGCTCAAAAGCTTATTAGACGGTGACCTCGCTCGTCGCCGATTGCCGAGCGCTGCTAGTTCGCTTCAACACGACTGCTAGGTACTGCTACCCTCGCGCCTTTTGTCGCATATGGTCCCGTTCGCAACTCGTCCCGTTCGCAATTCGTCCCGCAAACGCACCTCGCCCCGTTCGCGAGTCATCCCCATACCGATGTCTAGCAGTAAGAACTACATCGAAATCGGGCTATTAATTTTGTCAAGAAATTTTTTGTTGCGTTTGTTGATTCATTTACAACCTTTAACGGGAATAAATGGGATATTGCATACGACTCGCGAACGGGACAAGGTGCGTTTGCGGGACGAATTGCGAACGGGACTAACCGCGAACGGGACGAGTAGCCTTTGCGGGACGAATCACTAATGGGACGAGTTGCAAATGGAACGACTTGCAAACGGGACCAGTCGCGAACGGGACGAGTTGCGTTTACGGGACGAATCGAGAACGGGACGGGTTGCGAACGGGACGAATTGCCAAGGGGACGAATTGCCAACGGGACGAGTTGCCAACGGGACCATATGCGACAAAAGACCCTCGCGTTATGTGATGACAATACACCACATCAACCGAACGTATACTTTGATGGAGTTTCTATCAGTTAAGCTTTGAGTAAACAAGAGTTTTCTACACCTTATAACAATAAATTACACACAAGTGACATTTGATACATAGGTCACGTTAACGCAATATTTTTCTTTGCCTAATTTTTTTTCGCGGGAGCCGCTGGATGCGGGTGGCGCAGGACCGGTCATTTTGGCACTCTTTGGGGGAGGCATATGTCCAGCAGTGGACGTCTTTCGGCTGATATGATGATGATGATGATGATTTTTTTTTTTATATATTCTAGGTACACATAAAGGCGTGACCTTAAAAATGTGGATTTATTTATCGTGTGGCGCTTAGGTATACATACTGGTACAAATGTGGATAACATTATAGAACGGCTCCTTAGAATATCCAGTTATCCTTTAAGGGTTACGTATTAAAAAAAATTGGAGATACTGTTGCTTAAAAATAATGAATATTATATGATCCTTAAATGATGGATCACGATGAATTTACTCATATACACACTTTAATTCATATGAAATCCAAGATCGTAAAACTCATAACAAAAAGATAATAATCAACCATTGTAAATACCTCTAGGTATATTATTCACGAGTTCCACATTACACACAACACACCAATTCGAGCAACTTCAAAAACGCCCCACAACAGTAAGTTAGAAAAGGAAATTATGCTTCCTTCAGAGTTATGGCCAGAACGACAAACTTAACCGTGCTGCCGACAAAATCAGTAAGTACCCTCTTCGCAAGATATTTCAAGGAAATTATTTACATGAGCCAGAATGAACGGTGTTGGTAACATTGTAAAACAGCGTCGGAAATAATTTGACAAATGTTATGATATGATAACGACTCATTGCATGCATGAGGCGTAATCGGTTTATTATGCTTGATGAGTTATTATTGGAGAGGGTATGAAATGTAAACATTGTTCATCAAGGTCATATGCGTTGCCAGCGCGACGAAATACTTTTTATTTTCCTTGGCAATAAAGTTGTCTTTTCGTTTTATCTGTGGTCATAAATAGATAAGATTAATTTATTTCATTGTATACTACTCAAAAGAAAATAAGGGCCACTTACATATTTCTGTTTTTGTACTCAGACTGTACTGGATGACTCCCATATTCGTGTCCTACCATGGCCAGCGTATAGTCCGGATTTAAATCCAACAGAGCATATGTGGGACCAATTAAAACGAAGGGTTAGGGAGCATGAGCAAGAGGTTCACAACCAGCAACAGCTTATGGATGCTCTGAAACGTGCGTGGGAAGAGATACCTGATGAAAACATCAGAAACTTAATCGAGAGTATGCATTCAAGGCTCCAGGAGTGTGAAAACAGGAGAGGAGGACACACCCGTTACTAAACCATTAAAAAAAACAGCTTGTGTCAGTTTTTGTTTTGTTTTGCAAAGAGTTTCTGTTTAGTTTTTGCTGTTGACAATGGACTAATTTCATGTTAATTGAAATAAGTGAAACAATTGACTACACTGACTACACAATTAAATGGTTATTAGCATAAGTTAAAACAAAAGCCTTGTTACATGTTATTTTAATAAATTTATATTACTGTTTACTATATTTTTCACGTAGCAAAATACTAAGTGGCCCCTATTTTCTTTTGAGTAGTATATAAATGAACAGTACCTACTGCCTTATTCAAAATTATAAGAATTTACACCACGATCATCATTAATAAAATACTCAAAATAACAATAATTAAGTAACAAATCATAACATCCCATTGTACCCTATCTCCCGATAGGTATCGTCACCATACAATTTACAAATCAGAAATATTACGATTGAAAAAATACTCATAACAATAAGTACCTATAGGTAATGTTGTATAAGCACAGGGTATTCGGAATAACGATGTCTGAAGTTCAGACATCGTTATTCCGAATACCCTGTGCTTACCGTATTTCCGTTATATTGGATGGGTATGACGGGCTCCCGGGAACCCCCCGGACTACCGTCTAAAACCTTCAAGGTATGCCCTCTCTGCCGTGTAGTAGGGGCGTCATGGGATCGCGAACACCACGACGCCCCTCGGCAACAGCCGCAGCTGCCCTCACTACTGAGGCAAAAGCCCCCCCCCCTCCCGTCGTAAGCGTGCAGGGCGACACCACACGCTTCCCGACCCGACCAAAGGACCTCTACGCCGGGAGAGGGTGATATACCTCGGATTCACCCTCTCAGGTCCCCTTGTAACTTTTTATAGAGGTTTTCTCCCTCGCAGCCACAACTCGGCCCCGGCCTGACCGTCGCAGCCCCCGCCCCTAACATGAATCCTCTGATAGCAGAGGATTTGTCAGGGTTACGGGTCCGTTATTTATTATAGAGGCAAACGGCAATGGCCTCTCCCTCAAGCCGCACCTGGGGAATTTTGCGATTCCCTGGGCGGAACCCCCCGACCCCCCCGTGTTGGGTTATTGGTAGCACCAGCAAGCGATAACTTAGGGTTCACTAAATTATCACTTGCCGTTGCCTCCAGGGCGCACCGGCCAAGACACTACCCATTCCTGCGGATCAACCGAATCAAGAGGAATCGGTAGAGTCCAGACACTCGAGGAGGTTACCCAACATAGCGCCCCAGTGTATCACCTCCCTAAGTTAAGTTCCTACATCGTTATTCCGCATACCCTGTTTATCGCAAAAAAGGTGTGTTATATGTTTGACGTGTCTGTGTGCCTGTCTGTCTGTGTCTGTGCGTGTGTGTGTGTCTGTCTGTGGCATCGTAGCCGCTAAACGAATGAACCGATATGAATGCGTTTTTTTTATTCGAAAGCTGACGTGATCTAGATGGTTTTTAGCTACGTTTCCACAAAATCGGTTCAGTTGTTTCTGAGATATTGAACTTTGAAATGGAAATATCGCGGGTTTTGTTGTTATTGAAAAGATTGTTCATTAATATGTTTTCCAAAATTTAATCGATGAAAAAAAAAACCACATAAATATTATTAATTAACCTGATTACTCAATTTCACGAGAATGAGTTTTTCGGAACTTACGATTAACTTACGAACTTAATATTTACCGTTAGCTTTTCGCTGAAGGGGAACATCGTGAGGAAACCGGTCGCGGTATAATCTAATCTAAGGTCTAGTTTTCCCTCTGGGTTGGAAGGTCAGATGGCAGTCGCTTTCGTAAAAAACTGGTGCCTGTGTCAAATCCTGGGATTAGGTGTCAAAGCGGACCCCGGGCTCCGTTAGGGCACAACCGGGAATAACACTAGGAGGATGATGACTCAATTTCACGAGAAGGTTAAGAAATGCAACATGTAGAGGAGAACACGACGGGGGGACTTTTTTTAGAGCGTTTTTCAAAAAAAGTGTACAAAACAACTTTTTTTTCAAAATTCATTTTTTTTTTGTTTTTCGTACTCAGAATCTTTGATACTATCGATCCTCATACAAGAAAAAAAGTGTCCTAAATATTCCATTCCAGATCGTCACATTTTTGTGTGCAGTCTTTTTTTATTTATATGGTCGTGACGCACTGGAAGAAAAAATTTACATAGTAAAATCTGGGACACTTTTTTTCTTGTATGAGGATCGATAGTATCAACGATTAAAATTTCGAATTCTGAAAAAAAAGAAGTTTTGTACACTTTTTTTGAAAAACGCCTGGATGTGGTTGGTGGTGGTGTTCTACTGTATTTCTTAGTAAACGACCTATTTATACCATGTTTAAGTAATTAGTGACTGATTACTGAGGACACCTGGAGAGACGGATATCCGGACATCCGGACATACCAAAGATTTTTTCCCGATGTGAGACAGAGAACTTCGTTCTCTTCGCTCGCTCGTTCAAATAATACTAAAGCCAAATTATTCAGAATAATCAAAATACCTTCAACAAGCAAAATAAAAAGCTTCATAAATTCCAAACAAATTTTAAGCACTCTTTTATAAAACTAAATCCATTCTCGGCTCGAAGTAAATTTTGAGTGAGCTGGAAAAATACTCGTTATAATCGCATATCCTTTGTGAGGAGTCAATAAAGGCATAATGAACTTGGGGCGGAAATGAGCCCAAGAACCCGAAGGGGTATCGCTAGATGGTGCTATTATAAGTTTTATAAGTTTAAAACTGAAGTTGCCGTTTACATTTTTACGTCATCCCCAGCCGTAAGTCGAATTTACCGCCCACTACGCGGGCAGAAAATCCTACTGCCTGGCCAGGGAGAGACGTAAATTTTTGTTTTCACCACGGGCGGTAATAAAGAAAGCCTCAGATCGCATATTTATCTCCCTTGCCTTCAGCTCAGGCGTCAAATAACTGCGATCTGAGACATTCTTTGTTTCACCGCCATAGGTAATGTGAGTAATGTACTTTTATTTATTATTTATTTGATTATTTATAATATTTATTATCGATTCAAATTATTTTCAAACTTAGAGACACAATAATTTTTTTTAGGCTTGCAGTTAATTCTTTAATATATATATATTTTTATTGTAAAGTTTGTAATGAAACTTTGAACAAAAATGACTAAAACTAACTTAATCTATACACAAAAATAAGTAAATCAATAAAACTAAAAAAAAAAAAAAAAAAATTATCGCCCCAATATGTTTCAAAAAGATGTCTGGAGAGGGTCCTTGGGGTCGCAAGAGCTCTCCATGGCAGGGGTCACAGTACTTGTCTAACGATCCTTGAAGGGGTGACAACAATCGCTTTAGGACGGGTAAAGTGGTGAGGCTCAAGGGGCTCTAGAGTGTAGAAGAAAGTCTACGTAGCGTGGTACAATCTTACGCAAATCAAACTAGACCCATAGTAATAATAAGGCTTGTGTTATGGTCACTAGACGGCGATGTTAATAATAGATATTATACTTATTAAACACATGGAAAACATCCAAGACTCAGAAACAATATTATTGCAAATCGCACAGCTTCAAACTATTCTCTTATAACTCAATAATATCAGGCTCGATTTTTCGACTCCGTTCCGTTCCGTTTTCCGTCCGACCAGTCTGGTAGCATAGATTCACAAAAGGGCAAGAGCACAAGAAACTTATGTTCCAGTGCCACTTTAAGCATACATGTAAGTATAAAGATCGACAAAATGTGATATCGCAGTGATAGGTTGCTAGCCCATCGCCCACAACACACCTAAACCGTGTTCCCTTAGTAAGAATCTTACGAAAACCACAAGAAGAAAGGGGGTGGTGTTATTCCAACTCGGCACCACACAGGGCCATTTAGTAGCAATGTAAAGCAAATCAAATGCAACCCCCACATTTTTTGCAACAGGTAATCTAAATCGGAACCAGTAATTCTCAAAAAAATTGCTTTACCAAAAAACCATACAATCAATCAAACATTTATTTCATTAAACAAGAGTACAAAATGATGTTACACAAGAATAAAACCAATAGGTATTTATTGCTTTACCATAAAACTGCGTACAAATGTTTTCAAATGCGACATGCATGTAGTTTTTTCAGCGTTTTAAACTAACCAGATATGCGATACGACACATTATAAAATAAATACTAAAAATAAAATCTCTTTATTGTAACTACTATGTACTTACATGATAAGTTAAAGCTCTATACATTATTAAAATAAACTCCGCTTAGTAGTCAGCTACCACAAGTAATTAGGGGTGTGCAAAGTTGGCAGCTCTGTTTAGTGTTTACCAAAATCAAGTTCGTGCTTAAGTAATCTTAAGTTTCATAATTCGCGATTAACCACCACGAGACGAGAAAATCAACCCTTCTCTTTCCATCTTTAACCCCCGACGCAAAAAGAGGGGTGTTATAAGTTTGACGTGTCTGTGTGTCTGTCTGTCTGTGTGTGTGTGTCTTTTTGTGGCATCGTAGCTCCTAAACGAATGGACCGATTTGAATGCGGTTTTTTGTCCGAAAGCTGACGTGATCAAGGTGGTTCTTAGCTACGTTTCAATTCAACAAAATCTGTTTTTAACCGACTTCAAAAAAGGAGGAGGTTATATGTTCCACTGTAGGTTTATTTTTTTTTAATGTATGTTCGCCGATTTCTCCGTCAATTGTGGACCGATTTCCAAAACTTTTTTATTATTCGAAAGAGTATACTCCCGAGGTGGTCCCATTGTCACTAATTTCGGATCTGATGATGGGATCCCACGGAAATTGAGGGCAACCCTCAAATTTTATAGGCACGCGTGTAGTGATTGCGGTATTTTCTATTAAAACTCGTGTATTTACCCTTGGAAATCGTAATTTTGGTGAAATGGAACTGATGATGAAGACCACAGATGACTTATGGAACTCCTCAAAGATGTAAAGTAGGTAGGTCAAAGATTCTGACATGATTCCGTTGAAGTAGCAAATAATGAAGTGTTAATTCTGAAATCTGTTTTTTTCTGTAATAATCAACGCATTTGCTCCCGGAAAGCAGTTCATATGGTAAATTGGAAAGGAAACGTGGAAATTTGCATGTGGCTTGGCGAAGTACTGAATTGAAGTCTGTTTAAACTTTGTTAGGGTTCCGTAGCCAAATGGCAAAAAACGGAACCCTTATAGATTCGTCATGTCTGTCTGTCTGTCTGTCCGTCCGTATGTCACAGCCACTTTTTTCCGAAACTATAAGAGCTATAATGTTGGAACTTGGTAAGTAGATGTATTTTGAGAACCGCATTAAGATTTTCACACAAAAAAAAAACAGTAAGTTTTGGGGGTCCCCATACTCAGAACTGAAACTCTCTACAAACCCATACGTGTGGGGGGGTATCTATGGATAGGTCTTCAAAAATGATATTGAGGTTTATATTATAATTTTTTTCTAAACTGAATAGTTTGCGCGAGAGACACTTCCAAAGTGGTAAAATGTGTTTCCCCCCCCTTGTAACTTCCAAAATAAGAGAATGATAAAACAAAAAAATATATATGATGCAAACTTCCACCGAAAATTGGTTTGAACGAGATCTAGTAAGTAGTTTTTTTTTAATACGTCATATATCGTTAACCGCAATTTATTTTACGGAACCCTTCATGTGCGAGTCCGACTCGCACTTGGCTGCTTTTTTTTAAAGTAAATTATTGAGATATTGAACTTCGAAAAGAAAATGTCGGGGGTTTTTCAACTTTTCTAAGTTGTACGTGTGCGTGACGCGACATAGATGTAAGTTACTACTTATAGTCCGTTCACGTTGAATAAAAATAAATAGACAAATAATTGCGGATAGTCTTACACAAATCGACCAAGTCCCAAACTAAACAAAGCTTGTATTATCGTTACTAGACGACGAAACATACTTATATATATACAGGTTGGGCCCTGTAACTGGAGCAAAAAATTAAACGGTAGATTATTAAGCTTGCGAACAATTATTTCGAAGTGGTTTTATGCGAAAAAAAATTATTTTTTTTGAAAAAAAAAAATCTTTAAAATAAGTTTACTGGTATTTTTTTACTCTTCTGGAGTGCTATGAGTAACTTTTTATTTTAAAAACACAAAAAAAAGAAAAAAAAATGAAAAAATCACAAAACTATCTGTTGAACACAAAAATGCTAAAACTATTATGACTCATTACATGATGTTACCTTACCCAAAATCTGCATTGACTGCCGTAATATGATCTCGTGGTGCCAAGATACATTACTTGGAGGTCATAACTTTAGATCAAGATTTCTCCGTAACCAAAAATTTTGAAAGTGTATGATACACAAGGGGTTACTGCAAATGCTCTAAGGAAGCCTCCTTTTGAATATTTGCTCGTGTTACAGGGCCCATCCTGTATATTATGTCGGCGGCTGATCGTAAAATCCAGCAGATCACGAAATTCCTAGGCATATCGTGAAACGCCGCCATTTCATGACGCAATCGGTGAAGAGGCGTGGCTAAGCCGGGTACCAGCGATGACTGCCTATTTTCTTAAGGGGACGCTTTGATTCGAGTCGATTCGCGAAAACCATGCCCCCTTGACAGAGACACGATTATCCTTCCGCCCACGAGAAAAAGAGATGCAACACTCTTCAGGAATGGGGTTTTTGGACAAATTTCGATAAATAACTGACTTAGTGAAGTTTTATTTATATTTCATTAAGTGAGATTTTAGATGAGACCTAATATAATAATATTCACTTGATTTTGTCATAAAATAATGTATTATTGGAGTAGGCTGAGTAAATAAATTACTTTAAAAACAAAGTTTTAACCGACTTCAAATCAGTACCTAGCCAAAATGCTTCAAGTTTGCCTACACAATTTGAAGAGTTCTCTCGATTTCTCCAGGATCCCATCATCAGAACTGAATTTTGGAGTTAACGGGACAAATCTGGAAGTATATGCTTTCAAACAAAGAAATAATTTTTCAAATGGGTTCATAAATTACGGAGTTGCGGCGTAACAAACACACAACAAAAAAAAATCTGTCGAATTGAGAACCTCCTCCTTTTTTGATGTCGGTTAAAAAGAAAATAAAGACCCAACTTTGAATTATTTTTCCAACGAAAAATCTTTAGCTATCATGTATCGATTAAATCAGATAAACGATCATATAGTCAAGAGTCATATATCTGAAAATCAGACCCTTAGAATAATAACGCCTAGAAACGCAGTTCACGCGCAACGGTGAGGCCACTAAAACTCGGCCATAAATGGCCCAGTACGCCGATCGGTGGAACAAAATTGGTGCGTTTGTATGCGTATTGGCGCGTGTGAATACGAGTTGATCATAACTACATGAATCCATTTTATGCCTCACGCTTGGCGCGTCGGCCGTATGAAACTATCCTTCTATGCTTTATTATTCTAAGATCAGACCATATTGTTTCTTAATCTAGAACGGCGTTTCCAAGCACGCGATAATTTCCAACTAAACTCGAACACACTACTTACTTGGTAAAGGTCGCGGGAGTCCGCTGGATGCGGGTGGCGCAGGACCGGTCATTTTGGCACTCTTTGGGGGAGGCCTATGTCCAGCAGCGGACGTCTTTCGGCTGATATGATGATGATGATGATGATGATGACTTACTTGTTAAAGTGTCGGTACTTCCAGAGTCTATAACTCCTAGCTTTACGCCATGTTGTCGCCGCGACTACCCTCATCGAAAATCGGTCAAGTGTCGTTTCATCAATTCCCAGTGAATTTATCGTGGCCGCTTTTTGTTTGATTTATATTTCTGTTGTGACGGCGAAAATATGGCCGCCATTGTCAGGGAATTATGGACAATTATGGGCGTGTTATCTAAATATTGGGGTGTCTGGTTGAGAGATAGGTTTATTGTGTTTTAGTGAACAAGCTCTTTTTCTCGTATTTGCTATGTTAAAACAGAATTGGGTCGATAACTTTTTAGACGATAATTTTTTTTGACAGAATTTGATAAATGGTTAATGGAAGAGCTCGTGTTTATGTGCAATATGAATATACTAAATGTCCTAATGGTAATGATGTAGGTACCATAAATGTTTGTGTAAAATGTTCCAGGGAGCTAAGATTTGTTCTCACATTTTCCAAAGTAATTTAAATAAGGAAAATATAAAGAAAACTTAATAAATTGTACCTTTCAACCACATAAAAAAACTATGAATACAAATAATAAATATACCTACATGATAAGGACTTATTTAAATGTTAAATATTTGTACAGTCACCGCCATCAATATATGATGAATCAAAGGCCGCAAAAATATCTGACACGCTCTTACGGCTCTAGGAATTCAGTTGTCATCAGATATTTTTGCGGCCTTTGTTCCATCATATACCTATTTATGCCGGTGACTGTACACACGGACGAATATGAAATGGAAACGCTAATTGAAATGGAACACTCATTGACAGCATTAACTAACTTTTATAGATCCCGACAACTTTAATTAAACGATCAAATGCACTTGTTATACTTAGAACTCTGCGTTGCTAATAAAATAGCTCAATAACTATACTAACGAACGGGCAGATTGACAACCGTAGAATTATAATTGTTTTAATCGATCGACGACGAAAAACCGGCCAAGTGCGAGTCGGACTCGTGCATGAAGGGTGCCGTACCATTATCAATGAAAATATTAATTATATATATATATATATATTTATGGGAGGTAATATTTTATAAATCACAAAACAATTATTACAATAAAATACATAGGTACAAATAAGCCGAAAAAGTATAAAGTAAAACTACATTCCGCTCTGCGTCATGCCCGAACCAAAGGTCCCCAAAATGCTTGCGGCATTGCCTCGCTGAACAGCAATTGAGACCTGTTGGACGAGCCATGACCCAGAGCGGGGGTCAAGACCCCTCTCCCTCGAACGTCTGCCCAACTCCTTGAAAAGCCCGAGAGCCTCGCTGCCCCAGGGCCCAGCTGTATCTACAGCGACTGGAACGAAGTCGTAGGTTGGTTCCAAGGCAGAGTACTTGGTGTGTTTGAACTTGGCGGCATTTCGTTTTTAGTATGTGTTGTTATAGCGGCAACATAAATACATCATCTGTGAAAACTTCAACTGTCTAACTATCACGGTTGATGAGATACAGCCTGGTGACAGACGGAGATACAGACAGACAGACATACAGACGGACAGCGGAGTCTTAGTACTAGGGTCCCGTTTTACTCTTTGAGTACGGAACCTTAAAAACTAGTTTTTGCCCGCGGGCAACCGCGTTTACACGTATCTTCTCCTTAAGGCTCCGCACGTTCATGGTCTTCTCTCCCTCTCACTAAGCATACGCGTGAGCGAGATGGAAGTGCGTGTTCGAATGCGCGGATATCATGTTTTTCGGAATATTTCAGAAAACGAGACAAATTTAATTCAGTAAGAAAATTTATTGTCCATTACTTTATGAAGAAGATTATAAAATTGCATCTTTTTCTGATTAAAAATGGAGCAGTAAACTGGTTACAAGTGAAATAATAGGGTTCACTTTAGATTTTTTTTTCTCTACTTACTTTTGTTAAAATGGATTTCTACGAAAACTATGTTACTTCTCATATCTTGCAGATTATGATATATTTTTTCCGACGGTAAATTGTTACGTCATAATGTATAAAGCGGTTACTGAACAGCTCATTTTTACAAAAGTTTGAAAGGTCGAGCCTTAACATTTAGCGCTGATCACGACACAATGCGTCAGAGCGTGACTTGTGAAATTTCGCTACATATTATGGACATTGACCCATTCAGGGCCCATGACGACACATATGCGTCAGAGCGCTACGAGCGCTTTTCGCTACATACGAGGTTTAACCTGCTACGGACTACGGCGTAGCGCTACGAGATTAGCGTGGCCGTGAATGTGTTAACACTTTTTGCTGGCAGGAACCCGACTATGTAGCGGAAAGCAGCTACGGCGAGAAACGTACGAGGAAAATCAAGGGATCAGCTATGAGCGTAGCGCGTAGCGACTCTTGGCAGTCAATGTTTTAAGCTGCTACGGATAGTATGGACTACGGCGTAGCTCTAATAGCGTAGCTTATTCAAATTCAAATTCAAATATTTTATTTCGGTTGTTTTTTTAATCCATAGATATGGCCATACTAACCAGATGGTTAGTTACATTAGGAACTCATATCTTATGTTAGTTACACTTCTATACATATAATAAAGCTGAAGAGGGTCGAAAGTCTGTACATGGAAGATATTCGAAAAAAAATTGGCTAGGGATACTTAAAATCGATAACAGAACACGTTCCAACAGTTTTTAGAATTTTTGTCTGTTTATCTGTTTATCTGTTTGTCTGTTTATCTGTTTATCTGTTTGTCTGTTTATGTGACCGCGCATCACGTGAAAACGGCTGTACCGATTAAGATGAAATTTGGTATAGAGATAGTTTGAGTCCTGGGGAAGGACTTAGGGTAGTTTTTATCCTGGAAATCAACCCCTAAGGGGATGAAATGGGGGGTGGAAATTTGTATAGAGCTACTTAAACCGCTGCACCGATTTAGATGAAATTTGGTATATAATTAGATTGAGTCCCGGGGAAGGTCAAAGGATAGTTTTTATCCCGAAAATCTTCCCTTTAGTGGGTAAAATGGAGGGGTGAAAATTTGGATGTAATCCATTTTGATAAAATTTGGTTTAGAGGTAGTTTAAGTTCTGGAGAAAGACATTGGATAGTTTTTATTCTGGAAATCTTCCCCTAAGGGGGTGAAATGGGGGGTGAAATTAGGGATGGACTCCGTTTAGACCAAATTTGGTATAGATATAGTTTGAGTTCCAGAGAATGACAAGAGATAGTTTGAATACCGAAATTCATCCCCCAAGGGGATGAAATAGGGATGAAAATGTGGATAAATTCCATTTAGTTAAAATTTGGTATAGAGATAGAAGGAGTCGCAGGGAAGGACAATGCATAGTTTTTATCCTGAAAAATCATCTCCTGAGGGGGTGAAATGAGGGGTGAAAAATTGGATAAAACCGATTTAGATGAAATTTGGTATGGAGATAGTTAGTAGTCCTGGGGAAGGGCTTAAAATAATTGTTAGTCCAGAAATCAGTTAGTCATGGTAGGGGGGACGCCAGCGCGTAAACAGTGTTTTTGTGTAGCTCCGTTTAAAGTATTATTTTTAGGAGGATAAAGTGTGTTTTTTGCCATGAAATATATACCAAAATACTCGTAATAGAACAGTGGTTATAATAAAGTTCAAGTGAGTCTAATTAAGATTAGAAATTAAGGACAAATCACAGAAAACATTATCA
Organism: Epinotia brunnichana; assembly: GCA_963854355.1. Taxonomy (NCBI): domain Eukaryota; kingdom Metazoa; phylum Arthropoda; class Insecta; order Lepidoptera; family Tortricidae; genus Epinotia; species Epinotia brunnichana. The sequence goes on from OY977952.1 coordinate 22,997,916, forward strand.
TCACAAAACGCGCGCGAATTCGACGATCCGTTACGTAAAAAACGCGTAAGTGCTACGAAATCGTGCTGCGCTTGCGACGTTTTGGTCGCGAACCACGTCGGCGCTAGTTCCGCGAATTGTGGTGACCCCTGTTGAACTTTGTGCGATCTTTTGGATTTTGACGATAAAATATTGAAAAATTCACTATGCCTCCTAAAAAAGATGAAGTGCACTTCACTCGTCGGGTCGCGGACGGTGGACGGTTAAATCAACCTTCACCTGTAAAAAAGGATGATGAAATCAGCCTCGCACGAGAAATGCAGCTATTTCGTTCCGAAATCACAGCGATGCGTCTAGAGCTGTCGAACATAAGCTCTATTTTCGAAAAGCTCTCACATGCAGTTCAAGGGCTTGATAGCCGCATCGGCAGCCTAGAACAGAGAGTTCAGATACTAGAGGAACAACCTACCAGCGCGTCGAGCGAAGTGAAAGATTTAACTGATACTGTTGAACGTCTAAAGCTCGAGCTCAACGACCGGGATCAGGAACTACTGACCACAGAGGTGGAGATAGCTGGAATACCCGAAACGAAAAATGAGAACCCAATTCACTTGGCTGTTTTAGTGGCGCAGAAGCTGAGTGTGGAGGTGGATTCGAAGGACATAGTGTACGCGGAGCGCGTAGGAATGCGGCGCACAAAAGATGACGGCGTGATCGACAACGGGCGACCTCGCGCGCTGGCAGTGCGGCTGACGCGACGCGCGCTAAGGGACGAGCTGTTGCACGCGGCGCGCCGCGCTCGGGGCGCGGACACCGCCGGTTTCGACCTGCCGGGAACCCCTCGTAGATTCTATGTCAATGAGCGACTTACACGCACCAACCGTCAGCTATTTTACAAAGCCCGCCAAGAAGGATCACGGCTGAACTGGAAGTACATTTGGACCCGCGACGGCCGAATATATGTCAGGCGCCAGCCTAACACTCAGGCGCACAGGGTTCGATCTGAAGATGATCTGATAAACATTTTTGGTATTCCGTCTATTTGATCATGAAGTCACAAACAATTTCACGATTTTGGTTTGTACCTAGAACACCCATATCACAGCTTGAAAATTCTGTTTTGATAGTGATTTACTCGGCTCTTTATTGTCATACCTATCACCTAAAATTATTGACATTTGCGTCACATGTTAATTTCGTACAGACTCATTTATTTCGAATTTATAATTGTTGTTTAAAAATGATATTTGCGTATAACATAGAACGCGCCCCATGTATAGATTGTCACATTGCCATATCTATCCGCAAAACTATTGGAACCAATGCCACATTGTATTTTTCACATAATATTACTTTGATTTCAATACGCTTAACTCAATCATATGAATATTCTGTGCATCCGTATTCACTGTACTCAATTGACACTTCAAATATATGTATGTATCTCAGACATCTCTGTATACTGCCAGTTAACCGAAGCTGTAGCAAAATGATTTCCCAGTATACCTACAGGTTTTTGCACACATCCTTTGTAATATCATATAATTTTTTTAATGGCTAAGAGGTTAAACTTGAAATTAGGGTTTCTGAATGCGGGCTCTCTAGGGACCAATCACAATGAATTTATTATTGCAGTGCAACAACGCAATATAGATATACTAGCCATAAATGAAACTTGGCTTCGGGAGGGGGAGGAGGGGAGGGCGCCGGTGGTGCCGAATTACTGCCTGCGCCACGTCCCGCGGCCGCGCGCCATGCGCGCGCGCGGCGGTGGCGTTGGCTTCTATGTTAGAAACGGCGTAAATGCGCGACGCTACGCCCACCCCCCCGACTCTAGGGTAGAACAAATGTGGCTTAAGCTCTCAAATAACGGTATGACTTTACTAATTGGAACAGCATATCGACCGCCATGGTTAGATATTGATACCTTCATAGATACTATGACCGAAACCATTTCCTCCTTTTCTAATTACGACCATATTCTGTTAATGGGGGATTTCAATATTAACTTATTACATACTGATATCAATACCATCAAGTTTAACTCTTTTTTAACTTATTTTGATCTAAAACAACACGTTAATGAGCCCACCCACTTTACGAACCACAGTAGTACACTAATAGATTTGATTTGTAGTAACATTGTATTTCAAAATACTCTAGTAGACTACATTCCTACTCTTGGTCATCATGCATTGCTGTCATGCGAGTTAAAAATAAAACGTTTTAAACCAGTGTCGAAAAAGGTATTGTTTAGGCCACTAAAAGAGATTAACTTGCCCCAATTTAATCAATCAACCGAAATTATCCAATGGGAAAATATAGCATCACTATCAACTGTAAATGACATGGTCAATACGTTTAATCGCATAGTTTTAACATTATTTGACATATATGCACCTCAGAAACAGGTCACTATCAAAGAAAGGAATTATCCTTGGATAACTTACACTATTAAAGAAATGATGCGTCTGCGTGATGAGGCTCACAACAGGTTCAAAGCAACTGGTTCCGACGAGCACAAGAAATACTATAATGACCTAAAGAGTTGTGTCAAGAAAGCATTGTATCACGAAACACGAGCATACTTCAATCAACCGCAACGCGAACAATTCTCGAGCTCTTTGGAACAATCTTAAGCGTACTGTCAAAATAACACAAAACCCGCACAATTCGGAAATACCTGCACACTTGCGTGACCCAGACATTATTAACTCACATTTTCTTGAAATTGCAGGTAATCTTTCAGCTCCACAACCGTACCACACTCATTTTGAAAATAACCGCTTCCATGCTGCATCGTTTAAATTAGAACCAATAGGTCAAAACTCTGTCCTTAAAATAATTAAATCACTAAAGTCTGCTGCTCTGGGCGGTGATGGTATCTCCTTAGACATGCTTCTTCTTACTCTTCCTCATTCTCTTGGCGCAATTACTGCAATTGTTAATAAGTCAATTACATCCTCAATATTTCCTGATGCCTGGAAGCTGGCAATGGTTACTCCACTCCCTAAAAAAAACAACATCACGGGTTTTAAAGACTTACGACCTATAAGCATTCTCCCTTGTATATCAACAATACTCGAACGTGTTGTGCACACACAGTTATCAGCTTTTCTTGAAAAAAATAAAGTCCTTCCTGCTTTGCAATCCGGTTTCCGCAAGTCACATAGCACAACGACAGCCCTCCTCGATGTAGTTGACAATATACTGTCTGCTCAAGACATGGGTCAGGGTACCTTAATGGCACTGCTTGACTTCTCTCGCGCTTTTGATGCCATAAACACAAAATTACTGTTGTCTAAAATGAGTTACTACGGCTTTGAGACAGATGCAATTGCGTGGTTTTCAAGCTATCTGAGTGACCGCACTCAAGTTGTCCAGCTGCAGGATGACAATGGTTTATATATAAAGTCTAAACCATCTGCAGTATCCAGAGGAGTGCCGCAGGGCTCCGTTTTGGGCCCACTCATTTTTATTATGTATACTGCAGATGTCCGTGATGTAATAAAACATTGTCATTTCCACTTGTATGCCGACGATATACAAGTTTATGTCTCATGTTATCCCACTGATACTATTCAAGCTGTTGCTAATTTAAATGAAGATCTAGAAAATATTACAGCTTGGTCAGAGTCAAATTGCCTAGTATTAAATCCTAGTAAAACCAAATATATGTTGTTCGGATCTAAAAATCAAATAAAACTGTTAGATAGTCATAATCCAGTTGTTTCTGTAATGGGCGATCAGGTGGAGCGTATATCAGAGTCGCGTAATTTAGGCATCATAATGGATGAGGCTCTGCGTTTTGAGAGTTACATATCGGAAGTTGCCAGAACCTCATTTTATAGACTAAAGATACTTTACCGAATCCGAGAGTTCATCAGCGTAGATTTACGCATCAAGCTATGCGATTCCTTGGTTCTCTCGAGGTTCAATTATGCCGATGTTGTATACGGTCCACGACTGTTAGCACGCACTGATCGCATTGTGCAACGAGTACAAAACGCATGTGCGCGGTACTGCTTCGGAATTCCTCCTCGAACACATGTGACTCCCTACTTAAATTCGGCAGGCATCCTCAAAATGGCATTTCGAAGAGAGCTTCACTTGTCATTCTTGTTGTTCGGCATCTTAAAAACTTCAGTACCCGAGTATTTGTTTAAAAAGGTCACTTGGCGTAAAAATAGTTCCACAGTGTATGGCCTTAGATCAATCAGCCAAAATTTCATAATTCCTCATCATCACACCACCGCTTTTCGGGGTAGTTTTAAGTACACATCAACCAAGTGTTGGAATAATATACCTCCACCTCTCAAAAATATTAATTGTCTGAGCAGTTTTAAATTAAAATTAAAACGACACCTCCTCCAGATACAAAAAAATCTACCCTTGGGCGGTCGAGTCTTGGCCTCGTATCTTTGATGCTTACTATATACGTGTCATTTCAAATTGTTTATTATTTTATTTCATATTTTTTATATACTTGCTTACTTAACATACATATTTATACAAGTACAACCAAACCACAGTCATTACATAATTTAAAATATACACAACATTACTCACATTCCAATAAGATATTCATTCCCTTCCGACAATATTAATTAGAATTAAAACTTATTATATGTAAGGGTCTGACTAAAAATCAGCGTTGCAGTGTAGGTACTCAGTAGGTACTCACTGCAACAGTATGCTGAGTCTAGCCCCTTTTTGGCATCACAAAATGTAAATGCCTCGTACGATATTGTTTAAGTGTGTTTGTCTATTCCTAAGTCTAATTTGTACACTGTTCCTTTTGTATAAAATGTGATGTTAAATAAAGTTTTTCTATGTCTATGTCTAAATCATCTCCTGAGGGGGTCAAATGGGGTATAAAAATTTGGATGGAACCCATTTACGGTATAGCGAGTTGGAGTCTTGGGGAAGGACATAGGATAGTTAACTCTTGAAAATCATCCCCTAAGGGGATGTAATTGGGGATGAAAATTTGTTTGTGACCCATTTTGATGAAATTTGGTTGAACAATAGTTTGAGTCCCGGAGTATGACAACGGATAATTTTAATCCCGAAAATCATCCCCTCAGGGATGAAATAGGGGGCGAAAATTTGGATAAAACCCATTTAGATGAAATTTGGTAAAGATATAGAAGGAGTCCTAGGGAAGGACAATGCATAGTTTTTATCCCGAAAAATCATTTCCTGAGGTGGTGAAATGAGGGTTTAAGATTTCGATAGAACCCATTGAGATGAAATTTGGTATAGAGAGAGGTCTCAGTCCAAGGAAAGAACATAGAATATTTTTTATTCCGGAACACATGAAATGAGGAAATAAGGGAATCACATAAGGGGGTGAGAAATGGTGGATGAAAATTTGGATTGAACCCATTTATGGTATAACGATAGTTAAGGAAGGACATAGGATAGTTTTATCCCGAAAATCATCCCCTAAGAGGGTGTAATTGGGGGTGGAAATTTGTTTGTGACACATTTTGATAAAATTTGGTTGAAAGATAGTTTGAGTCCTGGAAAAGGACAAATGATAGTTTCTATTCCGGAAATCATCCCCTAAGGGGGTGAAATGGGGGTGAAAATTTGGATGTAGCCCATTTAGATGAAATTTGGTATAGAGATAGCTTGAGTCCTGGAGCATTCTCCATGATCTTCGGGATAAAAACTACCCGTTGTCATAACAACGGATAGTTTTTATCCCGAAAATCATCCTCTAAGGAGGTGAAATAGGGGGTGAAAAATTGGATGGAACCCATTTACGGTATATAGCGGTAGTTGGGAGTCCTGGGGAATAGGAACATTATATAGGTAAATATATGTATGTGACGTTTCATTCCAAGGGTAAAGGTACCTTATGGCGGTAGTTTCGAAGATGTTTTCTAAAACGGGGTAAAAATACGTTTTATTATGGCTATTTTGAAAACTATTAGATGTAACATTTTGTTGACGTATCTTTATTTTTAATATAAAATATTTAAATTACAAGTCAGTTAATTTAGTCCTACGGTTTAGTAGAAAAGGTCCTTACGGCCGTGTGATATGAAAATATGCAAAATAATAATGAAAAAAGCCTACATGCATCTATTATGGTGAGGCGGGTCATAGAAACCAAGTTTGCGGCGGAGTCTATTTTGTAAAAAAAGGCGTTCGGAGTAAGCTAATCTATAAAATCATGCAACTCAGCCATAATGACCCTTTCCTTCATACAATCCATACTAATATTACAAATGCGAAAGTAACTCTGACTGTCTGTTAACTTTTCATGCTTAATTTGGTTGAAATGAAATTTGGTGTAGAGATACTTTGAATTCCGGGGCCTTCCCAAAGAATCCTTACTAAAGATAGTTTTTATCTAGAAATTCATCACCTAAGGGGGTGAAAAGGGGGGAGAAAGTTACGATATAAACGAGTTCCGCGCGGACGAAGTCGCGGGCAAAAGCTAGTAATAAAATAAAATAAAACGTTCAAAACACGGTGTGTTACAGTTCACGGCTATTTTATATACCTTACTACTGTTGTTAGCGATGCGCTCATTATATGTATATTTTAATAAGGTCTAATCCTAGTTCAGTCTTAAGTGTATAGTCTTAAGGTGCATAATCAAAACGGTCATATGTAATGCAACCAGTTACTATTTAGGCAAGGGAAGGCAGTCCGCTGCTAACCGCGAGCCTAATCACACGACCTACTGTGACATTTTCTTTAATATAGTATTTTACCGTGCTTTTTCCAAAATACAACTAGTTTTCCAGAAACTACATGGTTTTCTTCCTTACTGAATACCCCCATAGTCGCCATAGTCCCCGCATAGTCTACAACTGTCCTGATCTGTGCCACCCAGTGACAGAGGATGGGACAGTTGTACCTATCCGATATCACCTTCAGAATGCTGTTTTGACTATTTCTCACACGATCCATCAACGATGCAAATTTTTTTCTGATGATCGCGTGGAACCCGTTCGTATGAGCATCCGCGAACAATGCGAACATTCCAGAGGCACTGCACCATCTTGGTATTCTCAATAACACTCTGAAGGCGTTATTGTACTGGATGCGAAGGGCGTTATAAGCTCGTTTCGTATATCGAAACTAGTGATGTGCAAATTGCGGAAAGTTTCCAAAAAGTTAGAAAAGTTCTCGGAAATTTCTAGAAATTTTCATGAGAAATAAAGGAAATTTACGTACTGAGAAGCATAAAAATGTAACTCTTATACACTGTGTTTAAGAGTTACAGTTTTATGCTTCTCAGTTGGTAAATTTCCATGTTGGAAATGGAAAGTTTCAATTCCCATACAAAAATGAGGAAAATTTCCGAAATTTTCCTATGTTAAATTGCAGAAACATTTCGCAACTTTCCGTCGGCACATCAGCAATCGAAACCACAGGCCGCTTGAGTAAAAAGATTGTCAATAAGGCTTAGCTGTGAACGAGTTAAGAAATTAATAGGTACTATGCCCGCCTGTACAACATCTAATTACTTAACAATATAAACAGTATAAAACAAATTCGCTTCCCTCTGTCTGTCTGTCCCTATGTATACTTAGATCTTTAAAACTACGCAACGGATTTTGATGCGGTTTTTTTAATAGAGAGTGATTCAAGGGGAAGGTTTATTTGTATAATATTATATAAAAAATAGGTAGTTAGATAGTTACTTCAATTAGGAATATAAAATAAAAATTACATAGTCATAAGGAGATCCAATCGAAGTGAGTGGAAATGTAAACAAGTTTTTTGTAATTGAGGGTAGGAAAGGCTGAGGCTCCGTAGGTAATTATGATGAAATACTTGTTTACATGTTTACATCACTTGCTATTCCTTGTTGCCGCTAATAATAAGCATAAAAAATAAAATCATATGTAGATTGTACACATAATATAGATACCAAAACATAATTATAAAGAGTGTATATTCGCCAACAAACTGTTATGCAGTTTGGCGAAGATTTAGATTAAGTTTATCGTAATTTTTGTTGAGTAAGAAATAAACAAAAAAATATATATATACTAGCTTTTACCCGCGACTTCGTTCGCGTTGAATACGTACAATCGACAACCCTAGGTATTAACTGACCATTTGTGAACCTTATTTAGCTTGCAAATTGGCGGTGATCCAGTTGACGGGTTATTATGGTATTGTGGTTAGAAAAAAAGGAGGAGTAACCTGTATTTGTATAGGCTTACACACGAATATAAAACCTACGAATAAAAATGCAAGAAGCAATCTTTAAGTATGTATTTGAGATACGGTTTCGTCTTTTAAACATAAGTACTTAAAGTTTTTGTTAAATCATATTTACTGTGTTGTTCTATAATCAACTAACATTAAAGGCAGCGATGATAAAATAAAAAAAAATCAGCCAAGTGCGTTTCGAACCACGCATAACGAAGGGTTCCGTGCCTATTAAAAAGGTCGTATCGTCACAGACATCTTACGACACTTACGTCCTTTTCCGCAGGGAAGGCAGTTTTTCAGCAATATCTCGAAAACCTTTTAACCAATCTTGTTCAAAATACTTTTTGGTTCTTTTAATTTTTTTTTAATTCTCCGTTTGGAAATTAAAGGGGGGGACACATTTTTTATGACATTCGGGGCGATTATCTCCGACTATATTCACTTAATCAAAAAAATGCTAAGTAACCTTATACTTATTTTGAAAGGCCTATCGATTGATGTGCCACACGTGGACAATTGGACATACAATGTTTCGCCAGCCAAAGATTCGCCACGCCGCTTCATTGCTGCTGACGTATCGGCCCGCCATAAACGTTTGCACCTCATCCCTGGGGTCGATATTTACATCACCAGCTTGCCTAACGTTGAAGACCGCCTGATCGTTGCCCTTGTTGATATATTTGCATATGTATTTGATAGCCTGCCTTGAACTACAAAATTTTACATTAATATGGCCATCGAACATTTTGATCAGAAGCGGAGAATATGGCACAATCCACCGGTTATCCAACATTAGGCTTTCTGCACCGCGAATTCTAGTAGTAACAGTGCGTCCTCCATCGTCAGGTGCTCTTCGCCGGTACAGTGGATACCCATTTTCACTCGTCTGCGTGTCCTTTAGTAACGCTCGGGGGTACTTCTTTGTACACTTCCCATCCTTCATGCACGGAGGTTAGTTAACAGGGCGACCAACGTCTGTACTTTAATTTAAAAAAAACTCATGCAATGAGGTCGTGCCTCTCAGTGGCTATTTATCCAGGCATTAGTTCATTGATTGGTAATATCCGGCAATGCCGTGTTGCATGTAAGCGTGATGAACAGATCTGGACGGCCGTAGCTCCGAACATACGCGAACGCAGCTTGCGTGTACTCGTGGAGGTATCTCGGGCTATTCACGACGGAGGAGGGCAGTATCACTATCTGCCCCACATCGTTGGCGTTAACTTGCGCGTCATTCCTTACAGCATCATGTAAGTGAATGTAATTTTCTGCTCGCAACTTGCGTTGGTTTAGTGATATGTACCTAAGGCATTCGCTTTAAGCTTAACATACCTACATATCGACTAAAAACTGGTGCAGAAGTTGCTTGCAGCGTAACAACAGATTGAACCCGTTGCTACGCACCATAAGGTTGTATGCATAGAAATCCATACAGGAAACGTTTTTGTTTGGTACTGGTTGCGTAGTCTGTGGATTCACCTGAGGTATTTCAAAATGATACCCTTCCTGGCCTTCCCGGAATATGACTGGATACTGGAGTGCATCTAGGAACCTGTGAGTGTCGGCGATGCGGCAGAGCCGGCCTTCGCGCGCGCGCAGCACGATGTCCCTGCCGGCGGTGGGCTCCGAGCCGGCGACCACGGCCACCACCTCACTGGTGGTGGGCGCGTTGTAGCGCCGCTCGTGCTGCCCAAGGGGTACGCAGTCAGGGTGGATCACTAACTTAAACGTTTCGTCAGTCATGTTCTTCAAAGCGCTTCTAAATTCATGTATACGTTACTGTCCTCCAGAACTCTTTAAATTGTTTGTAGTACTGGTCTCTGAACGCCTTGTACGATGGAGGACCATCGATCAAGTTGCGCTTTCTCGTCACCTTAAAAGTAAACCTGCAAAAACTGTGGCTGTTCATTGGCAAGGAAGGAAGTTGGGACCTAATTCGTCTTCTAGCTTCCGCTTGCTCCGCAGTCTCAGAAGCTCGCTGGGAGGCCAGATAGTGGGCATGCTGTTGAAGTCGGTGTTGGCGCTGCTCCGATGTTTCTTCAGCCCTGCCTGCCGCTGAACATCTTCGTCGCACCGCGCCTGAGACTCGATTGGAACTCAGCAGCTCGTTAATAGGCCAGATAGTGGGCGTGCTGTTGAAGTCATGAATGAAGTGAACAACTATTATGCGTGGTCGGTGGAGGATGGAAGTTACACTCATAGTATGTAACTCCAATACAATATCGTTCGTTCGTGGAGGTACCTCCGTCTCTATTGCACTTGCGTATTCGAGTAATAGAGAGGGAGACATACAAACTTTGAACTTCGTCATAAATAGGTAGTTCGTTTGCACGGTTAGCACTGAGAATATAACAGCGAGCGAAATAGCCTACCCGTCTCTTTCTAATTAGAGTCGTTAAAAAGTGACGACTACATAAATCACGCACCATCACGTGCTAGCCATGCGTCGATAACTTATTGTCGGGAAGCTTTGTGAATACATCCTCGATACTTGTATATCTCCATCTCTACCGCTCTTATTTGAGCGACAGAAAAAGATATACGCGAACCTCATTGCCGGTCTGTAAAAAGACTTGAGTGCTGGCAGCTGACATTTCATTTAGAAACATTACATAAGAACTGCGCCTTTTTGTGTCAAAATAACACAAATTGATTATATTCTGCACGCGATTATATTTCTTAACATATGGGTCGTGTGTTCTAGAATAGCATAAATATTTCAATGGATACGCCACTTTGTCTTTGAGATACAAAAACTTCGATATGCCAAAATATACGTCAATGTGCATTATACTCGTAATTATTTCATTTCAAGCCATTATATTGCTTATTGATAGTAATTTAACACCTAAAATGGCGTAAATATCTAAATAAACTTCAAAATCATGAAATGAATATGAAATGAATACCCAAAATTTATAGTCGGCGAAAAGTAGCGGAACAATTCGAGATAAAATTTAGCCTATGTGTTAATTCGAGTTATAAACTATCTCTATACCTAGTTTCAGCAATATCCGTTCAGCCGTTTTTGCATGATCGAGTAACAAACATCCAGACATCCAAACATCCAAACATCCAAACTTTCACATTTATAATATTATTAGTAGGATATATATAAATCCGTGCGTTGCCGGGGCGGGTCGCTAGTACAAAATACAGGCATCAATTATCGCACTTCCTATAAAAAAAAACATTTTCATCACACTTGCTCGTAAAGGGTGAATTATAGGCAGGTGTATAGAGCAGCAGCTATAGCCGATTTACCTCCCGCGGGATTATGGATTTTTATATGAGCTTGTATGTGATCTGATTGGTTAAAGCAAATCTAGTTGGCTGCGTGTCACAAGAATTCTTCTCTGTGATTGGTTGAATAAAATCTAGTAGGCCATGCGGAGCCACGCCCCCTCGCCCTCCACTCGCAAATCTGTAAGTGAAGTTGTCAATTTCGTCAATTTTTGATTGGTGCGGTTGTATGAAACTTAGATTTTTCTGTCTTTTGTAGTTATTTATTTCCTCGCCTTCGGCGTCGAGCTTCTAATAGACTCTCATTAGTAATCCGCTTCTTACGGCCCTTAATGCACAATGTACTATTCTTCTCTCATGCTTTTAATTTATATTATTTATTTAACAACCAAAAATTATATACATGCATGGACACATTTAAAACAACTTAAAAAAATATACAATTACAGAAACGTATCAAAACTTTGCCGCCCATCACACAGGCAGCATTCGCGCGTTGAATAGCAATCGCTATTCTTTGAGCGAGAAAGCCATAACAAATGTTATTTAAATTAGTTCAGCGACAGAGTTAAGAGACAGACACAGTTAATTTCACATTCATATTACTCTGTGAACTGTAGAAAAAAAAGCAGCATTTCGTTTAAAAAAAAATTAGAAAAACTGGATCAACAAAAATATTCCATATACCTAATTATTTGAGAATCTGTTGAGAAATGCGACCTGTAGGAGGAGAAAACAGCCGGACACGCCAGACATACAAATGAATTTTTGCCCATGCTGAAACGGAGAACTTCGTTCGCTTCGCTCGCTCGTTTAATTAATCCCTATGGATGAAGTGTCACTACAAAAACGCAGCATCGTATCAGAACTATTTGCAACAAAAGCAAGTTTTCCGATGTGACGGCATTGAGGCGTGTAATTTGTGGAGTGGAGCAATGTCTGGCCGTCGATGTCCGCCATTGTCTTAGGCTGAATGCGGCGATGCGCGCTCTGGTAGATACGGGATCACATTACTCAATTCTTAACAACCTTAGACACACAAAAATAGTTATTTGTTCAACAAGAGAGCAAAGTAGATTTTTGCTGCGAGTGTTGATGTTGAGTCCCGAGCAAGCGAAATATTCAAATCACGAGCGTAGCGAGTGATTCAAAATTAGAATCTTGAGCGTAGTGAGGGACTCAAAGGCACAAGATACAAATATCTTTGCTCTCGTGTGATACATACAACTTTTCACCTCAGCAGTGAGAACATCGTCACGTTAAAAAATATATCGTTAGGCTTTACGCACCTCTCTTCTTCTGAATTTGTAATAGACCCCACACCATGATGTGTCACCAGTGCTCGATATCAAAATTAAAAATTTTGACATACAAATTCTAAAACTATACAATAATTATAAATATGACATAATTACAAGAATAGCTGCCTGTTTCTCATTTTAATTGTTTATTCTATGTTAATTTTATTAAGTGTTAAACAAATCTTTTATTTATTTTTCATCACACTTGCTCATAAATGGTGTTATTCCATGACTGTAGTTCCCGCGGGAGTAATGGTATTTTACAGCTCCCAAGGGAGTAATGAGCTTGTGTGTGATCTGATTGGTTGGCAAACGAATTCTGCTCTGTGATTGGTTGAAAAAAAATCTAGTAGGCCACGTGCTGCAAGAATACTGCATTGGTTGAAATATTGAAGCTGCGCGCTCCACTCGCACTGATCTGGAAGTGAAGTTGTCAATTTCTTCAATTTTTGATTGGTACGCTTGTATGAAACATAGATTTTTCTGTCTTTTCTTTCAATCGACGAAAAAACGGAGGAGTTCGATTTTGATAATTATTTTTTTATTGGAAAGGGTATACCTACCCCGAAGTTGGTCCAATATAAATTTAGAAAAAATAAAACAACCTTAATGGTATAAAAATAGGGGATGATTGATTTTTCGTCGGTTAAAACTTTGTTTTCAAAGTAAATTATGTAGTTATTTATTTCCTCGCAAATGTTCGGCGTCGGGCTTCTGATAGACACTTCTTTGCAATATTCCACTTACGCCCCTCGTTAAACAATGTACTATAATCGTATGGCGATCTATACATATAATAGGCGAACATCTATGTGATATTTTTATAGTAGCGCCTATTTCGCCGAAAGTGTTGTCGCTCATTTAGCACCACCCAGGCGACACGTGCAGGGTTGTGGTAGGTAAATCCTGCGGACGCGAGCAACAGATTGTCCCCCATTCGACCAGTGAAAATTAGCTTAAGACAGCCCTGACCAAATAAGCTGAGGACACGTTGAGTACAGATGTTGATGAGCCTCATTTTTAACCAGACGCAAAAAGAGGGGTGATATAAGTTAGACGTGTCTGTCTGTCTGTCTATCTGTCTGTCTATGGCATCGTAGCTCCTAAACCAATGGACCGATTTGAATGCGCTTTGTTAACCCTCGACGCAAAAAGAGGGGTGTTATAAGTTGGACGTGTCTGTCTGTCTGGCTGTGTGTCTGTCTGTGGCATCGTAGCTCCTAAACGAATGGGCCGATTTGAATGCGGTTTTTTATCCAAAAGCTGAGGTGATCGAGATGGTTCTTAGCCACGTTTAAACAAAATCGGTTTAGCCGTTTTTGAGATATTGAACATTGAAATGAAAATGTCGGGGGTTTTCAACTTTTCTAAGTTATAGTTATCTAAGTTATTAATTATTTATTCTGAGCTCGTCGAGAATAGACTCATTTGTGCGTTCAGCCCATGATATCCATATCATTCTAAGCCACTACCACGTCTCGAATGCATCCAAAGACGAGCTGTTATGGCGCTATAGGTTCAGCGAAGTGAAGCGAACATAGTTTTTGAAACAATATAATGCGTCTGTTTATAATAATACGGTTTCAAAAAAATACGTAATAGTAATCTTGAGGCTTTTCTGCAGGGAAATCAGTGATTCGAAACACGATTAAGCAATTTTCGCTCGATCGAAAAAAATCACAAACATAAGTCTAAAACATATTAAAATTCACTTAAAACATTCGTAGCAAATTATGCACAATAGCTAAACATATTAACATTGGTTCTAAAAATCGGCAATATCATGTTTGAGGGAATTTAGTGATTACTTTTTTATTTATTTAAACGCACAAAAAATTAAAATTAAAAAACATGATATCCGCGCTTCCAAACACGCACTTCCATCTCGCTCACGCTTATGCTCAGCGAGAGGGAGAGAAGACCATGATACTATAGCGCCTTATGCACCAGTCTTCTGTTGCATACAGAAAGATTGAGAAGACAAGCCACTACCACGTCTCGAATGCATCCAAAGACGAGCTGTTATGCACCAGTCCTCTGTTGCATACAGGAAGATTGAGAAGACAAGAGCCCGCATCAGTACTCATTTATTATATTACAAATACCAATTTGCATACAATTTTCTGAATTTGTTTGAAGCACCTTTGAACCCGTGTTTCAATGCGCGGATGGTTGTAGGCTTATTGGCATACACATGTGACTTCAGATAACTCCGTACACATACAACAATCCAGCACGGCTATCACTAATAGACTATGCGTTTCTTTCTAAGCATTCTAATTAAAAATAGACGGATAGTCTATCTCGCCGCGACACATCTCGCGGGCTGTCCTGTGATAGCCTTGCAATGGCGGTAAACACCACTACCACTATGCGGAATTTTTTATGCGAAATGGTCACAGAAAATGTCAACATATCGATACCTGCAGACTCAAAGGGCGTAACAGCCTGTTGTTGTAATGGCTGTTACGCCCTTTGAGTCTGCAGGTATCGATATATGAAAGTGTGTACTTGCGTAATTTTATTAATGCCTTTTGAAGTTAAGGTACGGTACAAAAATTTACAAGATTAGTAGAGTATATTTAGGTACAGTTTTTTTCTGAATTTCGGCTCTTTCTAAAGGTGTGAAGAAACATTATATCTTGAATAAAATCCCTTATACCATAGAATTTTGTGAGTCTCGTAGCAAATCAGAGTGCCTCAATAATAATGAAACTAAGAATTGTTGTAATAAATAAACAGTTGTTTCAGACCTTCGCGAAACGAATTTGATTAAGGTAAGATATACCTAAATCTACAATTTATTTTAGAACTAGCGACCCGCTTCGGCTTCGCACGGGTTTACATATAGCATACATGCATGTATTATTATTATACGTATAAACATTTCTCTTGAATCACTTGAAAAAAAGCCTCATCTTAATCAGTTGCGTAGTTTTAAAGATCTAAGCATACATAGGGAAAGACAGACAGTGGAAAGCGACTTTGTTTTATACTATGTAGTGATAGTGAAGCAGAGGCAACTAAACTTGATGTAAGGGGCGAGTCTACAAAAACATGTATTACATGCACCAAGCACGTTCCAATGAAACGATTTTCATCCACTATGACGCGTTTCAAACGTTTTCTCTCTCTACCAAGCAATATTAAAACGGTTGTATCTTCGTAATTTATTGAATAGGATTTTCGTCATCAAGCATTTTTTTTTCTTCTCTCTTTTGGAGTAATAATATTATTAGTATCTACAACCCTATTATGCTGCCCCTTATCTACCGATGATCTTACTCACGCGTCAACGTTGTTGTCGTTAATGCAACTTCTCGTCTTTTGTTCCGATGTCAGCCGTGAACAAACAACTTTTTAACTAAATGATTTAATACTTACATTCGAGTACTGCGTATTATGTTTCCCGCTTGGTATGTTCGTAGTCGTAATGATAGAAAAGCGGGTTTATGACTATATACGGCCTCCGTAGCCCAGTGGGTAGTGACTCTGCCTAAGAAGCTGGAGGTCCCGGGTTCGAATCCCGGTCAGGGCATTTATTTGTGTGTTTATCACGAATATTTGTTCCTGAGTTATGGATGTTATATATGTATAAATAAATATTAATAAATAAATAAATATTACGGGACAATCTTACACAAAATCAACCTAGGCCCACGGTAAGCTCAGTAAGGCTTGTGTTGTGGGTACTAGGCGATGATATATATAATAGATACATACATATAGATACTTATATACATATATAACATCCATAACTCAGGAACAAATATTCGTGATAAATACACAAATAAATGCCCTGACCGGGATTCGAGCCCGGGACCTCCAGCTTCGTAGGCAGAGTCACTACCAACTGGGCTACGGAGGCCGTTATATGTATATAAGTATCTATACGTATTTATCTATTATATATATCATCGCCTAGTACCCACAACACAAGCCTTACTGAGCTTACCGTGGGCCTAGGTTGATTTGTGTAAGATTGTCCCATAATATTTATTTATTATTTATTTATTTATACTAAGAAGGTGCAGTGATAGATAACTCCCTGCATTTGCCTTTATTACGCTATCTGTATTATATTTTGCTCTTTATTTTTTTTAGCAGAGTCAAATCTCTTTGCTTCACGTCTATATCCTTGTGTGGGACTCTGGCTGGTTGTTGGCTATTATCTTTTTAAATTATTCAAATTTGAATTTGATAGACAATTTTTCCAGAATCTTGTCAATTCTTGTAAACAAACTTATGAAGGATGATTTTCGATATTGAAGCCCTAGCGTGAGCTTGCATTTTGGAGACAGTGCCTTTTTCCTTTAAGAAGCAGCCCGCTTATTACAGTTTTTGCTGAAGTTTGATAATCCAGTGCGCGTACCTGAAGTTCTAGGGATTTTTTTCAGCTGTAATCTATTTTATTGAAGTCCTAGTCGCCAAATTCACAGCGAGTGCTTGGATGCCACAAGAGGTTTTTTGTGTTTGGAGTCAGCTTTGCTGGATTAGATAATCCAAGCTTTATGTTACAAGGCCGGACCTTGAAGAGAGTTCGGGTGAGTATTTACAACGTTTGGTTCCGTCAATTTACCGGATTCTATAGTTTTTCGTCGTGTGATGCTAATTAGCTTATTTTTTTGGTAGCCGCCAGTTACGGGCGCTAGGAGAACCTGCTGGTCATTCACTAGCGGTTAGACGCAACCGTCCCGCAAGGCTCTCTACGGGTGACACAGGCCTGTTCTGCTGGGAAACACGTGCCGATTATCCTGTTGCGGTCATCCTGGTATAACCTGCCGCGCAGGCATCCGGTGGTCTATTCTTCGGGAGGCGTCGGTGGAGGAACTTCTCAGTCGGATTAGTATACTGTAGCATTTAGGTTTAGCCTTTATTGGACCATCTGCATCTAGGCTTAGCATTGTACCTACAGACCTTACACCTCTAACGTAGGGTCGCAAAGTGTCGCAACCCGCTAATGCGCTCAGCTTCCGTGTCCCGCCAGTGAATAATTTTCCGGACTTACCAACCTCAAAATTTAGAAAGGCTTTTTGCTCGCCACCGTCTACATATTTTCGTTTTATGCCCTAGGTTTTTTTCACCGTCCTGAATCATTCACCCCGTCATCCATACCACGCATTCTTCATTATCTCATCCTTCACATCTACTTAAAAAACCTGTAAGCCTAATCTTCGCGGCTTTCCGTATTCGCGGTCTAGGACCAAGCGTATTGGCGGCTTGAAACCCATACCTAGTATTGCTTATAGGGTTCTGTATCTCACTGCTAGCCGTACGACGATACAACTGTCTTCCTTTTACCTGTTTAGCATTTTAAGGGCTTTATCGTAGGTAACTTACGAGGGAAGGGAAAATCCCACGAATACTCTCTGGTCAAACTGAGTGTTAAATTTTATAACTTACTTTTAACCGAGTCCTATTTGGGAGAGTAAATCAAATAAATATTGTGTTGTATTTACAGCGTAAAAGCCTACAATGTTTCTTTTAAGTAAGTTTCGATATAAAAAAAAAAAAAAAAATTGCTTTCGTGTCGGTTTGCAGAAATGTGTTTGTTTTATTTACGCTAGTTTTGCTGCAAATTAATGGCGCCCGAACAGTTGGTAACAACCCTGCTGTAAATTAATGGCGCCCGAACAAAATAAATTGCCACCTGAAGCAGTTGGTAAGTACCCTGGATTTTTTTCTCTTTAACTTTCCTTGTGTGAAATTGTGTGACATAATTTTTTAATTTTTTGTGTTGTGTGGGGATGGTGACCGAAAACGGTCGCTTTTAACTAATTTTTTGATTTTAGCTTTCTGGTGAACGAACAGTACCTTCTTTTACCCGTGCTTGTCAACCCTCGTCGTGGTTTGTCATCTAACCCTTCGCCTGCCACGAGACTTGGAGCTTAACTTCTATGTGAATCTGTTATTCTGTTACGTATAAAAAAACCAAAAGAACATTGTTTAAACTTTTGCCTTTCATTCCTGTTCCATACCGAAACATCCCGAGTTATTGATTTCGTAGCGTAGTTCCTCCTATTTTAGAACCCGTAGTACATAGGGCACCTGAAGGTAAGTCAGACGTAGTTACGTATTTCCCGTCATATCCAATATTTATTTTGTCGTATTTTGTTTTTGTTGCTATTGATTGACGCTTCCAGATGTTTCGGCGCCCAAAGGGTTGATCTTTGTCAATTATTCGCAACACTAAGTGACACACATTTATTAGTCTGTTTGTTACCGGTACACGAGTTTGATAGGTTGCCTGATTTTGCACGGATACTTATCTGCTTTCGTGGCTTAGCGGTTTAGGGGTCGGTACTGTGAGCGAGAGGCCGCCGGTTCGCATCTCGACAAACGTCATCTTTTTGCATTTTCTTTTTGTTTTATTTTATTTTCTCTGTAAGCTCCCGGCTTATTAAACAATAATGATAGAGGATTTATTTCAGATTTGACATAATAAATACTTAATTTTAAAATTTATTCATAGATGTTTCACTGTTTGGTAGTTTATAATTTAAATAGCACAGGTTAGTTATAATCGTGCGGTCTCCAATACGTAGTGCGGTTTAAGGCTTCTGGGAACTCAGTATTTTACTGTATCGATTTTGATGTGATAGTCAGACGGGCATTCGTGTCGTTTTGCTGGTACGACGGGTATACTATCAGATGTTTAGATGTCTAGTGGGAGATAGTTAGGGACATTTTGAGATAGTTGGTGTTTGTTGTTCCTTGTTATTGTTGTCGAACGCTGTCAATTGTTGTTGATAGGTGTCGGTTGCTGTCGATTTTCTTTCTGAATTTTGATTTTTGTTATTTTAGCCTTGCCAGGTTCTAGGTTTCGGGATCTTTGTTTACGGTAGTTTCTTCAAGATGTTGCGAGCAGACAACGGGGATTCCATCCGTGATACCCTCCGTATTCCCTCGGAGTTGAAGGCGCAGCAGGCTCGAACGTTGGATCCGCCTGGGAGTGATGATGTTGAATTCTTCGATACCTCCTTCTTGATCGAATGGCGCTGGTTCTTCCGCTCGCTTCGTAGGCCCAGGGGTCAGACCCTAGATTTGAAATGTCATCGAAGGTCGGACTCAGCCTACGTTGTCGATGCCGAGGTATTGCGCGTTTTCAGGGGCTATCAAGAATGAGTCGCTTACCAAGTGGAACCTTACCTTCTCCAGTGAGACATGCGTTCGTGAATTTTTTTTGGCGAATCCGAGTCTAGGGTGTTGCGCGTCACGTCAGTCCTTCCTATGTCGTCAGGCGGTTTTAAGACCTTTGATGGTAGTTTTCTATGCTGGTCATATTTAAGCTTTTGAGTCTCAGTTTCTTGGAGTTTTTTGCTGGGATCTTTGATGTTTTGGGGTCCTATTGCTTTTCTTTTTTTCTTTGGGGTGTTGCTTGATTTTTTTGGGATCCTAGTTTTTTAGAGGGTCCTAGATTTTTTTAGGCTTCTTGTGGTTTTTTTGGGGTGATTGACGTTTGGGATTCTAGTTGTTAGGGGGTCCTAGACTATTTTTGGGTTCCTTGTTATCAAGATCCTAGCGTTTCGGGATTCTGGCGGTTGAGACTTTGGCTGCGGATCAGCATAGTTGGCCGCTTCATTTGACTCGGTGATCCTGTACTCGGACTCATGCATTAACCTGGCGACATCTTATTCACCGAACTTCTTGATGTACGGTCGTGAGGTGGTGGTTGATCGGCAGCGTGTCGATGACCAGATTAAGGACCAACATGTGGGACTCAGTCGGGCCGAACGCGCTGCAAATCTCCTCACCTTACGTGAAGTATACGCAAGGGTGGCTGATTCGATGATTTTGGCGTTCCACCGTAACGCCAGGAAATTCAACGAGAACCGGAAGACGGTTAGGCTTGCTGGTGGGCAGATTGTCTGGCGCAGGAACTTCCAACGAGGCACGACGGACGCATACAGAGGTGGAAAGTTTGCGGCGCGATTTGTGCAGTGTCGTGTGGTTAGGCGTATCTCCCCGCAGGTGTACGAGTTGGCTGACACAGATTCTGCACACGTCGGTACTTATCACATCAAGGATATCCTAAAATGATAAGTAGGTTGGCGAGTTTTTTTTCTCTTCTCTTCGTTTGTCGTTCATGTTTTTTGTATATTTTCTAAATTCAAATTGACGCGTTTGTCCGTCTTTTCTCTCATTAGTTATTTTATTAGGCGGTTTATTTGTTTTTTTTGGGTTTTTGGGGGGTCCTTATTTTTCTAAATTCAAATTGACGCGTTTGTCCGTCTTTTCCCTCATTAGGTATTTCATTAGGCTGTTTATTTGTTTTTGGGATTTTGGGGGGTCTTCATTTTCTAAATTCAAATTGACGCGTTTGTCCGTCGTTTTCCCTCATTGATTGTTGTATTAGGCTGTTTATTTGTTATTTTTGGGTTTAATAGGTTGTGTTATCGTTGTTTTTTGGTTTGGTTTGTTGTAGTAGGCCGTACATTTGGCTTAGTGCTAGATAGGGGTGGCTTATCAACTAATTTAAGGTACCTGTAAATCCACGGCGTGCGTTTGACCTTTTTTTAACACGTTGTAGGCCTTTGGGTCAGATTCTAGGCACGTAATTTCGCCGAAGGTCGGACTTAGCTTACGGCGATTGTTTAAAGTTAGGGCGCGTAGGTGTGTACCGTGTCATCGTAATATTGTACCAACAATTAGTATTGCTGTGTTGTAGGTTAGTGTCTTAATTGATTACTGTTGTTTGGTGTATTTAGGGTAGTTTAGAATAAGTTGATCCCGGTTACGACGTATCTCGACTTTGTGTGAAGCTTCCACAGTCTTGCCTGGTTTTTTCGTTTATATCCTTGTCTGTAGCATTCACGCTAGAC
The DNA here is from genome assembly GCA_963854355.1 of Epinotia brunnichana. NCBI lineage: Eukaryota > Metazoa > Arthropoda > Insecta > Lepidoptera > Tortricidae > Epinotia > Epinotia brunnichana. Next base: position 23,019,448 of record OY977952.1, read on the forward strand.
AACTGGATGGTATCACCCCGTCGGGGATTTGATAACCTGTCTTACCGCACTCTTTGCAGTGTCGGTATTTTTTTGCTGGCTGTACCGAACAAGGGTTTGCGGGTGTGACGCTCCTGTTCCTCCCTTAGCGCGTGGTAAGTTGGTGGTGGGTGTGCCAATCGCATAGGTGAGACTCTTGCTTTAGTGCTTTTCCCCGGATTGGACCTTTTTCCCGGATTTTGAAATTCTGCCGCTCCTTTGGGATGTGGGCAGTGTATACGTCCTTACGTTAGGGATGTTAGGTTAGTGCGTGTGTTATTTTAGCTTATCTGTAATTAGAGTTTAAATTTCTATATTTAAATAGCCTCGGGTGGTTCTCGGCTAGTAATTCTTCGTGGGACTACTAGTCGATTATCGACTTATTGTGTACTAGCTTTTGCCCGCGACTTCGTCCCGCGTAGAACTCGTTTATATCGTAGCTCAATACAAACTTTCACCCCTCCATCTCCCTTTTAGGGGTAGATTTCCGATATAAAAACTATCCTATGTCCTTCCCCGAGACTGAAACTATTTTTATCATCATCATAATAATATCAGCCGAAAGACGTTCACTGCTGGACATAGGCCTCCCCCCCAAAGAGTTCCAAAGTGACCAATCCTGCACCACCCGCATCCAGCGGCCTCCCCGCGACCTTTACCAGGTCATCAGTCCACCTAGTGGGGGGGCCTACCAACGCCCGCGCCTACTAAATACCTCTATACAACATTTTATCTAAATGGGTTGTATAGTAGCTCCATACAAATATGCACCCCCCATTTCACCCCCCTCAAGAGATCATTTCCGGGATTAAAACTATCCTCTGTCCTTTTCCAGAACTCAAACTATCTGTAAACCAAATTTAATCTAAATGGGTCACTCAAATCCAAATTTTCAACCCTTAGGGGAGGATTTTCGGGATAAAAACTATCCTATGTCCTTCCCCAGGACTTCCAACTATCGCTATACCGTAAATGGTTTCCATCCAATTTTTCACCCCCCTTTTCACCCCCCTTAGGAGATGATCTGCGGAATAAAAACTATCATATTTCCTTTCCCAGGACTCGAACTATCTCTTAACCAGATTTCATCTGAATGAGTTCCATCCAAATCTTCACCCTCATTTCATCCTCTCAGGCGAAGATTTTCGTTACAAAAACTACGCGTCTTCCTTTCCCGGAACTCCAACTATCTCTATACCGAATTTCACCTAAATGGGGTTCTATACTAATTTTCCAGCCCTCATTTCACCCCCCTCAGGAGATGATTTTTCAGGGATAAAACTATGAATTGTCCTTCCCTGGGACTCCCACTATCTCTATACCCAAATTTCACTTAAATGGATTTTATCCAAATTTTCACCCTCTATTTCATACCTTTAGTTTAGGGGATGATTATCGGGATTGAAAATATCCGTTGTCATTCTCCGGGACTCAAGTTAACTCTAAACCAAATTTCATCTAAATGGGTTCCATCCAAATTTCACCCCTCATTTCACCTTCTTAGATGATTTTCGGATAAAAAACCCTATAATTTTTGGGATAAAAAACTATCCGTTGTCATTCTCCGGGACTCAATCTATCTCTATACCAAATTTCATTTCAATTGGGCTACATCTAAATTTTTACCCCCATTCACCTCCTTAGGGGATGATTTCCGGAATAGAAACCTCAAACTATCTGTCAACCAAATTTTATCAAAATGTGTCACAAACAAATTTCCAACCCCCAATTACACCCCCCGTAGGGGATGATTTTCGGGATAAAACTATCCTATGTCCTTCCCCAGGACTCCAACTATCGCTATAACCGTAACTGGGTTCAATCCCAAATTTTCATCCACCCATTTCTCACCCCCTTAGAGGATGATTTCCTCCTTTCATGTATTCCGGAATAGAAATTATTCTATGTCTTTTCCTAGGAATCTACCTCTCTCTATACCAAGTTTAATCTAAATGGGTTTCTATCCAAATCTTCAACCCCTCATTTCACCACCCTCAGGAAATTATTTTTCGGGGATAAAAATAATGTATTGTCCCTTCCCTGGGAGGTCCTGGGACTCCTTCTATCACTTTACCAAATCTATCTATACATATAATCAAAGCTGAAGAGGGGTCGAAAGTCTGTACATGGAAGATATTCGAAAAAAAAATTGGCTAGGGATACTTAGAATCGATAACAGAAACACGTTCCAACAGTTTTTAGAATGTTTTGTCTGTTTGGTCTGTTTATCTGTTTGTCTGTTTATCTGTTTGTCTGTTTATGTGACCGCGCATCACGTGAAAACGGCTGAACCGATTAAGATGAAATATGGTATCGAGATAGTTTGAGTCCTGGGGAAGGACTTAGGGTAGTTTTTATCCTGGAAATCAACCCCCTAAGGAGATAAAATGGGGGGTGGAAATTTGTATGGAGCTACTTAAACCGCTGTGCACCGATTTGGATGACATTTGGTGTATGATTTGTTTGAGTCCCGGAGAAGGTTAAAGGATAGGGTTTCATTCCGAAAATCTTCCCTTTAGGGGGTAAAATGGGGGGGGGGGGGGGGGGGGGGGGGGTTGAAAAATTGGATGTAACCCATTTTGATGAAATTTGGTTTAGATGGTAGTTTAAGTTCTGGGGGAAGGACATTGGATAGTTTTTATTCCGGAAATCTTTCCCCTGAGGGGGGTGAAATGGGGGGGGTGAAATTTTGGATGGACTCCGTTTAGATCAAATTTGGTATAAATATAGTTTGAGTCCCGGAGAATGACAATGGATAGTTTGAATCCTGAAAATCATCCCCCAAGGGGATAAAATAGGGATAAAAATGTGGATAAATCCCATTTTGTTAAAATTTGGTATATAGATAGAAGGAGTCCCAGGAAAGATTGCAGATGCATAGTTTTTATCCTGAAAAATCATCTCCTGAGGGGGTGAAAATTTGGATAGAACCCATTTACGGTATAGCGAGTTGGAGTATTGGGGAAGGACATAAGATAGTTTTATCCCGAAAATGATACCCCCAATTAAACCCCCTTAGGGGATGCCCTAAGGGGGTGTAATTGGGGGTGAAAATTTGTTTGTGACCCATTTTGATGAAATTTGGTTAAAAGATAGTTTGAGTCCTGGGAAAGGACATATGATAGTTTAAAATTCCAGAAAGCATCCCCTAATGGCGTGAAATTGGGGTGAACATTTAGATGTAACCCATTTAGATGAAATTTGGTATAAAGATAGTTTGAGTCCCGGAGTATGACACCGGATAGTTTTAATCCCGAAAATCATCCCCTCAGGGATGAAATAGGGGGTGAAAATTTGGATAAGACCCATTTAGATGAAATTTGGTAAAGTGATAGAAGGAGTCCCCAGGACTCCCAGGGAAGGACAATACATTATTTTTATCCCGAAAAATAATTTCCTGAGGTGGTGAAATGAGGGTTGAAGATTTGGATAGAACCCATTTAGATTAAACTTGGTATAGAGAGAGGTAGATTCCTAGGAAAAGACATAGAATAATTTCTATTCCGGAATACATGAAAGGAGGAAATCATCCTCTAAGGGGGTGAGAAATGGTGGATGAAAATTTGGATTGAACCCAGTTACGGTATAGCGATAGTTGGAGTCCTGGGGAAGGACATAGGATAGTTTTATCCCGAAAATCATCCCCTACGGGGGTGTAATTGGGGTTGGAAATTTGTTTGTGACACATTTTGATAAAATTTGGTTGACAGATAGTTTGAGGTTTCTATTCCGGAAATCATCCCCTAAGGAGGTGAAATGCGGGTAAAAATTTAGATGTAGCCCATTGAAATGAAATTTGGTATAGAGATAGATTGAGTCCCGGAGAATGACAACGGATAGTTTTTATCCCAAAAATTATAGGGTTTTTATCCGAAAATCATCTAAGAAGGTGAAATGAGGGGTGAAATTTGGATGGAACCCATTTAGATGAAATTTGGTTTAGAGTTAACTTGAGTCCCGGAGAATGACAACGGATATTTTCAATCCCGATAATCATCCCCTAAACTAAAGGTATGAAATAGAGGGTGAAAATTTGGATAAAATCCATTTAAGTGAAATTTGGTATAGAGATAGTGGGAGTCCCAGGGAAGGACAATTCATAGTTTTATCCTGAAAAATCATCTCCTGAGGGGGTGAAATGAGGGCTGAAAATTAGTATAGAACCCATTTAGGTGAAATTCGGTATAGAGATAGTTGGAGTTCCGGGAAAGGAAGACGCGTAGTTTTTGTAACGAAAATCTTCGCCTGAGAGGATGAAATGAGGGTGAAGATTTGGATGGAACTCATTCAGATGAAATCTGGTTAAGAGATAGTTCGAGTCCTGGGAAAGGAAATATAATAGTTTTTATTCCGCAGATCATCTCCTAAGGGGGTGAAAAGGGGGTGAAAATTTGGATGGAAACCATTTACGGTATAGCGATAGTTGGAAGTCCTGGGGAAGGACATAGGATAGTTTTATCCCGAAAATCCTCCCCTAAGGGTTGAAAATTTGGATTTGAGTGACCCATTTAGATTAAATTTGGTTTACAGATAGTTTGAGTTCTGGAAAAGGACAGAGGATAGTTTTAATCCCGGAAATGATCTCTTAAGGGGGTGAAATGGGGGGTGCATATTTGTATGGAGCTACTATACAACCCATTTAGATAAAATGTTGTATAGAGGTATTTAGTAGGCGCGGCGTTGGTAGGCCCCCCACTAGGTGGACTGATGACCTGGTAAAGGTCGCGGGAGGCCGCTGGATGCGGGTGGTGCAGGATTGGTCACTTTGGAACTCTTTGGGGGAGGCCTATGTCCAGCAGTGAACGTCTTTCGGCTGATATTATTATGATGATGATAAAAATAGTTTCAGTCTCGGGGAAGGACATAGGATAGTTTTTATATCGGAAATCTACCCCTAAAAGGGAGATGGAGGGTGAAAGTTTGTATTGAGCTACGATATAAACGAGTTCTACGCGGACGAAGTCGCGGGCAAAAGCTAGTTTCATCTAAATGGGTCTTATCCAAATTTTCACCCCCTATTTCATCCCTGAGGGGATGATTTTCGGGATTAAAACTATCCGGTGTCATACTCCGGGACTCAAACTATCTTTATACCAAATTTCATCTAAATGGGTTACATCTAAATGTTCACCCCAATTTCACGCCATTAGGGGATGCTTTCTGGAATTTTAAACTATCATATGTCCTTTCCCAGGACTCAAACTATCTTTTAACCAAATTTCATCAAAATGGGTCACAAACAAATTTTCACCCCCAATTACACCCCCTTAGGGCATCCCCTAAGGGGGTTTAATTGGGGGTATCATTTTCGGGATAAAACTATCTTATGTCCTTCCCCAATACTCCAACTCGCTATACCGTAAATGGGTTCTATCCAAATTTTCACCCCCTCAGGAGATGATTTTTCAGGATAAAAACTATGCATCTGCAATCTTTCCTGGGACTCCTTCTATCTATATACCAAATTTTAACAAAATGGGATTTATCCACATTTTCATCCCTATTTTATCCCCTTGGGGGATGATTTTCAGGATTCAAACTATCCATTGTCATTCTCCGGGACTCAAACTATATTTATACCAAATTTGATCTAAACGGAGTCCATCCAAAATTTCACCCCCCATTTCACCCCCTCAGGGAAAGATTTCCGGAATAAAAACTATCCAATGTCCTTCCCCAGAACTTAAACTACCTCTAAACCAAATTTCATCAAAATGGGTTACATCCAATTTTTCACCCCCCCCCATTTTACCCCCTAAAGGGAAGATTTTCGGAATGAAACCTATCCTTTAACCTTCTCCGGGACTCAAACAAATCATACACCAAATGTCATCCAAATCGGTGCAGCGGTTTAAGTAGCTCCATACAAATTTCCACCCCCCATTTTATCTCCTTAGGGGTTGATTTCCAGGATAAAAACTACCCTAAGTCCTTCCCCAGGACTCAAACTATCTCGATACCAAATTTCATCTTAATCAGTTCAGCCGTTTTCACGTGATGCGCGGTCACATAAACAGACAAACAGATAAACAGACAAACAGATAAACAGACAAACAGACAAAAATTCTAAAAACTGTTGGAACGTGTTCTGTTATCGATTCTAAGTATCCCTAGCCAATTTTTTTTCGAATATCTTCCATGTACAGACTTTCGACCCTCTTCAGCTTTATTATATGTATAGATAGATTGTGTGTTGTCTTTAGGGTTAGTCAAGTGTTAGGTTAGGGTGTCGTTTCATTGTTGGTACTTTGTAGTTCAGGTACATTTATTGTATCCACTTCCTATCTAGGCTGGTCCATGGAACTTTTTGAAGGGTTGGCATGGGATTTAGGTTGTGTCATTCTCATGTTTTCTTTTGGTGGGGGGATATCTGCAGTGATAACTCCCTGCATTTGCCTTTATTACGCTATCTGTATTATATTTTGCTCTTTATTTTTTTTAGCAGAGTCAAATCTCTTTGCTTCACGTCTATATCCTTGTGTGGGACTCTGGCTGGTTGTTGGCTATTATCTTTTTAAATTATTCAAATTTGAATTTGATAGACAATTTTTCCAGAATCTTGTCAATTCTTGTAAACAAACTTATGAAGGATGATTCTCGATATTGAAGCCCTAGCGTGAGCTTGCATTTTGGAGACAGTGCCTTTTTCCTTTGAGAAGCAGCCCGCTTATTACAGTTTTTGCTGAAGTTTGATAATCCAGTGCGCGTACCTGAAGTTCTAGGGATTTTTTTCAGCTGTAATCTATTTTATTGAAGTCCTAGTCGCCAAATTCACAGCGAGTGCTTGGATGCCACAAGAGGTTTTTTGTGTTTGGAGTCAGCTTTGCTGGATTAGATAATCCAAGCTTTATGTTACAAGGCCGGACCTTGAAGAGAGTTCGGGTGAGTATTTACAACGTTTGGTTCCGTCAATTTACCGGATTCTATAGTTTTTCGTCGTGTGATGCTAATTAGCTTATTTTTTTGGTAGCCGCCAGTTACGGGCGCTAGGAGAACCTGCTGGTCATTCACTAGCGGTTAGACGCAACCGTCCCGCAAGGCTCTCTACGGGTGACACAGGCCTGTTCTGCTGGGAAACACGTGCCGATTATCCTGTTGCGGTCATCCTGGTATAACCTGCCGCGCAGGCATCCGGTGGTCTATTCTTCGGGAGGCGTCGGTGGAGGAACTTCTCAGTCGGATTAGTATACTGTAGCATTTAGGTTTAGCCTTTATTGGACCATCTGCATCTAGGCTTAGCATTGTACCTACAGACCTTACACCTCTAACGTAGGGTCGCAAAGTGTCGCAACCCGCTAATGCGCTCAGCTTCCGTGTCCCGCCAGTGAATAATTTTCCGGACTTACCAACCTCAAAATTTAGAAAGGCTTTTTGCTCGCCACCGTCTACATATTTTCGTTTTATGCCCTAGGTTTTTTTCACCGTCCTGAATCATTCACCCCGTCATCCATACCACGCATTCTTCATTATCTCATCCTTCACATCTACTTAAAAAACCTGTAAGCCTAATCTTCGCGGCTTTCCGTATTCGCGGTCTAGGACCAAGCGTATTGGCGGCTTGAAACCCATACCTAGTATTGCTTATAGGGTTCTGTATCTCACTGCTAGCCGTACGACGATACAACTGTCTTCCTTTTACCTGTTTAGCATTTTAAGGGCTTTATCGTAGGTAACTTACGAGGGAAGGGAAAATCCCACGAATACTCTCTGGTCAAACTGAGTGTTAAATTTTATAACTTACTTTTAACCGAGTCCTATTTGGGAGAGTAAATCAAATAAATATTGTGTTGTATTTACAGCGTAAAAGCCTACAATGTTTCTTTTAAGTAAGTTTCGATATAAAAAAAATAAAATAAATTGCTTTCGTGTCGGTTTGCAGAAATGTGTTTGTTTTATTTACGCTAGTTTTGCTGCAAAGGTTAGGGGAAAGGAGGAATAATCCTTCTTTGATAAATTATAATGAAGCCTGCTATTGAATCGATTCCTGTGTTGTTAAAAAGTAAGAATACCTATTATTCTTACCAAAAAAATGACAATTTAAATTCTGAAATTCCTGATATTTTTCTATAAGAGTTACTGAAATGTAATTTCATGAGCTCTACTTACCCCTTTATGAATACAGGCTTGAATTCCAGCATGTCTGTCCTAGGTATTATTTATTCGCGTATGTTGAAAACCCACTCGTAAAGAAATTACGCCGTTCACCGGGGCCATAAGTACGCTGATGGCGGTTTAAATGTTGCCTCAACCTTTTTCGGTCAATTTGTTGAGAAGTTTTCTGCTTGTCACGCTTTTATACTGTAGTGATTTGTGCTTGTGAAATAATCCGTCGCTCCCCTATCAACAAGCCTAGCATCAAGGGGGTGCATTGGGCAACAATATTATTCACTATAATTTTTATGAATGTATATCTGATTTAATCGATATATGATTGACTAAAATTTCCCTGATAGAAAAAAACCAAATAAGGGTCTAAATTTTCCTTTTTTACTCATACTTAAGTACATTATTGTACGACACAATCAAGTTAATATTTTATCTCATCTTTGTTTAAACTCTCACTTAATGAAATATGAATAAAAGTTCACTAAGCTAGGTTAGGTTTTTCAGGGGGCGTCGTGGTAGAATGCCCGCGATCCCACTGCGCCCCCATTAATGGCAGGGACGGAAACGCCGGAGTGGTTTTAGTGGGTAGACTCCCTCCCCCTTCTCTTCAAATAGAGTTGGCTAAAGGGTGAGAGTCCCACATACTCCCCATTACAGCTTACCCTAGGCTGGGGGATTCGTAAGAGCATTTCCACTCCGTAAAAATAAAATAAAAAAAAGGTTAGGTTCTCTTCACGAAGAGTGTTGCATCTCATTTTGTCGTGCGGCAAGAGGGCGTGGTTTATGCGAATCGACTCCAATCAAGGCATCCCCTTAAAGCAGTAAAAAATCCGCGTGAAGGGCTTACAATTGGGTAAAATTAATAACATTCAAATTCAAATGTTTTATTATAGAGAGAGTATTGTTAGTTAAAATTTGTCTCAAAAACTATGTAAGTACTACTAGCAGTTACATTTTACTAAAAACTAAGTACTTGACATGCGTCAAAGTAGTCCTGACCTGAATTACCCAGTGCCACGATAATGGGGCAGTTATATCTCCCAGTAATCGCACTGCGTCGCTATATGGATAGACAACCATCAAATTATAACAAGCAATTTACTTTACGTCAGGAGGCCGATAATTGGATTTACCGCCCACTACGCGGGCAGAAAATCCTACTTCCTGGCCAGGGACAGACGTAAAACTTTGTACTCACCACGGGCGGTAATAAAGAAAGCCTCATATCGCATATAACTGCGATCTAGGACATTATTTGTCACCGCCCTAGGTAAGTAATGTAATGTAATAATTTGATATTTTTTTGACAGTTTGGTTCCTATATTTACTAAACTTATTTTTCAAAAGAACAGTTTGCACGGATGTATAGTTTGAAACGTCATAATTCCGTGTCGAGTAGTAACTATGGAACGGCTCATACTAATTTCGGCGCTAGTGATGTCTGCCTTTGACTATTTCTGTCTTTTGTTGTTCTCTTATTGTAGTTCATTCATTACATATAAAATTTTGATCTTATTTAGAACATAAGGTCGAATTAACATGAAAGAAGCATTTTAATAGTTTATTTACATGTTTATTATTTATCGTATGGCAGTTACACACTGGTACATATATGTATTCGTATCGATGTCGCTGATAGAGTTCCAGTGTGCGCTGCGAGGTTAAGAAGGTAAGTGCAGCTGCCGAAATAGTTTATTTAGAACATTCATAACTGAAGTTGTAATGAAGGCCAAACGATTATTCTATTTCTTAACACTTTCACTTCCCGGAACCCGTCTAGCGGACGCCGACTCCATAGGCGCTCTCCACTACATACGGAGAAAATCACGGAATCGGCTACGAGCGTAACGATTCTTGGCAGTGAAAGTGTTCTATCAATATAACAGCTTATTTGCTTCGATTCAGTAGTCAAATTCGACAGTCGGCTCAAAGTAAACAAGTCATATGTATTTTTTTTATTTATTATTTATTATCATAAAAGGGGGTATAATTTTACAAATAACGTCTGCCCCACAAAACGGTTTACACAGTTTGAATGTATCTGTGTCTCTTCACTAACTAATTTCACATAATATGACTATTACTATACTTACATGCTATCTAAGTACTACTATGCTATCTATGAAATAATTAAATAATTTTTGGGGCGTACAGAATTGAATTTATGTAGATATCACGCCCTGCAAGGGTGATTTAATTTGCGGTGCGCTTTCTAATTTCCCTTTATAGATTAGCGCGTTATTAAAGATTAGTGGACTGTATGTAGGTATCCAACCGTGTGGTCTATTGTCGTAGCTACTTGAAGCGAAATTGTGCAGGAAAGTCAGCTGCTTTTGGAAATCGGAACAGGTTGATGAATCAGCTAACAGAAGGTTGGAAACAGGAGTCATGCGCACTTACTTGGGTGAACTCCTCCTTCAGGCTAGCGTCTCGTGGCACACCATGTGCTCGTGTGGGGCGCGCAGCGCAATCCCAAATTGTCCAAAAGCACCACGAACACCTTTTAATGCTGAGCTGACAGCACATATAGTTTTCAATGATGTACAGAGAATGCGTCGGATTTAATTAGATTTAATGTCTTTCATCAGCGGAGAGTGTTACACGCACGCAAGAGAGAATTCAACAACACTTTATTCTAGCCAGGTGGGGCGAGCGTTGCGCCCACGTCGTGTATGTGACAAAGAAGGTGCGATATATCAGTGCGCATGTTGGAAAGGGATGATTTAGGTATAGGAATCGCGAGTATAGACACGACAACAGATTAAAGTCAGACAGACCAACATACGAAATCCAACAATTTTCTTTTAAATATGGCTCTGCCGGCACGCAGTTTAGAGTGTAGGGTAGGCGTTTTCGCAGGCATCTATCGCCATAGTAATTGGTTACCCCTGGTACTTGTAAATATCGTACTTGCCCGCAGCTACCACACGTATTCATGCACATTGACATAGAGGTGTCACCAACGTATAATGCGTACCATGGTCGTACAAACAAATATCTTTAAGATTTAGACTTGTGCCCACGACTGCAGATTAAATACGTGGAATCTTAAATGTGCATCTCTATTAGTGTTCAAATAATTAAAACAAAGAAAACACTCGACAACAAAATCGACCAAAGAACGATATAAAAAAGAGTTAATATTTAAAACAAGCACACTCAAATCGGTTTATCCGTTTGGAAGCTACGATGCCACAAACAGACACACAGATACATAGATAAAATCCTTTGTGTAAAAAATTTAAAACAAAAAAATAATGTCAGGCACAATTTTAAAGTTAATATCACACAAAAAATACAATAATTAGCGACGATCACTCACACTGTCTAATAATTTGAAATCTTGCAGTACGTCTTAAAGTATTCTTAGAGTAACAAGAAAACCTAGTTAGGTATATTAATAAAAACTTACACCTATTGACAATACGTGCTCACCTCAGATCATAAAAAGGAATTTATGTTCTGAGGTGCTCTATTTTTATGTTCTGAGGACACACACCACACACATCACAATATTTGTGCGTGTGTTTTTGTGCGTCCACAGAAATCACAATATTTATTTTAACCACCACATTGTATAAAAAAACTTGTGCAAATGAAGGACCACGAACCGGAAGGCGCAGCGTGGGTTGGCCCCCCGCAAGGTGGACTGATGACCTGGTAAAGGTCGCGGGAGTCCGCTGGATGCGGGTGGCCCAAGACCGGCCATTGTCACACTCATTGGGGGAGGCCTATGTCCAGCAGTGGACGTCTTTCGGCTGATATGATGATGATGATGAAATGAAGGACGCTACTTTTAACTGTCATATTTTGTTACCAGTTGTTTATATTTATACATATTGTTTCTTAAATCTAAACAATCTCTAAACACTTTATTAAAAAGCGGCCAAGTGCGAGTCGAACTCGCCCATGAAGGGTTTCCGTAAAATAAATTGCGGTTTACGATTTATGAAGTATAAAAAAAAAACTACTTACCAGATCTCGTTCAAACTATTTTACCACTTTGGAAGTGTCTCTCGCGCAAACTATTCAGTTTAGAAAAAAATATATTGGAAACCTCGTATGGGTTTGACGAAAAAAATTATTGTTTTTTTTTTATTTTTGTGTGAAAATCTGGATGCGGTTAACAGAATACATCGACCCATCAAGTTTCAACAGTATAGTTCTTATAGTTGCTGTGACATATGGACGGACAGACAGACAGACATACATGACGAATCCGTAAGGGTTCCGTTTTTTGCCATTTGGCAACGGGACCTTAAAAATGGCTTAGTAAATAACTTGGTAACGGATCTCTATTGGTTCCCATAAAATTTTAGTTCCGATTTTTTCAGTCCATACCGTTTTCCAACATAATTGTTATAAGTCATATTGTCGAAAGTCATAAAATTAAACAATATAAATTGGAGATCCGATTTTTGAAAGTCATTATTATTGTTAGTCATAAAATTGGTTAGTCATAACATAACATTCAATGTCCAGATGGTATGGTATGCGGGCCCGCGTTCGATGTGTGTTTGAAGTGTAGTTTCAATGTTTTACAACTTGCGCGGGCCCTCGCCCGACCCGCGCACGCGACCGGTGTGTGGAGGCCTTTAGTCCCTGTTCCCTACGCTTGAAAAATTTGAACTGTATACACCAATATCTTGGCATTGGTTGATCTCGGAAAAACTTAACGTTTTATGCTTATTTTGATAGGTCCCCCCTTTCAAATGTAGGTATAAGTATATATGGAAATATTGTGCTATATACATATATGAAAAAATGGCGTGCTAGAGTCGCTGGCGCTAGTGGCTCCGTGCGGGCCGCGGCGGCGCGCACCGCGCTTGCTCGCGCGCCCCGTAGCGCGCACCAACCTGCTCGCTAATGCACCCATTGTCCGGGCCATAACCATACTTAACCAGCTTTCAACTAAAATAGACTTATTTAATTGCACTCTGACTAAACTTTTACAAGAGCCGCAAGTAGTTTCTCGCCATTAAACGTCACAGTTTGGCGAGTTTAATGAAATTTGTTAAATGTAATTGCTTTTTTTATAATAAAAAAAAAAAAAATTGATGTTTTATTTTTTGTGTTAGTCTTAATCTTTTATTGTTGTGTACATATCACGTGTTGGACTAGTCCGTAAGCGATATTTATATTTATACTACTAAATAAAAATAAAACAAATAAAATTTCTGCGTAAATATCTATATGCCTATGGATATTATAGATATGATTTGGTAGACGTAACTCACTTTAGGCATTAAAACGATATGAATAACAACAATTTAGTACGTTAAAATATATGCCTTAAAATATTTCTGAATAATGATCGATATACCTTTAAACATTATAGTCAGCAATTTTATACATTTTGTGATTAAAGTATTTAATATTATAGATAATCAATGTTAGAACTATTAAGCGTTATACTTAACAAAAATTATAACCCGTGACGTTTACGTGTATAAATTTTATGGATATCAACTTCTGACCATCGAAATTCGGAACAACAAAATTATGGGAAACAAAGGGCACCCCTTGGTAACAAAATAGAAAGAAAAGTGTGCCTTAATTGACGTCCTTAATTTGTACACACTTATTAGAAATGCTCGATTTAAATCAGCACTTGTCTCTTACATCATGCCATTTTTAACGCCCCACGCAAAAAGAGTGTCTGTCTGTCTGTGTGTCTGTCTGTGGCACCGTAGCGCCTAAACGAATGGACCGATTTGAATGCGGTTTTTATCCAAAAGCTGACGTAATTGAGATGGTTTTTAGCTATGTTTCATCAAAATTGGTTCAGCCGTTTTTGAGATATTGAACTTTGAAATGAAAATGTCGGAGGTTTCTCAACTATTCTAAGTTGTTAGTCGTATAAATGTTAACTATGCCACATGCAACTTATCGAAACTTTGCACTTGAAACTCGCCTCTCAAATTATTCGTTAACCAATGATATAATAATTCCAACAACAATATAATGAAACAGACCAGACCCATCAACGCTAAACCGTAGAAACATGTGCTGAGCGTCGCAAAATCCAAATGCCCTGCTTGGACTTCAGAGGGTTCACTTAACATGGCTTCCCTCCTCCTAACCGTCAGTTCAAGATCACGAAGAAATTTCTTGAAGAATCCGCTTTCCACAAGTCTGGTCTGTGATGATATTATTTCTGGGCCTCCTCCCCACCTTGGTGTTATGCACAGCGACATTGGCCAACGATTCACCGTTTCAAAAATCTGCAAATTATATCCAAGCAATAGTAATTTAAAAGTCAGGATCAGGTAACGCTTGCCCCTCGATATCGGACTCAGAAGACTAAACATTTCAAGGAGCGATATCGTCTCATACCTTTCGCTAATAAGACTGTCGTTACTGTACAACTCTTTTTGCCACACCGTTCCGCCAAAACCATTAACTAAATTTATAGCCGTCTCTATTTTATCAAAACGAGGCTCTAAGTACTTTACTTGCAGACCTTTTACTAATACTCCCTGATAAGCAATCGTCACCACCATACTGAACCAAAGCCAGAGCGCGAATAGTGCATTGAGCAGCCAAAATTTAGATTCATAATTAGAAGTTTGCCCTAAGATGATCGCGAAAACTTTCCACGCTATACGGGAACTACCGGTGTTTTTTTCAACCTTGATAATGATTTGCATTGCAACAACAAGCGTGAAATATGTAGCGCAGAGCAAGATTGTAATATTGCTCATCAGAGGTACTAGGACTTTGGCCCAAGCGTAGATTTCGCGCCTTGTTGGTCCGCACCAAACACTTTCATAGAAATGAAACACGGGAGTGTTCTGTGTTGCTAGAAAGGCAGGATGAAATATCACAGGAGCCACAACATGGATCGTTTTGTTTTTCAAAATAAAGACGAAATCGTTACTCGTGCCTACAAAACAGGTCACTTTGACTGTCGCATTCATATTCTCAGCTATTATCATAAACATGTCTCCAACGAGGCCTTTGATGAACCGAGATGAGTCTTTAACACATTCCAATATTGAATACGGAGAAGAATGAATACTTCCCAGTCTTATTTGGCATCCAAAAAGATTCTTAAACTTGCTTGGAAAAAAGTCTCGTTTAAAGTCTACTTTTACGGGCGTCGTGCAGGCACAATCATTGGTGTTAAACGGATAGTACGTATACATATCCGTAGATTGATTATCTGAAATTAATATTATCAAATCAGTGATATCATATTTCCAGGCAATCTCCGTAATATTACTTAGTTCCATTGAATTGAACAGAACTGTCACCACTCTACAAGGTCTAGTTACATTCTTGTCCAAATGAATTAGGAAATGAAGGAATTCCTCAGATGACGTGACGAATAAAACCGCTTGATCTAAAGCTATTGTTTGATTTTGGTTCTCATTCATGTCAATTGTTTTTACACTCCCCTCATAATTAGTCAGGAAAACTCTCACTGATAGGTCCAAATCCGCTTGCCACCACACCGCCGAAGTTGTTGATTGAAATGTGAATTCATAATTTGCAATAACAGCCGCTGTTTGAGCCATATTTAAAGAATCTCTCTCTATGATCATAGAGACTAAAAGTAGAAGCGTCGAATTCATGATAATTTAAAAATACTGAATATGTGCGTCCAGCGTGATACGATGTCAACATTTAAAATCAAATTAGAGGTTAACCTGGAGATATTGTGTGGTCAAGGTGGTCTTTAGTGGGAACTTATGTTTTTGGGGTCACGCACTAAGAATGTAGAAAAAGATAAAGGGGAAGTTGGGGGTTTTCAAAAGTGACCGATGTCACGCATTTAAGGCCCAAAAAGATCATGTTCTTATGGGATTTGATCATTGATATTGGTTCCTTTACAGGTTTGATACACAAAAAGCTGGCTACGCAGGTGGTTTAAGCACCTGGTCTAGACCAAGGGGACATCTATCTCGGCAACGGATCTGCTTTGACATCCAGCGCCGTAATGAAGACAGCTTTCTGGGCACCAATCCAAAGTCTCGAGCTGGTTTTATAATTTCTAAATAATTATATAAATGGTTTATGGTCAGGTTAGTTGTATGCTTATGTTGTATTCTTAAATTAAATTGTGTTGTAGTCTGTAATTAAATTAGTACGGAACCTACAGGTTACCGTACGACTTGCACCGAAGCACTTAGGTACTGCCTTTATAGATCAAAACTGTCAACCCCTACATATAATCCGTGACCATTAATAACGTCTTGTTTGCATTTATTGTGACAGTTTGATCATAGGCATATTGATTTAACCAATATACGCATGAAACTTATTTTAAAAGCACAAAACTTATATTGTAAACTAGCTTTTGCCCGCGACTTCATCCGCGTGAACTTTAGTATTAACTTCTATTTCCTATTTCATTAACTTCCCTTCCTAAAATAGTATTCAAAATCCTAATGCAAAATATAAACAATTTACCTGCGGGGCAAGAGTCACCTAAAACTGTTCTGCCGTTTGAATGTATCTGAGTAGGTAACAATCATCCAAACTTACAAACGTTTTCTATTATATAGGTATTATCAGAAGAAAGTGAAAAACTATATCCCACCAAAAACATTACATGTTAAGTGATCGCCAAAACTCCCTAGCTCATATTTCGGCGTTAAAAATATATCAGATCATAAGTAGCGCCAAGCTTCCTACACCAGACGGCGTAACTCTACCACTACCAGTACCAGCCGCGCTCTAAAACTTCTACATCTTGGCTAAAAAGTATAGACTACTATTGATATTATAGCCTATAGCCTGGCTGAAGACCACACAAGTCGCATATTAATCCATTTGCTAATAAAGGGTACAGTCAAGGGCGCCCTTGACTGTACCCTACCCTTTACAGAAAACCGCAGCCATTATAACAACGGGTACCGGCTCAGAGGCTCTAGTATAATTTTTATCGATATAATTTAAAGTATTTCCTAGTAGGTAAGTTCTTTGTTGAGAGTAAGGGACTTGCGTTTGTTTATTGCTCTCATTTTCTTTCTTTCTTTTCCATGTGGCCCATAAGGCTCCCATGAGGATTATTACTCAACATATTTGTATCTAGCCACGCTGCAGGATAAACAAGAAAGAAAGAAAGAAGGTATTTATTCACAACACAAAAGACACACAGAGACAAAGGCAGTAGACGTACAATGCAATTGACACATATTGTGTGTGTCTTCGCGGCAGTGAATCAGTTGCTCTCTCAGCATTATCCCAAGGTAATAGACAGACACCACGTGGTGTACGTGACCCACGGAACGCAACAAAAATTATACTATAGAATATAAACGTATACACATAATAAATAAATAATTAATGTAATACATTTGTAAAATATGTAACAGTAGCACAATGGGATGAAAAAGCAAAGCAAAAAACGCAACACGGTTGGGCTGTTTTTGAAAATTGCTTGATGGGTAAGGGTTGTAATTTTTGGAGCTAGTTGGGATTTTTGAAGAGAAAATGAAAACAAAAAACAATCGATCCTGGAATCAAAAAATCCGATCCTTTATCTAGACACGCGGTATCGTGTCAAGCCAAGTTCAAGCAAAGGAACTGGCTAGCCAGCGCCGAGTGTATCATTACACGAACCACTTGGTGCCACTTTTGACCCTTCTAAAACTCAAAACCTCTTTAACGTAAACACATAAAACTACGTGTGTTTAATTATATCCATAAGGACATCAAGAAGCCCAAATTTCAAGAAGCTAGCTCAAACGGTTATAAAGATATGAAGGTCAAAAAAAAGCGGCCAAGTGCGTGTCGGACCACGCACAACGAAGGGTTCCGTGCCTACTACTATACACTACTACATTACGACTAGTGGATCTCCCCAAACTGTGCACGTCTTGACTAATTTGATAAAATATTGTTATCTTATTAATTCGCCTAACAGATTTCGTACCGAACCGTGTATCAGCTAAGAAATATACATACACTAGCTTTTGCCCGCGACTTCGTCCGCGCAGAACTCGTTTATATCGTAACTTTCTCTCCCCTTTTCACCCCCTTAGGTGATGAATTTCCAGATGAAAACTATCTTTAGTAAGGACTCTTTGGGAAGGCCTCGGAATTAAAAGTATCTCTATACCAAATTTCATCTCAATCGGTTCAGCGGTTTAAGCATGAAAAGGTAACAGACAGACAGAGTTACTTTCGCATTTGTAATATTAGTATGGATTGTATGAAGGAAAGGGTCATTATTTCAGTTGCATGATTTCATAGATTAGCTTACTCCGAACGCCTTTTTTTACAAAATAGACTCCGCCGCAAACTTGGTTTCTATGACCCGCCTCACCATAATAGATACATGTAGGCTTTTTTCTGTATTATTTTGCATATTTTCATATCACACGGCCGTAAGGACCTTTTCTACTAAACCGTAGGACTAAATTAACTGACTTGTAATTTAAATATTTTATATTAAAAATAAAGATACGTCAACAAAATGTTACATCTAATAGTTTTCAAAATAGCCATAATAAAACGTCTTTTTTACCCCGTTTTAGAAAACATCTTCGTAACTACCGCCATAAGGTACCTTTACCCTTGGAACGTGACATACATAAATTTACCTATGTAATGTTCCTATTCCCCAGGACTCCCAACTACCGTTATACCGTAAATGGGTTCCATACAATTTTCACCCCCTATTTCACCTCCATAGTGGATTAATTTTCGGGATAAAATCTATCCGTTGTCATTCTCCAGGACTCAAACTATCTCTTTACCAAATTTCATCTAAATGGGCTACATCCAAATTTTCACCCCTATTTCACCCCCTTAGAGGATGATTTGCGGAATATAAATTATTATATGTCCTTTTCCAGGACTCAAACTATCTTTCAACCAAATTTTATCATAATGTGTCACAAACAAATTTCCACCCCCAATTAAACCCCCTTAGGGGATGATTTTCGGGATAAAACTATCCTATGTCCTTCCTTAACTATCGCTATACCGTAAATGGGTTGAATGCAAATTTTTGTCCACCATTTCTCACCCCCTTAGAGGATGATTTCCTCCTTTCATGTGTTACGGAATAAAAATTATTCTATGTTCTTTCCTTGGACTGAGACCTCTCTCTATACCAAATTTCATCTAAATGGGTTCTATCAAAATCTACAACCCTCATTTCACCACCTCGGGAAAAAAAAATTCGGGATAAAAACTATGCATTATCCTTCCCTAGGACTCCTTCTATCTTTTTACCAAATTTCATCTAAATGGGTTTTATCCAAATTTTCACCCCCTATTTCATCCCTGAGGGGATGATTTTCGGGATTAAAACTATCCGATGTCATACTCCGGGACTCAAAATATCGTTCAACCAAATTTCATCAAAATAGGTTACAAACAAAGTTTCACACCCAATTACACCCCCTTAGGGGATGATTTTCGGGAGTAAACTATCCTATGTCCTTCCCCAAGACTCCAACTTGCTATACCGTAAATGGGTTCCATCCAAATTTCACCCCCTTAGGAGATGATTTCTGGACTAAAAATTATATTAAGTCCTTCCCCAGGAATCTTAACTATCTCCATACCAAATTTCATCTAAATCGGTTCTATCCAACTTTTCACCCCTCATTTCACCCCCTCAGGAGATGATTTTTCAGGATAAAAACTATGCATTGTCCTTCCCTGGGACTCCTCCTATCTCTATACCAAATTTTAACTAAACGGGATTTATCCACATTTTCATCCCTATTTCATCCCCTTAGGGGAAGATTTCCGGAATAAAAACTATCGAATGTCCTTCCCCAGAACATAAACTACCTCTAGACTAAATTTTATCAAAATAGGTTACATCCAAATTTTCACCCCTCCATTTTACCTCTTAAAGGAAAGATTTCCAGGATAAAACCTATCCTTTGACCTTCCCCGGGACTCAAACTAATTATATACCAAATTTGATCCAAATCGGTGCAGCGGTTTAAGTAGCTCCATACAAATTTCCACCCCCCATTTCATCTCCTTAGGGGTTGATTTCCAGGATAAAAACTACCCTTAGTCCTTCCCCAGGACTCAAACTATCTCTATACCAAATTTCATTTTAATCGGTTCAGCCGTTTTCACGTGATGCGCGGTCACATAAACAGACAAACAGATAAACAGACAAACAGACAAAAATTGTAAAAACTGTTGGAACGTGTTCTGTTATCGATTTTAAGTATCCCTAGCCAATTTTTTTTCGAATATCTTCCATGTACAGACTTTCGACCCTCTTCAGCTTTGTTATATGTATAGATGTATTTGAGATACGGTTTCGTCTTTTAAACATAAGAACTTAAAGTTTTTGTTAAATCATATTTACTGCGATGATAAAATAAAAAAAATCGGCCAAGTGCGTGTCGAACCACGCACAACGAAGGGTTCCGTGCCTATTAAAAAGGTCGTATCGTCACAGAAATCTTACGACACTTACGTCCTTTTCCGCAGAAAAGGCAGTTTTTCAGCAATATCTCGAAAACATTTTAACCGATCTTGTTCAAAATACTTTTCGGTTAAAGAATTTAATAAGCGCTATGTCTATAATTTTTAAATTTTTTTTAAATTCACCGTTTGGAAATTAGAGGGGGGAGGACACAATTTTTATGACTTTCGGGGCGATTATCTCCGACTATATTCACTTAATCAAAAAAATTGCTAATAAACCTTATACTTATTTTGAAAGGCCTATCGATTGATGTGCCACACGTGGACATACAATGTTTCGCCAGCCAAAGATTCGCCACGCCGCTTCATTGCTGCTGACGTATCGGCCCGCCCTAAACGTTTGCACCTCATCCCTGGGGTCGATATTTACATCACCAGCTTGCCTAACGTTGAAGACCGCCTGATCGTTGCCCTTGTTGATATATTTGCATATGTATTTGATAGCCTGCCTTGAACTACAAAATTTTACATTAATATGGCCATCGAACATTTTGATCAGAAGCGGAGAATATGGCACAATCCACCGGTTATCCAACATGACGCTTTCTGCACCGCGAAATCTAGTAGTAACAGTGCGTCCTCCATCGTCAGGTGCTCTTCGCCGGTACAGTGGATACCCATTTTCACTCGTCTGCGTGGTCCTTTAGTAACGCTCGGGGGTACTTCTACACTTCCCATCCTTCATGCACGAAGGTGACATATTTAGTGCACCGCATGGACCGTGGATCATGTTTTTGACGACAGTGTCGTGTAGTTTTTTGTCAACATTGACATCAGGAATTTCCGCACTAATTACGTCATCGATTTGACAGGGACGCAATTTCTCCTTTAACCACAATTAAAGGTGTAGGTACATGGGGCAACCTT
The DNA here is from genome assembly GCA_963854355.1 of Epinotia brunnichana. Lineage (NCBI taxonomy): Eukaryota > Metazoa > Arthropoda > Insecta > Lepidoptera > Tortricidae > Epinotia > Epinotia brunnichana. The sequence continues at coordinate 23,040,856 of OY977952.1, forward strand.
CGTTTTTGCCACTCTATAGTGCCTTCATCGGATGCTGAGCCTGGCCTTCAAGACGTCCATGTAAGCCAATACGCAATCTACCCAAACTTTAACATTCATTCTGCAATATCACGGCGACCGCGCAAGGACTCGATTTTAATACAGTCCACTTAGAATCTGTCGCCTTTCGCAATAGTAATATACTTCATTTTCAGCACTACGATTCTCCAAATATGACCTTTACTTAACAGGGCGACCAACTTCTGTACTTTAATTTAAAAAAACCCATGCAATGAGGTCGTGCCTCTCAGTGGCTATTTATCCAGGCATTAGTTCATTGATTGGTGATATCCGGCCATGCCGTGTTGTATGTAAGCGTGATGAACGGATCCGGACGGCCGTAGCTCCGAACATACGCGAACGCAGCTTGCGTGTACTCGTGGAGGTATCTCGGGCTATTCACGACGGAAGAGGGCAGTATCACTATCTGCCCCACATCGTTGGCGTTAACTTGCGCGTCATTCCTTACAGCATCTTGTAAGTGAATGTAATTTTCTGCTCGCAACTTGCGTTGGTTTAGTGATATGTACCTAAGGCGTTCGCTTTCAAGCTTAACATACATATCGACTAAAAACTGGTGCAGAAGTTGCTTGCAGCGTAACAACAGATTGAACCCGTTGCTACGCACCATAATGAAAATGAAAATGAAAATGAAAAATGATTTATTCGAAATCTTAAAAATATTTACAGATATGCAGGCTGGTGCCTCTTTTTAGGCAATCAAGATGCCTGTGGCAAGAGACACCGCTCTTCCTTAGAGTTTAACATGATACAATAACAAACATAGGTAATTAAGTTAAGTGAACAGAGGAGTGGATAGAGTATAGGGCCATTTTAAAAGTTTCAAAAGTTTGGATTTCTGGGCCAATAAATATCTACCTAAACTCTCTCCTTCTCCATATAATTAAAATTAAAATTAAAAAATGTGTGTGTGTGTGTGTGTGTGTGTGTGTGTGTGTGTGTGTGTGTGTGTGTGTGTGTGTGTGTGTGTGTGTGTGTGTGTGTGTGTGTGTGTGTGTGTGTGTGTGTGTGTGTGTGTGTGTGTGCGCGTGTGTGTGTGTGTGTGTGTGTGTGTGTGTGTGCGTGTGCGTGTGTGTGTGTGTGTGTGTGTGTGTTTGCGCGCGCGTATGTGTGTAGTTGTGGATTGAGTAGATGTAAAAACTTAATTTACTAACATGTTTTCTAATTCAGCGTAGGATTTGGACTTGATCCACTTTTGTACTTTCATTTTGCATTCTTTATAGGTGGAGGGATATATATCTATATTTTTATTTATGAGGTTATATAATTTTGCAGATTGAGCCAAATACTGTCTTCTAGCAAATGTTGACTTTGCTTCTGGCATGAGGATTACGTTTGGTTTCCTCCTCCTGACAGATCCAGTAATTTTAGAATAAAGCTTTGTGGACTTATGTCTCCTCAGTATTACATTCAAGACATACAGTTGCCTTATCGTCATGAGATCACATAGCTGATATAAGACACTGGTTGGGTACCTGTATGGCTTGAAGTACATGCATTTCAGGAGAGCTCGCTGAGCTCTCTCTAATTGAAGGAATTTGGTTTTAGTGGCACCTCCCCATATCGGTATGCAGTAAACGAGAACGGATTGTGCTAAAGTAATATAAATTTGATTCAGAAGTTGTTTAGTTACGACGTGTCTTAGAGATTTAAAGGTCCATATCAGTTTTCGAATGCGAGACATTATTAACTCAGTGTGAGTGTGCCATGACAGACGCTGATCGATCATTACGCCTAGATATTTAATAGCCTCAACTTTATTGATGGTTGAGCAGGAGCAGTTTGGTTGGATTGGTTCTCGACAGTTATGGATTTTAATTTTGAAGAAGAGGTCTGGTTGAGTCCTGTTATAATTTGTGAAACAAATGTAATTACTTTTTTCTAGGTTTAAGGTGAGTAGATTAGTCTGAAGCCAGCGGGCAATTTTTGCCAGTCCAAGTTCCGCAGACATACGCACTTCCTCTCAGCTATCCCCATAAAACACTACAGCCGTATCGTCAGCGTAAGCAAAGATGGATCCATTTTCGATGGGCAACTTACAGAGCTGGTTAATATAAATTAGAAAAAGTGTGGGACCTAAAACGCTTCCTTGAGGGACCCCGAAGGTCATTTCACATTCGTTACTTATATGTTTCCCTATCTTTATTTTTTGGCTGCGATTTGTATTATATAAGGTTGTATGCATAGAAATCCATACAGGAAACGTTTTTGTTTGGTACTGGTTGCGTAGTCTGTGGATTCACCTGAGATATTTCAAAATGATACCCTTCCTGTTCCTGGCCTTTCCAGAATATGACTGGATACTGGAGTGAATCTAGGAACCTGTGAGTGTCGGCGATGCGGCAGAGCCGGCCTTCGCGCGCGCGCAGCACGATATCCCTGCCGGCGGTGGGCTCCGAGCCGGCGACCACGGCCACCACCTCGCTGGTGGTGGGTGCGTTGTAGCGCCGGTCGTGCTGCCCAAGGGGCACGCAGTCAGGGTGGATCACTACCTTAAACGTTTCGTCAGTCATGTTCTTCAAAGCGCTTCTAAATTCATGTATTAGCACGTTCCTGTCCTCCAGAACTCTTTAAATTGTTTGTAGTACTGGTCTCTGAACGCCTTGTACGATAGAGAACCGTCGATCAAGTTGCGCTTCCTCGTCGCCTAAAAAGTAAACCTGCAAAAACGGTGGCTATTCATTGGCTACAGGAAGGAAGTTGAGACCCAATTTGTCTTCTAGCTTCCGCTTGCTCCGCAGTCTCTCGCTGGGAGGCCAGATAGTGGGCATGCTGTTGAAGTCAGTGTTGGTGCTGCTCCGACGTTTCTTCAGCTTTCACACTTGCCTGCTGCTGAACACCTTCGTCGCACCGCGCCCGAGACTCGATGGGTGACTCAGCAGCTCGTTAATAGGCCAGATAGTGGGCGTGCTGTTGAAGTCATGAATGAAGTGAACAACTATTATGCGTGGTCGGTGGAGGATAGAGGTTACACTCATAGTATGTAACTCCAATACAATATCGTTCGTTCGTGTAGGTACCTCCGTCTCTATTGCACTTGCGGATTCGAGTGATAGAGAGGGATATATACAAACTTGGAACTTCAACAAACGTGGTCCCTCTGACATAAATAGGTAGTTCGTTTGCACGGTTAGCACTGAGAATATAACAGCGAGCGAAATAGGCTATCCGTCTCTTTCTAATTAGAGCAGTTAAAAAGTGACGACTACATAAGTCACGCACCATCACGTGCTAGCCATGCGTCGATAAGTTATTGTCGGGAAGCTTTGTGAATACATCCTCGGTACTTGTATATCTCCATCTCTACCGCTCTTATTTGAGCGACAGAAAAAGATATACGTGAACCTCATTGCCGGTCTGTAAAAAGACTTGAGTGCTGGCAGCTGACATTTCATTTAGAAACATTACATAAGAACTGCGCTATTTGTGTCAAAATAACACAAATCGATTATATTCTGCACGCGATTATATTTCTTAACATATGGGTCGTGTGTTCTAGAATAGCATTAATATTTTAATGGATACGCCACTTTGTCTTTGAGATACAAAAACTTCGATATGCCAAAATATACGTCAATGTGCATTATACTTGTAATTATTTCGTTTAAAGCCATTATACTGCTTATTGATAGTAACTTAACACCTAAAATGGCGTAAATATCTAAATAAACTTCAAAATCATGAAATTAATATGAAATTAATACCCAAAATTTATATTCGGCGAAAATTAGCGAAATAATTCGAGATAAAATTTAGCCTATGTGTTAATTCGGGTTATAAACTATCTCTATACCTAGTTTCAGCAATATCCGTTCAGCCGTTTTTGCATGATCGAGTAACAAACATCCAGACATCCAAACATCCAAACTTTCACATTTATAATATTAGTAGGATTCGTACAAATGTCGGATTGTTCCTGTAGTGATAAACACAGGATTTTGTTAGCGTCGTGATGTAATCAGTAATTCCGCTGCACAGCAGATCAGGTTTTAATTAGTGTCCGACCGAAATTTCGGTTTCGGTTTCGGCCAGTTTCGGCCAAAAAATCAAGTTTCGGCCCGAGTTTCGGTTTCGGCCAAAAACGGCCGAACCCTTCGGCCGCGCCGAAACTTAAAAAATCGCTAACTTTGTGTTACAAATAATGTATTTTTTTCTCTTTATAGGGTAGTTAAATTTTCAAACAGAACCTCTGTAACTGTGCTGAAATTTCATTGTGATAAATCTTTGAAAGTAGAAACCTGTAATGTAATTATAGGTCGGCGAGATAATAATTTTAGAAAAAAACGGGCTTACTAACATTTTTTCGACTTTTTAAGGACTTTTTATTTTTTTTATAAAAGGTTCGGTTTCGGTTTCGGTTTCGGCCGAAACTACAATGAAACCGAACCTTCGGTTTCGGTTTCGGCAAAATAACATGTTTCGGTCGGTCACTAGTTTTAATGTGTTTCTCCTCGCGTGGTAACACAGAGGGTCGCAGAAAAGCTGTTTATCCAGAATTTCGCATAAATATAAGTATCTAAACAACTATTACGAAGATTTTTTTAATTTAATTAATATCTCCAAAAACTACAGAGTCTATTAACGTTTCGAAGGCGCATTTGGGAGACCTATTATAAATAAGCTTGTATTATTATATTTAAGAGAAACTGCTTCAACATGTCCAAATATGTTGCTTGCTTGCTCATAATAATTTCTAGGACAATGTCTAAGACTTAATTTTGCCCATGCTAAGACTCCATATCCTGAATTCGAAGATGCGTGTTCAGAAGTTGTTCTTACTACTTCTACAAAACCAGGTAAGTTAAAGGAGTCAATACAGCTACTCTAAGTTTCTACTATAAAATAGATATCAGAGGCTAATATTTGTGAATCATCGGTAAGATGTTTTTTTAAGGACTGTAAATTATGGAATACGATTATACGATCCCCTATAACCTAGATATCTCATTGGTAAATAATTTCTGGAGTAGTACTCTACGTCTCAAGATGCACCCAAATCGCACGGCAAAAGTTGAAGACCAAGGCCTGACTGAGAACCTCTTCATCACCTATATTTCAGGGATTTGATATGAGACCGAAGGTGAACTGCAGGGTCCTACCTTAACTAATTAATAACTAATTAAAAATTCAATTCTTATCCAATATATTGCCGACGTAGGTGAATCGTTAATAATAAAAAAACTTTTCTTACCTACAAACTACTTATTTAAGCTGTTTGTTTATTAGGCAGTTTCAGTTTTAGTTTAAGTAACGAATCATCTGTTGACTATTTTCATGTGGCATAGAAATAAAGAACTTCGAGCTGATTAACAACAATTAATGCTTAAATAGATATTTAAATGCCGGTTTAAAAATTTGATCTTTGATTTCAACCGTTTCTGCGTTTCTAAGTTTATAAAACAATTTGTCAATATTGATCGTTCCCCGTTTTTCTGCAGCAAATTGTTTTTATTCTACGTACATTTTTTTAATTATAACTAAACAAACTTTTAGCCGCGACTTCGTCCGCGTATACCTAGAAGTAGAAGTAGAAAAGCTTTATTCAACATCACATTACACGAAATTATAATTAAACACACACACAGACAGAGACACACAGACACTCAAACACACACACACACGCACACATTCACACTCACACACTTATCTTATTATTTTAGATTTAATATTTTCTTAGCACGGTCATCTTGTTCCTTTATTTTAAATTATACTTGTAAAATCTGTACTCTCGGCTCCCAAGATACAGGCTGTGTCTAGTTTGGGGCTGACGGATATCTTTCTCTGTTTGTTAAAAATGTGTATGTTAACAGAATAGTTTAATTTAATCGCATGTAACGTTGTTATGGTAAATAAATAATTTGTATTTGTATTTATAAACATTTAAACATTAATACATGTGAACCTTAAGATTAGAATTAAAATATAAATTTAAAATTAATGTTACAATTATGATCTGTGTGTGTGTGTGATGTTAAAAAGGAGCTTGCCTCAGCATAATGTTACAGCGAGGTCACTGCAACGCTGGTTTTCAGGCAGACCCTGGTAACTATGTACATCCATTTTGAATTGCTCGCTGTTTGTCGGGAACGAAATGTCTCAGTTATTGTATGTATGTGTGTATGTATATGTGTGCGTGTGTTTGACTTGACTTAGAATACGAAGTGTGTGATGATATTTTTCAATAGGGATGAAATTTGAGTAATAATATTGTAAGTAGGTATGTTTGGATGTTCATACATAATAAACATATTGGCCAATGGCATAATTGAAAGCAAATAATTTAATGTACAAGGTACTCTGATGGTAGGTCATATGGTCATTAATTACATATATGAAGACACAACACGACTACCAGGAGGAAGTGCCTGCTGTTTTTGCATAAGGTGTCGTTTCAGATGCAATTTGAAAGTGCCAATGGTATTACATTTCTTGAGTGGCGGAGGTATGTTATTCCAGCACTTAGTGGCTGTGTATTTAAAACTTCCTCGGAATGCGGCGGTATGGTGACGTGGAAGTAGCAATTCATGACATACTGATCTAATGCCGTGTGAGGAGGACGACCTGCTTGAGCGCCAGGTGAACTTTTTATATAAATAGTCTGGCTCGGACGTTTTTACCACGCCAAACAACAAAGAAGATAGATGAAGTTCTCTTCGGTATGTCATTTTGAGAATACCTGCAGAGTTCAGATAAGGCGTCACGTGTGATGGGGGGGGGGGGGATACCAAAAACGCAAATCTACACTAAGAAAGTCACGAATACGGTAAAGTACCCTAAGCCTGTAAAACGCAGCTTTGGCGACATTCGCTATATGACCCTCGAAACGCAATGACTCGTCCATTACAATGCCTAAATTGCGCGCCTCAGGTACTCGTTCTACTTCATCACCCGATATGATACCTGTTAGTCACCTTAAACGTATTCGGGGCATTCCACGAGCTGTCCCGTACAAACGCGTATATATTTCTATCTATATAGTTATGTTTGCAGATTTTAATTGGAGTATTATAATTCTGACCATAATTTGACTCTATTGTCGCAAAAAAGAAACTCAAAGACTTACCAATTTTCTGAAAAATCGTGTTCGTACGGGACAATGCATATCAGTGAACGACATTATATTATATTAATAAAACCGGCCAAGTGCGAGTCGGACTCGCGCACGAAGGGTTCCGTATCATTATCAATAAAAATATTTATTTTATTTTGTGTTTAGTATTTGTTGTTATAGCGGCAACAAAAATACATCATCTGTGAAAATTTCAACTGGAACTATCACGGTATCAGTGAGATACAGCCTGGTGACAGACAGACGAACGGACGGACGGACGGACGGACGGACGGATGGACAGCGGAGTCTTAGTAATAGGGTCCCGTTTTACTCTTTGAGTACGGAACCCTAAAAAAGTCGTATCGTCATACAAACCTTATGGCACTTACATCCTTTTCAATAGGGAAAGCAGTTTTTCAGCAATTACTCGAAAACCTTTAAACCGATCTTTTTCAAAATACTTTTCGGTGAAAGTATTTAATAAGCACTATATGTCCATGATTTTTTTTAAATTTTTCACTTCCACCATTCGAAAGTTAGAGGGGGGACGACGACACAATTTTCGTGCCCTTCGTGGCGATTATCTCCGAGTATATTAACATAATTAAAAAAAAAGTGCTGAGTAACCTTATAGTTATTTTAAAAGAACTAACGTTTCATGTGCCACATATGGACCTAGGGTGAAAAAAAAATTTTTGTCGTGGATTTACAAGTATGGAGTGCTCCCGTAAAAAATATTTTTTAGTAATTTAATTGCATAACTATATAGCGGTCATCAAAATACACATTCACTCCCATTCAAATACAACTTATAAAACAAATATTATTTGGATTTTGCATAGAACTTGGCACTCATTTAGATCTCCATTCTTTTTGCGGGGAAGCCCACAGCCCAGCATAATTTTTGTATTGAACTTGGCTCTCCTTTTTTACATTTATGTTTTTTGGTGGGTTGATTCCAGGATTGTGACTTCTATGGAAAAACTCCGCAACCGCCGACGACGTGCCATTGGCTGGCCATTAGGCAGGCCGAACGCTTGTAGTTTGCCGTGGTATTAAACTAGTAAAACGCAGTTTCACTATAGAAAAAAGCACGGGAATTCAGCGGCTCTATTCCAATTATACTCAGGGGCCCGATTCCATGTCAAGTCCCCGGCAGTCACAGAGATATCCCCACTTTCATGTCTCCGTCTCTCGACCACAAAGAGGCAGGTAAGTACTGCCCACTTCCTTTCTAAAATTCTGTATTCACAACAGCAAGAAATTAAGAAAACCTCACATTAAGTATGTAAGTACATTGTCTTACCTCAACTTCAAATGCTCAAATACGTGTTGGGAATACGTCTACTTAATACAGTCGTGTTCAGATATTTTTAGGCACATTGTTCGTTCTGTTACTTTGTTGGCTGTACATGATAAATATATATGATTGCACTGCACTCAATAAAATAAATCATACGTCATACCAATAAATCTGAAAGATAAGAAACACCGATTGCTTTTCGTCCCGTAATGGCGAGCTCAACGGGTGCAATTTTACGTCTCCAGCCAGCGGTGTGTGCACGTGTGTGTGTTTACGTGTATGGGTACGTGTGTGTGTTGTGTATATGTGGTTCAATATTCCAGACAGATATGAAATAGCATTGCAGGTGCGATATTTTACGACGCAACTGCGTTCAGGCCATTAAGACGGCGGATGTGTCTACAAGTACAAATATTTGTGAAGAGGAAAAGTCTGTTAGATTTTTTCTTTGCAAGTTTGTATGTGATACAAACATAGAACAAATATGTAAATAAAATTAGGGATAAACAAACTAAACACGAAATAAAATATATTTACATTATTTACAAAAGAAAATTGGCTCATGCTCGGAACGAATGCAGGGAGCCCAAAAGGCTAGCAGCATTGCCGCGCTGGATGGCGATACTGACGCGCTGTGCAAAGTACGCACCAGCCTTCTGGTCACCTGTCGCGTAGACAAGACGCTTTGCCAGCTCTTTAAAAATGCACCTGGTCCCTACCTGGCTCCACCCCAAACGGCTCAAACATGTCACCAGAGTCTATGGCTGCATATTTGCGCCGTTTGAGGAGCTCGGCCGCATTTCTGGCAGCCCCCCCCCCCCCCCCCCCCCCCCCGCCTGATCGAGGTCCTTGAGAGATGAGACGGCACTAGGGTGTCCACACAAGTGGCGTCCCAGACTAGAGGCTTTTTAGGGTTCCGTAGCCAAATGGCAAAAAACGGAACCCTTATAGATTCGTCATGTCTGTCTGTCTGTCCGTTCGTATGTCACAGCCACTTTTTTCCGATACTATAAGAGCTATACTGTTGAAACTTGGTAAGTAAAGTAAGTATTCTGTGAACCGCATTAAGATTTTCACAAAAAAATCGAACAAAAACATTAAGTTTTAGTGGTTCCCCATACTCAGAACTGAAACTCAAAAAAGAAAGATCAAACCCATACGTGTGGGGGGTATCTATGGATAGGTCTTCAAAAATGATATTGAGGTTTTTAATATTATTTTTTTCTAAACTGAATAGTTTGCGCGAGAGACACTTCCAAAGTGGTAAAATGTCCCCCCCCCCCTGTAACTTCTAAAATAAGATAATGATAAAACTAAAAAAAATATATGATGTACATTACCATGCAAACTTCCACCGAAAATTGGTTTGAACGAGATGTAGTAAGTAGTTTTTTTTAATACGTCATAAATCGTAAACCGCAATCATTTTACTGAACCCTTCATGTGCGAGTCCGACTCGCACTTGGCCGCTTTTTTTTTATACAACGATGGTGGTAAACAAGCTTACGGCCTGCCTGATGTTAAGCTGGTACCGTAGCCTATGAACACTTGTGACTCCTGAAGAATCACAAGCGCGTTGCCGACCCTTTATTCACTTGAGGATTCGCTATGTTGACAGATAGAGACATGCAGGTCCCTCACTCCCAACACAGCGCATCCTAGGGAGCTCTGGCGACCTTACTCACCACCAGGAACACAACACCACATGCGTCATAGCATGCAATAATATAGCAACACTACAAAGCAGTGGTGCTATTATGGCTGCGGTATTCTGTAGGTTCTGTAGGTGTACTTCCCCAGTTGGGCTGCTCCATATACGAGCGAGATGACATCCCGCTGTGCCCTACCCTACCTCTCTGAAACTCTTCACAACACAACTTCCATTGTATGTTGTGGACTATCATCTGCGATTATGGACATTAAGGTGACATTTATCCCCGCTTTCGTGTCTGTGTCTTTTGAAATCATTATGACATCCTACTCGTAGACGTCAAAGTGGGTATAGGTCCCGTTCTGACAAATGTCTTAGGTAGAATGTAAATTACCGGGCTTGAGATGTAAATAAAAGAGCTCTAAAGGCGTACTAGTAAAATAAATAATTTTCAGAATTTGGTTTAGATTTAGTTGGTAAGGAATATGGATTAATTACGACAGAATCGAAAGAATTTGACGATCGTGTTTTAGTAAAGTTTGTGTCGTCTGTCCACATCTGGGTCGAATGGCGAGGCTAAAATATCTCCTGAAGGAAACAATTGTACCAGTTTTACTATTTGCCTACGTAATTCTTGCACTGTACTAGCCGGTGTTTCTCCCCTAATCTCAACCTCATACGCTAATTCCGGTTTTTGTAAGGACAGGTACTTTATATCGTATGCCATTATGATTTACTAGTAGTTAATATATTGTATACTACTTCTTGGGTAAATGTGAACGCTACTTAACACTAACACAAGACTCCGTTCTGTTACAAATGATTAAATAAGATTTGTTTTCTTTTATTACTATACTGCACGGAAAAAAAAAGAAAGCAAAACACCAAATTTTTTTTTTTTTTTTTTTTTTTTAGATCGGTATGTCTTGAAAAATTACTAAAAATGCAAAATAAAAAATAGGTCAACTATTGTCTATAATGTGGTTACAATCGCAAGGCAAAAATAAAATATCGATATCGATAAAAAAACTTACTCCACACTAGACCTTAGTTCCCAAGCAGTGAAAAAAATAAGCAAAAAAAAAACAAAACGTTAACAACACACACGCTCACAACACAACTACGTAGCGATCTAAAATATAGCAGTAACAGACCTTAAAACCACGTCTTGGCGCCACTTGTAATGTTCTAAATTAAGGCCAGTGGTTGTTAAATAACTGTGACACTTTAATAAGGAAACTACAATTTATTCTACTATTAAATTACATAGGGTCTATGGGTTGTAATATGCCTCAAGGTATTACTGGGCCCTATATTTGATCGCCACGGTAGGGTACTCTCCTGGAAGATCGCCTGGCTAGCTCGCAGGTAGGCGACAAGAAGCTTCCGTCAGGTGTTGGAGCAGAACTGGATCTCTCAACGGTACCGGAAACCCGTGCATAAACCCCAAAAGTGGGGGCAACAACTATTTATTCACTTTACTCGTAGTGGCGGAATAGTCTCCGACTATAAACATATTAGCGGGACGTCGTAACTGTTCGCTTCAGAGCGGTAAATGAATTTACGCGGGAGCACTTTGCGCTGACCTCCAAACGCTGATTTTCTCGAATAAATGTTTCTTTCTTTCTTCCTTTTCAATCCAGAGGGTAGACTAGAGCTTATTGGGATTAGGCTTTTACAAGTGTGTGGTCAAAATGGCTGCGCAAATGATGCAAATGGACACTTTCACACAAAAATGTAAGTACATTTCACTTTTTTCTCAGAATTTGGAAAGTTAGTGGTCGCACACTGAGCAAAAATACTGAACACTGAAATAAGAAAAAATATTATTCACGTTAAGTATATTAGAATCGCTTTTTATGGCTCCATTTCAGATCTGGCAGCAAAGCAAAATTATAAGTTTATTTCTCACTGAATACTAAGTGTTTTGATCTTGTTGAAATATGTATTATATACAATTCTAAGTCGACAGAAGGGGACATTCCAAGGATATAATTTTTGATACAATATATCTGTTATACTGTTTTTTTACGTTGAAGATTATGAAAGAGATCACGTCTTATTATTGCAGTTGATGCATTAATGTCAAAACATAATTACAGAGAAAATAAGCAACAAATGGCCGTACAGTCAAGTTCCCCAATATCGATACAGACAACCTTTCAAAGATACATGTGTCTTATGTTAGTAACAATAAATACCCTGTGTAGATATTTCTTAAAGATTGTCTGTATAGATATTGGAGAACTCGACTGTACATTTCAACATTTTTATTCTTCATCTTCAGTTTATGATATCGTCCCTTGATTGCGAAAACCGCTTAAGCTCCGTTTTGGACAAAACTGAGATATTCATACTGTTAGATTATGCTTTCCCAGATCTACATGCTACAAAAGCCCATTTTTCGATACGTGGCTCCATTCCTGATTTAGTTTTAAGATAAGGTTAGATAACAATGATTTTTAAGATAATCTACAAGCCAAAACATTTTAAGTCTCTGTTATGTTATAATAGCTAGATTGAACAAAACTTGCAATTTAATAACAGTAAAATTGTGCTAACCGGATATACTAGAATTTTGCAGCCAGCGATAACAAAAAAATGTGTGTTTTATAATCTGACAAAATATTCTAACCACCACATAATATGTTTTGCCAGACAAACAAAATAATCAATAGTTAAAATTGTTCAACAGCAAAAACAAACTCATTGTAATATAAGCGGTTTTGCTTGTTACGTTTCACTCTCGAAATCACACATTATTCATTTAACCAAAACCGCCTTAGTGAGCTTTGATGCTCCTTGCATGCATAATGGTAATATTGTGCAAATATGCATACTACCATTGCATCTAAAACCGCCTAACTGCATGAAACTAGTATTGGGTAAAATGCAAATGAAGGTGAAAGGCCAATAATTACTAATGTGTGTTCATGTTTTTACATGAACAGTCGCTTTGCTAAACTTGTATGGTAGTTTGATGAAATGGACTAGACCAGAGAAGAGAGGAGCCGCTTTGCTGAACATGAAGTAGTTTGGTTAAACTGGACTGGACACAAGAAAAGAGTAACCAATTTGCTGAACTTGTAACCCGTGAGGTAGTATTGTAAAGTGGACTGGACCTGAAATGTATTATATTACGTTCTATACTCACAGAAAGACTGGGGCTTGATTCCCGCACTAGAATATACATACATAATTTGAAGTACTCAATTCTCACCAAAAATTATTCAATTGCCTGCATTTGGTAGTATACTTATAAGTGCCAGTCGGTGATCAGCTACTGTATCATCGTATGGGGCAGTGCAGCGAAGAGTACTATGCTGGAAATCGAAAGAGCGCAACGGTCTGTGTAAAAAGTAATGTTCAAGAAACCCTTTCGATATCCTACAGAAACACCAAGCAAATGTCCTAACTGTGCGACAATTATTTTTATTGAATATATCCTTACCCACCCATAAATTTTCCAAATCTTCGGCTTACTATATAATAAAGTACTTAAAAAACGTGTTTTCAACTTACCGGCTCCAAGAACATTGTCTACCTTTGGCACACGCTTCGGAGAATACATCAGAATATCCACATACAATGCAATTCTCAAGCATTGTAATTTAAAGGATTGTAACATTAACGAAGCGAAAAAGCTGATCCTTAAATTGCTCCTCTCACTAAACTACGCTAAGACAGAGGCTATCTTTGATAAAGTAACTTAAGTTTAATTTTTTTGTAATGTTTATTTTTAAGTTCTCTAAATACTGTTATTGTAGCTTGTACAACATGTAATTTAATGTGTAATTATATTTTTTTTATTTTATTAACTGAACGTAGCTTTTTAAACTCTTATATGTAATGTCAACTGGTTCCCCGCGATACAGGCGAAACCTAGTGCGGAGACCCCTGTCAAATATTGTAACTAAACGTGTATTTATCTCAATAAACTATTATTTTTTATTAAGTAGTCTGAATTGTCTTATGTTATAAAGTCTGCTTTTACTGTGCAAATATAAATAGCATAATTAACAACGTTGTTGCTCTCGCTCACGCATAATGTGGCTCAGTGAGCTATACAACTCGCAAGCATGTCTTTGAAAAAAAAGTTTTTTTTTAATTTTGAAAAAGTAACTTAAAAAATGAATTCTATATAATTAAAGAACCTGTTCGATGAACTACGAACGATTTTCGGCCCAAGCTGAAGCATAGAACTTCGTTCGCTTAAGAAATGGAGACAGCATTTTACATTGTTTGCAATAAACTCAGGCCCCGGTCAGCAGTTTAGTAACGAAGTACCAGTGTTTCTAATGTTACAAATTTGACAAAAATCAGGTAAGAGTTTTGATGAAGGTTACTTTTACAAAAGATAATGTAATTAAACCACACAAAATTAAAAATTAGTGATTAAACCTCACGTGCCAAAACATTGTACACGTATTTTCTGATTATAAGTGATTTTAATTCCTAAATTTCTAAATTATTCCAAGCAAAACCTACTAACTGCATCGTGATTTTTAAATAAACTCAAATACTTAAGAATCTGAAATTGTTTGAAGACTTTATTCAGGTCAAATGGATATAAATTTACATCAAAAGTATTATAAATTGAAAATGCAGATCTTAATGCTTTTATTTTAGCAGATACAAAAAAATGTGTCTTCAGGAAAAACCGCTTAACTGCAGCACTTTTTACGGTAAACCCTAAATTTTATCCTCTTATCCTAAACAAAAAGTAAATTTAGTCAAAAAGTCTTAATAAACGATAAACTGTTCATATAAAAAAAACTAAAATGCTTATCTTTACATGCGTTTTTCTCGAAACTACATATCATGCAGTTAAGCGGTTTTCGCAGCCAAGGGACGATATACGATATACGAGTTAGATTTTTTTTTAAATTACAAGAAAGATTACCTAGTAATGAGTAGCCATTGTATATACGTATACAGTTGACGTCAAAAATATGTATACATGCTTATTACAAAGGAAAAAGGGGCTAAAGTGTGTGTCCCTTTACCGTCAACTGTACCTAAATAAGAATAAGTCTACTCATATTTTTCACTTGTATTTTATTTGGGTTCCGTAATGAAAGATACATAACTCGAATATAAAACTAAAACTACCTAAAATAAAATTACTTAAGCTAAAAATTAAAAATACCTATCAAAATTTGGTGCCCTTGGTAGGGTACCCATCACGCAGGCAGCGTTCCCGCGCTGGATTGCGATTGCAATTCTCTGCGCGAGAAAGCTGCCCGCGCGAGGGTCGCCCGTTGCCTCCCTCAGCCGCTTGCCAAGCGCCCTGTGGAGCAGCTGTGCGCCCCTGCCCCACGAACCAAGTGTCTCGACGCCAAATGCGACGAATTCGTATTGGGCGCCGAGACAGCTGTATTTGGCAACCTTTAGACGCTCCCGAGCGTCCGCCGCCGCGCCAGCACGCCTGCTGGTCGATGGGAAGTAGGACGCCGCTAGTGTGTCGGCGCAAGTGGCGTCCCACACCAACGCACGGCCCATCCTCCAGGGAATTAACGACATCCCGTCGGGGCGCTTGCCATCGTTCCGCACTATTTGGGGCTCCAGAGCGGCGGGAACTCCGGCACTGACGAGCGCCCTTCTCAGAATGTCGTTAAGGGCGGCATGACGAGACAGGCGGCCGGCACCCGAAGAGCAGGCGAGCCCGTGGTGGCCGAGGCTATCTACAGACGATCCACAAGAAGCACAGCTGTGGTCGGCACAGAGAGCGACTCCGAGCCGGAGACCGGCGGCTATGCGAAGCGTCTCTGGATCGATAAAGGTGCCGGTGTTGGGTGAAGGATAGGCGTGGAGCCAGTGACCTGACTCTGGCCTAGATGATGCCAGAAGCCTCGCTCGGTCCCTGCCTGTTGCGGTGTCGAGGAGTGAGTTTAGGGTTGAAAGTGATGCTATGGTATCCCAGGCCCTTTGAATCTTAGGTCGGGATGGAAAACTTTGATTCGGTCCAGCTAGCCAGGCATTCGAGGCCTCAACAAGGCACGCAATCTCGCAGTTTGTAGCCGGAGAGGCTTGAAGAATTTTACCTGCGAGATCGGAGGTGCTATGAATTGAGGCCAAGAATGCCGGCAAAGCAACACTTGAAATTTTACGGGTACCCAAGCCACCATACCTTATCGGTAAGGTGGCTTGGGTCCATGCCTGCTCGCTCAATTGTATATTCAAAATGGATTCAATTTGGGATTTTAAAAGTAGGTCAATAGGTCGGAGTAGGTGGGGGTATTTCCAAATAGGACAACAGCGGAGCAGGTAAGTGAATTTTGGAACGAGTAAACAAAATTTTAAAATAAACAGAGCAGAATGACTGCTAATTTTGAGAAGGCGATCAGAATGATCATTAAATTTCGAAATAGATTTACTGAGAAGGGGAGGGATGGCTTCATTGAAGATGGGTGCTCCGAGAAGATGTAGACAGTCTTTGGATATCGTTTTGATGGTTGGCGCGATGTTATTAAATTGCTGAATAATTTCGGATGCCGAAGAAGAATCTATATTATCAGAAATATATAATTCGCATTTATTGAAATTTAGTTCCAGCCCAATATCTCTAAATTTATTTTTAATTTGAAATAAATCCGCTAAGACAGTCTGCGAATCGCCACCCAGAGTGCCATCATCAAGGTATCACACGTTTAATTTAGAATTTAGACTGTGAATTATTGAATTTATTGCCAAACTAAATATGGCTGGACCGAGGGGATCACCCTGCTGACAACCCACTGCCGAAAGGATCTCATTGTTTTTGTGCATTAGTTTAGATGGACAGTGATAACACTGTAGTAAAAAGTTATAAATTTCCGGAATAGTTATTTTTATTTCGTTCAGCAGGGTGTCCCTATTAACCGAATTAAAGGCATTCTGTACATCTAATTTTAAAAGTACCTCACATGCGTCGCTCTTTAAAAAGGTGCGTACGGCATGAACCGCCGCCTCGCAGCCGCCGCGTGTGCCGAAACCAACCTGAACGGGTTCAAAAAGGTTTTCTAATTTTTTACGTGTTAGTCTGACGCAGACTTTGGCCGCTAATCGCCGTAAAGTCGAACCTACGGCGATAGGCCGCACGCCACCGTCTTTTTTTGAGAGGGCAATGAGGTTCGCCCCATAGATTACCGGTGTTACTTCTTGACACACATCTCCCATCAGCATAAGATTGACCAGCTTTGTTATGCTGGAGACAAGGTGCTCACCAGTTATACCGCTGCCATGACTGGTGAGGTCAACCAGATGCTGAGGGGAAATGCCGTCTAAGCCAGACGCAGACCCTTTTGGGAATGATAACAGAGCTGCTAAAATATCTTTGCCGGTGGCTTGGAGACAAGCCGAAGGATCAGATGGAGGGTCCACGAAAATAGGGCTGGAAGGGCCTGGTGGGTGTTTTGATTGTAAAGCAGCCGCGGTTTCCGGTGTATCAGGTGCCATGGTGTCATTGGAGAAGAGTAAGCGAGTTGCACCCTTAAGGTCACCATCGTGGATTTTCTCCTCGACCTTCTCAAACAGGTTATATTTTCTGGTATAGGATCCAGGGCGTATATGGGAAGTGGGCATGTTCGGCGTTTGGGTATTAATTTTGATCTGTTGAGTTAGAGAGATGTTACTGTTTTTATGCTCGGGTACGTGAAGGATTTTGTAAGAAAATGTTAAAAGGTTGTGCCATTCTTCAGCGTTATTGTGCCGAACGCACTTGTTGATAGTGTTGGTAAGTGCTTCAGCTACTGCTGATCTTGCACCGCGTGGCACGCGTTTTATTATTGGCGTTGACTGTTTGAGCTGGCTGAGGAGAGTCTGAAGCGGAGCTGTGGCGTTGGGTGAAGGCGTGGGAGTGCTGAGGTTTACGGAACTTGGCGTGGATATACTTATTGGGAGGATACGTACCCGATGCATTCGCGATTGGTGAATGTGTAGGCCTCTGGTAGATGGAAAATTTTTGTTACACACACAGCACTCCATTGTAGGCAACGGGCACGATGCCAAAACATATACGCGATACACAAGAACGAAAAAAAACCTAAGGTCATAAAAAACAATGATTACTATCTAAAACTAAGTAAAAACATTCACAATCAAAGTCAACTGTCAGCAGAAAGATTTGTTGAGTGACACTTGAACGAAACTGGCCAAGCGCGCAGGCGTAGCTTGGCGTTTCCCGTAGAGACACAGCCCCTCGGCCAATAAAACAATCCAAAATCTTGTTGCTACTGGATACGTGAATAAATATCATTGATATGTTATGACATATGGCGATGGCGATCTTTCAAATTATAGCTTTTCGTATTGCAGCTGATCGATGCCACTTTAAGAGCCACCCACACTCACATGGCTGCATTACCGACTTGTATGCATGTCGGGCTCGTGTATCTGTTAATTTAATAGATATATACTATTTAAAAATGAAAATTGCCGGGAGACGTCAATGTTACGTCATATGAATTATTCATTTTTCAATTGTTTATTAGCAAATTTTGTATATTAGGATGCAACTTTGGTTTCAATAAGTCCTTTTTTATTGGAAGTTTGGTTCTACAAAGTCTGTTAAACAATAACTCAGCCGGAGATCCTTGAAGACTAACGATTGGAGTATTTCTATATTCTAACAGAAACAATTCAATATCGGTCTTTGTCTCATAAGCTTTTTTTAAAAAACTCTTACAAGTTTGGACTGCCCTTTCTGCAGCTCCATTACTTTGATGGTAGTGAGGACTCGAGAACTTGGTTTTGAAGCCCCATTCAAAGCCAAATTCCCGGAATGCCAATGAGTTAAATGGCATGTTGTCAGAATATATTAATTCAGGAATGCCATGAGTTGAGAATATATCCTTTAAAACGGAAATTGTAGCTTGGGATGTTTTATTTCTTAGCTTGCGTAACTCAACCCATTTTGAATAGTGATCTATTAGAGTCAAATAGTCATCATTACCATATTGTAAAATATCTATGGATACGTGCTGAAAAGGAAGTTCAGGTTGTTCCCTAATGACCATTGGTTCCTTTATGTTGTTGTTGGAATGTTTGAGACAAATGCTACAGCTCGCAATAAAATTATCAATATCAGAGAACATGTTTTTCCAATAAAATAATATTTTGGCCCGAGCTTTAGTCTTGGTCATTCCAAAATGACACTCATGTAGTTTTGTCAATATAAGTCTTTGTGCGAGACAAGGCACACATGGGATGGAAGAGGACAGTCGCTCCGCCATTACGACAAAGATGAGACGTGTGCTTGTAGCAAAACGTGGTTAATTTTGATTTACAAAAATATAGTTCATTAAAAATTCTTATGTAGTTGTTTTTATTAATCCGACCAAGCAAGAACAATTACATAAAATGGTCCTTCGAAAGGAGTAAAATCAGTGCCGCCGTTGTGTTGTGAACGATATAGAACACGTTTTCCTAGTCGGGAGTGACTCGCAAAAAATTCCGCCATCGTGGCGAAGTGAACCGTGGTTGTTTTCCGGTTCAAAGTTTCAAACCTTCAGTTTCTGTTGCGATGGGACTTTTAGTTTTCCGTAACAGAACACAATAAGTGCAAATTAAAAGTGAACTGCGTTTTACGATTCATACCACATATGTTTTATGTTAATCTGTTGTGATGGGACACTACGTTTACCGCAATAGACATTAACAAAGACCACAATATAGGCTGTCTCCCTCAATCAAAGGCGGCGCGCCATTAGCGTGCAACAACCACAATAGTGAACATCGAGCTGGTTCGATACGAGATCGATCGAACAGCACGGACTCCGTGGACACCGGGTCGCCCCGTCTTCTTCGCATGCAGGGGTGCGCGTATTGCTGCACTCGTCGCACCGTTGGTCCCGAGAAACCCCCGCGGCGTGCATGCTCGCCGCTCTCGCTTGCGTGCGCTGACATCTGCTTTCGCCGTCCCGCTCATTCGTTTGGTGGGCGCTAGGTCGACGCGTTTTTACGGAATTCGATCGACTTGAAGCATCAAAACCACGCTGCGTAGTGCGTTGTTAATATATTTGACTTTAAATCAAGATTTACGCCTTAAAATAGTACATTATTTGCAATTTGTATCCAGTGTTACTTGTATTTAAGAAGTTGGTGTGTTGTTAGCCACGGAAATAGACAAATTCGACGATGTCGGAGGATCTAAAACGCCTCGTAGCCGCAAGAGGCCAGGCCAAAGGGACAATCACCAAACTTTGTAGATTTGTGACCGATCCCGAAGCAAAAAAAAGTACGCGCAGTGAGATATCAGTTAAAAAAGACAGGTTACAAAAGGCTTTCAGTGAATACTGTGATTTAAATATAGAAATTTCAATTTTAGACCCAGCAAATCTGGAGGATTTTTCTGACATGGAAGATAGATACTTCAAAGCCCTCGCCTTTTTTGAGGAGTCACAGACGCTCCTCACAGGTATAAGTAATACCACCAGCGAGAATGCCTGCCGATTGCCGCCTATTTCGCTAAATAAATTTGATGGGGAGGTGAGCAATTATACAGATTTCATCAGCCTATTTAAAAGTGTAATTGATAGCAATAGCACACTCTCAGAATGTACCAAGTTTTACCACTTAAAATCCCTTCTGTTAGGGGAACCTGCAAGCCTAATCCAACACTTGCAGCTTACTGCTGAAAACTATTCAACGGCGCTGCAATTGTTGGATGACAGGTACCATAACAAAAACAGGCTTATAAACCTGCACATCAATGCGCTCCTAGATCTAAAACAAGTGACGAAATGTACTGCTCCAGCTCTGCGTGAGCTTATCTCACAAACAAAACAGCATGTTGGGGCATTAAAAAATTTGGAAGTGCCGACTGAGCATTGGGATGCTATACTGATAGCAATATTACAGCGTAAAATAGACCAATACTCACTCAGATGCTACCATTTGGAGCTCAAAGATAACACA
The DNA here is from genome assembly GCA_963854355.1 of Epinotia brunnichana. NCBI lineage: Eukaryota > Metazoa > Arthropoda > Insecta > Lepidoptera > Tortricidae > Epinotia > Epinotia brunnichana. The sequence continues at coordinate 23,061,817 of OY977952.1, forward strand.
GCACATAATTTAAATTTATTGTTAAATTTTCTAGCTCAGCGAGCAAGTGCATTGGAGTTGGTTGCCGATGGAAGCCAGCAGGGACATCCTAGCCCTCCATTGAGCAACCGCAGGACAAGCCTGGTAGCAGCAGCGGGCAAGCCAGCATTGCAAAAAAGGCCGGTACTTTGCAATTTTTGTCAAAGTAAGTTTCATAAATTATACCAGTGCGAAAAATTTAAGCTTGCAACAGTGTTGGATAGGATCAGTCATGTCAATAAATGCGATCTGTGTGAGCTGTGCTTAAACAAGCATGGCAGTAGCAGATGCAGACTTCTGCTAAAGTGTGCAATTTGTAAACAAAACCATAATTCCTTGTTACATCAAGAGGAGGCCCGAGAGCCTGTTATGCCTATGATACCCAAAGTGAGTTCCTTGTCAATGAGTAGGACTGATAATGTTTTATTACCTACAATAAAAGTAGGGCTGTTAGATCCCAATGGCAGGATGATCCACGTTCGTGCACTATGCGACTCGGGTAGTCAGGTATCATTTATTCTATCTGCGCTTGCTACCAAATTAGGTTGTAAGTTGTATAATGAATCAACTTCATTTGTGGGTGTATGCGATTCTGCAAACACAGTGAAGCAAAAGGCGGAAGTAAATATTTACTCAACCACAAATAACATACATACAAAAGTAACATGCTGCATTGTTGATACTATAACTTGTGATTTGCCTCAGTTTGAAATAAATAGAGAACAAATTAACTTACCACCAAACATATTATTAGCCGATCCTGAGTTCGATGAATGTCAACCTATAAGTATACTTTTAGGATGTGATATATTTTTTAAAATCCTGCGTCGTGAACAGCTACCCGTCATCCCGACAGAGCTATACTTACACAACACTTCGTTTGGCTACGTCATTGCTGGCAGGGTTCCGCACGGCAGCAGGGTAAAGCAGCACACAGCAGGCAAACTTTGTGGTCATGTCTGTGTACACTCATCCGAACTCAGTGATCAAAGCGAACCAGTTGATGATATGGAGTTTATCATGCAGAGATTTTGGAAGTGTGATAGTGTACCTGAAATCTATCGGGAAGCCACATCAGAGCAAGAATTAGCCGAAGAGATATTTTCTAAAACTGTGGTTCTCAAGGATAATAGGTTTCAGGTGGACTTACCACTGAAACAGAGTTTAACTGATATAAACATGGGTGATTCATTGTCGCGTGCACTCAAGCGCTTTCACAATTTAGAAAAAAGATTTGCAAAGGATCCTGTACTGTTTGAAATGTATAAGGCTTTTATTGAGGAATATCTTGCGCTGGGGCATGCACAGTATGTAGATATAAGTAAGTATGACTTGGAGGGCGGTAAAGTTTTTATTCAGCCGCATCATCCAGTCTACAGCAGCAGCAAAACAACACAGTTAAGGGTCGTCTTCGACGGGTCTATGCTTACAAGTCGCAACATTTCTCTTAATGACATGTTATTAAATGGTCCTGTTGTACAAAATGATTTATTCAGTATATTGATTTTGTTTCGGCTGCATCAATATATACTCATAGCCGACATTCAAAAAATGTTCAGACAAACGAAACTTAACCCTGAGCATTGCGCTTTGCAAAATATTCTCTGGAGAGATTCTCCAACGGAAAGCATAAAATGTATACAATTACAAACTGTAACTTATGGCCAAAAAAGCTCAACTTTTTTAGCAACCAGGTGTTTAATTGAACTAGCTCGCAGATATAAAGAGCAGTATCCATTGGCAGCAGAAGTTCTAATAAATAATACGTATGTCGATGATGTCAACACTGGATGTAATGATTTAAATCAATTAATTGAAACAAAGCGTCAACTGACCGACTTGTTAAAGCTGGGTGGATTTGTATTGCACAAATGGTGCTCCAATAACAAGCAGCTGCTAGAGGATATACCCAAGAAGCTTCAAAACATGTCGGACGTTGACTTTTGTCAGGATGAAGATGCATCAATAAAGACTCTAGGTATCACATATAGAATAAAATCTGATACTTTGAACATTAGCTGTCCCGGAGGGCTGCCATGCGAGGTTGATAGCTATACAAAGCGTCAGGTTCTCAGCGTAATAGGGAAGTTCTTTGACCCCCTTGGTTTAGCAGGGCCGATTGTCGTTGCAGCAAAACTCATTATGCAGAGAACCTGGCAGCTAAAAATATCCTGGGATTCACATATACCTCAGGACTTAGCTAATGAATTTAAAAGCTTTCTTCACAATTTAAATATGATGCAAAGCATCCCAGTGAATAGAAATATAAACACACAAAACTTGAAAACAGCAGAGTTAGTAGGATATGCAGATGCATCAGCCAAGGCTTTCGGCTGTTGCATATATTTCAGAACCATAGACGAGTGTGGCCAAGTGGCCATCACATTGTTGTGTTCAAAATCAAGGGTCAATCCCATCAAACCTTTAACTACTCCTCGCTTGGAGCTGAATGCTACATTGACACTAGCGACGTTAGCTCGCAAGGTTCGTGATCAAATCTCCAAGCTTGGAATTGATTGTAAGGTCCATTTACACTCTGATTCACAGGTAGTTTTGGCGTGGTTGGGAACGGAGCCTGCGAGGTTGTCTGTCTACGTAGCCAACAGAGTAAAACAAATTGCAGAATTGATAAAGGAAGCAACATGGTCGTACGTAGGCACAGCAGACAACCCTGCAGACTGTTTGTCAAGAGGAGTTGAACCTCATATGCTAAAAGATAACGAACTGTGGTGGAATGGCCCCCAGTGTTTAAAGGATCAAAATCACAATTATAGCAATGAGCTTCAACTTCCCTCGAGTCTCCCAGAGATGAAGGTTTGCAGCAATGCCGTTGCTTCTAATCAGGAATTTGAGTTGTTGTCCAAATACTCATCAATTCACAAATTGAAGAGAATAGTTGCCATAATATATAGATTCTTTAATAACTGTAAAGCTAAAATGGCAAGCAGAATATTCACTAGAGTATCTTGCAAGGAGTTGGATTCAGCACTAAAGGTCATTATTAGAACCACACAAAAGGAACATTTCGCTCAGGAAGCAAAGGCATTGTTGTGTAATAAACCCATAGAATCAAACTTGAAAAAATTAAACCCATTTCTTGATGCACAGGGAGTAATGCGTGTAGGAGGAAGGTTGCAGCAAGCAAACCTGCCTTTCTACCAAAGGCATCCTATAATTTTACCAAAAAGGTCGAACATTACTAGACTGATTATAAACGATGAACATACAACCTCACTACACGCAAGTGCAAAAATTATTATGGGAAATCTTAGCCAGAGGTATTACCTGGCTGATTGTAAAAGAGTCATAAAGAACGTTGTTCACAGATGTATAAAATGCTTCAAGTTAAAGGCTAAGGCCAGTCAACAATTAATGGGTTCTTTACCCGCCGATAGGGTAACGCCCAATAGGGTTTTTGGTAAGGTAGGAGTTGATTTTGGCGGCCCATTTTTGATTAAAATGCACCGGGTCCGCAAGCCCATCATTTACAAAGCCTATATTGCTTTATTTGTCTGTTTTACCACAAAGGCAATACATATCGAGCTGGTTTCAAACTTAACGACCGAGTGTTTCTTGGAATGCTTGAAAAGGTTCATCGCGCGACGAAACCGGCCGTCGGTGATCTACTGTGATAATGCTTCAACGTTTAAGGGTGCCCAAAATCAACTGCGCGAATTATATTTGCTGCAAGATAGCAAGGATCATCAAAATGCCGTCGCAAATTTTTCCACAGAGCGAGGCATTGAGTTCAGTTTTGTGCCTTGCTATTCTCCGGTGTTCGGAGGATTATGGGAAGCCGGGATAAAAGGCGCAAAATATCATTTAAAAAGAATTGTAGGCCAACAGGTTCTTACCTATGAGGAGCTTAACTCCGTAGTGATTCAGGTAGAGGGTGTATTAAATTCTAGACCGCTTTTAGCGCTGCAAAGCATCGATCCTGACGACATGTCTTACTTATCACCAGCGCATTTCTTGACAGGTACTGCTCTATCCACCTACCCTGAACCTGACGTCACAGAGGTGCCTACCAATAGGTTATCTTTCTGGAAACAGTGCACAAGAATGATGCAGTCTTTCTGGAAAGAGTGGTCGAGGCTGTATCTGACACAGTTGCAAAGCAGGCCAAAATGGCATAAATCAGTTCCTAACATTGACAAGGGAACGCTAGTATTGTTAAGGGACAATAATGCTCCACCACTCGCTTGGCAGACCGCGCGAGTCGTAGAAACCTTCCCTGGCCCAGATGGCAAGGTTAGGGCTTTATCTGTAAAAACAGCTAAAGGTAACATTATTCGCACTAGTATAATGAAAATTTGTGTGCTTCCCATTAATGATGACAATTGAAAAGGAACCGTATTTCCTGTCTGCTGCTGGTGCCTGGCTTGCACTGTAACTTTTCTAACATTTTTCTTGTACTAACCGTAGAACTTAGTACGTTAATTAAACTGTTCCTTGCCGTAGGTCTTTGAATGCATAATAAATTATGATACCAAGGTAGGACAGAACAACTGAATTGTTGTTCTTTAGTATTAGACATAGCATAAGAAAACTAGGCTAAGAGCACCATGTAAGGATGCTAACACATAAATAGTATGTCACTCCCTCGAGGAGGCTCACTTGTATTTTTGATGCTTTATAGCAATCAACTTTAAAAATAATTTTGGTATGTTAATGTTTAAGGTGTATTTTTTGTCATTAAGGCTCAATTAGAATATGAGCAGTATAAAAAATTTTTTTTTTTTTTCAGTACTAAATCCGAATGTTATATCACTATTGATGAAATATGTCACAATCTATACTGCAAGTTTAAAACTGTATTTGTAAGAAGCATGCCAAGCTATTTTTGCTACCGTAGGACTTAGACTGCATAACTTGTTATGATTCCAAGGTAAAAAATATACTTACTGTATAATTTGATGTAAATAATGATTCACATGTAGTAAAAGCAAACTGGCTATGGCATAGTAGTAGTACTTATCCACTTTCATTGGGTTACAGTTCAATAGAATTTAAGCTGTTTAAATTTTATATTTAGCTACTTAGGCTAAGATAAAGCTTTGGAAAAGTGATTGTCCTCTTTTACAATTTATAAACTTTTTCTTGGTCTTGGGAGTATGTGCGAGACAAGGCACACATGGGATGGAAGAGGACAGTCGCTCCGCCATTACGACAAAGATGAGACGTGTGCTTGTAGCAAAACGTGGTTAATTTTGATTTACAAAAATATAGTTCATTAAAAATTCTTATGTAGTTGTTTTTATTAATCCGACCAAGCAAGAACAATTACAGTCTTTGTAAAGATTTTGGGACATAAAGCCTGTGGTCTATGAATATTAAGTCATCCTCAAAGCAAATGGTTTGTTTTATATTGTAATAGTATATTAATTCATTTGGTACCTTTGATAATGAGTTTGGCCATCCATTTTTGAAAAAATCTATCAGTTTTGATGCTATGGGATCTTGTTTAATCTCTTGTCTCAGTTGAGATAATATCTCATTAGAAACATTGACACTATGGACTATGTCATTAAGGTCACTGTCACAGTCGCGACTAGCCATGGAGCAGGCTCGGCTCAATGCATCAGCTATGTGCATTTTGTTGCCTGGAACATGCTTCATAGTGATGTCATACTTACTTAACTTCAATTTTATTCTTTGTAGACGTGTTGATGGGATGTCATGCAAGTTTTTTTTCATAATGGAAATCAGGGGTAGGTGATCTGTTAGCACAGTGACTTCTTGTCCATAGATAAATGAGTGAAATTTCTTACATGAAAATAACACAGCCAAAAATTCTTTCTCTATTTGACCGTAATTTATTTCCGCCTCGGTCAATGATTTGGATGCATAATAAACTGGTTTATTATTTTGCAAAAGTACACACCCTATTCCAGTCTTGCTTGAATCTGTTTGAATAACTATCTCCTTGCTTGGATCAAAAGTTTGTAAAACAGGATGCGCTGATAGAATCGTTTTAATTTGGTCAAATGTATCTGTGTGTATTTTTTGCCAGTCAAATATCGTGTCCTTTTTTAGTAAATCTCTTAATGGGCTTGTAATTGAAGCAAGATTGGGAATATAGGGTCGTAAATAGTTTACGAGTCCAAGAAGTCTCTGTAAACCAGACTTGTCATTCGGTCTGTCAAAGTCTATTATGGCCTTGATTGCGTCGTCGTCAGGTTGGACCGTACCATTCGCAAATATGTGTCCTAAGTACTTAACTTCTTTTATCATGTATTGGAACTTCTTTTTGTTAAAACGTACATTACAATCCCTTGCCTTTTGAAATACTTTGGCTAGAATATCATTCATTTCTTCCTCAGTCTCTGCAAAACATAACACATCATCAATGTAGTTAACAACACCATCAATTGAGGCAAAGATTTCAGATAGGCGCTTTTGGAAAACTTCCGAAGCTAACACGATTCCAAACGGTAATCGATTAAATTTATATGTCGAGAACATTGTGGCAAATGTGCAGTATTTCGAAGACTTTTCTGTCAAGGCAATATGCCAGAACGCATCCTTCAAATCGAGTACTGAAAAAAACTTGGCATTTTTAATTTTCGCAGATAAGTCTTCGATTGTAGGTATATAACAATAATCTTTTACAATTGCATTATTGAGATCCTTGGGATATCTACTCATATAGATATAATGTTTAAATCGAAACATTAATCTCACTGCTTACAGAGAAATACGTGTATTTTCTATAAACTTTTGCTTGTTGTTAACATCTGTTCAATTATAAAAAGCTTATACCTATTATACTGACAGGGTCGACAGATTTACGACGTAACAATATGGAAGCAAGGAACGTAACAATATTGAAGCAAACGTAGCAATGCCTAAGCTGCTTTCAGAGAATTAGTATTGAGCGGACTGAGTTGGAGTACAGTCATTCTCAGTACCGTACAGTATTTGTATGGTTAATAGCATAATACGTAAATATTGGGTTTGACTTAATACAAAACTGATGTTCCTGGCTTGGCGAATGACTATAACGCATTGACCTAATTACAAAAACTCAATTGTGGAATCACGTTGTTCGTTTATTATTTACGCATTTATAATATTAGTAGGATCTACAATGTCATCATCTTAATGGGGATCTTGCATGGGACTTCAATTTTGAATAAATTGCACTCAATTGATGCGGATATACGTAGAAATATCATACTGAAGAAAAAAAAGATTGTACTCACGTTAAAATGACGAAAAAAAAGATATTACTTTTTCGATAAAATAACTTTTACAGTTACACAGAATATTGAATTAGAAATGATATGTTGTATAACAAGTATAGACTTAAACGCAAATGTTGTGGAGATAATTGCAAATGTTAAGTAACAATACAATAGTAATTTTATTTTCCAACCAATTGCAAATTAATGACTTACTCCATAGTAAACGCGCCGAAAATATATGTTGTGACGTCATAGCATAAGCCAGTTTAATATAGAGCGTTTTCGGGGGGTGCCGGCGCGTGCAGATTTCAAATGCATATTACATCAGAAAAATAAATCATAAGAAAGTTTTAGTGCCACAGTTGTTTTAATGCTGGATTATACTTTTGATTATCGTAATAAAATAAAAAGATGCAAGTTCCCTATTGATGGCGCTGATTTTGTATTACATACCTAAATAAAATATTACACTTACAAACCAGACTGTTATGGGTGGATAAAAAAACCAAGGACAGTAGCTGTAGTGTAGTCTGAACTATAAGGCCCTATTTAAAAAAAACTTAACATTCTGCCGGTGCATGAAAAAGTTAGGTAAGTATATATTTAATAGCAAATGACACACACTGTATTCTTAAATTTGTGTCGATTTGATTTTTGTGGGCATAGCATGTAAATTACCCATGCTAGTATCATAAAAGCTAAAGTGTGTCTGTGCCGTTACTGAGCACGACAGTATTTGTACTAGCAAACTAGCTGCCTTAAAAAGACACGTTTTACCCTCTAGGACACTAAAACAATATATTTATATAACACGAACACCTGCTGTTAAACGTTAACGCAAGGCTTGCCGTGTAGTGTTTGAGCCCTAGGTCAAAAAGGACGCATTACAACCATGAAACTCAAGTAAATACGTCTTTTTATTTTAACACGGCCACGGACAAGTCCATTGGAACTGTTTGCTATGCTATTGCCTTAACTAGCTCGTTTTAACATCGACAGACTCCGGTAGCACTTAAAATGAATTCCAAAGTAAAGCTTGGGGGAAGATAATTTGATGTACAGTCAACCAATTTGATTCCTAGGCCACCGTAGAACCCTGTCATTTTAACTGCTACATAGCGACGCAATAATCCTAGTAACCCGTATTGACATAGCATTTACAACGGCAAGGTTCTATGATGGCCTAGGAATCAAATTGGTTGACCGTACAGTCAGAAACAAAAATATCACGCGCCGCCACTGGTACTGATAGAATGTTTGCTAATCAAACGCATAACCGTATTATGATGAAGTTTGATTTATTATTTACAAAATATTCCTTTTCATCCCAAAAAACATTCTCCAAGGGGAAAAATGGGGATGAAAGTCAATACGGGAGACCGGGAGTACACATAGTAAACATGCTACTACCTCATAGTTTTTAATACACGGTTACAATAATATAACCGTGCCGTGTTAGTAATGTAACGGAGAGAGTATTTTTCTCATGAACTTTCTTCAAGGAATCCCCGGTATGGTTGAGAAATTCCAACGAATATGAGTATGGGGAATTTCAATCAGTACGAGTATAAGTGAGTTCTAGTGACTTTCGATGTTACATTGAACATTTTCTGGGACCCTCTGGGACCATTGGTATCATGGCCGTCAGAAGAAAACAATTGGGAATGGATGAATTTTTTTTCCGTAGTCGGAATTAAGTAGTAGATTGTACAACAAGCGCATAAAACGAGCCATTTAACCTGATACGTTTATATCCACCCGAGCCACCGGCGAGGGTGGATTTAAAATAGTAATTGACTCCTAAATATTTTATCTGGTTTTATTAATTTAGTAATGGATAACACGGATGTGAAATTTATTAATGCAAATCAAATCTACGAAGTTTTATTGTTTGTGTGGCTGTTAGGCCCTATTAACTTAGTGTTTAAATAATTTTACTTTGTGCACTAGAGCATAAAAGTGGCATTTTGTGCAGCATACATCCAGCACAAAAGCGAACTTTGCGAGCATGAGAAGTGAAAACAGTTTTTAACCCCCGACGCAAAAAGAGGGGGTGGAGTTTGGCGTGTCTGTGTATTTGTATGTCTGTGTGTCTGTCTGTGGCATCGTAGCTCCTAAACGAATAGGCCGATTTGAATGCGGTTTTTTTATCCAAAAGCAGACGTGATCGAGATAGTTCTTAGCTATTCAAATTCAAAATTTTATTTATTCAGATAACATGATCCATTTTGTTAGTAAAACATTACAGTTACATTCATGTGTTAGTATTGGTTTATACATATTAAAATATACTTATTACATTCAAAACTTTAATTCTATAGTATTGGGTACTCAAAATATGGCTATGTTTCAGCAAAATCGGTTTAGCCGTTTTTGAGATTTTGAACTTTGAAATGAACATATCGGGGATTTTCAACTTTTCTAAGTTGTTAATTATTTGAACATTTTATGCTTGTTTTTTGACATACGGTCAGGTCTTTTAAAACCAGGGGTTCAGTCGTTGTTTTCCTTAATAGGTTCAGCAACATAAAAAAAACTCGTTAAGTAATTAAATTTTCAAAACCTTCTCCACAAACTCTTGAATTTCGAACCCCTTTCTAACCAAGCAGTTTACACTGCTTTAACAAGCAAACATCCATTTTATGCAAACAATGTTTTTGCTAAGAAATTGCTGATTTCGTGAAGTATTTTAAAGCAAATGCCCAGGCCTCCGAAAGGAGACAACATTATAAGAAAAATGGGTTTGTTGGCGTTTTACTGGTGAAATGAAATGACGTGCCTAAATTTAATCTAGAGGCAGCAAAACGTCTATTTTGGGGTTGGATCTTTAGGTATAACAACAACAGGCTTTAAATTGGGAGAGTAAGAATTGGAAAATGTTCGTGGGTTCTGCTAAAGCATGATATAATGGGCTTGTGACCTTAAATTTGTTTACGATGCCATTCGAACCAGTTTTTGTAGATGAACAAATGTTTGTATGGAAGCAACTACATTTAAAGGACATTAACACCCAAAAAATCGAGTTAAAGACGGACCTCGCTGACAGCAGCCGAAACGCTTCATACTGATTGGCTTTAAAGTTTGACGTCACACCGTGCAATTTGTACTAACCGTTGCATGGAAAATGAACTTTTTTTTCTAAACTTACAAGGTTCATATCTTTTTATGATTTGAATTATATTTTGTAATTTATACTTTATTACAATCATTTGATGGTTTACTATCCATTTAGCAACACGACGTTATCAATTTTAACACCACGCAACAAGCTTATTGATGAACCTTATTTTATCTTGTTATTGTGTCCCGTAACAGACAGTGTGACAGAGTTACTTTTTGACTTGATTTTGACCTCTAGGCCTCCAAGCCTAGGCCTCTAGGCTTCGTATTGTAATAAGTAATCTTACTACTAAGTTTTAAGTTTCTAGCTCAAAAAAAGTGTTGCCCATACAAAGCTTGACCCCCTCTTTTTAACCCTATTAGGGGTGGAATTTTCTAAAACTCTGAAAGTACTTTATTTGTATTTTAATAAATAAGTAATCTTTCTAAAAGTTTTAAGTCTTTAGTTAAAAAAAAAGTGTTTCCCACACAAAACTGGCTCCCCTTGTTAACTCCCTTAGGGGTGGAGTTTTCTAAAACGCTGAAAGTTCTTTTTGGTATTCTAATAAGTAATCTTTTTACAAAATTTCAAGTCTCTAGCTCAAAAAAAGTGTTGCAAATGCAAAGCTTGCTCCCCTTTTTAACACCCCTAAGAGGTGGAATTTTTTAAAACGCTTTATGTTCTTTTTTTGTATTTGAACAAGTAATCTTTCTACTAAGTTTCAAGTCTCTAACTCAAAAACATAAACTTTCCCTCATACAAACTTTGCATCCCTTTTTTATCCCCCTTAGGAATAGCCTTTGCCAAAACGCTAAAAGTAATTTTTTGTATTTTAATAAGTGATCTTTCTACAAAATTTCAAGCCTCTAGCTCAGAAAAAGTGTTCCCCATACAAACCTTGCACCCATAATTTAACCCCCTCAGGGAATATTTTTTGTAAAACGCTGAATGTAGTTTTTTCATATTCTAAGAAGTTATATTTCTACAAAGTTTTTAAAGTCTCTAGGTATTTAAAAAATAGTAGTTTCCCCCATACAAAATTTGCACCCTATTTTACCCCCTTAGGGATGGAATTTTCCAATACGCTGAAATTACTTTATTTGTATTCCAAAAACTAATCTTTCTACAAAGTTTTACGTCTCTAGCTAAAAAAAATCCCTAGCCCACGTTATAAAATGATTACACGTTATGATATGATACAAGTTTTATTTTAATTACTAGCTTTTGCCCGCGACTTCGTCCGCGCGGAACTCGTTTATATCGTAACTTTCTCCCCCCTTTTCACCCCCTTAGGTGATGAATTTCTAGATAAAAACTATCTTTAGTAAGGATTCTTTGGGAAGGCCCCGGAATTCAAAGTATCTCTACACCAAATTTCATTTCAACCAAATTAAGCATGAAAAGTTAACAGACAGTCAGAGTTACTTTTGCATTTGTAATATTAGTATGGATTGTATGAAGGAAAGGGTCATTATGGCTGAGTTGCATGATTTTATAGATTAGCTTACTCCGAACGCCTTTTTTTACAAAATAGACTCCGCCGCAAACTTGGTTTCTATGACCCGCCTCACCATAATAGATGCATGTAGGCTTTTTTCATTATTATTTTGCATATTTTCATATCACACAGCCGTAAGGACCTTTTCTACTAAACCGTAGGACTAAATTAACTGACTTGTAATTTAAATATTTTATATTAAAAATAAAGATACGTCAACAAAATGTTACATCTAATAGTTTTCAAAATAGCCATAATAAAACGTATTTTTACCCCGTTTTAGAAAACATCTTCGAAACTACCGCCATAAGGTACCTTTACCCTTGGAATGAAACGTCACATACATATATTTACCTATATAATGTTCCTATTCCCCAGGACTCCCAACTACCGCTATATACCGTAAATGGGTTCCATCCAATTTTTCACCCCCTATTTCACCTCCTTAGAGGATGATTTTCGGGATAAAAACTATCCGTTGTTATGACAACGGGTAGTTTTTATCCCGAAGATCATGGAGAATGCTCCAGGACTCAAGCTATCTCTATACCAAATTTCATCTAAATGGGCTACATCCAAATTTTCACCCCCATTTCACCCCCTTAGGGGATGATTTCCGGAATAGAAACTATTATTTGTCTTTTTCCAGGACTCAAACTATCTTTCAACCAAATTTTATCAAAATGTGTCACAAACAAATTTCCACCCCCAATTACACCCTCTTAGGGGATGATTTTCGGGATAAAACTATCCTATGTCCTTCCTTAACTATCGTTATACCATAAATGGGTTCAATCCAAATTTTCATCCACCATTTCTCACCCCCTTATGTGATTCCCTTATTTCCTCATTTCATGTGTTCCGGAATAAAAAATATTCTATGTTCTTTCCTTGGACTGAGACCTCTCTCTATACCAAATTTCATCTCAATGGGTTCTATCGAAATCTTAAACCCTCATTTCACCACCTCAGGAAATGATTTTTCGGGATAAAAACTATGCATTGTCCTTCCCTAGGACTCCTTCTATATCTTTACCAAATTTCATCTAAATGGGTTTTATCCAAATTTTCGCTCCCTATTTCATCCCTGAGGGGATGATTTTCGGGATTAAAATTATCCGTTGTCATACTCCGGGACTCAAACTATTGTTCAACCAAATTTCATCAAAATGGGTCACAAACAAATTTTCATCCCCAATTACACCCTTAGGGGATGATTTTCAAGAGTTAACTATCCTATGTCCTTCCCCAAGACTCCAACTCGCTATACCGTAAATGGGTTCAATCCAAATTTTTATACCCCATTTGACCCCCTCAGGAGATGATTTCTGGACTAACAATTATTTTAAGCCCTTCCCCAGGACTACTAACTATCTCCATACCAAATTTCATCTAAATCGGTTTTATCCAATTTTTCACCCCTCATTTCACCCCCTCAGGAGATGATTTTTCAGGATAAAAACTATGCATTGTCCTTCCCTGCGACTCCTTCTATCTCTATACCAAATTTTAACTAAATGGAATTTATCCACATTTTCATCCCTATTTCATCCCCTTGGGGGATGAATTTCGGTATTCAAACTATCTCTTGTCATTCTCTGGAACTCAAACTATATCTATACCAAATTTGGTCTAAACGGAGTCCATCCCTAATTTCACCCCCCATTTCACCCCCTTAGGGGAAGATTTCCAGAATAAAAACTATCCAATGTCCTTCTCCAGAACTTAAACTACCTCTAAACCAAATTTTATCAAAATGGATTACATCCAAATTTTCACCTCTCCATTTTACCCACTAAAGGGAAGATTTTCGGGATAAAAACTATCCTTTGACCTTCCCCGGGACTCAATCTAATTATATACCAAATTTCATCTAAATCGGTGCAGCGGTTTAAGTAGCTCAATACAAATTTCCACCCCCCATTTCATCCCCTTAGGGGTTGATTTCCAGGATAAAAACTACCCTAAGTCCTTCCCCAGGACTCAAACTATCTCTATACCAAATTTCATCTTAATCGGTACAGCCGTTTTCACGTGATGCGCGGTCACATAAACAGACAAACAGATAAACAGATAAACAGACAAACAGATAAACAGACAAAAATTCTAAAAACTGTTGGAACGTGTTCTGTTATCGATTTTAAGTATCCCTAGCCAATTTTTTTTCGAATATCTTCCATGTACAGACTTTCGACCCTCTTCAGCTTTATTATATGTATAGATTGTTATTGTTATTTTTTTTTTCTGTGTATGGACAATTGTCTGCAATAAACTGATTTTATTTTATTTATTTAAAAGAAACCTACTGTGCAAAAATCAACTCTCTAAGATTAGTAGTTTCGGCTGTGCGTTGATGAGTGAGTGAGCGAGTGAATAAGTCAGTCAGGACATAGGCATTTATATGTATAGATTAATATGGCCTTTACCAGGTCATCAGTGCACCTTGTGGGAAGTCCGCTGGATGCGGGTGGCGCAGGACCGGTCACATTGGCACTCCTTGGGGGAGGCCTATGTTCAGCAGTGGACGTCTTTCGGCTGATATGATGATGATGATGATTAATATGGGCCGGGCCTCTCATTCGCTGCGCCTGGAACGTAATACTTCGCAGCCTATTATTATAAGGAACGTAAGTCAATATTTCATTGCACGTTTAAAAAAAAACAAATATGCCTATTTTCTAATAAGCACGGTACCCTAAAAGTCCTGTTGAGTGGCACTCCGCTTTTCGCATTTTATCAGTTTATTTAAATCCGCTCCGGTGCGACGTGTCTGGAATAAATTGCGCACACAGTCCCCCTCTTGATGGCAGGGACAAGTAAACCAGATCTCTTTAAGGAACAGGTGTTGTTTACTGCTTCATTAGCCTTTGAACCTGCAGTTTTGGGCCCCGTAATCACTAAAAGCCTTAAGTTTGTTGCTGACTATAAACAGTTCCAATGATATTGTACCTTATCGCAACCACTAAGTTTCGTTTTCCGAAACGTTAATCCAAATGTTCATTCTGGCCAGTTTTTTGTAAAACGCCATCGTTCTTGTTTTTTTAATACCTATCGTGTGGAATCTATTAGGCAAGGTCAAGTTTGTTTTATAATAACCCTGAAAAGTCATAGTCACAGAGAAAAACAGTGTTCATGAATAATCCGGACCAATGATGCAATTGAGATTGAGACTTCGTGGAGAGAACTTGCAAACTTGATAGTCAGTTATACTTAATACTTAAACTTGCTGCTGTATCCAGGGCATAAAATTAATAAAGATATTACGCTTTGTGATTGGCTAGTATGCCAATCACAGCACAATACTGCAAAATTACGGACGCCGGTGGTGTGATATAGTACTTACGATTTTTAGTTTCCTTATATACCTACTCGTATTAATGACTTAAATTATTAATTTTAATGAACTCGTACAAAAAGTATTGTTCACAATAGTGTCATAATCAAGCTTTTTAATCTCGTACCTTACTTAGGCCACTCAGCAAGCTTCGTGGCCTAAACACGGTACTCGACTAAAAAGCTCTCTATTATAACACGATTGTGAAAAATACTATTTCATTTTCCATACTCGTGGATTAGATTTGTTTACAACTATTCCAAATTTCAAATTGATAGCATTAGTAGTTCCTGATATATTTAACTTTTTGTGACAGACGGACGGAGTCGCACCATAAGGGTTCCGTGTTTACCTTTTTGGTCCAGAAGAACCCTAAAAATATAGTTGTGCTTTTAGTACATTACTGCAGACGCCGGGAAAGAAGGGCTTGCCGAGTGAGTAAGTATAGACGGTATACATAGTGATACGAAGCCGGCAAGCCCTTTTCACGGCCAGGCCTACCTATAGTGCTTTTCTCAAACATGCAATGGAATAAATAAATAAAAACTCCTCAAATCAAACTAATTTTCATGCCGTGATGATGTGCCACAAATAGGAGAATGAACAAACAAAATTATTTCCTTGACTAGGCCTTCAATTTCGTATGAAATTCCTTAACAGTTCTCTCGAGTTGATCCGCCCGAAACGTGATACTTTGAAGCCTGATATAACCAACGTAATGACGACATTACATTGCATGTTTGAAAGTCCCTTACACGACGATATGCACTTATCTTTATGAGTTTTCACTACATAGCGCTCAGCGGGATAATTTACTTTAAAAACAAAGTTTTAACCGACGAAAAATCAATCATCCCCTATTTTCCTACCCTTAAGGTTGGTTTTTTTTTTCAAATTTTAATGGGACAAACTTCCAATAAAAAAGTAATTATTAAAATCGAACTACTCTGTAAAAAGTTATGCGACTTATGCGTGGTCATACATAAAATAAAAAAAATATTATACGCGTCGACTTGAAAACCTCCTCCGTTTTTTTCGTCGGTTGAAAATCACGGGACCGGCAGCGAGCGTAGCGCGTAGCGATCCTTGGCAATGAATGTGTTAAACATACACAACATAATGTACCCTGTGTGACGGCTTAGTAAAATCACCGTCCCTTTTTCTTTTCGTGGGTGTCGTAAGAGTCATCTATAGGAACCGGATTGAAGTGTGTTGTGAGCGATGGGCTAGAACCTACTACAATATCACATTTTAAGATTAATTGCTAGAACTGGCTCCAATTATTTATTTCCTGTGATCTGTCTGCCACTTTTGGAAATATACTCGTGAATTTGGCAGGAAATGTACTAGCTTTACTTGTTTTGGTCATTAAGTGCTTCTCAAAAATAGCAATACAATTTGTTTTGCATTTCAAATTAGTTTCCCTTGAAACCACAATGACGATTAACGCAGGATTGTTCTAGTCCAGGGGTCACCAAATGGCGGACCGCGGTCCGCATCCGGACCCCCGACCTATTTTGTGCGGACCTTCAGTAACCAGTAACATGTATTACTGAGTACGTACTTTAATAAAATTCTTGAAGAAGTTGATGCATAATAGGTAATGTGAGGTAATGTGAGACTTAACAGTAATGGCTGCGTGTTTCAAAGATTCTCCGGCATTTTAGAACATTTGAAGACATTTAACGACAATTAACTTGCACCAACTTTACTTTACTCCAAAGTTCAGTAGTCCAAGGCAAAAAATTAAATTTTTCACATTGATATGTAAAAAAATCCTTGTCGATTCTGTACATTTGCTTATTTAACAACCAACCTTTGAGTTTTTCAAACTCAAGTAGAAACGGACCGCGATGGTCATTTTATTTTAAAACCCGGACCCCTGAAGAAACTAATTGGTGACCCCTGTTCTAGTCTTATGGAATACTAGCGACCCGCCCCGGCTTTGCACGGGTTTATATGTATAACACATAAACCCGTTTATACGTATAAACCTTCCTCTTGAATCACTCTATCTATTAAAAAATCCGCATCAAAATCCGTTGCGTATTTTTAAAGATCTAACCGCTCGGCCACGACTTTGGTCAACGACCTGCGACCAGCGTTTTATCTGTTCATTGCGCGGTCGAGACGCGCAACGCACTGTGGTTAGTTGGGATCACGCACAATGAACAGATAAAACGCTGGTCGCAGGTCGCTTAAGGCCAAAGACGTGGCCAAGGCGTACCTAAGCATACATAGGGACAGACAGACAGACAGCGGGAAGCAACTTTGTTTTATACAATGTAGTGATTGAAGAACTACTTATGTCGAATATAGTAGTAGTAGGTATTAATGAGGATTTGTTTTTACCCTGCCATTTTGTTAGTCTTCTATTATGTTTTCTATGAAGTAGTAATTTTAGAACCTTAAATGCAAATTAGTATTTTTCACAATCGTGTTATAATAGAGAGCTTTTTAGTCGAGTACCTTGTTTAGGCCACGAAGCTTGCTGAGTGGCCTAAGTAAGGTACGAGATTAAAAAGCTTGATTATAACACTATTGTGAACAATACTTTTTGTACGAGTTCATTAAAATTTATTTTCTACGAGTCAACTGAACTAATTAAACAAACTCGATACTGTTGAAACGAAGTGCAGCTCATCGCTCGTACGCTTGTTGATATCTTAAAAGACATCAACGAGCGTACGACATCAAAGCGATTCTATTGGTCCAATTCATTACAGTTCAGTAAAGCAGCCACGTGATTGGTCGAATTTATTTTAGTTGTCTGGAGCGTATCGAAAAGTAGTTATTTCGATTGTTTCGACAGTAACATGGACTACAACTATGAAAAGAGTGACGTTGCAGTATTCTCTATGAAATCTTAATCCACATATTTTAATCGTCGAGTACAAAAAATATTTATAAACATGGCGCGTCGCAATAAATGCGCATTTTTCAATAACTTCCGCTCCTTATCAAACCCAGGACCCAATAAACAACAATAAGCGAGAAGATAAATAAATCAAAAAGTTCCTTCGCAAAAAAATGTCGCGCAAGGTCTCATGTAAAATGTATGGAGCCTGTATAGAATTACTACATCAAAAGACGTTTGAAGCCACGCTAGGGATATTCGTCATTCTGGAGAGTTATTCCGTATTTTGGAGTAAAGGAAATATGTATTTCTAGAGGAATAATATTATACTTACAAGTTATAAATGTGGAGAGGCATGAGCTGGCACCTTCCTTTCAGGTGATAAGTAGATTTATTGGTAAATATTGAATATAAACACATATTTTTTTTTACATACGTCGCTATCGCGGGGGCAATAACAAATCAGGTAAAGAACACATAATATAACAGAATGTCTATTTGGTAAAAACTGACATAGTGTGCCTACAAATACCAAGCATCTAAGAAGTTCTTCACATCTGGAGAGTTTTCGCTAGAAAAGGTCTAAACAATTATCTTCTACAAATTAAACGTTTACCTACTTAGAAGGCAAAACGTCTACTTAAAAAATAAGACAGCAATGTGCGTAATTTTTACGAACGTGTACAACCTATTTTTCACTTTTATTTTATTTGGTTTCGTAATAGATTATAAAGATTTTATCTAACTGTTCTACAGCCAATTGGCGGCGTCCTGCAGAAAATATTAATTTCAATTGACTGAACGCGATCTTTCAACATCAACTGTTGTTGTAGGTGCGTACTTGAAACGATACAAGTAATCTAGAGGAGAGGGACAAACTCGTAACGATAATCCAAGTATTATTTCACTTCCTTGTATCAATTCATTAAAAAAAATTGTATGCCAAATCAAGTATTTTTCTCCATAACTTGTTTTAACTTTTTATAGTACATTGTTTAACAAGGGGCGTATGAGGAATATTACGAGAGTCTATCAGAAGCCCGACGCCGTAAGGCGGAGGGCTTTTGATGACTCGAGCTTGCAATATTCTTACGCCCGTGTTATACACAATGTTTTTCATCACATTGCGAGGAAATAAATAACCACAAAAGACAGATAAACCTATGTTTTATACAAGCGCATCAATCAAATGTTGACGAAATTGACAACTTCACTTCTAGATCAGTGCGAGTGGAGGGCGTAGCTTCAATATTTCAACCAATCACAGAGCATGGAGCATGTGGTTCTTGCAGGGCATGGCCTGCTCGATTTTATTTTCCAACCAATCACAGAGCAGAATTCTTGTCGTACAGATTTGCTTAACCAATCAGATCACACACCTACTGTTGTAGTGTAGCCTCTTTAATAAATGTCAATGCTTTTGACGCACGACATGGTGTCAGGTGTAAAAAATGTTATTCAAAATATAATTAATTAAAATTGAGTGAATTTAATATAAAAATGCCGGATCAAGTAGATGATACTAAAAAAATGCAAGCGCAAAATAGTAATAGTGTGTATGCTGCAATACAGCAACCCGGTCCATTGCAAGACCACGGGAACATGGCGGTCAACTGGAAAGAATGGAAATCCGCTTTTGATTTCTTTCTTATCGCTTCGGGCAGAGATACGGCTACGTCGAAAGAAAAGTGCGCATTATTCCTACACGTCATCGGAAAATTCGGTCGAGAAACTTTAGAGGAATTTGAACTCAGTGTTAAAACGGATGACTATGACAAGTTAGTAAAAGCATTTTCAGAGCGTTTTGACCCGAAAAAAAACGTGAACTATGAACGTCATACGTTTTTTGAAACTTATCAAGACGATTCTTTTGATAAGTTCCTTAGCGACTTGAAAATTAAAAGCAAAAGTTGCGAGTTTGGTCAGTTGAAAGAAAGCTTAATCTTAACCCAGATAATAAGAGGTCTAAAAGACGGACATATGCGTGAACGATTACTTTCGAAGTCATCACTAGACCTGGAGCAGGCTGTGACCTACTGTCGCGCGGCGGAGCGAGCCAGCGTGCAAGCGGCAACGTGTCGGAGTATGAAATTTGATCACACCGCGCCAGTTGCGTTAGAGGAACTAGCGCGAGGGCGTGGTGCGCCTGGTGGTAGCGGCTACGGCGCCGGGATGAGGTCGCGTAGTGCAGGAGCACGAGGACGCGCAGGCCGTGGAGGCTTCGCTCGTGCTGCTCCTTTAGGCCGAGCACCACGTTATGGCGCCGAGTGCGACAAGTGCGGTGGAGGACACTCCGCCGATGACAGATGTCCAGCATTTAATGTTCGCTGTTTCAGGTGTGAGCGCGTAGGACATTTTGCTAAAACCTGTCGTGAGAAGCTTATAAGAGAGGTTGAGATTAATGAAACACAAGGTGAGGACTATACAGAGAACAAGGGTGAGTTTTTTCTTCATAATATTATTGTCAACGCGTTGGACTGCACTGGCACCTTTTGGTCAGAGGAAATATTAGTCAACAATGTGTCAATAAGGTTTAAATTAGATAGCGGTGCTGAGACGTCTGTAATGTCATTGAGGTGTTTTACACAGGCAGGTTTTGATACTAGTATATTACGTAAAACAAATACAGTGCTTAAAGAAATCAGTCGAAACAACTTGCCTGTTGTAGGATACTTCATGGCAAATATGAAGTACAAAACTATAATTTCATTGCAAAAGGTGTTTGTTCTTGATATAGAGTGTAACAACTTATTGGGACTGAAGGCATGCACCGAATTGCAACTTATCTCGCGAATTAATGAATTACAAAAAAGTGACGAGTCGGTTTATGAGGGTATAGGTTGCTTGCCTTCAGTTATTAAAATATCTATTGATGAGACCGTACCACCTGTGATTTCGGCTTCTAGGAGGGTACCGATGTGTTTACAACCTCGTCTGAAGGAAGAATTAGATGAGATGGAAAGTTTGAACATTATTAAACGTGAGGAGGGCCCTACGGATTGGGTGTCTCCTATAGTTATTGTGGAGAAACCAGACAAGAAGTTGCGTATTTGTCTAGATCCTTTGCATTTAAATAAGGCTGTACGCAGGCCATGCAGTGTACCACTTTCAATTGCCGACGCTCGACGAAGTCGCGAGTGAAATGAGTGGTGCAAAGTACTTTTTGAAACTTGATGCTTGTAAAGGGTTTTGGATGTAAAAACTGGATGAAGCTAGCTCCAAGTTTTGCACATTTGCGTCTCCTTTTGGCAGGTATCGCTTCCTCAGGATGCCTTTTGGAATAAACTGCGCGCCAGAGATTTTTCACAGTGAAATGGTAAAGATTTTCAAGACAGAAGGAGTTGCTGTCTATATTGATGATTTGATAGTGTTCGGTCGCACTAAAAATGAACATGATGCGAGATTACTAAAGGTGTTTGAGAAAGCCAAGGTCAATGGTGTTAAATATAATAAAGCAAAGTGTGTCTTTAACACTAAGGAAGTACAATACCTTGGTCATCTGTTTAATGCTGAAGGGATGCGTGCCGATCCAAAACGAGTGAAGGCAATAAATGACATGCCTGCCCCTAAAAATAGGAAAGAGCTGGAGAGATTTTTAGGTGTGATCAACTATGTATCCCGTTTCATACCTAATCACTCAAACATAGTTGCACCATTGCGTGATTTGTTGAAAATAGATTGTGATTTCAAATGGTGTGGTGAACATCAACGGATTTTTGATGAGTTGAAGAGAAGAATTTGTTCCGCACCAGTGCTGCGGTACTATTCTCCACACGAGGAGGTGACTGTGTCGGTAGATGCGAGTTCACGGGGACTTGGTGCTGTTTTACTACAAGACGGGCGGCCTGTGGCTTACGCGGCTCGAACACTCACACCAGCTGAATCGCGGTGGGCGCAGATAGAAAAAGAACTTCTAGCGATTGTGTTCGGTTGCACGCGTTTTCATCAATACATTTACGGTCATAAGAAAGTTATTGTTGAGACAGACCATAAACCACTGGAATCAATATTTAAAAAACCACTGAACAGCACTCCGGTGAGATTACAGCGCCACTAGTCGCGAACAGATACAGCGATCCCGATTTTATTCTTCCAGACGCAGACGAGGAAGTGACACCTGTATTTTCCACTCCAATTTCAAGTCCTGGGTCTCCGCAAGGGTCACGCAACGCAGGTGCGGCAGGTGGTAGTGGTCTCGTCACTAGGAGCGGAAGGCTAGTTCGTCCGCCAAAAAGGTTCAGCTTTGACTAAATATAAACTTGGCTTGTAACGTAACTTAGATTTTCTTTTTGTTTCTTTTTTCTTGTTTTGTTTTATTTAAGGAAGATGTAATGTTAGTTAACATATTTTTATATCTTTCTGAAATTGTTAATTGTTCTAATTGTATAAGAAGGAAGATGTTGTAGTGTAGCCTCTTTAATAAATGTCAATGCTTTTGACGCACGACACCTACCTAAAAATACAATTATACACATACAGAAATTTCAGTGATACTCACACTAGGCAACAAAAATCGTTAAAAATGCGGAGTGAAATTTAGACAAAGTTTGGCTTTGTAAAACGTGAAAAATAAATTAAAGCAAACATTATGTATAGCTGTCATTGTAACGTCTATATGTCTGTCAATCACTTTGGTAAGTTTCGTGAGGATTGGTTCATAAATTTAGTAACTATGGTTAGTCGACAAGAACGACGTCGTGAAACTGTATGTAATTTCTACAGTTCACATCCCCTATGGCCGAAATCGAAGGTGGTGGAACATTTTGTAGAGATGGGTGAGAGTCGAAGCACAATTTATAATATTCTCTCGTCCTTTTACTTGCGGAAAACCACTATTAGAAAGCACGGTTCTGGAAACCATAGCAGTTTGAGCAAGTTTTATGAGCGAGCTCGACTACAGAAAATGACGGCCGGCCGAGTCGCTAAATCGTATAGAGAGCTCGGAAGGAAATTTAGATGTGACGGTAAAACGGTTAAAAAATATCTTAAAGACATGGGCATCTTCAATCGTTCAAGAAAAGTTAAGCCCGCCGTCTCCGAAAATCATAAACTTACTCGGAAAATGCGGCTACGTCATTTGGTCAAAACATGTAAAAACTAGCGGTTTTTGCGTTATGGGATTTATGGGTGACGAATCATAAGTCACCTAAAATGAAAATTCGTGGCAAGGTAACTTTTATTTTGAGAACACCAATAGTCCAACGGACGACAACGTGAAATATGTCGAGCATACGAAGTTTCCTAAAAAAAGTTTTCTTAAGAAGGATAAAATTGCACCTAAAAAAATGCTTATATCTGTATTTTCGACAGCGATGGACAAAGTACCACAAAACTGCCGTAAATCATTTCGCATTGGAGTAAACTTTTTTAAGCATTAAACGTCGTGAAATACACTATTAAAAAACATTAATATTTATAAAAACAACAATGTGTTTTATTTAATACGACATTGAACTTTGTGCAAATTACACTCCGCATACGTTATTATCACTGCCCACATGGCATGGAAGAGGGGTGGAGGACGGACGCCTATGCGTTGGGTGGACACGATGATATCGGTGACTAGACCCACACGACAGGCCAGCTTGCACCAAGCCCAGGCCTGAGCTTGGATAGTGACGGTGAAGCGCCCACAGCCGTCTCGTCCCTCAGTCATTAGGATACGACGAGGAAGAAGAATATATAATAGGCTACAAGTTTCCGTCAAAAATTTAATTTTTTAGTACAAGCTTTTATTGCCGACTGTACTTTTCTGCATCATATCATATCATATCATCAACTACTCATTGAGACGATTCTAACGAGCCCAAACTCGATGGGGGTGTGTCGTTTTATTGCGGAGTGCCTATGGCCACCTTCCAGCTCCAGCATCAGATCAACTCCATGTCATGATAATACTGCATTGTAATGCGATATACATATGTATGCTAAATTTCAGCTCAATCGGAAACCGCAAAGTGGGTCAAATTTAACTTGCAAGATTTGATTACAGACAGGCAGACAGGCAGACAACGGGACAGGTGAATCTTAATAAAAAGCTTGTAAAAAATAAGTACTCAATTCTCATACAACAAACAAAAAATTGTTGTCTTTTTTTATGGAGGAGCGGGTCTTCCTGACACAGGTATTTTTTACCTACTAGGAAGACCCAACCCTGTTGTAATTTTTTAACGCGGTTTATGGAATAAACCATTTTCATTAAATTTTATACATTTGATTTTCATAGGGTACTGGAGGTTTGTGGTAGTTTAAAAGAGACCATGGTTATTTTAGCAGTAAATTTTTCTGGTGGCTGTCGAATACGTCCTAGATTTTAATCCCAGTAATTGGAGTTGTTTCGAAGAGCATTACTGGAGTTATTAAATAAGCACGTTTTTGAAATGTGGCTTTTACGGTTATGCTTTGATTTATTACAATTACAACTTTATGACGAGATATTGCGTCAGGGGGAAATTTAATTCATAATTTGATGAAACAAGATAAATGAGCAAAGTTAATAAACATAAGACACCCAAAAGAAAATCCTACCGTTTTGACCGATGGTCGATTTTGGCACCAATCTCATGATTTGGCGTAGGCGTCTGTCATCTGACCTTTCAACCCAGAGCGAAAACTAGACTTTATATGGATCAGACCGGTTTCCTCACGATGTTTTCCTTCACTGTAAAGCTACTGTTAAATATGATATTCCGTGCATACGTTTTTTTGTAAAATCCCAGTGGTAGGTATGAGTTGTTTCAACCCCACGACACCAGGGTTTTTTTTTGAATAAAATGAACATATTGAAAACTGCGAACGTGTTTGCTGTCACACCAAAATGCGAAAGCCGCAGCTGTATAATTTAAATAAAAACATGTTTAAGTATTGTAATTTAAATAAAAGCATGATTCATTATGCAGCACTAATGCACCTTGCCGCCATAAATAGTGCCCAAGTGCACAAAATAATGGAAGTACGAGTAATCACTTCGCAGTCGTTTGTAATCGGCCCGAAGTACATAATAAAGGCAACATTCGAAATTTACGGCCAAATGTTACGTGACGCAAGGCGCGGAGAGGGAAATAAATAACACAAGTGTTCTTCAAAAAAGCGTACCTTGTTGGTAAGTTAATGGCAAATAAGCCTTTTTTGAAAGTGAGCAGTATATTTGGCCTGTTGTTACGCAGATTATTATTTAAAATATAGGCTGTATTAGCAATTTATGACAAGCTAACGCGTCTGGCCTGAATTTGGAACAATTTTCGTAGCTTGTTTTGTAGCAATGACTTTTAAATATTCTTTTAAAATCGTGCGTAGTGGTAACTTCTGTCTAAAAAGTAAGTAAATAATACAACTGGGGAAGTACCTTCAGACCACAGCCATAATAGCACCACTGCTTTGTAGTGTTGCTATATTATTGCATGCTATGACGCATGTGTGTGAGTTAGGTCTCCAGAGCTCCCTAGGATGCACTGTGTTGGGAGTGAGGGACCTGCATGCGAATCCTCAAGTGAATAAAGGGTCGGCAACGCGCTTGTGATTCTTCTGGAGTCACAAGAGTCCATAGGCAACGGTACCAGCTTAACATCAGGCAGGCCGTAAGCTTGTTTGCCACCGTCGTAGTATGAAAAAAATATATGTATGTTGTATATATCTGATATATATACCTATTGTATACATCCCAGACATCCAATCAACAGATGTTGCCAACCAGTTTTGTGATCTATCTCTCTCCCTTCATAGTACAGCTATAGAAAACATTTATTTTGAAGAATAATTACGAAAATTACAAAAAAAAAATCGTACACCGGCAAGAAACAGTTTGACTGTCCAGCTCCAAACTTTGGCACCGAATTAAAAAACTAAGTAAATACCGAGATAATGATTAATTTTCATCATCATCATCATCATCATATCAGCCAAAAGACGTCTACTGCTGGACATAGGCCTCCCCCAAAGAGTGCCACAATGGCCGGTCCTGCGCCACCCGGACTTGCGGACTCCCGCGGACTCCCGCGACCTTTACCAGGTCATCAGTCCACCTTCCTGTACGTGGTTAATTTTCTTATTATGAGGTAATACCACAGATTATATAATAGTTCTAATTAATACCTCATAATTCTTTCTGGCAGACATTTTCTTTACGGAGGGATTGGATAAGGATAGGGGTGGGGTAGGTATGTAAAATTATTTTGTGCTTTTCAGTGGGTTGGTTTTTTTGAAGGCGGTTCCTTTTTTTTTACTACCTATAAAGGAATTTTATAACTATTAAATCGAATAATCTTTATAGATATTACAATTACTATTATTATTTCGTTGATAAGACCTATGTATTTAATATATTATAATGTTATTTTTATTCTATTGCTGATTTCTTGTGTACAAACAGTGCCTTTTTATGCATTAAATAATTTGACTTTGAGTTATGCTAGCCCCGTTGTACAGTCTATATCATACATGTATTTCGATTAACTGTCATGCAGCACAGATGGAAAATTCGAATCTGAATAATTTCAATTGAAAATCCTCGACATGGAAAATTGCGCAGCCTGAATAATGCCAAAATTTTATTAGGTCCACTCAAAGTAAAATTGACATACTTGATATAGGTCGAAAGAAATACGACCATATGAAAATACTTACAGTCCAAAAATATAACCAATTCGAGATACGTCATATATATATATGAATTTTGTACTTTCGATAGTCGATTTTCATATAAAACTTTGATATTAATTAAAATTAGACAAGATTCACTTTGCACGTATTTAAATGAAACCGGACAAAATTCCATTTAGGCTAGATTAATTTTGAACAAGAAAAAAATTGTTCATAAAAAAGTAGACATAATTACATTTTCACAAAATTCACTTTTAATGTTAGTCCCTGGGCGACCGAGCTCTGCTCGCGTGAAAATGGGGAGAAACCTAATTTTCCCGGACATGAGACCTAGCTAGATTGATTTCTCGCCCCCTTAAACCCCCATATTACAATCCTCATCGAAATCGTTAGAGCCGTTTTCCAGAACGTGATTGCAAATATATATATTTATATACAAATATTGCTCGTTTAATAGTATAGGATTACTTTTGCTCGTATTTCAAAATAGCCATTTCGTGTTGACGATTTTTCATTTGTACCGAATGACAGTCAATCCATTTTTCGACCTTATCTCGAAGCAATAAGGTCCTAGAACCACCTACAATGTATACATGTTTATGATGCTGATACTTTATTACTGGGCGCGTGGGAGTGAGTGCACGAAGCACATTTATTATCACATTGGAATGCGAAGCGACGATCTAGAATTGACCTCGTCACTAAGCCCGCGGCAACTATGAAACTAAAACAACTCGTGTATAAAGTTTCAAAGTTTGCTCGCTCGTTATTTCATTTAAACAAAATATGGTGCGTTATTGTTTGACTTTGTAATAATATTTTCCCATTTGCCATGATATCTATTCTTTAAAACAGTAAAAAAGATAACAAGGCTAGTTTATGAAGTTATTTAAAGTTTCACAAATTATTTTACTGAACGGGACTTATTAGCTTATAGGTATTTACCTCCACGTTTTGGACGTGTTGCACATCCATGGTCGTCAGAAGACTATGCGCTTTTCGTACTACCCGCGCGTAGTTTAATCAATTACCTACTTACTGTAGGTACATTAGGTAAGATATTAGGTATACCTACATTTTATTCGTAATATAAAGGTACAAGCTATTTGTTTTGTACAATTTCCACTACCGAAAGGTTGTCTGAAAGAGATCGCTCATTTTAGCGATAAGGCCACCTGTTGTCTACCATTGTATAGCGTAACGTCCTTGTGTTGTATTTAGGGTTCCGTACTCAAAGAGTAAAACGGGACCAACCCTATTACTAAGACTCCGCTGTCCGTCCCTCCGTCCGTCCGTCCGTCTGTCTGTCACCAGGCTGTATCTCACTGATACCGTGATAGTTCCAGCTGAAATTTTCACAGATGATGTATTTCTGTTGCCGCTATAACAACAAATACTAAAACACAGAATTAAATAGTTTTTAGGGTTCCGTACTCAAAGAGTAAAACGGGACCCTATTACTAAGACTTTCGTCTTTCGACTGTCCGTCCGTCCGTCCGTCTGTCTGTCACCAGGCTGTATCTCAAGAACCGTGATAGCTAGAGAGTTGAAATTTTCACAGATTATGTATTTCTGTTACCGCTATAACAACAAATACTAAAAACAAAATAAAATATATTTTTAAGGCTCCTATACAACAAACGTGATTTTTTTGCCGTTTTTAGGGTTCCGTAACCAAATGGCAAAAAACGGAACCCTTATAGATTCGTCATGTCTGTCTGTCTGTCTGTCCTTCCGTATGTCACATCCACTTTTTTCCGAAACTATAAGACCTATACTGTTGAAATTTGGTGAGTAGATGTATTGTGTGAGCCGCATTAAGATTTTTACACAAAAATAGAAAAAAAACATTAAGTTTTGGGGGTATACTCAGCACTGAAACTCAAAAAAATTTTTTTCATCAAACCCATACGTGTGAAGTATCTATGAATAGGTCTTCAAAAATGATATTGAGATTTTTAATATCATTTTTTTCTAAATTTAATAATTTGCGCGAGAGACACTTTCAAAGTGGTAAAATGTGTGTCCCCCCTTGTAACTTCTAAAATAAGAGAATGATAAAACTAAAAAAAATATATGATGTACATTACCATGCAAAATTCCAACGGAAATTGGTTTGAACGAGATCTAGTAAGTAGTTTTTTTTAATACGTCATAAATCGTAAAAAGCAATTTATTTAACGGAACCCTTCATGTGCGAGTCCGACTCGCACTCGGCCGCTTTTTATAGATAATGGTACGGAACCCTTCGTGCGCGAGTCCAACTCGCACTTGGCCGGTTTTTATTTATTTAGGTCAAAGTTGTTTAGGTAAACAATTGTACAACTCAAACGAAGGTACAAAAGTCAGGGTCGCCTGTCTTCTTGCGACTAAGGACCTTTATTAACTTTAATACTAACCTTAATAATTATATTTCATCTTATCGGTAGGTAACGATACACTGGCCATATACCTGCCTGTACGGTGGCGTATTAGACGATGAAAATTGTTCAAGACGATTAAGCTTTTGTGGACCGCTAGATGGCGCTGTCCCTAGTATAAACTAGATAACGGTTGTTCGATTCAAATACCTTAGGACAGAGCCGTCTTGTCGTCTAAATTGATTGGTAACTAAGTGAGTGCATAGTAACGGTGTTAACAAAAATAATGAAATATCCTGGGCGTGTGATAGGGATATCCCCACTCACATGCTATATTTTGAATTTAGAATCGGGTTCCTGTGCACATGTTATGTCCATGTTATCCGGGGTGTAACGGCCGGGTATACCCGAGTAAAGGAAAATACAAAAAGTAATTGCTTCGGGCGTCGGCCCTTTAACCTTGCACACTATACATTATAAAATAATAATAATTAATATTATACATTTTTAATGTGTACCTAATGTGATATTGGTCCATCTTATAACGGATTTTACAAGTTTTTAGGGTTCCGTACTCAAAGAGTAAAACGGGACCCTATTACTAAGACTCCGCTGTCCGTCTGTCTGTCTGTCCGTCAGTCACCAGGCTGTATCTCAATAACCGTTATAGTTAGACAGTTGAAATTTTCACAGATGATGTATTTATGTTGCCGCTATAACAACAAATACTAAAAAACAGGATTTAATAAATATTTATAGATAGTGGTACAGAACCCTTCATGCGCGAGTCCGACTCGCACTTGGCTGGTTTTTATTATTAGACGCTTGGTTAGCCTAGTGAGTAGTGTCGCTGCCTACGAAGCTGAAGGTCCTCGGTTGGAATCCCGGTAAGGGCAAATATTTGTGTGAGGAACATGAATATTTGTTTTTGAGTAATGGATGTTTTCTATGTATTAAAGTTTTTATACGAGTATCTATCGATCTATTAAATATATCTAGTATCCATAACAGAAGCCTTATCGAATTTACTATGGGACTAGGTAAATTTGGGTAAGAGTGTCCCCTAATGTTTATTTATTTATTCTATTTAACTTGCCTTGTTTGTACCGTTATCTATATATTTTATATAAACGTAAAAGTCCTGACTCACTCACTCACTTAAATGAACGCCTAGCCCAAACCATTGAACCTAGAAAGCAGTTTTTTTCACAATAGGTAGTTTATATAATTGTAGTACTCACTAGGAAGAGATTATTGAAAATTCAACCCTCAAGGGGATAAAAAGGGGATTGAAAGTTTGTATGGCGATGGAGTAAAATTTTAAGTGAGAGGACTTGAATCTTTGTGTATATGGATTCCTTATTACTATACAAGAAAATCAATTTTAGTGTTTTGGTAAAACCCACCCCTAAGCGGGTTAAATAGGAGTGCAAAGTTTGTATAGGTAAAACTCTTTTTTGGGCTACAACATTAAAACTAAAAGATTCCATATCAGAATCCAAAAAAATTGAGCTACGATAAAACGTGTTCCACGTGGTCGGAGTCGCAGTAAATAATAAGTCAGTAGTCCTTCAAAATTTGTAAACCATTTTAAAGGATGTAACGAGATATCAAAGACAAACCCTTATGCCCAAGCGTTGTCTGACATTCGATAGGTGAAACCTGGTATAATGTATCCATTAAATGATTAAAGACTCGTTTGTTCTCCTCGAACCGAATTGGACCGTTAATCACAAATAACTTCCTTCGATACATTGTCACATTACAGAACACAGAAGAACTCCTTCATCCTAGCGTTACTCCAGCGGTTTCCTTAAGTGTCCATCAGAGTGGTGCGATGTAGCAGCGCTGATTATGTAATCTGAATATCATAGGAGAAACGAAATCCACAAGACTCCGATGGCTCGGGCACGTAGTCCGCATGGACGACGATCGTGCAGTCCAGAGAGCGTACTCAGGGCGTCCAACTGGTCGAAGACATAATGGGCGTCCTAGGTACCTAGGGTGACGAAGTCCAAAAAGACCTGCGGCGCTACCACGAACTTCGAATCTCGAACTTCGTATATCTCCGTCTCTGTCGCTCGAGTACCATAAACTATAAGTGCGATAGAGACGGAGATATACGAAGTTCGAGATTCGAAGTTCGTGGTTATAGCTCTGAACGAATTTCGGGCCGTCGATTGGACAGACACGGCATTGGACAGTGGGAGGCCAATATCCACTTTCGGTCGTTGCGCCACAGCAGTAAGTAAGTAGGTAAGTAAGTATGAGGTCACTAGACCTTTTTGGGATTAAGTGGCTAGTGAACGGGTCACCTGATTTAAATAGTTTGAATTTTGGAGGGGACAGTAGAACCAGGCGTCTTTAATTTTAGTTTAGCATAATTATAAAACACTAACCATAGCTCTAAGTTTGTAAACACTAACACTATGGATTTTATAGTCCGAAATAAATAATTTGTATTTGTATTTGTATTAGAACCGCCAGCCGTTTCAGCCTGTAATTGCCCACTGCAGAGCAAGTACGCGAATCGCCCTGCCCCGCTATTCTATTACTTGTTTTATGCTTACCTCAACGCTCACCCACAAATATATATAGGTATATCTTGACGCTGCGATTCGTAGTAACTAAGCAAAGGTAGAGATCTAGTAACGCTAGGCGTGTTGGGTGGACTGAGGCGCATGAGTGCGTAAAAAATAACAACCCTGGTCCTGAGCTAGTCTTATAGCGTCGACTCACTGAACTGATAGACGTCCGACGCTGTCCTGACTGAAGTGGCCAACAATCAGACACCTTTTTGGACTGATCATCAATTTGGCTGGTAAGGTATCCTGCGCAACTCCATTTGGTAATGGCATCTCCAACGTTACGCATTTTCGTGTGACGTTGGATTTTAATAGGTATGTTCAGTCATTGAGTTATGCAGTATATAAGAGCAAACATCCCCTAGCATAGATTTGCGTATGTAACTACTCTCATGGTATTACTTTAGCATAGTCGGGGTTGGCGGTCGCTAAATAGTACTGAACTCTAAGGTGGCCTGAAGGTGAAGGAAGAAGTCAAGAAAAAAATTATATGTAGGTGGACACTCTATACGTAGTTAGTAATAGTAAGTCTGCATTCAGTCTTATAGTTTATAGACTGTCCCGTAAATAAATGTACTGTTTTCATATTATATTGACGTACTGTGTTTGTGCTGTGCGCTGCTTATCTCACAAGATTCAATCAATGAATCCAGGGTAATTAATTAAATTATTCGCAAAACGGCGCCTCACGGCGAGTCGTCTATCGCTTCCCAGACCAAAGTAGAATATTGATAACCAATAATTGGCCTTAGACCTAAAACTATACGGGATAATTTCGCTTGCATAGTAAACTGTATGTTTTGCATAAGAAGAGTAGGTTAGTTGCGTTGCGTTGTCTTTGCTTCAGTCAATACTTCAGTTTCACCTTCTTCATTCAAATTCAAAACCTACAGACTAACCCAATTTGCTGTGGCTTTACGACAAACAGAGTGTAAAAATTCTTAGGTAACGTATCCAGCTATCATCCAAAGTGCTCCAATATCGTTTACGAAATTTCACAAAATTATCCTAAAACAGCATCTGTGCCCGAAACTTCTCCTTTTCTCAATGAGATCACATGAACAATAACAAGCACAAGTTAATGTTTTTGTTAAGTGATTGTTTTTTTTTTTTTTACATATATTCAGGTTTGTGACAAGTTAACAGGGGGTGAGCCTCTGTCTCCTAAACTAGGCTTGCGCCTGTGACTCGGGAGTCAAAAGGAGTGTTTATCCAACTAAATGCGAATATTTCCAAGCATTTTTGAGAAAAGTTATAAGTTTATCATATTTGTCACTTAATTACTGAATAAACAACTCTTAAGATAACGAAATCCTTTCAAAAACAGCTTGTGTCTGTTTCTAAAGATCATTCTATATACTGGTGGAAGAATTTTTGAATTCGGATGAGTAGTTCCGCAGATTATCCCTACATACAAACTTACAAAGCTACAAACTACCAAAATTTACCTCTTTTAATATAAGCATAGAAAGAGCCCATTCAAAAAATTCCAACTCTTAAAATATTTCATTACATAACACGCTTTCAAACATTTTGCGGCTCTCAAGCCAGAGTAACATTATTATAATTGTACCTATGCATTCCGTTCAGCTGGCCATTCACGATCGCTCCAATCCGAATGGAGCGGTACCGGGCCATTATTTTCTGTTTTGTGTTGTTTTATATAAATACCTACCTACATCAGTTCCCCGTAGCATGGATAGCATCACGCGATAAGTGACAAGATAGAGCATCCGTCCCTGGCTGACACCGTTCGATAGAACGAGACGACGCTCTTATTTGTGATTTTGTGTTTTTTTGCGACAATAAACATTTTTTGTTATAATTGGTCCAATAATGTCATAACTGTAGCCTTATAAGATTGTATAAGCGCGACCCGTGTTGGATTATTGCAATTGTAATTCAAAAATCACTCCTTACTAAAAGAAGCCTTTTACAGCTGATTACTGTATGTCAGGTGTTAGACGTGATGGCTTTTTAGTGCTTATGTAAAACGTTTAATATACGATATAAATTATTGGATAAAACGTTACTACATATTTTCTTTCACCAAATCACATAATCTATAGATGTCCAAACGGAGCGTGTCGCGCGCGCCTACCCGCCATCCGAATAAAACGGTGGTGAATGTCAACAAAATAAGAGATTTGATTACAGACAGACAGACAACGGGACAGGTGACAGTAAATAAAAACCAGTAATAATAGCTAGATGCAAGGGGCCTAAGGTGGTTCGATATTCATATAACACGGCTTTTGACATTCGCAGGTTAACGGCGTGATATTTTAAGAAACGAATGTAACAAACTTTCATACATTGGCTTTACATTTGCGCGAAATTCCCCCTTTCCTGGAATAAACTTGTATAAAAGAATAATTTGAGAAATTCTTCTGGAACGTGATACTTTGGGAAAACTATTTTACTCATTTCACGAGACGCACACGATCACGTAAAGCATTGTACGCGCGTCAGGTATTTCTAAATGTCAGTTTTTGTACTTTTTGTATAATGACAGTTGAGTTGTCCTAACGTACGTTCGAAACGTAACGTGATCACCCCTCAGCACTCTTTTAAAACGCGGTCGGCTGCCGCGTCGGGTGCTCGCGCATTGGTTCCGTTGTGAATACCCTGCTTTAGGTTGCTGGAAGGAGTAAGTTACTTTATTGAGGGGCTGTATGCGGGATGTAAAATATTCATAAGGTTCTAAGTGGTACGTCGATTATCATAATGTCCTATTGTGCGCGGTGTCATTGGGTCACAATTTATAAGGAGTTTCCCTGGGATCACATACATACACATAATGTTCATATTGTGTCATTATAATGTAACGTAAATGTGTATTTTATGACGCATTACCTTTGTGTTAAATTAATCTCGTAATGCTTTTGATGGATCTGTTTTCAGACAAGTATTTAAGATGAAATGGCTATGCGTTTTCTCTTAAGGGGACGTAGGTTCGTGGTCTTCTCTCCCTCTCACTGAGCATAAGCGTGAGCGAGATGGAAGTGCGTGTTTGGAAGCGCGGCTATCATGTTTTTAATTTTATTTTTTTGTGCGTTTTAATAAATAAAAAAGTAATAGCTGATTTCCTTTAAACGTGACATTGCCGATTTTAAGAACCAATTTTAATATGTTTAGCTGTTGTGCATAATTTGTTATGATTTTTTAAAGTGTATTTTAGACCTATGTTCGTGATTTTTTTTTATCAAGCAAAAGTCAAAAACTCAGGATTTGAATAGCTGATTTCCCTCGAGAAAGGCCTCAATATTGCTAATTAAATTTAAAGC
Organism: Epinotia brunnichana; assembly: GCA_963854355.1. Classification (NCBI taxonomy): domain Eukaryota; kingdom Metazoa; phylum Arthropoda; class Insecta; order Lepidoptera; family Tortricidae; genus Epinotia; species Epinotia brunnichana. The sequence goes on from OY977952.1 coordinate 23,096,641, forward strand.
AGCCGTATTATAATCCGAACAAGAGCTACGATTTTTTAAAAATCAGTTTTTGGAGCTCACGTCGCTTTTGTTTTTTTTTGTGACATCTCTTTTCTAAGACCAAAATAGAGTTCTGTTCGAACAGCCGTTGCGAGCGGACGTCGTTCTTTGAGCATTACCCGACCTCTCGTTACACCATAAAATTACACAATAAGTCTCCCAAAACAATAGCGAACAGCACAGATGTGCGAGCGCCGCGCGCCGTAGTCCGAGCTATTCACCCCGTCTGAGCTCGCGAAGTGCCGGTTTAGCCATATTCATATATGTTTATTGCATATTCCATCGTTTCATAAGTGCCGGTTTATAGAAACGTGCAGTGTGTTCACATATCATAAGGTCCTAATAGTGAGTGCAATCAGTGTCGGGCAATCCGAAACCCCGCCAACCGCGGTTACGACCACACCTTACGCGTGGCGGCAACCGCCCGCAGCCCGCAACCGTCGTCGAGGCGAAGCCGGTGAGATTATTCCATTTTTATGGTGGGGGCTCAAGTTGTAATTCTCTAGGCCCTTACTCTAAGGGCTACAAATATGAGACCTATATCTTACCCTTAACCCACATTATACCCAATCAAACAACAAGTACTACAACTAGCCTCACAGTCTCGGGAATCCCCCAGCCCGTCTAGACCATCCACTCTTATCTCTTACGCCGACTTAACTATACTAGGCCAGCTAGCTTTGTCCACCTTCGCCAAATATTCTGCACCTGTAGGACAAGGCCTGATCCTCAAGTGACACAACACCTCTGGGAACTGTGATATGTGACCACTGCACGCGCACACGTCCTGTACGTAGTTCCTCGCTAAATAATCGACTCATATTTATTTATGTCCTACCAACTTTAATATATATATAATTCTATCCGGCTACCACCATAATTAGTGATAAGCCCTCATAAGCAAAAAGAGCGAGGTTCAAGCTCCGTCGCGATACTGTTTCCTCTAATACAAACGCCTCATCAAGGAAATCACTAAAATATTGCTATATAACGGCCCTATCCCTAGGTTAGGTATTGACCGAAGTAACGAACAAAACCTCAAAATTACCAAGCCCCTAAAACTCTGAAATCAATAGCGCGATACCTCCCCAATCTACGGCTCTCACAAAACAGGTATAAACAAACTGTTAACCAAAAGCCGTCATCATACAGAAAAACCCCAAATCAAATTCATCTCATAGAACATATCACGAGCAACCAAAACGATTGCATTACTTTAGCTCCTAAACTAAGTAACAATCAAACAACCTAAATCAATTCCGGGCAGATAAAAAATAACTTCTCGGAAACTCCTTACCTCGAACGAGTCACGCGTCAGCCATATGGTACCTACCCAAAGCTTTCAGGTTTCTCCGGAATAGACACCATAAAACAAAATAAAGGCATTGTCCTTGGTTTAAAAAAGATCAAATGGCGTCAAAACCCCCATCATAAAATCTTGTGTTTTAAATTCGACAAACCAACTAAAATAAATCTCACACAATACGTAAGAGTTCCAGTGGCCCAACATCTGGCTGGCCATTACCCACCCTCACAACGCAATTTAGAAACCCCGCATAGTTAGCCACGGCCTACCTACAATAGATCATGCCGTAACAATAGTGCCGCACGCATATCCTTACCTCAAAACTTAGGCTTACTTAGCTTAGACTTAAAAATAAGGCCCTTCTGGCCTGGCACAGCCAAGTGCTGCAGGGCTCGTGTATGCCCACAATAATTCCGTTGTCCCGCATTGCCAGCGAACGATTGTGAACACAGAAGCCTTAGTCTAGTTCAACTGATTATTAGGGTCCCGGGGGCCTACCACATTAATGTTATAAGGCACCACTAATTAATTACCGCTCAAGAGTCTAACACCGCCTCCTCTAGCGACAGTCGGCCTGAAAGAGTTGTAGCCCAAACTATTCATACCCAATTTAAGGCGTTTTCACTTTTATCTAGACCACCCTTGCTAAGCGATAAAGTACATTGCTAGCGCAACGTCTTAGTCGGCCCCCGACAACAATCATTATAGTTGGACGAGGGCTCCCACGGCAGGACGTCACCACGCATAGTTACTTACATTTAGTCAGAGCCGACAACTGTAGTTACTTTAGAATTTAGTTAAATATCAAACGCCGAAAACGACATAACCTAGCATACACCATTGTCAGAAACGATTGAGCCAAGTCAAGTCGGTCCCCACGCGTCCCTAATACAGCTTGGTCAACGAGTTAATTACTATCTCACCAACACCCAATCGCCCCGTATCGGACCAATCGTCTACTAAGGCCAATTACAGGCCAACTTAGATTAGTCGCTAATATAACAATAGATTGTAAGCCCTTTCCACAGCCCACCACCAATACTCAACAAAGGACTAAACATGGATAGCGACAACCCTATCGTCAATATACCAGGAGATGGAAACTGTCTATACCGCGCGATAGCGTATCAAATTAACGACTTATATGATCTTACGTTTGACCACCATGCAATCCGTCGGGACCTTGCCCGTTACGTTGACGAAAACCAAAACGACAAGAATATGCGCCTTGCTATTAAAAGTAACCTTGACGTGATAGCCCAAGACAGCGAAATCCAAAATTACATACAATCACAATACCATGACGGTACATGGGGCGGCACCGACATTCTGATAGCGGCGGCGGAATATTATGGCATTAATGTAAAAGTATTCCAAAGAGCCCCTTTACGAGAAACAGCATGTTTTACCCCTATGGTACCCAGCGACGCGGTGGGCTGTATAGGCCTCATTTTCAGCATTAACCACTACGATTGTTTCGAAACCCATTTGGGAACACTCACGACAAATGCCACCCAAGACGAAACGAACATGAGTGCAGGCAGCCCAGAAGAGCTACCAGACGATACGGGATATAGACTAACCATACCAAGGCCACATCTCACTGAACAAAACCTCATCAATAATATCAATATTGCCACATGGAACATAAGAGGCGCCGCCACACAGGGGAAAAAAACGACATTGATTTATATCTAGAATCGAAATCAATACACATTGCATGTTTACAAGAAACTCACTTAAAAACCGGAACGTACGAATCCAAACACTACACATGGAATCTAAGTGGAAATAACAGCAGAAGAGGTCTAGCCATCCTTATAAGAAAAAACAGCGGACTCACGCTAAACTGGACAAAGGCAAACACAAATAATATGGCAGCCTCTATTGAAATAGGCGAGAAAATAGACATATTCGTTATCACAACTCACTGATCCAACACTGCGTCAGCAGCAACAAACGACGTAACGCGCCTGCTACAACTATTAAAAGAGAAGCCAAAGAAGCCCGCTACAATAATTTTAGGAGATTTCAATGCGCACATTGGCTACAAAGAATCGGGCAAGAGCCATCAGAAAAACCAAATAGGTAACAATCTTTTCCACCCAAAAACCAACTATAATGGAGAAATCGTATTAGATCTGATTTCAAGAGAAAAACTCCGATTAGAAACGTCGCACGGCCGAAGAAGTTGCAAAGTCACCTGGAGAGCTGGCAATAAAACCTCCCAGATTGACCACTTTATGACACAGGTTAATGGCAAACCACTATTCAATTACATCAAAGGCGAACACTCAAACCTGTCAGATCACAAACTCGTATGGGGCAAACTAAAACCCCTAGGAACCATATCTAATAAGACGGTCCCCACTCGATCACTTAAAAACAAAAACAAAACAACACACTCATTTAACTACAAAACTCTAAACTACGAACAACTGCAAAACACCACCACAGTAAAAGAATACCGAAAGTCTTTAAGTGAACTGATCAGAGAGAACAGAAAACCAGAGAACGAAAAAATGCCATTGCCATGGGAAACGATAATAGGCATTATGAAAAATGCGGCCCACAAAGTGCTCAAGTATCAGCCGAATTACTCCAAGGAACGGAGAATTGCATTAGCGAACCTGCAAAAAGCAAAATTCCAACAGAAACGCCGACCGCTAGACCAATCTACCAAAAACAAGTTAAAGGAATGCAGACGCCTTTTACACAACCTCGAATCAGCGGAGGACCAACAAGAATGCCGCGCCTTTTTTAGAGGCCTAGCAAAAACCCATCCGTCAATGAGAATGAAGATTACCTACGACTTTTACAGAAGACACAGGCAAAAGAAAAGGCGACGGATCAAAAACACCTTTATCCCCATGTCTAAATGGGAAGAAGAATTGGACAAAACAGAAGGGCCTTGGGTCGATATATTAAGTGATGAGGACCCGAGCAAGCTGGGACAGCCTCCTTCAATGAACGACATCGAGAAAATCACGAGTCAAGTGCGCAACGGCACGGCGCCTGGAATAGATCAAGTCGTCACGGAGCTTTACAAAGCCAACACGCAAGAATTAAAAGCCGAAATTCTTGAACATATGAGAAAAGCCTGGACAAAAAATATTTTACCGCCCAACTGGACACAATCAATCCAAGTACCTCTGCCAAAAACGGCTAATCCGAAGGGTGTCAACGATTACAGACGCATCTCTATATGCAGCACAGCTTACCGAATATATGCCAACTTCCTCCTCCTTAGGCTGGACGAAATGACCGAAGAATTAGGAAACTACCAGGCAGCATTCCTACAAAACCGGTCGACGGATGACCATATGTTTACCCTGCGACGAATTCTTGACGAGCAATGGAGAGCGGGCGAGAAAACATATGTCCTAGCAGTGGACTTAGAAAAAGCCTTTGACACGGTGGACCTAAATGCCCTGAGAGATATAATACTATCGAGAACTAACAGAGCTATGACGAATCGGATAGTCAAAGCCACAATGAACGAATCTACCTGTATTAAATGGTGGGGGCAACAAACAAAATGGATTAAAAAAGGCAAAGGAGTCAAACAGGGCTGCCCACTTTCACCACGACTGTTCACCATACTGATGGACGATGTTTTTCAAACCCTCGAGGATGAACTTCCTTTTGTTAAACTAAAGCAGGATGACCAAATACAACTACCACTAATTTTGACCTTTGCGGACGACGTAATTATAGTGTCCAACTGCCTTCAACAGATGAACGCAATTTACTCAAAGGCCAACGCCTTATTCGCCACTGTAGGACTAAAAGTTAATGAAACGAAGACTAAAGTATTAGTTCGCGACCCAATACATAAGAGTCATAGGAACTTCATTACACTCGATGGCACAACGGTTATCCCTACCACTGAAATCAAATACTTAGGAACGTATATTACCTCCTCACTAAGCAGAACAGACACCGTAAATTCGCGTTGCAAACAGGGTGTTAAAAATGCAAAATCTCTTACGAACTTTATTAAAGAATCACGTATGCAGTGGCAAATCACAAGGTTACTATACAAAATGGTTATAGAACCAACCATGACGTACGGGCTTAAATGCGCAGCCCTCACCAAGGTCAACAGACGAAAACTGAGGAGGTACGAGCGAATAATACTGAGAGACATGATCAACAACTCAGGCACATCACCCAGCCCTGGCAAAATACACGACATATTGGACGGAAAAACGATAACTAAGAGGATAAAATGCCTTCGAATGTGCTATTTTGGACACATCCTCAGACGCCCTAATGCACACCTCTTAAATGCAGCATACAGATACAAGGCAAAGAAACTAAAGGTAGGTCGACCCATATTTACATGGGAAGATTCCCTGACACAGGACATGATGTACTACCCCATTAGCCCCAACGAATGGCCTAACATGGCATCGGACAAGGATACAATCAATAAAGCTGCCCGCGGTATTTACGAGATGCAAGAGACTGATAGCGAATCAGAAGAGGAGGAGGAATCATTCCGAAATAACGAGTCTGACGTAACAGCCTCCTAGAAAAGCCACCTCCAACACAAGAAGAAGGAGCTTACAGCAACGTACACGCTCATCTTTTAACAACATCTCCAGCCTCTCCTCATTTCCAATATTGGCTACAGGTTGAATGATCTCGAAATAGCGAGCTGGACCTGATCCCCAAGGACACCTTCAACATGAGAAGACTTTATACGAAGCAACGTGCATCATTTCACCAACGCTCATCCCCCGACGAAGTATCCTTTCTCTCCTCTTTTCCAATATTGGCTAAAGGCTGCATAGCCGGTTGATTGTGGCCGACTGGTTGCGGCTGGTCGGTCTTCCCCTCCCATCCCAGAGCGTGTCACTCCTAATAAACTTGTGCCCCCTGGTATATCCGGCTCGTCCGGGTCAGGCTTGCTTCCTGGCTGGGTGCGGTACCTATGTTCATGTTCATGTTCATGTTCATCTCTTTTCTAAGACCAAAATAGGTAAATACGGGATTGAAAATATAAATGGGACGGTCAGGATAACTATGACCCTTCGTTAAAGTTATCTAGGGGACACTTAAAAGTTTATTTTTTTTAATTTTGTCATTGATTCTAAAATGATTGAAAAATAAAATGAATGTAAAATGTAAACTGACTATGATAAGATTAGATTAGATTTTTTCTATGGTTAACAAACTATCGCTTATTAAAAAACTGGACAAGTGCGAGTAGGACTCGCCCACCAAGGGTTCCGTACAAAATTACAAATGTATAGTTTTCATATTTTTCCCTACCTATTAGGTAATAAGACGATCATCATCCTCCTAGGTTCCCAGTTGTGCCCCTAAAGGAGCCAAGGGTCCGCTTTGACACCTAATCCCAAGATTTGGCATAGGCACTAGTTTTACGAAAGCGACTGCCATCTGACCTTCCAACCCAGAGGATAAACTAGACCTTATTGGGATTAGACCGGTTTCCTCACGATGTTTTCCTTCACCGAAAAGCTAACGGTAAATATTCCGTACATAAGTTCCGAAAAACTCATTGGTACGAGCCGGGATTCGAACCCACGACCGCCGCTTGACAGCCGCATGCCTGAACCACTAGGCTACCGTAGCTTATTGTACTATAAACTATAACACGATATTACTTGCCAAATTTCATAGTTCTAGGTCAACGGAAAATACCCTATAAATTTTGATTCCCTTGAGAGTCGCGAGACATACGTTTTTTGCGGCATAAATGGCCGTATCTTTTTTTACGGTAACTTAGAAGTTTGAGTTTTTCACAGCTTGAAGGGACTGTAGATTTGAGTATTTGATTTTAATTTCAACTCGATACCTCGCGCGTTACCGAGATAAAAGGTCTTGTCAGACAGACAGATAAACGGACAACAAAGTGATCCTGTAAGGGTTTCTTTTTTTCCTTTTGAGCCTTTGAGGTACGGAACCCTGAAAAATACAGGCTGCTCACCAAAAATTCACCTTAACATCAAAATTGTACAATTGCACACCAAAAACGATTTTTGATTCAATATTAGTATTTTAACTGTGCAAATCTGTATTTTTTAGGTTGTATTTTTTTTATGTGCCCTAAAAAATGTGCTGTTTTACCTACAAACTTATTACTCGTTGGTTTAATTGCTTTTTCTAGTTACTAGAACAATTATTAGAACCTGTACAGTAATTAATCATAGAATTCCGCACAGTAACGCCTGATTTAATTCATTTCCCTGAAGGTTATAAGTGCGACCTATATTTGCACTGTAACGCGCCAAAACAAACAGGGCGCAAAATGACTCATTACTTAATTCCATGAAGACGCCCGAAACGGACTCTATTATACGTGAGCAAACAAATCGTGCTAAGCGTTCAAAGACAAAGGTCCGAGATAAAGCTACCTTTCAGGTATTTATGGAACTCCACCGCAAGGTAACGGGGCTAAACCGAACGGTTAGTGTCCATTGTGTTACGGTAAATTATTTTTTCTCAAACATGCAATGGAATATTCTCTTTACGTTCCTTATGAGTGGATTGCAAAAAATTTGTACATAATTAAGGACCTTAATCTAATTTATGCTTTAACTTTTTTCCATTGTGTAACGAAAGTTACCCATATAAAATGTATGGGTACTTGCCGTTACACAATGGAAAAAAGTTAAAGCGTAGATTAGATTAAGGCTCTTAACTATGTACAATTTTTTTGCAATTCACCCTTATAATAGACTCAGAAGTATCCTTTTTCGGGCGCAGCATCTCGAAGCGGCCTGAAATGGGATTGTGTACAACTTTTCAGGCCTAGGCCTGCAAAGTAACCTTTTTAATCTTCATCACAGCATCACGGCATTCAGCCATGAAAATTAGTTTGATTTGAGGATTTTTATTTATTTATTTCATTGCATGTTTGAGAAAAGCACTATACATGCCTCGGCGTGAAAACGGATTCCCGGCCTCGTATCTCTATCCGGCCTCGCTACGCTTGGCTGTGTAATACCTACTTGGCCGGAAATCCGTGTTTTCCCGGCCTCTGATGTAATGTACTATTACCGTTTACGATCCGAATCAACGCGCGTCGAGCTAATGGGCGGTTTACACTTTGATTAGTGGTTAGTGCGAGTTCATACATTTGCTGCAAGTGCGAGTAGCTTTGAGTGGACTCGCACTAATCACTAATCAATGTGTAAACAGGCCCTAACGTGCCAGAATAAGTGCGCGGAACATAGTACAGTAAAGTGTAAAAATATGGGTGCATATAACTTATTCATAAATATATCCGATCGCCCATATGTCAGCGGATTAAGGTTTCGGTACATATATATGAGAGGATTAAATCGATATATTGCACTTGACTATACCTAAAATTTGTTAAATTGGTATAAAGCAGTTACGCTGCTAACAAAATTTATAAATTTCAAATAAAAGGAAATAGCTGGTCAGTTGGTATGCCTGTGGTCACCGGTTTGAATCCGACTCGGAGCCTAAATTTTTCCTTTAATTTGAAATTTCTAAAATTAGTTGTTTTGCGAAAAAGATAACCTAAAAGAATCCTTGTCCGCTATCACTTGACAGCCATCGTAAATCCTAAACTAGCATTGGACTTGAACTTATATACTAGTGGCGCCATGAGCTGTAGAATTGACATATGACAAATAAAAGTTATGAAATGGAATATTTTAACTTTTACTCGCTGACGTCAACACTAACGGTTGCATTTCTTCTCGCGAAAATACCCAACTGCTTTGTTTGTGTGAGGTGTGCAATAACAAATATTTGAATTGTATTTTAAAGTGATGTTTAAGTCACATCTGACCTGTCGCTTTTGTTACTATCCGTAACGTAACTATCGGTTTAACCCTCAATCCACTAGGTGAAATGTACCAACGTAAACACTTTCTATGAGTCCTTGGGACTCATATATATTTTTTATATGTGTAGTTTTCCGAAATAACACAATGTTTTTTAATATATTTTTTATTGTTCTTATTACGTACTTATTAAGGCACTAGAAAAAGATAACAAAACTGCAAAGACATATTCGATCCTCTTAAAAATTAAAGAAACTCATTCTACCAAATATCTACAAAAATAACAAAAATTCTTAAAAAATATACGTTTTTAACCTCTCAAAGGTATACAAAGTAGAATAAAAAAAACAAAAATGTATGCTCCTATATAAGAAAAATGCACGTGCAATGGGTGCACGTTATTTTGCGTGCATTTGTATGAGTCCATGGGACTCACTTGACGCAATAACTCACCAAATACGCAGCGCAGGCGCAAGTCCACTCGCCAACGCGGTGCCCGCGTCACTGGAGGAAGGTACAGGGACGGAGGGGAAACTATTCGCTAAAACGTTAGGATTACAGTAGTTTGAAATTTTGATGATGAGGGTTATATAATGGACATAACTGTCGCCGTACAACCACGAAAGCTGTAAATGTTGTGTAATGTTTAGTTGTGTCTCATTTATTGTAGTACTAACATTAGATATATACGTCATTGTATTACCTAACCCTGTGGACTTCACGTCTGAAATAAATAAATATAATAACAATAAATGATTGAATATGCCCCTTAACGATCCGAAACAATGGACACGCGCTCTCTCGGTTATGTAACCCACTCCCGTCAACAAAATATTGGATGTACCGAAAATTATTTCCACGATTCAATTACGGGCAAAGGAAACTGGTACAATGATAACATTATTCATTCTTGTTTAGGGCCTTGCATGCTTTCAGTGATGATAATCAAACACGTTAAAAGGATCTTTCGCTAAAGGTCACACTGGGCGTTTGAGAACAGTTATCCGTCGTATGAACTCGGATGGCACTTGCAGGCAAGAACCCACGAATCATTTACGAGCGAAAACGAAAGCTGTGACGCTGATTTTTATTTTTTTTTATACATCGACGGTGGCAAACAAGCTTACGGCCTGCCTGATGTTAAGCTGGTACCGTCGCCTATGGACACTTGTGACTCCAGAAGAATCACAAGCGCGTTGCCGACCCTCTATTCACTTAAGGATTCGCTGTGTTGGCAGATAGAGACATGCAGGTCCCTCACTCCCAACACAGCGCACCGTAGGGAGCTCTGGTGACCTTACTCACCACCAGGAACACAACATCACATACTTCATAGCATGCACAATAATATAGCAACACTACAAAGCAGTGGTGCTATTATGGCTGCGGTCTTCTGTAAGGTGGGGGTATTTCCCCAGTTGGGCTGCTCCACATACGAGCGAGATGACATTCGGCTGTAAAATAAAAGCTTTTTTTATTTAGATTACCGTATTACCTACCGTGGTGAGTCTGGTAAGCCCGAGGTGATAGTTCATTTTTAACTTGTGAATTCCTGGTTTTATTCAATCTGTGCCGGTGCTTTCCAACAGAACCTTTCGAATTCGTTCGAATGGAGAATAAATGGCAGATAAAAGTCAAAGTTGGCAGTTTTCCATACATTTGCTACAACATTAAGAAATTTGTGGCGTATTTAAACTATGCTCGAGCTCAGTCAACAATCTACTGCCGATCTTGGCACCTTTTCAGATAAATAATGAGAATTTGCCTTCTTATGCACATGGTATTATTTATATTTTATATATGTATATAAGTATCTATATGTATGTATCTATTATATATATCATTGCCTAGTACCCACAACACAAGCCTTATTGAGCTTACCGTGGGCCTAGGTTGCTTTGTGTAAGATTGTCCCGTAATATTTATTTATAAACGTTCTTTATACGTATTTTTTGAACGACTTCAAAAAAGGAGGAAGTTCTCCATACGACTGTATTTATTTTACGTCATACCTGGCCATAAAGTAGGAATTACCGCACGCTATGCGTGCGGAAAACCCCACTTCCTGGCCCGATAGAGACGTAAAATTTTGTACTTACCACGGGCGGTAATAAAGAAAGCCTCAGAGCGCATATTTATCGCCCTTGCCTTCGGCTCGGGCGTCAAATACCTGCGATCTGAGACATTCTTTGTTTAACCGCCCTAGGTAAGTAATGTACTATTGTGTTTGTTACGCGATAACTCGGTAATGTATGAACCGATTTGAAAAATTATTTCTTTGTTTGAAAGCATATACTTCCAAATTGGTCCCGGCGTTACCAAAATCTAGTTCCGATGATGGGATCCTGGAGAAATCGAGGGAACTGTTCAAATTGTATAGGCAAACTTGAAGCAATTTGGGTACTGATATGAAGTCGGTTAAAACTTTGCTTTTAAAGTAATGCTACAGTGCGGTTATAATTATTTTATCTTCATCGTCACTTTGACATTTGTCTTTGTGAGAAACGGACAAAACACCTGTTACAGTATGTGGCATAAAAGTTTGCGTGTCTGAAGTTAGCCTCGAGTCGCCTCCCGCATACCCGTCCGACCCCTCTGACACCTTTGCGGCGCTACTAGTAGCTAACATCAGAATCGTTAACTGATTCTAATCGTATTGTAACATTCGTTTGTTAAGTTATACGAATAAGGGGGTTAATTTAGTACGATTCGCGACGCGCGGTGCGGGGGTAGACGATAACAATGTGCGGGCGGCGCGGCGTGCAGGACTGTTATTCGCTACGCGTTAATGCGGCTCACCCCGCCGGTCACCCGTTACGAAACTAGACCTCTACCTACGCTTAATTACTACGCATCGCGGTGTCAAGGTATATTTGTGGGTGTTTAGTTTAGTTTAGTTTATATATTTCATTGTATAATTTTAACAGAACATTTTTCTTACATTATATTATTTATCGTACAGCGATCGTCGAGATATGGAATAATAATGTATCATTGAATATGAATATAATTATGTGTTAGGTATGTGTTAGGTGAGCGTTTAGGTGAGCTTAAAACAAGTTACAGAATAGGGGGTTCTTCCGTACGTCGTCAGCGTCCCCTTATCGCCATACCCCTGCACCCACGCGCCGCGCAGACGAGGACTGATTAAACGGTCTATCTAAACACATTCCAGCTGGTAGATTCCGTAACGTTACGTACGTACGTAGAGCTAAACGTCATTTTTAGTTCCGTACCTCAAAAAGAAACAAGTTTATGTCAAAAATGTCATTTATGGTACAAGCTTTTATTGCCGACTGTACTTTTCTCCATACCATCATCAATTCATTGAGACGATTCTAACGAGCCCAAACTCGATGGGGTTGTGTCGTTTTATTGCGGAGTTCCTATGGCCACCTTCCAGCTCCAGCATCAGATCAGCTCCATGTCATCATAATATTGCATTGTCATGCGATTTACATATGCATGCAAAATTTCAGCTCAATCGGAAACCGGGAAGTGGGTCAAATTTGACTTGCAAGATTTGATTACAGACAGACATACAGACAACGGGACAGGTGAAACTAAATAAAAGCTTGTAAAAAAGAACCCTTAGAACCCCTAGGATCACTCTGTTGGCTGTCTGACCATCTGTCAAGACCCTTTTTCTCACGAACGTGTGAAGGGACCAAGTTGAAATTCAAATCAAAAACTCAAGTCTGCGGTTACTTGTACAGAACTCATCATCCTTCTAACGTTATTCCCGGTTGTGCCCTAAAGTAGCCCGGGGTCCGCTTCGGCGCCTAATCCCAATATTTGGCATAGGCACTAGTTAACGAAAGCGACTGCCATCTGACCTTCCAACCCAGAGAGAAAGCTAGCTTATTGGGATTAGACCGGTTTCGTCACGATGGTTCCTTCACCGAAAAGCCTATGTTAAAATAAATATCAAATGATATTTCGTGCATAAGTTTTTGAAAAAACCCATTTTTATGAGTCGAGTTCGATCTTGTACAGAACTATCAATACTAAACTGTCACCACTATTGAATACCAATCGGCAGTAACTTATCTGGCACTTAGCCTAATTCAATTGCGGTGCCAAGAAACTACCAAATACTGTCAGAATTGAGACCTAGCAACTAGCAATTTATCTATTGCTCAAGCCCACTTCTCATTGCATTACGAGCAGATTGTATTCTCCGGGAAACAGGCCTGTTTATTCAATTCAATTCAATTATTTCAATTTTTTTTCTTTTTATATTTTTTTTTTCAGGGATAGAACCTATTATAGTGTTAGTGTTACAAATGTGTGCTTATGAAAGTAAAGAGTATGCAGCTCGGGCTCGCCCTACCCGCTCTCGCACCTCACACCCCGCACCTCACACCTTGCACCTCACATCCCGCACCTCACACCCCGCACCTCACACCCCGCACCTCACACCCCGCACCTCACACCTCGCACCTCACACCCCGCACCTCACATCCCACACCTCACACCCCGCACCTCATACCCCGCACGATTGCTATGTCTAGACGTTTTCGTCGAATGACTGTATTGGTTTATAGACTGTGCTTAAAGCAAGTAGTGGTGTTATTATGGCTGCGGGCTTCAGTAAAGGTGGAGGTACTTCCCCAGTAATTGGGCTGCTCCAATAAGGAACTTGCGTGGGACTTAAATTTTGAATAAAATGCACTCAATCGATGCGGAAATTACACAAGAAAAAATGATAGAAAAAAAAACGATTGTAGTACTTTTATCTCACGTTAAAATCTTTTTTTTTTCATAGAATTACCTAACAGTTAGACAGAATATTGAATGAGAAATGATATTTTGTATGAAAAGTATTGACTTAAACGCAAATGTTGTGTAGATAATTGCAAATTAATGACTTACTCCATAGTAAACGCGCCGAGAATATGAGTTGTGACGTCATAGTATATAATAAGCCCGTTTAATATAGAGCGTTTTCGGGGGGTGCCGGCGCGTGCAGATTTCAAATGCATATAACAGCAGAAAAATAAATCATAAGAAAGTTTTAATGCTACAGTTGATATTCCTTTGGATTATACTTTTGATTTTCGTAATAAAATAAAAAGATGCATGTTATATTGTGAGCTAGATGACATTCCGCTGTGCCTACCTCTCTTAATATTTTTTATGTAAGTAGGTATAACTAATTAACAATCATGCTGAATTGGTATTTTGCCAAAAAATCTTAATATTTCTTCGTTAGCTATCTAAGAACTTTGGTCATAATGCTTACTAACGGAGATCGATTTCAGATAGACACTGGCAAATTTATATTGCCTACGAGCCGCCTCAAGTTTTGAATTTATTGACACAGTTCCCAAACTAGGCGGATAATAAATAAACCCATTTAGTATATATAAAGGTCGAATTTTGGATGCCATCTCGATTGGACGGAAGCGCAAACAAAGTGTGGTGGGAGGAAACTATTGTTGTTTTTATATATATATATAGTCCTCCTTGTCATATCCGACGACGGCGACCTTTACAATTTCCTCTGGTGAGCACGAATATGGCTCGCTAAGCCGAACTTAGATTTAAATGTCCGGTCACATTGTGTGCAGTACTGGCCCTGGTTATTGTAAGTATATGCATAGGATGGTCTAGGTCGAGTCTTCCGTAAATGGCGCTTTTGGACGATCACAAGGCCCACGAGAGGAGCACAGGGCTGGACTGATCATAGGCTGATAAGATCTAAGCTACGTATTAAGCTCAAAGCACCACGAAGAGCACAACATAAAACCCCAAAACTGGCTTACCCAAGACTGATTCACTCAAAAAAGCTGCAAAAGACTTTCGATGACGATTTCGGCACTCATTTTGTAGATGTAAATGATGTCACAGTTGATGAAGCATGGAAAACATACTCAACCAGGCTGAATGAGAGCGCTGAGCGAGTTATAGGGAAACCACCGAAAAAAAACCAAGACTGGTTCGACTTTTACGAGGAGGACATCCAGAAACTCGCTGACGACCACAGACGCGCCCTGCGACATTCAAATGCTGATCCAAAGTCTTTAAACTTGCAATTTAAAGCAAAACTGCGTGAGCTTAAGGACCGCTGGTGGCGTAACAAAGCGGAAGAGCTGCAGCAGCTTGCGGATTCGAATCAAACCGGCAAGATTTTTAAAAGGAATTTAGGCGATTTTTGGACGAGTTAGGAAAATCGCACCCATCTATTCACGTAGTCGGGATTGCCGCCTTACTAACCAAGGCAAAGTGCTTGCTCGCTGGGCAGAACACTTTAACGAGGTCCTTAATCCCGCAATACAAAGAGTGGACCTCGACTACATCAATGCCCTTATAGGCTTGCCGGTCGACGAGAGTCTTGCAGACCCACCAACTTTTACAAAGTTCGTATCGGCAGTAAAGAAACTTAAGAACGGTAAGACACGTGGCTCGGATGGGTTTCCGTCGGAGGTTTACAAATATAGCGGACCTAATGTTCTAAACAGGCTTTTTGCCTTGATACGTAGGATCTGGGAGTCAGAAATAGTGCCGCAGGAATGGAGAGATGCCTCTATATGTAAACTTTATAAAGGCAAAGGAGATGTAGCTGATTGTAGCTCGTATTACAGAGGAATACGTATCTCTTCTCTTCAATGCTGGTAAGGTACTGACGCATATAATCAACACCCGCTTGAGCACCCTAGCAGAGAAAGTTCTCCCAAAGAGCCAATGTGGTTTGTTTTTATAAAATGTCAAAGGTTCGAGCCAAATCTTGTGCTTCTGCCTGATGGGAAGCATATACCGTAGCCTTTTTTTATTTACAAGCTTTTATTTAGCTCACCCCCGTTTGTTTTATTCTTTCTTGGGTCAAATTTATTAATTGAAATTTCACCCACTTTCCGGTTTCCGATTGAGCTGAAATTTTGCATGCATATGTATATCGCATGACAATGCAATATTATGATGACACGGAGCTCATCTGATGCTGGAGAGAGAGACTACTTATTGATGATGGTATGCAGAAAAGTACAGTCGGCAATAAAAGCTTGTACCAAAAAATAAAATTTTTGACAGAAACTTATTCGTTGCTGATCTTTTATTACAAGCTTTGAATTAACTTGACCTGTTAGTTTGTTAGTGTGGGAAAAATCTTGGAACTGCATTTTTAACCAACCGATTGAGCTGAAGTTTTGGGTATAATGGTAATAAAATTTTGAGCCCCCCAGCCCCGCCCCCGGGAGCCGCTACACTGCTTATAGTTGATAACATGCAAAACCGCGCTTGGCGGTTTCCTGCCACCGAAAGTGTTAAGGTCTGGTATATTCACTTTCCTGTATTTCCGAAACTATTAGAGCATTAGACTTGAAAATTGACAGGCAAGTTCACTGTTATACCTACCTATGTTACAAGCTTTCTATTAACTTGCGGGTGGAATTTTGCAACTCTATTTTGAAGGTGACATCTTCAACCGATTGAGCTGAAATTTTGGGTAAAGATGACAATTCAATATTATGGTACCACCGAGCTGATCTGATGAAAAAGACAGAAGGTGGCCATGGGAATTCAGTACTTAACCGACATAACCCTGTTGAGTTTGAACTCGTTAGCATCGTCTCAATGATTAGTTGATGACGGATTACAGAAAAGTTCAAATCGGTGATAAAAACTTATACTATTTTTTTATTTTTGATGTAGACTTATTGATTTGAGGCAAACGGATACGGTCCGCTGGATGCGGGTGGCGTAGGACCGGTCACTTTGGCACTCTTTGGGGGATGCCTATGTCCAGCAGTGGACGTTTTTCAGCTGATACGATGATGATGATGAAACGGACGGAAGGACGAAAAGACGACGGAAGAAAATGTCGAAATAAAGTTAGAAACAAATTCACGGTTTTATCGATGCATACATTTGTCGCAGAGCGAAATGACGCACCAGTGAATGTGGATACAACTTACCGGACTACGACCAAGATACAGAAAGTTACGTGACACGCCTGTTAATGTAGTCAAAATATTACGTCCATCCATTTCTCACAGAAAAACGGCACGGTGCTTAGGCCATGCCCAGATAACATACAGGGAACATAACCTAAGCCCTTTTTCAAATTTAATGATTCTAGACCAGTATTTCTGTCGCGCTGACGTAGGATGCTAGTGCAATAAGGACAGCTGCAGCGTCGACTCAAAAATCGAGGTTTCGTTCTCGACTCTTTTCTTCCTCCAAAACTTAACCAAGTTAACAACAAGTGTGTTGCAACCGCATTGTTTGGGATTTATGTTGACAATACCAAAAAAAGTGCGAAAATTTCGTGGTTTTTTCGAGTGCCACAAAGTTAGCACAGGTCTTTCGAAGCTGCTAACTTGGATATACATTACTGGTAGTGGTCCTAACAACATATTAAAAAAGCAGAACTAGCCGTTAGCTTGCGATTTAACAAGTCAAATATGACTGGCCTAATATTGATGATATTGATCTTATTTCAAAACATTATTAGTTTACGGTCAAAAACCTCTGAGGAAACAGTCTAAAGTTTTGTATGGAAAAATGACTAGTGGACTTTCCTCTTACGTTTTTCCATCTGTCTCAGCATTTCCCGGAACACTCAGTCTCACCGCCCAATCAATCACTGCGGTTAACCATACCAACGCCCAATTTGGGTCAAGAGCGTCGTTGCATACCGGTGATATAGCATTTATACGTTTACTTCCTTCCAGGTCAGCTGCATGTTAGTGTAGATATCCGATTCATAAACTGTCTTCACTCGCCTCACGACTCGACCAGTATAAGTTGACCTTGAGCTCCATAAAATCGTCCTGGGGTCCGAGTCCAGGGTCTGCTTTGGCACCTATTTATAAAATGGAACTTCGGCATGAACATGGTCTTTGCTTTATCCTGTAGCTCTGCGTGGGTTCTTTTCTAATACGGTTGAAATGATTAAATGTTGTCGAGTTTTTATAAAACTGTCTTTGCAATTGAAATCTTCTAACTTAGATGGTAGAGTTGATTTTTAAATGGACTATTTGTTGCAATTCGTTCAACTCAAATAATTTCAAGTATAAATTGGCGAAGCTGCGCAGCTAATAATAAACTGATAGTACAGTAGTATCAAAATAGCTCTACGCAAACGAACACGTCAAAAGTCTTTATTGAAAGGGAATACGACTGTTTGACGTCTTCGATGGCGTAGTTACTTTTTATGCTGACTGTACACGTAATCGGAGGTTTTAATTAGGGTGAATCCATCAGAGACGTGCGATTGCTGTGTTTTAACCCCCGACGGAAAAAGAGGGGTGTTATAAGTTTGACGTGTCTGTGTGTCTGTCTGTCGCATTTTTGTCTGAAAGTTGACGTGATCGAGATGGTTCATAGCTACGTTTCAACAAAATCGGATCAGCCGTTTTTGAGATATTGAAATTTTGCAATGAAAATGTCGGACATTTTTCAACTTTTGTAAGTTGTATTTATTTATATTTAACATCTAGCCGTCAAGGATGCGTTGTGTCATAATAAGAACACATCCTCATACATCTCTGCTGGTCGACTGCGTAACGTTTTTGTATGTACGTTAGATAAATCCATAATAATATGTAATTGCATGCGAAAATGACAACTAAAATGTACTAATGCTCGTCTGAAAAGTTCGCAATCACCCCTCAGCTTGACTGACACTGGTTCGCCTGAGGCAGAATCAGCCTCGTGAAAACGTTGTGAAATCAGCCCAGGCCGCAACACGAAGGGTTGGGTGCGTGATATTTATTACATTATTATGTTGTCACGTAGGGGCCCCTTGGAAATTGGCCACGGAAGGGGAGTTTGTAGACTTAAGACAATGTGGGTCTTAACCCTATATAAATAGACAATCGTGATTTTTATTAACTTACTCGTATTATTCCTAAGTTTAAAAAAAATTAATGACTTTAAGTAGTATTCATTTGGAATAAGGGTAAACGTGCAAGTTGCTGGCCTTATACATGACACTTTTGATCTAATGTCAAAACACTATAGGTGAACAATTTTCGTCTAATATTCCGCAGTGTCTCAAGACGAGAGTCTTTGACCAGTGTGTGTTGCCAGTGATGACATATGGAACGGAAACGTGGTCGCTTACTATAGGCCTCATGAGAAGGCTCAAAGTCACCCAAAGGGCAATGGAGAGGGCTATGCTAGATGCTGGGAGTTTCTCTGCGCGATCGCATCGGAAATTAGGCTATCCACAGCAGAACCAAGGTAACCGATATAGCCTTCCGAAACGCCAAACTTAAGTGGCAGTGGGCAGGGCACATTGCACGTAGAACCGATGGCCGTTGGGGCGGAAAGGTTCTCGAGTGGCGACCACATCCTGGAAGGCGCAGCGTGGGTGGACTGATGTGATGACCTGGTAAAGGTCGCGGGAGTCCGATGGATGCGGATGGTGCAGGACCGGCCATTGTGGCACTCTTTGGGGGAGGCATGTGTCCAGCAGTGGACATCTTTCGGGTGATATGATGATGATCAATTAATGTCAACTATTAGGCACTAAGGTGTCGAGCAATGGGACATTTATACTTTATCTACTGATATTTAAAGCAGGTTGGGACTGTTGGTAGCAATTTTGCGCAAGAGAACTGATAGGCCACTTCCAGATTCCGCGGTGCGGAGTCGGTACGGTAGCAGTTAGAGGTCAGCTGTCGGTGTCGCGGTACAATCAGCCTCATAAGTTGCTGAACACTTAAGTACAGTCGCCATCACATACATAGGTAAACTCTAGGTGTCCAAAAATATCGGCACATGCACCCTAATGCCTTGAAAATAGAGGTGTGTTCCGATGTTTGTGACGTGCTTGTTTGCTCCGATGTATGTGATGGCGACTGTACCTTGTCGTTTCCACTCGTTTGACAACTTCATGCGGCAGTTTAACATGACGTTTAATGCGACACGGTACAAAGTGGTTAAGCCCTTTGTGGGGCTGATGATACTGATGCAGTATTGCATGCTTACCGTCTGCCAAATATAAAGTACAACTGCGCAATGTACGAGTAAGTAAGGCATCTGGGCAGTAAGCTCTCGGTAAAGTACAAAATAACGCAAACAGATTTTGCTTCGCCAAAATTTGCGGAAGTAAGTAGACTTACTTGCACCACCGTTTAAATAAGCTCTATTTTAAAGATAAAATATCATGAATTGTGTCAAGAATTGTACTCATTTATTCAACGTCACGCTCACGTATCGTACTTACGTAAGTAGTGATCACTGATCAGTAATTTATTACACGAGTGTGATGGTGAATGAATTAGTGCGACATGTTTTTAATCTTATTGTTTATAATTAGCATTAGATCCCTTTAGAGGCTCGAAGCGTCCACTCTTATGAGCTGCTACACCGAAAAAATGAAAATCTAAGATGCACAGCGAATCCTCAAGTGAATAAAGGTCGGCAACGCGCTTGTGATTTTTCTGGAGTCACAAGTGTCCATAGGCGACGGTACCAGCTTAACATCAGGCAGGCCGCACAGTGTTTTACAGAAGCTGAAAAAGTGACATCCCCGTTTTATTACAAATTACTGTAGTTTAGATCATTACACTCCCGCGTTTCTAATATGCGTAGTTTTTGAGAAATAAATTTTTGAAAGTCTGGTTTCTGACACCTAAGAATTACGAAAAACATTTATATATTGCCAATTATTCATTAAACGTATCTGTTGTTTAAAGTGTTAGATACACACTTCAAAGACATACATTTAGAGGCAATTACGACCTCTGTAGGTACATTTGTTACAAATATATTAATGATTTTATAGATTTTGGTTTTTATTTTTTTTCTTCTATGTTCCGCCGTAGTAGGACGTGATATTTGTATGACAGCTTTATTATTATGTCTTCTATTTACCCTATTTTTTACAAGACCTAATTCCATGGAACATTCAAGAAATCACCTAAACTCTATATATCCGGTTTATCCGGCCACTAGGGTTGACACTCCGGTGTTTTGAATTTCATACGCCGTTTTTTCGGGAATCCTATTATTTATGGTTTTCTTGGATCGCCTAGGCTTAAAAAAGAATTATTGAGAGAAATCTTCGATATTTGATTTTGATTTTCGCAAAACATGTAAGAGTTAAGTATTGAGTTTGTTTTATTTAATACAGAAGAAAGAGCTATTGTCTAGTTTTTTTTTAATTACGTGTAATTTCACTGATTACTGTTTTGTTTTATGAGAATCGTATTTGCTTTTTAAAATAATATATTATGTAGGGGTGATCACGTTACGTTTCGAACGCGCGTAAGGACAATGCTACTGTCATTTTTCCATATAAAAACTGACAGTTAAATTTACCTAACGTACAGTCAGCATCAAAAGTAGACGTACATAATTGAAGACGTCAAAAGCTCTTATTCCCTTTTAATAAAGACTTTTGACGTCTTCGTTTGCGTAGCTACTTTTGGTGCTGACTGTACGTACATACAATGCGTTACGTGATCGACCTGCTGGTCAGAAACTTGTTTTATTAGTTTCGCCAAGAGCTGAAATTTGCACAAATAATTATTGCCTAGTATTTTGTAAATTACTTGTAATTTTGAATTTAAGGGAAGTAATAATCACGAATTAGGTACTGATTTTGCTTTTTAAAAATTTAAATGTATGGTACCCGGTCAGAAACTTGTTTCATTAATTTCGCCAAGAACTAAAACTCGCACAAATTTTGGATGAAACGGTACATGTGACTTGAAGGAGTCTACCATGAGGTGCTAGATGGGGTAGAGAGCCTGGAAGTAGAAGAAGACATTCAATGACTTGTCATGCTTCTTGTGTTGATTTGTCTTGTCATGGTCCTTGAGCGTAAGAGCGTACAGATTTTTCTACTGTACAATGAGCAAGCTACAAAAATATATATTTAGAAAAACGAATTATTTAATATGTGTAGCTTCCTAATAATGTTTTCTTTCACCATCCATAAAAGTGCTTTACCGTGTAAACTATGTTAATTTTATATCCAGGAAATCCGGATACTTGTTGTGGCAGCCCTGACCGAAATTTTTAATTGACTGTAGATTAAATGTTCCATGAAATTAGGACGTGTAAAAAATAGGGAAGATAGAAGACATACTAATGAAGCTGTCATACAAATATCGCGTCCTACTACGGTGGAACATAGAAGAAAAAAAATAAAAACCAAAATCTATAAAATAATTAATATCTTTGTAACAAATATACCTAGAGATGTCGTTATTGCCTCTAAATCTTTGAAGGGATTAACCAACATTTTTAACAAAAGAAAAGTTTATTAAATAATTTTCAATATATAAATGTTTTTCGTAATACCCGGGTGTCAGAAATAAGATTTTCAAAAAATTATTTCTCAGAAACTACGCATATTAGAAACGCGGGAGTTTTAGTCTTACATTTGTAATGATCTAAACTACAGTAATTTGTAATAAAACGGGGATGTCCCTTTTTCAGCTTCTGTAAAACACTGTGTGTCACTCAATTATGCCTTACGTCACAACGTGTAACGTCTATAGACGTGGCGGCGCATGTTAACCGAATAATTAGGCCTAAAATTATCCCAATTCCCTCAATTTCCACCACAAAATACCATAAAGTCAGTAAACAAGATATTGCAAATTTAATTTAGCATCATGTTGTATATCGGAGTGGCATCAGCGGTTTCAAATAATTCAGCGCTTGTTGATATGTGCATGCACGCTTCTTTGAAAACAACGAACCCCCTACCAATAACCAACCATCCACACCCACATTCGTATTAGCGCAACATCCATTGCTGCTTTTATCACATAAACGTATCTTATTATACAGGTTCTGAAGCGTCGATAGCGCGTACACCAACGATGTATCCATTGTTTTATATCATTTCACGAGTACATTGTTACGGGTAGAATTTGGCCCCGTTCTGGTACGTTACAACACGAGTACAAAATTAAGTTCAGAAATATTATTTATTCAAGGAAATTGCTCCTTGGAACGATTCCGCAGGATATTCCATTTCTTTCTGTATTTTGGCGAGGACTTACGCTAAGACTGTTATGATGTACCTACCAAATCTCTTGAAGTCCATTTTAGCCCATCTTTGAAAAAAACCTTGGTTTGTGTTCGTACAAAGAAAAACAAAGGCGAGTGTAAGCATTTTTTTCACACATACACTGCCAGGAAGGAACCGCTAAGATCGTAGCCAACCCCGTGCTATTTCAGCTGTTTTTAGTAATTTTATCTATCCAAATATCATAAACCCTCCATGATGCGTTCAAGAACCGCACATTATGACCACCATAAAAATAGACTGTTTTGTTAGAACAAATTTCTTATCGGTGTAAATGTTATTATTGCTAAATAATAACGTCGATTTCGATAATATTATTTCATTCAAATTTCGAACGTCTCAAAAACAAAGAAATTTGATTTAACCTCTATTCTAATATCAGTCGAGATGACGTTTAGTTCGAAATGAATTGTCAATCTGCATACAAATTTGACAAATGTCGCGCGTAAGTAAGATATCGAACGATATGACTGTTGGATCCGACTCTAGTTTGTCTCTGAATTAAAAAAGAACTATGACAGCTGCCAGAAAACAACGCCGCGATGCCGGTCATAATATGCGGCTCCTGAATGCATCATGGAGGCTTATGATATGTGGATAGATAAAGTAGTGTATGTAACTATACATAATTAGGCATTAAGATACTCGTGTGATGTTATTATGAAACTCGCCTTAGGCTCGTTTCATAAACCCACACTCGTATTTAATGCCCTTTATTATGTACAGTCACATAAACTACTATAACATAGGTACTACTGTCTTATATTTGGCTAATAATGTACATGTTAGTGTTATAATGTCTTTATGCTTCTTAATACCTCATTGTATATTAGGTGTGGTCAACTTATCTTCCCTTCAAAAAAAATATTTACCGGTAAAAACTAGCCAAGTTAAATCTTTAACTTCAATTTGTGTTAATTTATCTACTTTGTGTAACGTTAGACTGTTTCAATTTAAGAAAATATACAGGCTGTGGACTGTAATAGAAGCAAGAAATTAAACGGTAGATTATTAAGCTTGTCAACAATTATTTCCATATGGTTTTATTTGAAAAAAATAATATATCTTTTTTTTCCTTCCAAATAAGTTTACTTGTTTTGTTTACTCTTCTAGAGTGCTATAAGTAACTTTTTATTTTATAACACTAAAAAAATTAAATAAAAATAAAAAAAATCACAAAAATATCTTTTGAAAACAAAAATGCAAAAACTATTATTAAAATGGTCCATTTCCGCCTATTTCCTTAAACAACTTCAAAACTGTTTATCTTAAAGTTATGAAAAAAATATTTTTTAGATCTTTATAATGTACCCTTTCATTAGATAAGTCACACAATATAGTTCGAAACTTTTTTTTTCTAATTTACCGCCCCCCCTTTCAAAAGTGGTAACCATGTGTATGGCTGAAGCTAATAATAGAATATGCTTTTTTAAAAAAGGTATCATTTTTTTCTAAACTCTTTCATATACCGTTGCAATCCTTTTTTTTAATTTAAATCATTCGGCCATTCAGCGAACTATAAATATTCGTACTGGTTAAACGGTGTTACTTTAAATATCACAGACGTTTATAGGTTTTTTTGAATTCTATAGGTAAAGAACTATTTTCTGTGTTTTTTGTAGGTAAGCGGGGACGAGAAAATGGTAAACTTTCGCCTATTTCCTTAAATAACTACAAAACTGTTTATTTTAAAATTATGAAAAAAATATTTTTGAGATCCTTATAATGTACCCTTACATTTGATATGTCATACGATATAGTTCGATCCCCTTCAAAAGTGGTAACCATGGCCATACATATCTTTGCGATAAAGTGTGAAGTTTTTGAGATAACTATTAAACATAGAGCTGAAAAAATATAAAAATGAATAAAAACGTTATTTGGCCAACTTTCAAAAAATTTGGTCAAAGTATCCGGATACCATAGGGCTGGCTCGTTCCTTGCCCAACGGATCGGCATAGCTATGCAAAGAGGGAACGCAGCCAGTCTTATGGGAACCCTTCCGCAGGGATCCGACCTTGGGGATCTCTATTGATTAAATTTATGTTTTTCTTAATTTTAGGTTTATTTAGTTTATTTAATTTTTTTTTATAGTTATGTATTGTAAGTAGGTTTTTAACTGTTAGTGAATAGAAGAATTTATTGTTATATTAACAGGAAAAGTTGAGTGACATAAACAAAAACTAATAAAAACGTTCGTATTTGGTGGCAGATTGCGCTAAAACATTAGTGATATCGCTTTTGTATATATTAAAATTTTATAGTAAATCTTACACGGGTTATTTTGTATTTACACATTTTTTATTTATCGTGGACGGTTTTTTTTTTAAATGGAAAATACCGCGCTCGGGGACACTCTCAAGCGCGCGGGGGGTGAGTAGATAAAATTTAACTCTGCTATATACCCTGCATATCCTGATAGATAAAAGTTCTCCATTAATTTTGCCAAATTTTCAGCTAATTTTCTTGAGCTAATTGTGAACACCGTCAGTTTATAATCTTACTTGCTATATTATAAACTGTCGAAAAATTGTGAACTGTCGAAACCGTTCACAATTTAACGCAATATTTTTTGTTAGTTTATAAACTTTCAATGTCCAATCATCAATTTGTGAACTGAGATCAAATCGACTGGCTACGGCACGTACACAGAGACTAAGTAGGTTAGGCAAGTTAGGTATCTTCAGTTGCCCGAAGGGCAAAGCGCCCGGAAATAGGAGCCCCGCGCAGCGGGGCTCCGTCGACACTGCTGGATGTAGAAATGAATGGAATAAAATGTCAAAATAACAAAAAAAAAACCAATCATGTTCTGACGTAAGTGGAAACTGATGCAAGTGGAATAATTCGCTCAACCAAACAGCGCACAGGGGGCCGATTTTTGACTTTCGAGCGCTCGAAAATTAAACAAAAGTAAATACTAATATAGTGTCATAATTGCACGCACTTAATTTCTACCGATAGAATTGAATACTAGAGGTCAATACCACTCGCTTTCCAATGTTCTATCGCTATTTCAAAAGAGCATTTCGTTATTTTTGTCAGTTTTCAAGTGAAAGATTCGAGCGCTCGAAAGTCAAAAATCGGTCCCCTGGTTGCGTTCCGAATCAGGCAAATTTGATTCAATTCACAATTTGACGATATGACATTGTTAGTTTATAAACTAACGAAAATGAATGCGTAAAATAATGAATAATTTTGGCAGTTCACAATATTCCGTCAGTTTACAATATAAATAAATAAATATTTGCGGACAATCTTACACAAATCAACCTAGTCCCAAACTAAGCAAAGCTTGTACTATGGGTACTAGACGACGATATAGATACTTATATAGAGAAATACATACTTAAATACATAGAAAACATCCATGACTCAGGAACAAATATTCGTGCTCATCACACAAATAAATGCCCTTACCGGGATTCGAACCCAGAACCTCTTGCTTTGTAGGCAGGGTCACTACCAACTAGGCTAAAGCGGTCGTCAATATAACGGGTAAGATTATAAACTGACGGTTTTCACAATCTAACGGTGACATTTACAATACCTAACCTCAGTCACACAAAGCGCATTGGAGAGGAGTTGCTGGGAGTTTCTGGTCGTGGATATCCATGTAACTCAAATTAGTGTTATAAAAAAAATAAAAACATTTTTCCGGAAAATTGGTTCCATAGTTTGTTGATAGTAACAATTACCTTAAAATACTATGTTAGACTCAAAATTTGCAAACAAAACGAAACATGATATTGTGATGTACATTAAAATGCGGTACTTACTACCACTCACCCTGTACAATCGGCCTTATAAGTTGCCGAGCACCTAAGTACCTTGTCGTTTTCACTCGCTTGACAACTTCATATGGCACTTTGACATTACGTTTAATGCAACAAGGTACAAAGGTGTTAAGGCTGACCGTACCTATATAACATATATTATAGGCAGTGTAGTACATTATTTAGGTACTATGGCGTTCTATTAAACTGATTGAGGCTATAGAACGAAGCTTTCCTAAAAGAGGGTAAGTTACCTGATGGGTATTTGCCCAGTAAAAGTCGTAAAAGGCCTAAGGGTATCTCCATTTGGTTTATAAGGCACTCTACCGGGACATGAACTTTCCACTTTTCTACGCCGAAAATAGTATTAAGGGCTCTATTTTTATGATGTATATAAATTTGGAACATTAAATTGTATGGTTTTTGAGGCCCTTCCTCCTGCTAATGTGTAGGTAATCCAATTCAATAATTTATGAGAATGGAATTTTTTGTTCTCTAAAAGAGTGTAAATCTATGGCGTAGCTATATGTCACTAAATAAACTACTAAGAAGAACCAAATTACATTCAATAATAAGTTTCGTAAAGTTCCACAATACGCACCACGAAATTGGTAACTGGAACGTATTAGCACAACATTGCCGTGTGAGCTAATTTCAAAATTAGAACTTTTTCAATTTTATGCATTTTACACTGTCGTGCAAACGCATTCCAATTTCAAAAGCAGACCGCTGATGCGTTGGTTTTCGAAAATTTTAACTGTGGTTTCCAGCTCCTATCGGTTTTCGATCAGTGCGCCATCCGGCGTGGCAGAGTACGCACGGGCCGCTACGTGTCGAATTAAAATAATCGTTATGCGTGCCGAGACGAAGTGCTTGTGAGCGTGAATTTAAAACTAATTAACTGAAACTCAGACATTATAAGTTTGAAAAATTATAAAAAATATATTCAATGTTTTTTTCATGCAATTAACCAGGGTTCCAGTTTAAATTTTCAAATAAATCAGAGTGGTAACTTGACAGAAGTGATTGATCGTTGCGGTTTTTCGGTTTCGGTGTTTAAATACGATACATTTTCCGGTGTCGCGCGGAATTTCACCAATAGATAAAAAATAGTGCTTTTTTGTGGAATTGTTCTGTGTCATAGAGTGGATTAGATGTGTCAACGCAGAGCTTGTTCGATGAGAGGGTGGTGTGCACCACTCTTGATTTTGGTGACTTTAGTGACCAGGGTACTAGGATATGTGGAGACCGAGGAGTTTATCAGTGACCTTGACAAGCCAGGTTAGTGCCGAATTGTACCCTAATTTCTTTTGGACAAGTTTCAAAATCGTTTACGTGGAAATCGTTTATTGTTTTAAACTAATTTAGGACGACAATTCGTATTGGGTGGTAATTAATATTTGGGATATTAGGTATTTTCCAGGTGCATATTGGGTTCTTGGAATCTGAGACGGTTTAATTTAGTTAATTAACTTTATAAACTTATGACATTTGTCCTTTTAAAAGGGTTCGCATTTTCGTGAAAAGTTTTATTGAATTATTAATTGCAGGGTAAACTCGGTGCTTTGTGATTAAGTCTAATACAAACATTAACTCGAAAGAAAAAGAAAACATTAGGCGTTTTTTAGCTATAATAACTCTACGAAGCCAGAATATTATTAAGAAAAATGAGCTTCGGTATCCTGGTTTGTGCCTACTTAAAAATAATGACTTTTTTTGTACATCTGTAATGTCTTGTACCCATTTTTGTAATAAATAGTAGAAACTTAATGATAACCATGCCTAGAGATGAAAAAAATGCCTTATATTGCTACTGTTAATCGCACGAGCCGAAGGCGTTTGAAGTCGGTCCGTACAATGACAGCAGTTTCAAAACCGCGATTTATTTTGATTATTAATGGGGTTTGAATCCTAAATATTATCATGGATTTCTTTTGCAAGAAACAAACAGTTTATGAAAAATTATAAAGTCTTGTCAAGCCTAGTATAAGCGTAAATGCTCTTATACAGCCCTTGTGCTGCTGGAGGTGTCCCTATGTGGTGTTCAATGTACCATTATTAACTTATTATACAGCCGGTCTGCCAACTTAACTAAGCTGGGTTCACTTTTAATTTAGAAGTTATAATTTAAGTCGGTTCGCAGTTAAACTTTTAGAGCATTAGCATATCAGCTGTATAGAGGCTTTCGTAGTAAGTGTTGGGGAAGAACTTAATAGGAATAAATTACTTACATAACTCACATAGGTAAGTTAAAAGTGATAGGCATGATGGAATGGAAGTTGTTTTTAATTTGGTTTTCATTAATTTTAATTGTTAGATTGGTCTGGATACGGTCTGCTATAAATAAATAAATAAATAAATAAATATTACGGGACAATCTTACACAAATCAACATAGGCCCACGGTAAGCTCAGTAAGGCTTGTGTTGTTGGTACTAGGCGATGATATATATAATAGATACATACATATAGATACTTATATACATAACATCCATAACTCAGGAACAAATATTCGTGATAAATACACAAATAAATGCCCTGACCGGGATTCGAACCCGGGACCTCCAGCTTCGTAGGCAGAGTCACTACCCAATGGGCTACGGAGGCCGTGCTATGGATCTGAGCCTAGATTTTTTTCCTGGTGTCGTTTTTTTTATTTTTGTCTTGCCAATGTAATGAAATGAATAAGCAGGTATTTATTTTGTTAACACTTTCACTGCCAGGAACCCGTATATCGCGCCTACGCCGTTTTGAGTTGGATTTCATTAATTTTAATTGTTAGATTGGTCTGGATACTGAACCTAGATTTTTTTCCTGGTGTCGTTTTTAGGGTTCCGTAGCCAAATGGCAAAAAACGGAACCATTATAGATTCGTCATGTCTGTCTGTCTGTCTGTCCGTCCGTATGTCACAGCCACTTTTTTCCGAAACTATAAGAGCTATACTGTTGAAACTTGGTTAGTAGATGTATTCTGTGAACCGCATTAAGATTTTTACGCAAAAATAGAAAAAAAAATAATAAAATTTGGTGTTCCCATACTAAGAACTGAAACTCAATTTTTTTTTCATAAAACCCATACGTGTGTAGGTCTTGAAAAATGATATTGAGATTTTTAACATAATTTTTTTCTTAACTGAAGAGTTTGCGCGAGAGACACTTCCAAAGTCGTAAAATGTGTGTCCCCCCCCCCCTGTAACTTCTAAAATAAGAGAATGATAAAACTAAAAAAATATATTTAATGTACATTACCATGCAAACTTTCAACGAAAATTGGTTTGAACGAGATCTAGTAAGTAGTTTTTTTTTAATACGTCATAAATCGTAGAAAGCAATTTATTTAACTTCATGTGCGAGTCCGACTCGCACTTGGCCGCTTTTTTTTATTTTTGTCCTGTAAATGTAATTCAATTCAATTCAATTCAAGACATTTATTTCGACCAACTGGGATCATAGATAAAGTTAGTTACAGTTTCTTAGCCTAAAGTTAGTAAGTACTATAACCTAATACATATAAAATAAGGACAGTACTTAGTAGGGCTTGACTGTCAGTACGTGGATCATATGGCAGTGATTCACATACTCACAGTCAAACCTCTCCGCAAATGCCCTCAGGATACCACTAGAGCTAGCCCGCACCCTGCGCGCCAGGGATAGAAACATCATAGTTGTATAGAAACAGTCAACTCTGGCATCCGCGAACATCCCGGACGCACTACAGAAACGGGGCAGCCCCAGTAGCACCCTGAAGGCATTGTTGTACTGTACACGTAGGGCGTTGTACTGTTTTTGCGTATAAGAGACCCACAGACTGCTCGTGTAGAGGGTCGTACAGAAGGCTCTGAATAGAGTTACTTTTACCTCAGCAGAACAAAGAGCAAATCTGCGGGCCACCATGTTCGCTCTAACAGACAACGCCCTCCGTTCTCGCTCAATGTCTGCATCGTCCCTCAGGTCAGAGGTTACCACATGTCCCAAGTATCTAAAGGTACCCACCCTTTTTAATGGTGTTCCATATAGACGAATAGGGGGTACAGGTGGCAGATGTTTGCCTCTGACATGAAAGACCATGCATTCACTTTTTTTCTCATTATATTGCAAGCCATGACTAAGGGCAAACTTTTCACAAATTCCCAATAGCTTAGCGAGACCACACGGCGAGGCACTCAGCAGCACCATGTCGTTTGCGTAGCTAATGTTATTGAGACACACATCATCAATGTGGCAGCCGACATGAGTGCAGCTGAGCTCCTCTATCAGTGCATTGACGTATAGGTTGAAGAGCTTCGGTGAGGTAACTCCCCCCTGCCTCACCCCGCACTCCATCCTGTACGGCTCCGAGTATGCCTTCGACCACCGTACCACGTTCACTTGGTTATGATACCAAAACCTGAAAATATGGTACAGCTCTGTCGGCAAATCGGTACGTCTCAACTTTTCCCACAGAAGATCGTAACTAACAAGATCGAATGCTTTAGTCAGGTCCAAAAAGCACGCAATGAAATGAATAAGCAGGTATTTATTTTGTTAACACTTTCACTGCCAGGAGCCCGTATATCGCGCCTACGCCGTTTTGAGTTGGTTTTCATTAATTTTAATTGTTAGATTGGTCTGGATACTGGGCCTAGATTTTTTTTTGGTGTCGTTTTTTATTTTTGTCTTGTCAATGTAATGAAATGAATAAGCAGGTATTTATTTTGTTACCACTTTTACTGCCAGGAACACGTATATCACGCCTACGCCGTTTTGAGTTGGTTTTCATTAATTTTAATTGTAAGATTGGTCTGGATACTGGGCCTAGATTTTTTTCTTGGTGTCGTTTTTTTATTTTTGTCCTTGTAAATGTAATGAATGAAATGAATAAGCAGGTATTTATTTTGTTAATACTTTCACTGCCAGGAACCCGTAGGTATATCGCGCCTACGCCGTAGGCGCTTTCTGCTACTCGTACTTAGCGGGTAAACCTAGGGATTGGCTACGAGCGTAGCGCGTAGCGATTCGCGGCAGTGAATGTGTTAATATGTGAATGAATGAATGAATAAGTTTATTTCAGAACCAGGTTCCATATTGTTAGTAAAAAATGTCTTAAAATAATGTTAAATAGTACACAACATAAGTTTTCATCACATAGATTTTAAATTTCAAGTCAATAAAATCAATTAATTGTTAAAAACATGCCAAATGAATGAATGAATGAAAGAAATTTTTATTTCGTGTAACCATGGACACATGTTGTTAGTAGAATTTACAAAACTAGGGGGTTAGTAGTTACAGCTTAACTTACATTTAAAACAAAACAACACTGACAGGGGAGTGTAGTCCTTCGCAGTGTGACATGTAGGGACAGTCAACCCTGCCCGCTATCATGCGCAGAATGCTGTTGGGACTGCGGCGCACCCTGCGCACTAGTGATGCGAACATCCCTGATGCGCTTCAGAAACGACGCAAAGAAAAAAATAAAATAAAATGAAATTTGAATACATATTAAAATGCAAATAATTTAATCGGAAATATCAGAAATAGAATAAAAATATTACTAATTACATGCAGACTTGAAATTCAAAATTTAAATAAAAATGTCTAATTGTTTATACTCAACAATACATAATTAATACAATTCATCCACGCCGTAATTTAACACACGAGAGTAGCTTAACACTTTCACTGCCTGGAATCGCTACGCGCTACTATAGTATAAAGAGGGCAAAGTATGTTTCTACTCAAACAAAATCTCGGGTCTCTTGTTTGAGTGTGCGTGCGGCGACGTATATATAGTATAGCGCACACATACAAGCCGTGCGCGGTGCGTTTGTATGAAGATAACATACTTTGCCCTCTTTACACTATGGCGCTACGGTCACAGCCGATCTAGAGGTCCCAGTGGGCGGGTTCCTGGCAGTGAAAGTGTTAACATTGAAAGAGTATACCCAAATTGCAAAGTGAACAAGCCGCTTCAGGGCTCAAGTGGACGTCGCTGGCAATTGGGAATAGATGAAAATTCTAAAAGTGCCAGATGCCCTATCAAGAAGTGTCTCATTCGCCGCCCTAAACCCAAAACGTAAAGCCGGGGTTATATTAGAGCCACGGCGCGTGTCGCAACGCAATCGGTTACATACATTTTGTATGAACGTGGTTACATTAGCTCAGCCCCGCGAGTCGCCACGTTCAATACAAAGTACAGTCACGAGCTTTAATTTAGAATCCATTTCCTTCAAATGTTGTTAGAACATTCACAATGCAATAGGGTCGAAAAATTCAGTTCAATAATAGCGGTGAAGTGTCAAGATAAGACAATTAAATGTCTTATCGAATGGGTCCTTGAATTGATAACCTCTTTGCAAAAAGCTAACCTATATCATTACGGTTTTTTAATTAAGAACATGCGTCAGTGTCAGACAAGACAATTGAGAAAACTGACATTTTGACGGAATATATTTGCAAATAACAAATATGGCCGGAGAGGACAGGGCCAAAAAGACGAGTGACAATTACTCGGAAAAAATCGGAAACGATCGTTTTGACTCGTTGCGCCCGGTTGCCCCCAGACACGTGTAAACGTAAGTTGTCTATGGTAAACTTTATGACACTACATAAAAATATTAGCTCTAAACGTCTTCAGTTTGCTAAACGATATTCCACCTTAGGCGGGTCCCAAATTAAAGCTCGTGACTGCCGGCGTGGCTCTAATATAACCCCGGCTTAAGTGAGGAAACTATTTATATTTTCAAAAATGATTGACGCTGCTGAAAAGTCTGCAAATTTTTTCTGGTGCTAAGGAAGGTTATTCCTATCACCAAAAAAAAAATCAGGCACTTCTAAAATTTTCATCCATTCCCAATTGACTTCAATCGGCAAACATATAACCTCCTCCTTTTTTAAAGTCGGTTAAAAGAGATACATAATTTAACAAGCATGGGGCCATTATAGGGATATTTGATATTTACCAGTACCTTTCGAACAAGAGGCAACCTGATGGCGTCTGAGAAGAAATTCAAAGATATGTATGTGAAGTCCCCAACCCGCACTGGGTGAGCGTGGGGACTACTGCCCGTTCCCACCCAATCATGAGAGGAGGTTTGTGCCGAGCAGGTATAATGATACGGTTTTTTTTATGCTGGTGCTGATGATGATACGGTTTTTTTAATAAGCTATACGCTAAAATGGGGATGGGGACACCAAGTCAATAATGTTGCATTTTCTCGGAAAAGGATTAAAAATACAGTCGAATGGAGAATAAAGTAACACAAAATAATAAATAATCACTAAGGTATACTGCCCTCTTAAGCCAAATGGCAGCATCTCAAAATAATTTGTCATTGTAAGTTATGTCTTTTGGCGTAGAATTTAAATTACATATTCCAATGACATTTCATTTTGAGATGCCGCCATTTTAAGAGGGCAGTATAAGTGTCAGAAGTTCTAAGAGGGGGTATATGCTGTCCCTTTGTCGCAAAACGCGCCTTCATATGAAACGATTGTTATTTACTATGACGGTTGAGACCCGTGACGTCACGAGTCTCAAGCGTTTTCTCTCTCTAACAAGTAACATTAAAACGGTTGTAGCTGGTTTATTTTTTGAGATATTTGAATGGGATTTTTGACATTAGGCATATTTCTTGCCTATTTTCTCTTGGTGTATTAAAAAAATATCGTCCCTATCCCTATTGCCTTTTTTATACAATTTTTTTTTAAACGTGACTTAATAGGGAACATTACTGCAATGTTTTGCCGCCAGAGGCAGCACTACCACTAAAAGTAAACCAGTATAGGAATATAGGGATTCACACACACATGCACAATTGATTGTCAAATGAGTGACAAGGATGCTTGCATAGACAATACCGCAAGTGGGAACGAGATATAATGTCAACGCTCCTAGTGTCGCCACCTACGAATAGTTTTGCGTAATGTTCCCTATTGGAAGTTTTAGGCCAAATATTTTCCGTAAAAAAAAATAAGGCAATCAATATTATGCCACACAAAGAGCACCCGTGAGAATCCTTAAAGTAAATCAAACTGTTAATCTTCGAGTATTAGGTACTTCATGCCTAAACCACACTTAATGAAAATTTAGTAAAAACATAACAAATACGTAATCTTTAACCCTCGTCGAATTTGAATTTTCGTTAGACATGTTGAAATAATGCTAATAATTACACGGTTCAACTCACATCACTACGGAAAACACTCATCCTGAAAAAGAACTCCCGAAGTTCGAAACATGTCGCCGTAGTGACATTTAATACGTTAGTTGAACCGTGTAATTATTATCATTAATTTATTCCTCGTTTTTAGTTTAGTTTATTTCATTGTACAATTTTCACAGAACATTTTTCTTACATTTTATTACTTAAATATCGTACAGCGATCGTCGAGATAATATATGCAATAATAAAACATTGAAAAAGAATATAATTATGTGTTAGGTATATACGATATATTATTATGTAAATACCTACAATTAAAATGAAATGAAAATCAAATTAAATGTCAAGTCAGGTTATTCCTGTGTATACAATACAAATACAATGTCAAGAGAAATACAACGATGTCAATAATTTACAAGACTAAATAAAAATAAAAATAGGGTACAGAGAGTAGGTACCTATCAAATAACATAATAAAAATATAAAACAATGTCAAAATCAATTATGAGAAATAAAGCACTAGGAAATAATAATAAATCAATTATGAGAAATAATAAAATTCTAGTACCCACCATTCTATACCTAATACTAACAATTATAGTCTATATCTTAATTGTATGAATTCTTTTACGGAGTAGAATGGCTTCTTCAATAAATGGTTTCTAAGTTTGCGTTTGAATGTTTCGTCGCAGCTCTCAGTCTTTATGTCATCGGGCAGGTGCTCATAGTACGTTGGTCCAATGACACGCGGATTTCTTTCGTGCAGAACTGTGCGACGCGATAAAATTTGAAATAACTTAAGCTTTCCATCGGCAAATAAATTGTATTATCTTTTTTCATTACCGAAATAACGTTCTTATAATGTCTGGGCTGAAAGCTTTTATAATACCGCTTCTCAAGGGAACCCGAAATATTTTCAGCAAAGCACTGGAATTCGCAAATAATGGTACAACATGAAAACCTTAGCAAAAACGTGATATTATATATGATTCGAGAATTCAATAAAGAAACCTTCGTTACGTTAGCAGAACACGTTTTTGTCATTCAACTAGCGACGTTATTATTTATGCAAAAGAGATGATAAAGGATTGGGATCTTTAAGTTTTTTTATTGCGGCTAGAAATTGTTAGGCTCATATTTGGGCGGGGCTGTAGGTTATACTTGTAACCAATCCACACGGTAGCCTAGTGGTTCAGGTATGCGGCTGTCAAGCGGCGGTCGTGGGTTCGAATCCCGGCTCGTGCCAATGAGTTTTTGGGAAATTATGTACGGAATATTTACCGTTAGCTTTTCGGTGAAAGAAAACATCGTGAGAAAACCGGTCTTATCCCAATAAGGTCTAGTTTTCCCTCTGGGTTGGAAGGTCAGATGGCAGTCGCTTTCGTGAAACTAGTGCCTATGCCAAATCTTGGGATTAGGTGTCAAAGCGGACCCCGGGCTCGTTTAGGGGCACAACCGGGAATAACTAAGGATGTTTGAATAATGATAAAATTTGCTAAAATGGCAATTTTGAATCGGCGAATCGGGAGCCCCCCTTAAAACATTTTTTTTTTTTTGTTTTTAGTATTTGTGGTTATAGATAGGGGCAACAGAAATACATAATCTGTGAAAATTTCAACTATCTAGCTATCACGGTTCTTGAGATACTGGTTACAGACAGACGGACGGACAGCGAAGTCTCAGTAATAGTGTCCCGTTTTACTCTTTGAGTACGGAACCCTAAAAAGGCAGACTTAATGCCATATGGCTACTGAAGCAGAAAAAAAGTGTGTTTATTACAAACACTGAATTCATGTCATTTTATGCATTCGGTTCAGAAATGGTACGGAACACGAAACCGAAATCCGTGCTTTTCGTGGAGAGTTAGAGTGGGAAATTTAATTTTTATAGGTTCGAACAACAAAGACTCCATAAAGTTAAATTATCCAGTTTGAGACTTAAAACTTTATTTTCTCATTTACAATTGGATAATAAAGTGAAGTTTTTCGATTTCGGTCTTACCATTGCACTCATAGCTGATCGCAAACTTCATAGTTTAGTAGAACTTTAATAAGGTTTTAAAAAATGTCTCCATTCAGAGAGTTCCCAAGTTTTCTGCCACGGGCTTATGCTGCGAATGGCACTCGCTAATAAGTTTGCCAGGCACTTTGCGTACGTCATATATCTACTTATACGGGGTGGTTAAAAGCAAGGGTCAAAACAAACCAGGGATACATTGGATTCACAACAATAAAGGGTTTTTAAAAAGGATTATAAATGGATTACTAACGAGTCTATCCTAATTGTAGTTTATGTGACTGTACATAATGAGGGGTAATAAACGAGTGTTTTAACGCCTAATTATGTACAGCTACATAATACACTACTTTATCTACCCACATCTTATAAATCCTCAATGATGTGTTCGGGAACCATTAAAATAACTGCCATTGCACCGTCATGGCCGACTCTAGATTTAAAATGATGACCAACTAGATTTCTATAATAACATCTACTTATATGATCGATGTTATTATATATGATTTTTCATACATTATAATAACAATGGCACAGATCAAACGCTGATGTTACGTTACTGGTTGCAATAATGGTGGTCAGTATATGGTTTCCGAACACATTATACTGGATTTATGATATGGGTGTAGATAAAGGAGCTTAATATGACAACAAGGTTGTCCACCATATGTTGTATTCAAAGAGTACTCAAATTCTTCGGACACACGTTCAGCCTTGCCAGCGTTAAGGTTGACTGGTTGAGAATGCTTCATATCATTAAGTTCGCCCTTTTTACTATAAGTTCTTCTTTTGTGCAATAAAGATTAAATAAATAAATCAGACGCTATAAAGGCGCATAACTACTGGTCGTGTTGAAGGAAGGAGCCAGAGGTCGTTTGCCCAGGAGGTGGACAGGTGTGGTCAAGAAGTTATCGGGTCCACACTTCAGGCAACCATACAAAAGGCTGAAGATATAACGGCCTAGCGAGCAGTGGTTGGAAAAGTCGCCCATAGATCTCATGTCCCTCGGACATGAGTATACGACCCAGAAGAAGAAGATAATTTAGTTTAAAAACAAAGTTTTAACTGACTTCAAACCAGTAGCCAAATTGCTCCAAGTTTGCTTATAAAGGGGGGGGGGGGGGGTTGTTGTGGTCACGTTGACTTTTAGGAGGTTTCCGCAATTCACCATTTAGAGACGAAAATGTAACGGAAAAGATTAAAATAAATAACCGATTTTACGTTCTCAAAGAAGTATGATGTAAACCGAATGTCCGCCGAATAAATATTTTCAGCGTAGGTTTTAATAGAATAAACAATTTCTGGAATACGATTACGAATTAATGGCGAATAAAAGGCAATAAGTTACATTCGTCGGACAAAAATTCAACTTCAATTTCAAATTTAAATTACGGTTTAGTAATTAAACAAATGCTGTTGATCCCTGCTTCTGTGAATACCCTGTGTATTTCCTTTATTCAATTACAGTCCTAGGGTAGGGTTTTTAAACTATTCTTATAAAAGTAAAGTAAAAAAATGTCCATACAAAATATGTATAAAAACAATATAAAAAACCTATCCCAGGGTGCCGAAAGGGGGGGACAGAGAGAGAGGAACCTCCTGACTAACCACGCAGTGTCCAGGAATACCGCCATCTGTAGGTATTTGACCCTTGACCCAGACATGAGTGAGAGTCTCTCAAGATGTCGGTCGAGACTCTTCGCTATTAAATCGTTCGCCGAAACGACTATCGGGATAATGATCGTCGAATCAACATCCCACATGGCGGTTAGCTCGTGAGTCAGGTCTCGACCTAGGTTTTCGTCATGTGGAGATGGTGATGTCGACGAGTCTGGCGTTTCGATTTATCGGTCAGCACGATATTAGGCGTATTGGCTCCCTGTGTATTTATTATTATCTACAAGCGACCCGCCCCGGCTTCGCACTGGTGTATATAAGTTTATATGTATAATACATTCTTCCTCTTGAATCACTCTATCTATTAAAAAAAACCGCATCAAAATCCATTGCGTAGTTTTCAAGATCTAAGCATACATATGGACAGACAGACAGACAGACAGCGGGAAGCGATTTTGTTTTATTCTATGTAGTGAAGTAGTTCAGCGATGTCTAGTTGTACTTAGTGATCTTTGCACTTGCATGTGTGGTATATGTAGATGACATTAAGTACAATATTTTGGCACCATTATTTTTAAAGCAAGGTGCGGCGTGGGTAGGCCCTTACAAGGTGGACTGATGAACTGGTAGAGGTCGCGGGAATCCGCTGGATGCGGTTGGCGTAGGACCGGTCACTTTGGCACTCTTTGGGGGAGTCAGTGGACGTCTTTCGGCTGATATGATGATGATGATGATGATTATTTTTAAGAGTTATTGCATAATGCAAAAAGGAGTAGGTACAAAATCGAGTTGATCTGATGATGAAGTCAGAGGAACACTTCAATGGCCAGTATAAAACCTCGAATGCGCACGGATTGACAACAATGTCAAGCACTCTAACAGTTTTCCTTGTAGGCTTGTAAGTAATAAAATACTTAAGTAAGATTCATATTTATCTGATGTGAAGCTGACTGCATGACTGCCACAGGACGGCCCGCGACTATCCGTCTCTTTCTAAGCGGTCTATCTCGCCGCGGCACATTTCGCGGGCTGCCATGTGATAGCCGTGCTGATGCGCTCTGATGTTTGACACAAGCCCCCTTATTCTGTTACTTGTTTTAAGCTCACCTCAACGCTCACCCACAATTATACCTTGACACCGCGAAGCGTAGTAATTAAGCGTAGGTAGAGGTCTAGTTTCGTAACGGGTGACCGGCGGGGTGGGCCGCATTAACGCGTAGCGAATAACAGCCAAGGACACCGGGATGCTCGGTGCACTAGTGCCGGGATGTCTGCCGGCACGAGCGACACATCAGTGTCAACTGTCAACCAAATATGTTACGGATGCGATTTTTAGACATACACGGTTGCGTACATATCAAGGCTAACATCCGCGTCTGTGGATTTTGGGGTCAAACACTCAAAAACATTATCTAACAACGCGTTGTGACTGAATTACATTCGTAGCGAACAAAGCAAAACAAGCGCGTCTGTTCATTTCACTAGCTAATGATAATGACGC
Source organism: Epinotia brunnichana (assembly GCA_963854355.1). Classification (NCBI taxonomy): domain Eukaryota; kingdom Metazoa; phylum Arthropoda; class Insecta; order Lepidoptera; family Tortricidae; genus Epinotia; species Epinotia brunnichana. Next base: position 23,136,822 of record OY977952.1, read on the forward strand.
AAATCAGCGTTATTACAGGAACGAAATAAAGTTTTTTTTTGGTTAGTGGCACGCGTCGCGCCGGGCCTCTTTCTGGTTGCGGCTTGCATTAAATAGGACAACCTTATCTCCAAAAACTCCGCATCGATTTTCGTAGATGAAATTGACGCGGAACATACTCTGTTGTGAACCTAACTGTACTCAATTTGTGAAACCGATTTTGCCCCGTCACTTAACGAGAAACGACAGTTTAGTAATGTTAGTATGAATCCGAATTTTCACGTGTCACCAACAGACGCCTGTTTTTATCTGACGTCGCTGGACATAATCCCCAAATGAATCAAGCCCTATCCCCATTTGTATAACAAAAAAAGCACCCACCCAATAATCATGCGATTCTCGTTCGATCCCCAGTTTTCGTCAATTCGTTATACAACTTGAGGAAGCTGAAACGTGACTTCGAAAATAGTACTGATGCATAAATACCGGCAAGACAAACAGAATAATAAATCTGGTCAAAAGTTTCGTGCTCCGGGAGATGTGCTGCTATAAATTGTGACACAAAGCGAGATCGACGATTGTTGAGAGGGTAATTTACCTGGTGAAACTTGCTTCTTTTGGCCCGGTCGAAGGCCAATAATAACGTCCTTTAACTTGCGTTTTAATGTTCATTTTGAGCGCTTTGCTCTACAATTATTCACCTAGGTTGGAAAATCAATAAATGTCACGAATCACACAGGTATTTGATGCTCGGCCCGAAGGCAACCCAGATAGCCATTTTCAGTCGCAGCATTTTCAAAGCAGTAACAAGTCACAATGGTTTGGTAACTGCTACGGCACATTGCAACTGTGTTGTCTTTGGTTTCTACGTGTAGTAACAGTTGATACACAATGCGACCACTAAACCACTAGTAACTGTGTGTGGTCGCTGTTTCCACGCATAACGGAAACATTTGTGTCTACACACTTTTAAACACTTTGCGTTTAGTTTGTGACTAGTGTACAAACTAGGGAATAATGTGTAGTAACGGTGTGGTAACTCTGTAACCAATAAAAATAAAGTATACGCGAAGTGTAATAATGTTACGTCAATGTTTCGGAACTTGTTAACGGTAAATGACAACAAAAAGGCTTCAAGAAAACCAAAGCTTCTCAATCGTCATTTCATACTGTTCACATCTTGTCATAATTAATCAAAAAAATTGCGTTTAATCATGTGTGAGCCAATAAACGAAAGGAATAAAGCAAAACCATACAGACTCTCATCGGACTTCTACAGAAAAGTTGCAAAATTAAAGAATTTACACAACACAACCCCAAGTAAGTAAATACTGACTTAAATACTAGTAATTTTTTTAAATTCTTTTCCAAACAAATGATTAAAAATAGCAATATAAAACTAAATGGTGATCACGAACTCTACCAAATGAAAAAAAATATTACGTAATTACACTCAATAGTGGTTTAATGAGATTAGAATAATATAAGGAACATGGCACATTTAACTTTAAATTATTTATCCAGGTACATCGACTACATCGATATCATCGGCTAACAATCAAGATGATGACTTTATTGCCAAAACACCTAGTGCCGAAGTACCTGATGCCGAAGAACCTAGTTCCGAAATGCCAAAAACCCCTCCTAGTATTTGTGATGTCAATGAAATGCCGCATACAGGCGCCGAATACTGTAATGCAGATACGCTTGGATCGTCAGATTCTGACAGTGAAATGGATTTTATAAATATAAGAAATCAAATTCAACAATGGGCGCTTTAGTACCAAATTCATCATAATGCCTTGAATGAATTACTTCGTATATTGCGAGAGAATGCAAGTACGAATTTGAAGAATGTCTTACCAACAGATAGTAGATCTTTATTAAAAACGCCGAGAAGTAGCAATATAGTTAAAATGGCAAATGGAGAATATTGGTACAATGGCCTAGAAAATTCTCTAAAATATGTTTTGTCCAAAAACATTTCAGTATTACCGACGTGCATATTTGTGACATTTAATATAGATGGTTTGCCTATCGCGAGAAGCACTAAAAACGAATTTTGGCCAATATTGTGCAGAATAAAGGACATAAATATTGCTCCAATAGTTGTAGCAATATTTTTTGGGAGTACAAAACCGCCCTTAGAATTATTTTTGCGTCCATTTGTAAGCGAGCTCTTAAAATTACTTCAAGATGGATTAGTAATTCAAAACCGAATCTTTACTGTAAAAATCCGTTGCTTTATATGTGACACACCAGCAAGGTGTTTTATAAAAGGTACTGTAGGGTTTAACAGTTACCATGGATGTATGAAATGTGCAGTTATTGGAGAGTATGATAGAAGAGGTCGTCACATGAGTTTTCCTAGAACGGACATGCCTTTGCGCACCGATCATTCTTTCAGAAATCGGTTAGATCCGGATCACCATAAGGAAAAGAGTGCAATAGAAGATTTACCTATTGATCTGGTTAACGATTTCATAATTGCAGATGCTCTTCATTTATTAGATTTAGGCGTTATGAAGAGATGTTTGCTGGGCTGGACAAGTGGCAGTTATAACTTTCAAACTAAGTGGCCAGCAAGGGAAATCCAGGAGGTGTCAAGGAAGCTTATTGAAATCAAATCAACTACACCATCTGAAATTCACCAAGGAAGACTGAGGGAATTAGATTCCATTCACTTTTGGAAAGGCACAGAATTCAAGAACTTTTTGTTATATTTTGGGCCTGTAGTGCTAAAACAACATTTATCCTTGGAAGTATATCAACATTTCCTAACATTGTTCTGTGCCACTACAATTTGTTATTCTGATGCCTATATACCTTACCGTCACATCAGTGAAAAACTTTATGTTGATTACATTGAAAGATTTGCAGAAATTTACGGTCAAGACTCCTTGAGTAGCAATATTCATAATTTATGTCATGTTGTAAATGACGTCAAAAGGCTCGGTTCTCTACCTTCTTTAAGTGCATATCCATTTGAAAGTATGCTATTTAGAATTAAAAACTTGCTACGAAAAGGTAATCAACCATTGGCGCAAGTAGCGAATCGCATACAAGAACTATCAAAGTTAAATGTAGACTACAAATGCAAACAGTCATATCCTGTAGTAAAATACGAAAGCTTACTGGAAACAGGGGAAAAAGCATTTGCTACTGTCAAGATTAGTGAAAATTATTCGTTATCGAAAAACATTAAAGACAAGTGGTTTTTAACTACCACTAATGATATTATAGAAATGAAATTCGCTACTTGTAATGAGGGAAAAATAAAAATCCATGGAAGTAATATAAAAACCAAATGTAATTTTTTTGACCTACCATTCAAATCTTCATATATCAATATATATGCAACATCGCTTCCTTACGAAACTGACGTATTAAAAGAATACGATTTACAAGATGTTAAATGTAAACTCATATCTATGGTTTGCAGCAACCAAATGGTATTTTTTCCAATATTAACAACATTGGAAGTGAAAAATGTTTAGATATACCTACATAGTTTAGTCTGCACGTAAACATTTTAAGTTAGATCGAAATCTCGTTTTATTTCAATCGTTTTAATAAACTAACTCAAACATAAAATAACAACAATAATCAGATAGATTTTTTTTCAAAACATACAATCATAGAACTATCCGAATCAGTCTGTGCTTAACCCGTAACATATATCAAAGTTACTTTGATAACTTCGGTACATATACTTGTTGAAGACTACATCCTAAACGTAAATCTAATTGAATTAACCATAAGTAGAGTCATCAGTAAGCATGGTAGGTACATTAAGATTTTGGAAAGTGTACATATTCTATTTTTAATTAATGGTGTCCCTTTCAGGGACTCAAAAACTACGGCTTTTATTATTTTATAACCCACAGTTTTTCCACTATATTTTTAAAATCATTTATTCGACAGTTCAAACGTTTGTGTTTTGAGTGCCTGGTCTTTCACGAAATAATTAATATAAAAAAGCTGACGATGACAATTGACAATTTTCCTCACGTCTTAAACGGTCAATCTCCGCCGGTTTGCACGTGTTTGGCCATAATACAACCCCACCCTTTACCCAGTTACTGGGTACCAGCGATATAAATTTTTTTGAATTTTCCTCCGTCAACACAACGGAAAACGGCATTATTTTTAAACTTTGAGAACCTCTGTAAACGAAAAAGAACATGGAACCATTTTGTAAATTTAGTAACTTTGTTACTACCTCAAGTTTAACATCGTCACAATCTAGTAACTGTGTGACCACAGTATTGTTTATATCATAATTAACAGTTTTATAGTTAATACTTGCTTTTATATATATATTATTGTTATTGTTAAAAGCTTTGATTATTGTTGCAAGCTTTTGAGCTCTTTAAATGTATCGACTTATTTAAATAATGCAATATATTAAGTATCATGTTTTTTGCTATATTGGCTAAATTATGACTATATGATGGCGCGTTGATAAAATTCATCCAATATGATCAAATGACACGAAGAATTCCTTTTCCCATTGAGATTTAAACACATATTCTTAACTAATTATCACTATTAAAGCAAATACTTACGTTGTGAATTTTGTTGTAATGGCGTCTCTTCTATTATTAGTATTATTTCAAATCACCACAAAATAAAGTTAGCTTTTTCGTAACATTCCAACGAGTTCTGTCAAAATGAGTGAATGAACGAATGAATTCTGCGATGACTGGTTTCAAACTGGGAACATTGTTACCACACGGCGACAGAACTGCGAAACCAAAAGTTACTGTGTCGACTCTTCCCCAATTTTGGTAGCGGCGACCGAACAATGACGTAACAGCAACCAAACGTGTTACCAGAATCAGTTTGTTCCTACACATAAGTGTCGTAAAACTTACGTAACTGCTACCAAAAATGGTTATATGGGAAGGGCGATGAATGTAAGCAATGTAAACCGTAGATCATCTCTGGCTTAAACAGCCAGATATATAACAAGTCAAGTAAAATCATCTCTCACGTGGGGCCAAAAGTATTTAATAAACTATCAGTAAATGTAAAATGCTCGGATAGTAAGTCAACTTTTTTAAGAAAATTTAAATCGTGGCTTCTCATCCACTCTTTTTATGACATCAAAGATTTTTATGAGTTACCACAATAAGAATGTAATATGTTAACACACCTAGTTTAAAAAAATAATTTAATCTAAACAAACGATGACATGTAATATTTATAATATTATAAATAAATGACTTATGACTTATGTTTCGCAATGTTGCCTTATATCTAAATATAAATTTTATTTTTAACGAAGTTGCTTTGCAGGCAAACACTGCGAGGAAAAGCTCTTTTCTTTAATTATATGTGAAACAAAAACTCCAATTTTGCGGATTATGCTGTCCGTTGTGAAAATGTTAATAGCGGCTCTGTAATTATTTTCGTAGTTTAGGTAGAGTACCTAAATGTTGCCCAATTAAACGGTTACTTTATACGGCAATTAAAGGGCAAAGCTCTTTAGGTAGCTTTATCTTTTGCAGACAGGCATTACCAAATAAAACCCTACTTAAAGGAATACTATACGGGTCGCCCCGTCCATACAAAAAGGGCAAAATGGATCCGGGTTTGGATTGTTTTCTCCTGTAAAGTTTAACCTGTGTAAATAGTTTTACAATAACAAAATAATGAAGTATTTATGTGAGCCTGTTTTTTTTTGCTACACTGGACTGCTAGTAGTTCTGTAGACGGTGGTAATAGTACATTACTTACCTAGGACGGTGAAATAAAGTCGCGCCGTCGGAATGCCTCTCTCCTTGGAGAGGAATTGGGATTTGAGGCACGCGTAGCGGGCGATAATTGCCATTTTATAGCTAAGTGTGACGTAAAAATAGTTGATTTTTAGGGTTCCGTAGCCAAATGGCAAAAAACGGAACCCTTATAGATTCGTCATGTCCGTCCGTCTGTCTGTCCGTCCGTATGTCACAGCCACTTTTTTCCGAAACTATAAAAGCTATGATGTTGAAACTTGGTAATTAGATGTATTCTGTGAACCGCATTAAGATTTTTACACAAAAATCGAAAAAAAAACATTAAGTTTTAGGGGTCCCCATACTCAGAAAAGAAACTCAAAAAAATTGTTTTCATCAAACCCATACGTGTGGGGTATCTATGGATAGGTCTTTAAAAATAATATTGAGGTTTCTAACATAATTTTTTTCTAAACTGAATAGTTTGCGCGAGAGACCCTTCCAAAGTGGTAAAATGTGTGTCCCCCCCCCTGTAACTTTTAAAATAAGAGAATGATAAAACTAAAAAAAATATATAATGTACATTACCATGTAAACTTTCACCGAAAATTGGTTTGAACGAGATCTAATAAGTAGTTTTTTTTAATACGTCATAAATCGTAAACCGCAATTTATTTCACGGAACCCTTCATGTGCGAGTCCGACTCGCACTTGGCCGCTTTTTTAAATAATTAAACAGTGACTTGGAAATACAATTCATCTATACTTAGTCTACTTATACTAATATAGAGAGGTAAAGTCTGTCTCTACTTTGTAAGTTTGTATGCATTGGGTAATCTCCGGAACCGCATATCCGATTTCAAAAAATTTTCACCTGCGTGTAGAATGAACTTTTTGTACAGTTATAGGCTATACACCGTGGGCCTGAGGAACCCGACCAACTTTAACTATCGATTCTAGAGCCTATTTGGAGTATATAATGTGGTATAACATTTAGTCCAATTACGCATAATCGTCGAGATATAAATTATTTAAACCAAAATTAAAATTTTAAAATCTCAAGTCTAACACACCCTAAGAACGTGACGTAGGTACCTAGGTACATGGACGCGTTTAAACTATTTTAATGAATATGCTATTCGCAGTATTTCGCCGTACATCGTATTACGTCGGAGTGATTCGTAAAGTGTCGTTTGATTACTTACTTTCTCGCCTATGGATAGGATTGTCTTTCTCTCACTCAACTAAAAGTTTGTTCACAAGGAAGTGGTTAACTTTATTTATTAATTTGGTTCTAAAAAAATATTTTGTTAAAATGCTTAATTGGACCTATGTTTATATAACATTAATTAATCGTAATATCTTTAGGAGTACGCTGCTAAAATCTGTCGGGATCCTCAGGCCCACGGTGTATATTATACTATAATGTGAAAATCTATTAGAACTTCTAATTTAGAAGAGGTTGAATTTCAAAGAAAGAAACAGTTGAGAGTTGGACCACGATTTTGTTCTTTTTGTATGTATGTTGCGAACCGTTTTAAGCGGTTCAAAGTTAACATGTAGGTATCCAGTACCTACATAATGCTGAAACTGACCTCTTTTCAAGCCATTACCGACTATAGTTTCCTATAAAGCGACGTCTTTTTCCTACTGGAGCAGAATAATAGTCGTATAAATAAGCCTACACGCCCCTATCGTCATTACGCTGTAGTGTAGATGTGTTGTGTGTAGATGTTTTATAAAGGCGAACGTTAAGGTAAGTATTGAAATGGTATTATTCAGAGCAATGCCACGTATGTATGTATGTATGTAAGCACTTTAGTGTACACAAAACAGGTAATGACACTTAGTTGCAGTATCCAAGAGGCAACCAGATGGCTCGCGGTATTTTAGCTCCCAAATTGCTGTGGAACCGCCATGTGAAACCTGAACTGAGCCAACTTGGGCTGGGGCGGAAGACTGCCCAGCAGTGGGACACTCTATTGGCTAGGAAAAAAATGTTTTCACCTCACTAGCTCGGAAAGGCATTTTTGTATGTTTGATATCAATCTATTGAGAAAATCGCTTTTTAATTACATGTGAAGAAAGTAGACGTAGAACGTTAAAAAAACTATGACGTAGAACGTTAAATGTTTATTTTTGTTATTTGTATGACATATTTTTTTTAACTTTTTTAAAACTTTTTTTACTTTTTTTATATTTTTTTTTACTTTTTTTAATCTTTTTCTTATTTTCCTCGCTGTAGTGAGGTGAAAAGATTTGTGTTATACACGGATGAAAGTTATTTTACGTCTCGTGTGTTGAAACACTCGCAGGTAAAATACAACTTTCCCCCCTTGTATAACAAATAACTATTACCTATCGACTAACGGAACTTTGTTCTATGCTGTGTTAATTAGTATGCCTACTATTCTCTAGCAGGGAACCATAATATCGACCTTTAAAACCTACGCCAAAACCAAACACGAACACTAGTGGAGGAATGAGACACTCTAAGCTCTTCATAGAAGGAGTGGACTCGGGCTGGACCAGAAAACTCTGGAATTCCAGTAGGAAGCAACTCAGAATTATATCTGGGGTGTTCACAGGTCACTTCGGAGTCAAGGATCTCTTGGCCAAGATGGGACAAGCGGATAGTTTAGACTGTAGAATGTGTGGCGAAAAGAATGAGCCTATGGAACACTTATTGTGTGAATGTCACGCCCTTGCCAGACAAATAATGAATTACTTTAATTTAACGGCCTCCGTAGCCCAGTGGATAGTGACTCTGCCTACGAAGCTGGAGGTCCCGGGTTCGAATCCCGGTCAGGGCATTTATTTGTGTGTTTATCACGAATATTTGTTCCTGAGTTATGGATGTTATATATGTATGTAAGTATCTATATGTATGTATCTATTATATATATCGTCGCCTAGTACCCACAACACAAGCCTTACTGAGCTTACCGTGGGCCTAGGTTGATTTGTGTAAGATTGTCCCGTAATATATTTTTTTTTTTTATTTATTTTTTTATTACTTTCGTAACGGCTATCCGCAACCAAAGGAATTCAAGGTGCTCCCAGTGAACTGCATCATCCGTTTTGAGGTAATGATGGAGCAAGCCTGGGAGCAGGCATAAAGGAGAGGGCAAATGCACAAAAGATCCCACTGCTGGGTTGCAGTGCATCCGAAAGGGCCCTCACCTAGATAAGATAAGATAAGATAAGATGCCTACCATTTGCTGCACACAACTGGCTAAATTATATTTTTTCCATATGCATGTTTATGATGTTTCAACTAGTCTTTAACTACTATTACGAGTATAAAACGTAACTAAAGCTGTTGTATATTTTTTTCCGATGGCATTGTTGTCACTTTTTTCGTAATTGTATTTAAACCATGTAGTGAGAATGCCTACGGAAATAGATTTAAATATTTAAGTATAACTTCTTTTCTCTTTGTACAGTCACCGGCATCAATATATGATGAATCAAAGGCCGCAAAAATATCTGACACGCTCTTACGGCTCTAGGAATAGAGTTGTCATCAGATATTTTGGCGGCCTTTGTTCCATCATATATTTATGCCGGTAACTGTACTGTATATTAAAAAAAAACAATAAGGAAAATAAAATGAATGAAAGCAATAAGGAACACAAGGTGTAAACGTATTTTTAGCGTCGACTTTACTTACAGATATCATACAATAGTGTGTTATGTGGACAACACGTAAGTGTGTTCCACCGAAGCATTAGAGTTCTAAGCTTTTCTAAACTTTCTGAATGGAAACCTGTTGCCAACCTGTAGTTACCAACTGTTATATAAACTACTATGTAACAATAGCAAACTAACGGAAAATATAGTTCAGCTTTGCAAACCAATGAATTTAAAACTTTCGTGAATTATGTTTAATGCAGGCAAATTCACGTTTTAATTGCAACTGCAGGACACATGTTTAGAATCCTTCAGGATTCTTTTTAGGGTTCCGCAGCTCGATAGGAAAAAGCGGAACCCTTATGGGATCACTTTGTTGTCCGTCCGGCCGTCCGTCCGTCTGTCAAGACCCTTTTTCTCAGGAACGCGTGAATGTATCAAGCTGAAATTCATGTCTACTGACCCTTGAAGCTGTGAAAAAATGAAACTTTTAAGCCAACGCAATCAAAAGATACAGCCGTTTATGCAAATTTTCGAAATTCTTAAGGGAAACAAAGCCTACAGGGTACTTCCCGTGAACTCAGAATTTTGATATTTTGTACGAAGCAACGTCACAGGTAAAGGAAAAATTGCTAAAACCGTTAAATTTTAATTACATCACTGAAAATTTATATCCAGTATAAACTGACACGCACGAAGTATGTGAATACATACTTTGTGAGTGTCAGTTTATAGTGGACTTAGTTCTATTGTACGGGGTGGTCCGGAACCCTCGGTGCGCGAGTCTGACTGGCACTTGACCGGTTTTTAGGGTTACGTAGACAAATGGCAAAAAACGGAATCCTTATAGATTCGTCATGTCTGTCTGTCTGTCTGTCCGTCCGTATGTCACAGCCACTTTTTTCCGAAACTATAAGAACTATACTCTTGAAACTTGGTAAGTAGATGTATTCTGTGAACAGCATTAAGATTTTCACACAAAAATAGAAAAAAAAAACATTTAGTTTTGGGGGTTACCCATTCTCAGAACTGAAACTCAAAAAAATTTTTTTTATGAAACCCATACGTGTGGAGTATTTATTTTATGGAACCCTTCATGTGCGAGTCCGACTCGCACTTGGCTGCTTTTTTTTTATTATGAGCGTTCTCGTTCTCGCGGCCCCACACATACCCGACTGAACCTTTGTAATAGTTATATTTGTAATAGTTTATAGATATTAGGTACTTTGCGAATACCTTCGCTATCCATAATTTCATTTGCCATGACGCTATTGTTTGCTATTATCATCATTTGCCATAAAAGTGTTGCACATATTTAGGACAAATTATTTAAACTTTGTATACATAGAACGCTGTAGGTTAGGTTTGTTTTATAAAAATACTGAAATATTGACAGCTTCTGAGAAAAGTTAATTATAGCAAATGATGATTATCAAACGTTACAATTATGGCAAATTAAATTATGGATTTAAATAGTAACATGGCTTTGGCACTCTGTCTTGCCTCTTAAGATTGGATTTGGCTGCATCAGACTTATTCTAACGAGCGTCAGTACAACTCAACTGTTATTTTCATAGACAAAAACTTACATTTAGATCTACCTGACGTAGGAGCGAAACGTTACGTAGGAACTACGTTAAATTTTCCTGTCATTAAAAATTGTACTTCATTTCTTTCACCATAGAGTCGATATTTCCAAATCCATAACTCTTTATTAAGTGGCCAACAGCGAGCTCTGCAAAACAGAGTTGGTAACCCCCGAAGTGTTGGACTAACTTTTGTTGCATCTGTTGAAGTTCCAAAATAAACTCTGTGTGCGGGGCGGCGAAAGTTTATTTTGCAAAAAAAACTCGCATGTGGTAGTTGTGACCTTATTAAATTAGTTTAATATAAAGTTTTCAAGCAACGGACCAACTTTGCAAAATTACATACTTTATGGTTTCTTCTTAGGTTACTTTGGATAGGTCTGTTTTTAACGCATTGACACGTCTAATGTCATCATCATCATCATATCAGCCGAAAGACGTGCATTGCTGGACATAGACCTCCCCCAATGAGTGCCACAATTGGGTCTATGCCATCCGCATCCAGTGGACTTCCGCGACCTCGGGACGTTACAAATTCACACTGCAAAGAATCGCTACGCGCTACGCTCGTAGCAGATTCCGTGTTTGTCCCCGTACGTAGCGGAAAGCAACTACGGCGTAGGCGCCCGCTAGGCAGGCTCCTGGCAGTGAAATTCTTAATTTATTTATTTAATCGTATGGCCTGTGTACATAAACGTTTATGCAATATTTTTTTTAATTATAAGTCCACATTCAGTGTCCCGAGCCAAGTCAGGTGTTAAATTATACAGATCTTCTGGAGGCCCCGAGTATGAGTGCAGGGGGCAGCGTTGTATGGTGTGATCTCTATGTTTTGATCCTCCTCGCCACAGTCGCAGAGTGCGGAGTCCCACCAGCCCCACCTGTGCCGGAAATAGTTACAGCGGCCGTGACCCGTTCACAATCTGTTCAAGCGGCACCAGAGTTTGCGTGGTAGGTTGAAGCCGTGGGTTCGATGGCTTGCAAGACAGCCGCAGCTGCTTGGGTAATCCACTCGTCCTTCCAACTCTGTCTAAGGTCAAAACTTTTCAACTTTTGGGCTGGTACGCAAGCAGGATGTCGAGACTTAAGCCCTTGTGCGGAAGGCCAGCAGAAAGGCTGGTGGATAGGTAGAGACTGTTGCGAATGTATCTTGTCCGATTCTCTCATCAGTGCTTGCTGTCGACGGAGGTGTGGTGGAGCGATGTGGCTGAGCACCGGGAGCCAATGAAGTGGGGTGGATTTAATTGTGCCTAAAACACATCGCATAGCCTCATTCAAGTATGAATGTAAGATCTTCACAAATACGACTCAGATGTCTATGCCAATGTACAGTCGCCATCACATACATAGGTACACTATAGGTGTTCAAAAATATGGGCACATGCACCCTAATGCCTTGAAAATAGAGGTGTGTTCCGATGTTTGTGACGTGCTTGTTTGCTCCGATGTATGTGATGGCGACTGTACCTACCCCTCCTGAGGAAACACCGAAATACCAGACGTTCTAATCGATTAGACACTAGTCTAAAGTAATCACGCTTTTTACTTAAAAATTCTCAGAAAAAAACAATTTACTCACGCAACACTTCGCTTTTATAACAATTGGCTACTTTCCAAAAATTTTATGTTCCGTAACAAAGTTGGTCAAACAGTACACTTATTTTTTATGATTTTATTCGTCCCTATTTTTAGAAAAGAACAAATGTCTGTATGCGACGTACTACAATTACAGCACAAACAAGGCAAAAATCAGAGTAAAATGCAGATATTGATAGTAACCTCAAATTGAACGACTCAAACACGAATGTTTGTCACGAATATTTGTTCCTGAGTTATGGATGTATGTATATGAGTATCTATATGTATTTATCTATAATATATATCGTCGCCTCTAGTACCCACAAAACAAGCCTTATTGAGCTTACCGTGGGCCTAGGTTGTTTTTGTAAGATTGTCCCGTAAAAAAAAACACATCAGTCATAAATTATAAAGTAGCAGATAAATCGCGTAATAGAATACTAATCGTTGTATGTAAAAATAAGTACCTAAATTGCAAATTTTCGTCCTAAAATGAGTACTGCGTTTAAGCAGTTTTGTTGTTAAGCAAATTCTATTATTTTATTGAAACATAGGAATTATATTGAAAACTTTGAATTAATGTATAGGAGAGCCTTCGGGCGGAGGATAATTAAACACAACTATTAACAGGTCTCCTATAATTCAATGAATATACTGAATTAATTATGTGACAACTAAATTACATAAAAACAACATTCACATGACATCCATGACATCGCTCCAACTCCATGACCATAGACAGGTGGCTGGCCGCCACACTACTCCCCCACCAAGACCGTTGCTTGCTACGGTCGATAGTCACGAAGATGAGCCGGGAAATGCACGGAACGACCACTGCGCGTTCTTATGGCTCCGACAGGCTCAGGTTGAATCAGCGTATTGGTGGGAGCAGCTACTTGGAGCTCAGACTCTAAAGGAAAACTCGATGTAGCGTCGGAATCAGTCCGGTCGTCATCGATGGCTATATATGCTGGCTTGAGTCTGTCTACTGTAACAGTGTTTGTCTTCCCTGCGATGTCAATCTTCAATGTTTTGCTTGCTCTGGCAACAACCTTATACGGCCCAGAGTACGGCGATTCTAATGATCCCTTTGCAGGCCCCTGACGCAGGAACACATATTCTGCAGAACTGAGACTTTTTGGGATGTAGAAAGCTCTCTGAGTATGACGTGAGCCTGGTACTGGATTGATTTTGGCTATATGATTGCGCAGTCTGGCTACAAAGCTTGAGTAGTCCACTGGAGTGTTCTCTGGAGCCTTGAAGAAATCACCCGGTAAACGTAATGGCTCGCCATAGACAAGCTCCGCTGCCGAAGATTGGATGTCTTCTTTCCACGCGCTGCGAATCCCGAGCAGCACCAGTGGCAAGGCCTCCACCCAGTTAGTATTCGTGTGGCACATTATGGCTGCTTTTAACTGACGATGTAGACGCTCAACCATTCCATTACAAGCCGGATGGTATGAAGTGGTTGGCCGGTGTTCAGAGCCGAGGATGGCGGATAGACTCCGGAAAAGTTCGCACTCAAATTGTCTGCCTCTGTCTGTAGTGATTCTGGTCGGACAGCCAAAACGAGCTATCCAGCCGGTTACGAAGGCTAACGCGCAGGTTTCTGCAGTGATGTCTGGCAATGGATATGCCTCAGGCCAACGCGTGAAACGGTCGATGATCGTGAGGCAGTATCTGAAACCACAAGAAAAGGGTAATGGCCCTACTATGTCCATATGAACATGTGAAAATCGATGGGATGGAGTCGAAAATGATGCAATGGGAGAGGAAGTGTGGCGTGTGATTTTATTCCGTTGGCAATCTGTGCATTCTCTCGCCCACAAACGGCAATCCTTTTTTATACCTGGCCACACGAATCTTTGTGATACCAGCCGGACTGTTCCTCTCACGCTCGGGTGACTAAGTCTGTGCACTGCGTCAAACGCTTTTCGCCGAAAAAACTCAGTGATATATGGCCTCGGATTAGTAGTTGAAACGTCGCAGTAAACCTGAACGTTAGAGTCAGGTACATTCAACCTTTTCAGGCGTAGTCCTGTGCCATTAAGCAACAATTGATGAAGCTCACTGTCTTCGTTTTGGGCATGTGCCAGGGCTTTGTAGTCGATCGTGTAGTTTCCAATCTCTTCTACCCTCGACAGGCAGTCGGCGACAACATTCTGTTTCCCTGCCACAAATTGTATATCTGTTGTAAACTGTGAAATATAGTCTAAATAGCGAAATTGTCTGGGTGAACATTTATCTCTTACTGTGGTGAATGCGTAAGTCAGGGGTTTATGGTCGGTATAAATGGTGAATGGTCTGGCCTCGACCATGTGACGAAAATGACGAATGGCATCATAAATGGCCAGCAGCTCCCGGTCGTAAGGACTATATTTTTTCTGCGATGGTTTTAGGCGTCGAGAAAAGAATGCCAGTGGTTCCCATGCTCCAGGTGCTACTCGCTGTTGCAGTACAGCTCCGATCGAAGAATCTGATGCGTCGGTATGGATGGCTAATTCAGCATTTGTTTGAGGGTGAGCTAAAGTAGCCGCGCGGGAAAGACCTTTCTTGCAAGACTCGAACGCTTCCATCATTTCTTGTGAAAACTCGATCTCCTGCGAGGCCTTCTTTTTCGGCCCCGATAACACGACGTTCAAAGGTGCCTGCAGAGCTGACGCTCCCGGTACAAACCTCCGGTAAAAATTAAACATTCCAAGAAACCTGCGCAGTTCCTTGACAGTTTTGGGTGCAGGGTAATCTAACATTGCTTGAACCTTAGACTGAAGAGGTTGGATTCCTTCAGCGGATACTTCGTGTCCCAGAAAGGTGATTCTAGCCAACCCAAATTCGCATTTTGCGGTATTAATTAGAACGCCGTAGTCTTTCAGCCGCTGGAATAGGGTATGCAGATGCTGCTGGTGCTCTTCTTCATTGGATGAGGAAATCAGGATATCGTCCAAATACCCGTAGCAGAAGTCCAAACCTCTTAGCACTTCGTCCATGAATCGCTGGAACGTTTGCGCCGCGTTTTGGAGACCAAACGTCATATACGGGAACTGGAACAGGCCGAAGGGAGTTACAATGGCCGTCTTCGGGATATCAGCTTGGTTTACCGGTATCTGATTATATGCCTTAACGAGATCGACCTTTGAGAAAATTTTGCTTCCGGTCAGTTGCTGCGTAAAGTCTTGAATATGGCGTATTGGGTACTTGTCTGGGATGGTGCGCGCGTTTAGAGCGCGATAGTCGCCGCAAGGTCGCCAGCCGTCATCTTTTTTTGGAACAAGATGGAGTGGGGACGACCAGGGACTTTCAGACCTACAAGCTGTTCCGCTCTCCAGCATAGCTTCGAACTCCCTCTGCGCGATCTTCAAACGATCTGGGGGAAGGCGTCGTGGTCTGCTTGCAACTGGTGGTCCGGGTGTTGTGCGTATGTGGTGTACTGTATTATGCTTAGGCTTGGACTGTATCCCAGCGGGACGAGTGATGTCTGGGTACTGACGCAGGATATCGTGATAAACGGATTCTCCTGACATAACTTTGACCGAAGCTATAGCTTCCGCTGACGGGTGCGCTGGAACCGTGACGAAGGACGTGGTGCAGTTATCTATCAGGCGCTGGTTTCTACAGTCAACTAAAATGTTGTAGGATGACAGAAAGTCAACACCGATAATTGGCTTGGACACGTCGGCAACGACGAACTTCCAGCTGTAGGTACGACGAAGTCCCAGGTCTAGTTGTAAATGTACTGAGCCATATGTAGGTATGATCGAGCCATTAGCAGCGAAAAGTTCATAATTCGATTTTGTGCGGGTCCCTCTAATCATTGTGCGCGGATACACGCACAAATCTGATCCTGTGTCTACTAGGAAGAGAGCTTTAGAGGTGTGGTCCGTCACAAACAGGCGGCCCGGCGTAATATGGCAGACGCTGGCCGCTAATTTCGGCTGCCGCGGAAGTTTTCCGCTCCTGGGTGGCTGCAAGGCCTGGTGCATCTAGTAGCTCTATCGCCAAATCTGTTATGGTACCAGCATATTGACGTGTCCCTCGGTCTTGATGCGGAGCGTTCTCGATGGGCGTTTACAAATGGCGCTTGACCTCTACCACGGGAATTGAATCTCGATCCGTGTGCTTGGTTACCATACTGCACCTTTAGGGAAGCCACCTCTTTAGTAAGCTCCGCCATGTGTCTTGCAATCTCTGACATCTCTGTGACATGTTCACCGCTTTTCATGGCATGGACGTGCAGCGGCTGAGGGACAATATCATTTACTCTGTCCGCTGATACGGCCAACTCGTCCAATGATGCCTTGGTTTGAGACGCGATAAGAGCCTGTAAGTTGCCGGGCAAACGGCTGGACCACACGGTTTTCAAGAAATCCTCGGGTATTTGTTCTCCAGCCAGCGTGCGGAGGTGTCGCAAAAATTGGGATGGCTTTCTATCACCCAGTTCTTCGTATCTCAATAATTGAAGGAACCGTTGCTCTTTTGACACCGACAGCCTTGATATAAGTGCCGACTTAATTTGGTCGTATTTCATGACCGCTGGAGGGTTACTTATTATATCTTTAACTTCTACGGCATACTTGTGATCCAACTGACCAATAATGTGATTAAATTTCGTGGCGTCTGCGGTTATTCCGGACAGATCAAACTGAGCTTCCATTTGTGCGAACCATAATGCAGGTTCCTCAGGCCAGAAAGGCGGCGCTCGTACCGTTACCTTGCACACCATACTTGGGTCTTCCTTTACGTTTTCTAGTGGCATTTCGGTTTTTGTATTTATAATATATTATGCTTGCGAATTAGTTCAAAAACGGGGTCACCAATATAGGAGAGCCTTCGGGCGGAGGATAATTAAACACAACTATTAACAGGTCTCCTATAATTCAATGAATATACTGAATTAATTATGTGACAACTAAATTACATAAAAACAACATTCACATGACATCCATGACATCGCTCCAACTCCATGACCATAGACAGGTGGCTGGCCGCCACAAATGCTTGGTAGGATTTAAATGAAAAATCATATTTTATGAATCTTTTCAAGATTTGAATATTTTTTCTATAATTAACAATTTATTGCGATATTTTGACGGTTTACGATCAGTTAACTTGTTAAAAAACTAAAGTTTTAACATGAAGCTACTACCCAATTTAAGTCCATAATTTAACTCACGTCTATTACAATTAATCAAGTATTTTGTTCCCTGAAAGTTACTAGACCGAAAGGGTAAATTAAATTGGCAGTCTATTTCTAGCACTCAAGTTTGGATTTTGTATAATTGGTACCTACGTTATAGGTAAATCGAGTACGGTATTACTGAATATGCCGCCGTCGTTGTCGATTCCTCATCATTATCATATCAGCCGAAAGATGTCCACTGCTGGACATAGGGCTCCCCCAAAGAGTGCCAAAGTGACCGGTTCTGAGCCTACCGCTTCCAACGGACTCCCGCGACCTTCATCAGTCCACCTTGTGGTACTACCCACGCCGCGCTCTCCGGTACGTGGTCGCCACTCGAGAACCTTTCCGTCGCAACGGGCATCGGTTCTACGTGAAATGTGCCTGAAGCACAATTGAAGAGTGATTTTGAAGGTGAATAGGTTGAGATAGTGCTGATCCTTTCCCATCATGGGTCCAACAAAATGATGCTCCAAAATGAAGAGATTAGGCGTCCTTCCCATCCTGGATACACCAATGAAGAATGAATGAATGAAGATGAATACTTGACCATGTAAGGCTCCGTCCCGGACACCTCACCTCCTGACCGCCGTCGCAGCAGCTCTGCCCCTGGAACCGCCCGTCGTCAGCCAGTCCCCTACCCAGCCGTCGTGGCTGGGGTCTATGAAGGTTTGGGCCACCACCGAGTGAACACGCTGCTTCCCATCACCGCGTCACTCGGAATGAAGATTGAATGAAACCATATTGATTTACCACTTGATGTATTATTGCACACACTTGATACTACATGATAATACTATGAAAATACACGACTTGACCCTAGTCTTAATTAAAGAGGCTTTCCTAACCTCAAACCATGCGGCTACATGTCGGTCCCGATTTGCAATGAACGAGATTACATGATAATACTATGAAAATACGCGACTTGACCCTAGTCTGGGCCTTCAGCCCTGAAAAGGCTTTCCTAACCTTAAACCATGCGGCTACATGTCTTGACCGGTTTGCAATGAACGAGTCATCTTGAAACTCTAAAGATACAGTTCTCTCTGCCGAGCGGGGCGGTGCTAGTGTCGCCCTCTAGTATTGAATAAGACGTACTAGAATCGACCTTTGACAGCAGAGTGATCTTGATTTATGATTATTTAATAACCAATTTTAGATTTTACCAAAACCTGTCCGATTTGCTTGAACATTCCCTCCGCCCGCCGGGAAAAGATAAGCTGAATACTTGGAAGCCACTATGAAATATGACATTGAAAATATAATGATCCTATGACTCAGTATGACTTGTGATTACAGACACACATGTTTGAAATAACATTGTTCATATAAACCTATTTGAGTTATGATGTAGCATCTTATACCAAGAATACATCCTTATGAATAACATGAAGCAATAATATTGATACCTATACACTCATAGCATACTTTCCACATTATGTAGTAGTATGACTATATAGACTACATACATAAGTACATGAGTAGGTAAGGATATTGACCTAATCCTGTACTGACACAATGAAGTAATATCCATGACACATGACATGAGAAATGATATTGACATTTGAAGCAATTATATGTGACTTAACATATATGACATGAGAAATGACAATGACATTTTATACACCTTAAGTCTAATATGAATCAGATTGAATACCTAGTTAATTTACACAAATTAACTACTGATTGAATAAGCTCTCCAATTTGAGTATTTATTCTGACCGATCTGATTACACCTTTATCTCATTAAACAATGAAATACCAATTGTATTGATTTTACTAAATAACCAATTGAATTGAATTGACTTAATAACTTAACCCCATAGCCAACGAATAATTATACCTACCAGTTATTACGTGCTTGCAAGGTAATAAGGTATTATCCCATAGTGACATATGTCGTGACCATTGAGGTATTGATGACCTCCCTGTCATTGATTTGAACCCAATTAAGTCATTGACCCGTTCTGACCTTATCAATGATAACAACCTAGACGGTTACATACCTTGTGAGTCGCAGTGAGCCCTCTGTGCTCACCTAAAGTGAACCGCTTTCGTACCTGAATAACGTCTCACAGCTGTGACCTCATCAGCTGGAAGATCATCCATGATTGACGGCTAAGTCCATGCGTTGAACCTGGTACATACCTACTTAGCATATAGCTATACTCTTACCTGAGTATGCATGAGTGTGTTCGTCGCTCCGTGAGAACACTTTATGATAGTGTCACTTTATGTGTGTATATCCTTAGGTACACCATACCGTTGCTTCTTACCATAAGACAGCCCTCGTTTCCGCAGTCGTCCCTGACTCGGATATATAGCTATACTCTTACCTGAGTATTGCATGAGAGTGCTTGTCGCTCCTCGAGAACACTTTATGATAGTGTCCTATTATCCTTAGGTACACCTTACCGATGCTTCTTACCATAAGACAGCCCGTGATTCCGCAGTCGTCCCTGACTCGGATGAAATGCTGTTCACCTACGAACACGCTGAGCGTCTGTAGCTTTACAGAGCATTCCGTCGTAATAGTACAGCCTTAGTACTACAACTTACCTTAAATTAATGTAATACCTATTCTACTTAATATACTACCTATACTACGTACCTACCTACCTATACCTATACTTAAATCCTAAACCAACATATGGTTAGTTACCTAATATGTTTACCTACATATATTGTGTAACAAGTTGAGTGACCTGAATAAATTAAATTGAATTTTATTTTATTTTTTCCTACATGTCCAATGTGAATATCTTTTCTATATTAGTCCAGCTGAACCATGATAACACGTCGCTGCTACCAGGCCGGCGTTAAGACTCTCAGAGTTCTCAGAATCCTCAAGCCTCTGCCTCATGGCTTCACAGCAGAGAAACTAAATGAGCAGTGTTGAGTTTCCGTTTGGAAATGATGCGCTTCACCTTAAGTGACGCGACCCTTGCCTTGACTATGAGAGGTCCCAACATAACATAATGTTGCCTGACGTGATATGACAATGAGTGTGACCCTTGATTCCCTAAAACCTTGATGAATATTTTCCGAATATTTCCTATGATCAAGCCTAATGATATACTATTTAATACTCATATGACGAACATTGATGAGTACAGTGAAATGAAATGAAGCTACCATCAATGTGCCTATTAACATTGACATTTTGTATCTGACTTGAGTCTGATTTGAATCTGACGTGGCTCTGATTTGACTTGAGCATGTTAGACCAACTTGAGTTGACTTTGACTTGACATGAATTGAATTTATTTTGAATGAATTGGTTTTGAGCATGAACCTGACTGACGTTGAATTGATTTTGATTGAATCTGACGTGATTCTGATTTGACTTGAGCGTGTTAAGCCAACATGAGTTGACTTTGACTTTGAACTGAATGAATTGATTTTGAGCATGAACCTGACTGACGTTGAGCATACTCTGTGATGCTGTCCAGCAACGCCCGTGCTGAATGTATATGCCTGGTGCCTAGAACCAAACCTGAGTTCCTCGAAGGTGATCTAAGCCTGCCTCGCCCTTGCCTCCCGCTGTGGACGTGGCACATGTCCACCAACTACTGATGAGTTGGTCCTGGTACCCTGGGCGCCGACGCTGCCCTGGCGCGCCATATATTTATTATATTGACCAGCACTGGCGACTCCCGTCGCGTTGACCTACTCGGCCTGAGGTGCCAACTGATGAAATTGTGAATCGTTCTTGTCCTGACTCACCCTGTGTATGACAGCTCGCCCTTTGACCATGACGCTGCTGACATAGCATTATCCTTGCTGAAACAGAATGAGCTCTGGGTGTGTGTCACCTGACTTGATGAGCTGAGTGGGCCTTCAGCAGTCTCCCTGACGCTGCAGGCCTCGGTGCATCTCCAACCCGACGCACTCGTTTAGGCGGCGGTGGCTTCCTGCCCCTTGCTGCTGACGTCCCTGGAGCCTCCGCTCTGTGCACCCGCACTGATGTCCGAAGTCACGCGTTGCAGCATGCAACACTGCTTAACCAGCAGCCGCAGCCATTGCTGCACCGTGGGCAGGACCTCGAAGTCACTGCCATAGCGCTCCTCGTACTCTGAAGTAATGCTCACCAGCACCACTGAAACATGACATCAACTAACAAGTATGACCCCCTTGTCACTGGCATGAGCCTGAAGTAATTACTGACACCTAATTACTACCACTTTCACCTCCCTGTGAGTGGTGCCCATTGACTGTCCAATGTCCACTAACATTGGTACCTAAACTGACCCCTGATAATGAATGATGATAACATTTACCAATTACCAAGCATCCGCAATAACTGATACACCTGTCAGTTTATTATGATGACCCTTGACCAATACACCCTGTATGTCTACACTGTATGAATTTACCCTTATAGATCAGTGCAACAAAAGATAAACATATCAGTTTATAAAGATGACCCTTTGACCAATACACCCTGTATGTGCACACTGTATGATTTTACCGTTAATGATCAGTGCAACAAAAGATAAACATATCAGTTTATAAAGATGACCCTTTTCCATTACACCCTGCATGTGCACACTGCATGATTGCACCCTGTTTACAGTGCATGAATTAAATGAACCACCAGCTTAATGATGTGAATAACTACCTTTTGTGTCTTACTCAAACTGCCAACAAACAAAGTTATATTTTATGACCTACCTTTGTTGACAACAATGAATGATTGAGTTGTAAACATTGAACTTGAATTCAAATAATCACTGTTTGAATCAGTTATATTTGGTGAGGTATTTACATTTGTTCATACGGAACTTACAAATGAATTATTTTCAATGACTGACTAACCTCAAATATTGACCCATTTGCAAATGTAATTACGTAAAGGTATTTGACTCACCAGTGTTAATTGAATATGAATGCACTGTTTTACCAATAACTCGTCACGAGTTGAGACTTAAATACACTTAATTGTCGGTAATAAACATTGCACCGCGTTGACGTTGACTATGACCTGTTGATTATGTAGACCAATGACTTGCTTGACGTTGACACTTGAATTGACAGTTCATGAGTTGTCAATCGCGTTTCGTTCCGATTCGATCCGATGTCACCCGAGGACCGTCGACTGAACGTATGACCGATTGATGTTCGTGAATGTTCGTCCCGGCCCGATGTTGCCCGAAGACTGAACGTATGACCGATGAATGGAATGTTGACCGGTTCCCGTTGAATGAAATGTGCTCGCTGTAACGATGACGTGTTGCATATACATTATACCTATGACGCGGTATTCTGATGCAATAATTGTCCAAAATCAAAATCAAAATCAAAATCAATTATTTATTCTGCAAATAGGCCACAAGGGCACTTTTACATGTCAAATGGTGTTCTACAATATAATATTAATAATCTTACACAATAATCATTTTAAAATTGCAGATTTTAACTAATTAGTACCTAAATGGTTACAAACTAAATGTCACTGAATGAAAACTAGAACAATCCAAAATTGTAAAATATTATCAAATACATTTGATATAAGGTCTGTATCAGAATTAACAATAAGTTTATGATATAATTTAGTACCCCAGAGATGTATAATGTCTCTGAGCATCCAAATACAATTAATAATTATTCTAATGTTCTTGTAGAGATGTATACTGTCCCTAAGCGTTAAAACAGAAAAAAAAGGATCATTAATGTAATATTGTCAGAGATGTACAGGGTCAATAACAATAAAACGTGTCAAGAACAGAATGATGTCTCTCGTCAAAATAATGATAATAACACTAGTATTTAGGTAGTTACTATGCCCTTGCAAGCATGAACAGACCGGACTCCACAAACAGCACCCGATCACGAGTATGACGCATATCTCAGCCATCGCCTCCCTCAACCATATGTTAGGGAAGGTGGCGACCCGATCAACGACGCCACCGTAAGCAAAGCCCTTTAAGCGAGCATGACATATTCAAGCCACACTGGACATTGATAATAGCAAAGATTAAAGCTACTTGTTCGGCGAGAAAAAGCATTACGTGCTCTCATGTTACATAAAACGGAACAGCTATTTCCGGTACTTATAATAATTACAAAGGTAATACGCCAAGACAATCATACTCGAAGGTATATTAATTCTAATACAATTTGACTGCTACTGGCTTAAAGGCATTTTTGTCGTTTATGAAATCGTTGACATTATAATACGCCTTGCTTAGCAAATATTTTTTTATATGAGACTTAAATTTACTTAACGGCAAATTAACAATTTCGGTAGGTATTTTATTGTAAAAACGTATACAGTTCCCCACGAACGACGTGCTAACCTTGCGAAGACGACTGTACTGCACTGCGATCTTGTGTTTACTTCTGGTGTTGTAGTGGTGGATATCACTGTTGAGATTTAAGTCCTGAAGGTTTTTCCGCACATACATAATATTCTCAAGAATGTATTGGCATGCTACAGTAAGAATATTTGCCTCCTTAAATTTGTCCCTGAGAGAATTTCGGGCTTTTAGTTCGTAGATGGAGCGTACAGCTCGTTTCTGTAGCACGAAGATGGTCTGGATATCAGCCGCTTTTCCCCACAACAGGATTCCGTAGGACATAACACTGTGGAAGTAACTGTAGTACACCAGCCTGGCCGTCTCAACGTTTGTTAACTGTCTTATACGTCTTACTGCATAGGCTGCAGAACCAAGTTTGCCGGCAAGGGTGTCGATATGCGCATGCCATTGTAGTTTTGAGTCCAAGGTGATGCCTAAAAACACTGTTCTATCTTCAAATTCCAGTTCATCGCCCTTTAATTTGATCCTGGTATTGTTTACGTGCTTGACATTAGGTAAAGTGAATCTGATACACTTTGTTTTCTTGGAATTTAACAGTAAATTATTTGCTGTAAACCATTCCACAACAGTGTTGAGCGCATCATTAATATTATCGAAGCTTGTCTCTTTCCTGTCTACCTTGAAAATAAGCGACGTGTCGTCTGCGAATAACACTATATCATGCTTATCTTGCACCACATTTGGTAGGTCATTGATGTAAATCAGAAACAAAAATGGACCCTGAATCGAGCCTTGAGGAACACCAAGAGCAACAGTTGTCCCCGCTGAGTGCATCCCGTTGACGACTACTCGTTGTGTTCTCTCAGAAAGATACGATGATACAAGATCAAGAGCACCGTTTTTAATCCCATAATGTCTTAACTTTCTGATTAAATTCTCGTGATCAACGCAATCAAATGCCTTTGATAAATCACAGAACACTCCAATAGCATCTTGAGCCTCTTCCCAGGCTTCAAAAATATGTTTAATTAGTACCACACCGGCATCAGTGGTAGAGCGACCCCTAGTAAAACCGAACTGATTGTTATTGAACAGTTTATTACAATTAAAGTGAGACATAAGCTGATTAAGGAGAAAGTTTCCGAACGCACTCGGGTGTAAACGTCAAAAACAAGTAGCGTATAAAATAATTATGTTTTTAGTGTAAAATCTCAAAATTTGTATAAAATAAGTAGTCAAAGTGATCCGCAGTGAATGATTTAGCTGTGAAAATGTTATCTGGAAGTTATATGGACCACAAAGGTTAGAAATTGAGAATAGCAGAAATGACAGTTATGTCAAAGGATAACGTATAAAATTTGAAAATACGTAGTATTCTACTGTGTGAATCCTGAAGTTCGCCTGAATTTTTCAAGCAGGGGAGTATTGTTTACGTAATAATTACCTTAAGTTAAGTATAAGTGAATAATTAGTCATCAGAATATAACCTCTTTGTTGCTTTTGTACCAAAATTTAGAAAACCAAATATAGTTTATAACACTAGCTTGACAAAGTAAACCTAGACCAAATTAGTGCACAGTCATTTGTTTAAGTGAATATACGTTGAATTTACCGTGGTCAGTGTGCCTAAAGCTTACTTAATTTAAGGATTTTGTTAGATTTTGAGTCAAATTTAACTGTAGTCACAATTTTACAATTGTAAAGCATAGACCTTGCTACAAGCCTTTGACATAAAGGTCTAGTCCGGATATCAAACATTTTGAATATGTTTTCAGCCAACTACACCAAAGCGGTTACACGCAAAGATGCCAGAGATGCTTTAATAAGCAAACTACAGCAAACTCAGAAAGATCTCAAATCGGCCACAGAGCTAAATGGAAAGCTCCTGCAGGAAAGGGATGAGAGTGAAGAGGAGGTCTTGCAGGTCATCAGGCTGAACACAACCCTCAAAGCAGAGCTCGCGAAGCAAGATGTTGTGTGCAAGGACCTCATGGCTGACCGGGATGAACTTCAACTCTCCGTAGACCGGTTCCAGCAGTGCCAGGAGGTACATGAGCAGGCATTGCAACATATCCGGGACCTGGAGCAACAGCTGGAGGAAGTTGAGGCAAAACAGATTTGCAAGTATTGTTCCGGACTGGCTGATAACAATTTAAGTATACTTGCTGAACTAAATAGTTGTTGTGAGATAGACATACTGCATGATAGTATTATAAGCCTCCCAGTAGTTGAAACCATTGATCTGACCAGTTCTGTTTGTATAGGGAGTAGAATTGATCAAAATATTATGATGAGAGGATCTAACAAAGTTAAGAAATATTTGAGATTAAGAAGATTTATTAAGAAATCTAAGATATTATTGAAACGCCATAAAATGTGTTTCAAAGCAGTTTCATCTAGATATAATTATGCAGAGTTGAATGATCAGCTCTTAAACTGTCAAATGGAACTAGACCAGGCAGTTATGGAATTAAATAATCGCACCGAAGAACTTACATCATTAGAAAAAAAACTCGAGGACATTAGCGGCAAGCATGAACACTCAAATAATACCTTACAGGAGTACATACGCTTTATGAATTGTGTTCTAGAACCGGGGAGCGGCATACCATTGCACTTCGAGTCGCTTCGAGCACCGGGCCGTCCCTCCGGGTCATACCACGCCACCGCACCTGTCATCCCCGCGCCTGCACCGCGTGTGACGCCATGGCCGCCGCTGTCGGGCCGAACTGAGCCTACACCACCGTCACCGCAGAGCCACGCTGAGCTGGAGCACCCGATGCTGAGCCACACCGAACCGGAGCCGCCGCCGACGAGTCCCACGGAGCAGGCGCCGCCCACGACGAGCCACACCGCGCCGCCCTCTCCTCCCGCGCCCGGCCGGCCGCGCCGCACCGTGGTGTACACCGACCAGGTGGGCCGAGGCCTCGGGGCGCTGCTGGCGGGCCGCTTGACGCAGAGGGTGACCAACAACTGTCTGTCGGGGGCCTCTGTCGATCGTTTGGCCTCGTGTATTGCCGCTGACGACTTCGATTGCGATTCTACACTAGTAGTGTTCATAGGAGATACTTTAGGATGCACCAAGCGGGACCTCATCAAACTATCTGAGACTTTAAGTGAAATTGACCAACGAGGGGTAAGCAAAATTATTATTTGCGCACTGCCCTTTTCAGGTACCATGTCGGAGAAGGAATGTAGAAAAGTAGTTTATTTGAATTCCATATTCTTTAGACTGTCCTTGTACAGCCGTACGATTTCGTATTTTGACACGAATAAATTTATAAAACATTTTGTCTTGACTCGTAATCGTACCTATCTACCGAGGAGGTACTTACGCGATTGTGCTAAGCTTTTAGCATACAATATTTTAGACTCCGTCGTGGCTAGCACGATGTCTGATAGTTGTAAGGTAGACTACGTCGTGACTAGCACGACGTCTGATAGTTGTAAGGTAGATTCCGTCGTGACTAGCACGACGTGTGATAGTTGTAAGGCGGACCCCGTGTTACGTTTTAGTAGCGTGGGATCTAGAAGGGAGCCGGAGCCGGCCGGTAATTTAAACTGACCACTCCGACAACGCGTGCTTCTGCTTCCACCGGCTCCCAACCCCTTGATAGCTGTAACACTAGTATTCATATAGATAGTAATGTCATTAATATGGTACACCAAAATATACAGGGATTCACTAGTAAGGAACTAGAAATTGACTTGTTTATACAATGCTCAAATATCCATATTCTTTGTATAACAGAGCACTGGCTTAAGGGTCATGAATTTATGTTTAATTTTAGCAATCATGGCATAGTAAGTTCATTTTCTAGGAAGGAATGTAGGCGTGGAGGGTCTTTAATAATGGTAACACACAATTTGAAAAGTAAGGAACGTAAAGATATTGTTGACAAATCCATCGAACGCCAAATAGAGCTCTCTTGTGTTGAGTTGGATCAATTCATAATTGTATGCGTATACAGACCTCCATCGGCGGATTATAGTCTATTCGAGTCAGTTATGGATGACGTGCTCAGTAGTGTTTTTATAAGTGCAAAATGTGTTATTGTGTGTGGTGATTTTAATGTTAACTTACTTGAGAAATCGCCCATGTGTGTGAGTCTAGTGAATACTTTTAAATCGTTTAACTTAGTGAACCTGTTTTGTGAACCAACCCGAATTACAGCAACCAGTGCAACATGTATAGATAACGTTTTCAGTAATGAGGATGCAATTAATAAATCTATTATTAACAACTTAAGTTCTGACCACTGTGGACAACAAGTCTCCTTCAGCGGGAAAACTGACGAAAATCCACGAGATACTATGTGCAGACCTATTTCCGAAAAGAGATTAGATTTATTCAATCGTAATATTGCGAAACGATTACTTTATCTTCCATTTACTGAGGAAAGCCCAGACAGTTTGTATGCTCATTTGTTTAACTGTATCAAAATGGAATTTGATGCCTGTTTTAATTTAAGGAAACTTCAAAGAAAGATAAGGACTAAATTTAGCGACTGGGCTACCCCGGATATTCACGAGAAAAGACGCCGACTCTATGACTTGTACGATTCGAGAACTATTGATAAAAGGCCGGAATTTCTGGAGTATGTTAAGAACTACTCGAAATCTTTTAAGTTATTGTGTGTCGCCGCTAAAGCCGATTACTTGTCAAAAAAGATCCAGAACTCCAACGACAAGGTTAAAACTGTATGGCAAGTTATAAACAATGAAACTGGGAAACGCAAGATAAGAGACCCACACTACAGTCTACGAATTGATGATACTTTGGTAAGTTCTGACCATGAAGTAGCAGATCATTTTGAGCGGTTCTTTTCTAACGTACCTTTTGAGACCACGAAGTCTTTAAACTCATCACCAGATGTCGCTGAATCATTATTGAAAGCAAATGTAGCGGAATGTACAGAAAACTTTAGCTTCACTCACGTGACCCCTCATATTCTTGTAAAAACGTTTAAATTGTTGAACTTAAAGAAGACTGAAGATCTTTGGGGCATTTCAGTCAAAGTATTACATTCCATTGTAGAATCAATCGCACCTTTTTTAGCTGATATTTTTAATAAATGTATTGATACTGGAGTATTTCCTGATCTCATGACCCGTTCACTTATCACTGTAAATGCTACGATATTTGCCTTTTCGCGCACTGAGTTTACACTGATAAATGCAACAAAATACACAGCCTGCGATGGCCCGTCGCACCCGCTGCGTCCCGCTGCTGACCTTCGATGACCTACGCACACCGCGTTGTCACGTCGATCGAACAAGCTGCGTCCCGTCCCGGGTTTGATGCAGCGATCTGCGCTTTTCCTTGCTAGTTGCTTCCCTTCCTGGGTATGACAACTAGTGCAGATCTTCCTGTCCCGTCCTGGGTTCTGACGAAATGAATTGATCTGGCCGTGAGATCGTACTAATCCCTCCCCTCATGGGAGCCATCAAAATCAGGGAGGAATTAGGTTAATAGATTGAGATCGTGCTGGTCCCTCCCCTCATGGGAGCCACCATAAATGTTCAGTAATTGAAGTGTGAGGGGGCCCGTCATGGGTACACCAAAGATGATGCACGAAATCACTCGGATGGCCACTAATAATGAACACGATGAAGAATGAATGAATGAAGATGAATACTTGACCATGTAAGGCTCCGTCCCGGACACCTCACCTCCTGACCGCCGTCGCAGCAGCTCCGCCCCTGGAACCGCCCGTCGTCAGCCAGTCCCCTACCCAGCCGTCGTGGCTGGGGTCTATGAAGGTTTGGGCCACCACCGAGTGAACACGCTGCTTCCCATCACCGCGTCACTCGGAATGAAGATTGAATGAAACCATATTGATTTACCACTTGATGTATTATTGCACACACTTGATACTACATGATAATACTATGAAAATACACGACTTGACCCTAGTCTTAATTAAAGAGGCTTTCCTAACCTCAAACCATGCGGCTACATGTCGGTCCCGATTTGCAATGAACGAGATTACATGATAATACTATGAAAATACGCGACTTGACCCTAGTCTGGGCCTTCAGCCCTGAAAAGGCTTTCCTAACCTTAAACCATGCGGCTACATGTCTTGACCGGTTTGCAATGAACGAGTCATCTTGAAACTCTAAAGATACAGTTCTCTCTGCCGAGCGGGGCGGTGCTAGTGTCGCCCTCTAGTATTGAATAAGACGTACTAGAATCGACCTTTGACAGCAGAGTGATCTTGATTTATGATTATTTAATAACCAATTTTAGATTTTACCAAAACCTGTCCGATTTGCTTGAACAGTGCCCACTGCCACTTTAGTTTGTGGATTTGAGCAACACTATTCTGTATTTGTTGCAGCATTTGTGGTGTGTGGAGTTTTATGTTATTTCCATGAATCACGACCTCTTTCGATCCTAATATAGGGAAAGAAAATTTCAAAGTTTTTTTCCTATTGTGTTACCATTTCCCATAATAATTAGTATAGCGGTAACGCACGGTATGGAAATTTTGGAACACATTTTTGCCCCTATTAGAGCGGAATACAAGTAAGACCATGATTCTGAGTAGAAACAGATCCATTATCGTTTTACCATTATGAAGCTAATTGAACTTTTCAAAGACGCGGAGTGGGTTCACTAATAAGATTTCCAATTATTGTATTACATTATTTATAGGTAATACAATATGTCAGAGTAAGAACAAAACCCTAAAAGTATCCTTAGATATATGATTCAATTAAATACTTTAATGATTTCCACATATCATTTTTAATTAACGGGACTTAATGGGACATTCGGAAAATATACGCGATATAATTAAAATTATTTATTTACCTCTCTTGAGTCGACGAACGATGTGAAAGTAACTAGGACTGTCTGTCGATGTGAAAGTAATTGTGTCCGTCGTCTGTCTTCTCCTTTATACGCTTCAACCACTGAAACAGGTGAACATTTTATGGGTATAGTTTGAGACTCCGGGAAGGACATAGTGTTAGTTACATGCCAGAAATCAAAAGGGGAGTAGAAGTTTGTATGGGAGTGCGAGCGACGTTTAATAGCATAATTGGTATTCGTTTTTTTTACAGGCGTAGTAGTATTAATCCCTAAAGACGATTAACGAGTATACGATGGTGAAGTCGCTGGCAAATGCTAGTTATCATCATCATAATATTAGCCGAAAGACGTCCGCTGCAGGACATAAGCCCCAAGCTTGATATAACCTTTAGTAACCTTCCAAAAGGATCTCGACCCTATTACAACGCCTACGTCTGTTATACGCTCTGACAAATGCTGTCTTAGGATTGTTATGTGAAAATATCCTGACAAAAATATATCAAAATATTCCTTGTAATAGAAATGCTCCGTCTGTTAAGTAGAAGTTATTTATGCTCACGGCTTTAGTAATAAGGCTTTAGTAATAAGAGAAAAATTGGTTGTCTATAAAGTCGGTTTAAGGACGATAATTTTACGTGATAACGTCATAAAGCCGAACGCGCGGCTCAGGCGGAACGGGACAATGAGTCATACTTTCGTTCTTTCTTCGATTTATGAGACGTTATCACGTCAAAAGTGAAAGCCTTAATATGCTCAAATTCTTAAAACATGATCATGTCTTCTAAAACTCTTCCTTTCAGTCGTACAATCTTGTTACAGTGGTTTTGGTCGTGGTTTATGGTTTACTCGGTCGGTCTCCATCTTATCTTATCTTATCTTATCTAGGTGAGGGCCCTTTAGGATGCACTTCGACCCAGTGGGATCTTTTGTGCATTTGCCCTCTCCTTTATGCCTGCTCCCAGGCTTGCTCCATCATTTCCACAAAGCGGATGATGCAGTTCGCCGGGAGCACCTTGAATTCCTTTGGTTGCGGGTAACCGTTACCAAAGTAGTTCATTCTTTGTCTGGCAAGGGCATGACATTCACACAATAAGTGTTCCATAGTCTCATCCTCCTCGCCACACATTCTACAGTCTAAACTATCAGATAATCCCATCTTGGCCAAGAGATCCTTGACCCCGAAGTGACCTGTGAACACCCCAGATATGATTCTGAGTTGCTTCCTACTGGATTTTCAGTGTTTTCTGGTCCAGCCCGAGTCCACTCCTTCTATGAAGAGCTTAGAGTGCCTTAAGCCAGCCTCATTCCTCCACTCGTGTTGGTGTTTGGTTTTGGCGTAGGCTTTAAAGGCCGATATTATGCTCCCCTGCGAGAGTCTCCATCGGTGTTGTGCCTCTTGCAAGTGGTTATTGGTCGCTGCTTTAGCTATGCCGCACCACTTCAGGCGGTTTGTCATTTCCTTGAGATGTGGCCGTGGCGGTAATCACGTAACGTTCCGAACGCGCGTCGGTACAATTTAACTGTCAATTTTCCATATAAAAAGTGACATTTAGACCTACCCGACGTCACGTGATCGACCTACGTGTCTTCTATAACATTTATTTCTATTTCACTATGATGGTGAACTATACAGCCTGCATGATGGTAAGCAAACACTGTAGACATCGACGCTTTTTTTTTATTACTTATTGGGTGGCGCAGGACCGGCCATTGTGGCACTCTTTGGGGGAGGCCTATGTCCAGCAGCGGACGTCTTTCGGCTGATATGATGATGATGATTATGATTACTTAGTGGTAGGTACGCATTTGACCATTATCTCAACTGATGGTAAGTGATGATGAGATCGATGGTGTTACATGCATACCTAGATAGTGCATTTGCCTTGTGACGCCAAATCAATCACAAACGCGGTGCCAACCTCTAAGGCCCTCAGAGAGGATGTACCGTAACGTATCCGTTACTGGCCACACTGCAGGCCAAACGGGAAAAAAAAAAAAAAAAAAAAACAAAAAAAAAAAGCGGTGCCAACAAATTGTAGGGACAAGTGCAGGTCCCTAGCTGTCTTTACTATACTTAGATAGACTAGACTTGGGGGCCGATTTTTGACTTTCGAGCGCTCGAAAATTAAATAAAAGTAAATCCTACTATTAAACTCTCAAAATTACAGGCACTTACTTTCTACCGATATAATTGAATACGAGTGGTCAATATCACTCGTTTTTAAATTTTCTATCGCTGTTTCAATATAGCATTTCATAATTTTTGGCAGTTTTCGAGTGAAAGAGTCGAGCGCTCGAAAGTAAAAAATCAGTCCCCTGGTTGCTTGAAACGGAATGCGCGTAAAACAAATTGATATTAAATCAGCACCTACATACGTTTAGTCAGATACTCCCCATTCGTCATTGAATATTTGAATTTTGATTTTGGTAGTCAAACCGCCGTACGGGCGGTCACGCGTCGGCCATATTTTCTGCGAAGTAAGCGAAAACGTATTTCAAGAGGTCTATTCTAGCCCGTAGCTTCCAATACTACACACATTTTAATGTTACGCGCCCTCGCTTCACACGAGCTAACATTAGAACGAGCGCGCGAATGACATTTAAATGTGAATTGAATGGAGGTGCAGAATGATTTCTGCAATATTGCAATCTTTTCTCTTGTGTCGTGATTTGTGGGCGCTAGAAAATAGCTCACGGTATTAAATTCATGATTTAATCGTGTGTACTTTATGTACCTGCGTAATGTAAGGTATTTATGAAACAATCAAATTAATTATATGATTACTATAATTAAGGGATAGAAGCAAACACTTATCCTAAAAATATCTAAACACCAAATAAAACTTAATAACAGTTTGATTGTTTTCGCAAAAGTATTAAAAATATAGTAAAGTGGATAAAAAAAACCGGCCAAGCGCGAGTCGGACTCGCACACGAAGGGTTCCGTACCATTATCTATAAATATTTATTTAATTCTGTTTTTTAGTAATTGTTGCTATAGTGGCTACCGAAATACATCATCTGTGAAACATTCAGCTGTCAAACTATGACTGTTGTTAAGATACGGCCTGGTGACAGACGGACATACATACAGACAGACAGACGGACAGCGGAGTCTTAGTAATAGGGTCCCGTTTTACTCTTTGAGTACGGAACCCTAAAAAAGAAACCTTATGGTGCGACTCTGTCCGTCTGTTTTTTAATAACAGTTAAGTTAAATTATAAATGTCCATTACTTGAAGAACCCGGGCATATAGTCGGTGGTTTTCCGCAAAACGTAAGGTTTTTATTATGGCGCGAATGTTTACTATGGTACATTTACTACGTCAGGTTCGTGACGTCAGGAACGATAAATATCACAAAGATATTTTTATTCTTCAATTCAATTCAACTTATTTACATAACAATAAAAAATACCACGACTGGTGCAACTCCGGTCGAAACGTTTTTAAAAATATGTTAAAGCTTGAGAGTTTAAAACAGGAAACAAAAAACGAAATCTTATATTTTGCAAGCACCCACACATTTTTTAGTAGGGTGGCTTTACTTTTATCGTAAAAGTCAACATTCAAAAAGGCAATTTCGCCAAGATATTCGGTAACTTCACAACAGCCGTTTCAAAAAATCACTCCTTTGCGAACGCTGAAGCTTCAGTATCCGTCCTATGAAAACATGGACCTTTTGAATTAGGACGCCTTTTAGGCGGTGGCTAAACACTTTTACTTTATTCTAAAAGAAAAAATACCAACGCTACATATACTTACCTCTGGCTTCATACAAATCCTGTAGTGAAGGAAAACATCGTGAGAAAACCGGTCTAATCCTAACTATGTCTAGTCACCCGCTGGGTTACAACTGTTACAAGTAGGGATGTCAAGAATGTCATCACATTGGCAAATACGAACCTTTAGGCTGTGAATGTCCGAATGCAAATACGAATGTCATGGAAAACGATAAAAAATACTCATCGTCATCATCATCATCATCATATCAGCCGAAAAACGTCCACTGCTGGACATAGGCCTCCCCCAAAGAGTTCCAAAGTGACCGGTCCTGCGCCACCCGCATCCAGCGGACTCCCGCGACCTTTACCAGGTCATCAGTCCACCTTGTGGGGGCCTACCAACGCCGCGCCTTCCGGCACGTGGTCGCCACTCGAGAACCTTTCCGCCCCAACGGCCATCGGCCCTACGTGCAATGTGCTCCGCCCACTGCCACTTATGTTTAGCGATTCGGATGGTTATATCAGTTACTTTGGATCTACTGCGGATAGCCTCATTTCTGATGCGATCACGCAGAGAAACTCCCAACATAGCCCTCTCCATGGCCCTTTGGGTGACTTTGAGCCTTCTCATGAAGCCTTGTTAGCGAGGGTAACAATGCTTCCTATTGGTCTAAATTAATCACATGATACCGCTCTATGCGAGGCTTTAGGCAGTCGACAGCAACGGGCGGTCGGCGTAGCGAACGCATTGCATTCGCAAAACTATCAATGCAACCCATTCGCATATACGAATGCGAACGCGAATGGTCAGAAGGCAGTCGCTTTCATAATTACTTGTGCTTCGTCAAATCTTTGGGATTAGGTGACGAAGCAGACACCTAGGTATTCTATGATACAACCGAAAAACGCTAGTAGGACGATTACACAAATCCAAAATGATTTGACCTGTGGCCCGTTTAACGAAGCTTCAAGTTACGATTCTACATGTCTATGTCTCCTCAGTGTGGCCCGTTCAACCTTTTATTTTAATTTTAACTTCGGAAAGCGGGTTAAATTTATTTACCTTAAATTATGTTAACTTCAGGAAAAAATTGGATTAACTCTCCATTAAGGGCGAGCTGCATTAACAAGATTTATCTGGTCAGTTAACACGACAAACATGGCTCCAGAAAAAGCCATATCACAGAGCACTGTTGAACTTTTCAAACAATTAAATTGATACAATGATTCATAACTTAATTTCAACGACCGATCCTAACTATCACACTTAACTGGCTTCACATATAAAACAAACCATTTTAAATCTTTCTTCTTTTAAGGCGTAGATAAATAAATAAATAAATATTACGGGACAATCTTACACAAATCAACCTAGGCCCACGGTAAGCTCAGTAAGGCTTCTGTTGTGGGTACTAGGCGATGATATATATAATAGATAAATACATATAGATACTTATATACATATATAACATCCATAACTCAGGAACAAATATTCGTGATAAACACACAAATAAATGCCCTGACCGGGATTCGAACCCGGGGCCTCCAGCTTCGTAGGCAGAGTCACTACCCACTGGGCTACGGAGGCCGTTAAAGAGAGTATTTAATAGACGGAGTCCTAGCAACTGCCCAAAATGAATAGAGGTCAATTAACCGACTAAATTGAGAAGGATCTGAAGACTACTGAATACATCCTCAACATCTCAATTTTAGTCGTATTATATCCATGACGTCTAGTTCTTCTTATTTAAAAAAAAATGGCTTCAGTCATCATTGAGATTATTTCGCCAATGTCAAGGTTTTGCTTATAAAGCGACGTTGTACGGTAGTTTGGGCTGTCGTCAATAATGCAATCAGCGGCAGAAGCTCCGCTTAAAGCCCCTGCAGGTCGATCACGTAACGCATTGTACGAACGTCGGGTAGGTCTAAATGTCACTTTTTATATGAAAAATTGACGGTTAAATTGTACCGACGCGCGTTCGGAACGTTACGTGACTACTCCTCTGCTAGACGGTCGCCAACACGCCCTTCGACCGAGCGACCTTGGTCCGCACCGACCGTGTAGACAGTTGTTTGGAGCAAAATTTCATTACAGCGGCAAGGCGTCCACTGCTCAGCTGACCGCATCCCCGACAAAAGGATCCGTGACGTCAGTTTCAGTAAAATTTTGATAGGTGGTGACACGCAAAAAAATCCTATACGCGCTGAGGTACAGGAGATTTGACATTGTACCTCGTTGCCACTTGGGTCATTGTCAGATTTAGGTTCGCGTCTTTCCGGTGTCTGTCACGATGTCACGCTGTCACCCCGAATCACGTAACGTTCCGAACGCGCGTCGGTACAATTTAACTGTCAATTTTCCATATTAAAAGTGACATTTAGACCTACGCGACGTTCGTACAATGCGTTACGTGATCGACCTACGCCATAATGATTTGGGTCATTGTCAGATTTAGGTTCGCGTCTCTTCGGTGGACATTGCCAAAGTTAAGGGCTATAAAGCCTAATTTTTGGTTGATCACTGAATCCGCATAAACGGCGTTGCCCCTTCTATAATTATATGTGATAACAACATATTATATCTGAGCGTATGCCCTTAACTATTGACCACCGGAAAGATGATTTTTAGGGTTCCGTAGCCAAATGGCAAAAAACTATAAGAGCTATACTGTTGAAACTTGGTAAGTAGATGTATTCTGTGAACCGCAATAAGATTTTCACACAAAAATCGAAAAAAACATTAAGTTTTAGGGGTCCCCATACTCAGAACTGTAACTCAAAATTTTTTTTTCATCAAACCCATACGTGGTATCTATGGATAGGTCTTCAAAAATGATATTGAGGTTTTTAACATAATTTTTTCTAAACTGAATAGTTTGCGCGAGAGACACTTCCAAAGTGGTAAAATGTGTGTCCCCCCCCCCCCTGTAACTTCTAAAATAAGAGAATGATAAAACTAAAAAAAATATATGATGTACATTATCATGTAAACTTCTACCGAAAATTGGTTTGAACGAGATCTAATAAGTAGTTTTTTTTTAATACGTCATAAATCGTAAACCGCAAATTATTTCACGGAACCCTTCATGTGCGAGTCCCACTCGCACTTGGCCGCTTTTGTTTTTGTGATTGACAATGACCCACTTCTGATATTGTCTATACTGATATCTTTGTCACACATGTGTGTATGTGTGAATGAGTCCCTCTATTCTATCCTGTCTCTATGGTTTAAGTTAACCAAATAGTTAGTGGCCAGTACGCACGGTATCACCTTCTGCGATAATTGACAGAGGAGGACATAATTATATCCACGTTGATGTTTGTCATTCTAATTTTGAAATACAGAGACCAAAACGTGTATACATTTGTTAAC
This sequence comes from Epinotia brunnichana, assembly GCA_963854355.1. Lineage (NCBI taxonomy): Eukaryota > Metazoa > Arthropoda > Insecta > Lepidoptera > Tortricidae > Epinotia > Epinotia brunnichana. Next base: position 23,174,671 of record OY977952.1, read on the forward strand.
TTCTGCGGATAAAATACCGGCCCAGGAACCATGCCTTTTTGGGAAGCTTCTAAATTTTTTCACGAGTATATTTAATGCTGCAATTTAAATTTGTGAAACAAAGTAAAAGTGCTAAAGGTTAAAAGCCTTTAAATCCCCAGCGATTTGTCTTAATTCAAGGCTGAAAAGTTTTAATCATTTGCAAGCTTGATAACTTTCTTGAATTTGCCCAATCGCTGCTCATTTACTAGGCGGAAAAATTTGGTTCGAAGGTTTTTTTTTGTATAGATGGCTTCGGCTTTGGAATGAATTCTCTGCTGAGATTTTCCAAGGCGCTAAAATTTGTTTTCAATTCAAGTTTATGGTTACGGCGCCTGGTGGTAAGCGGTCACCGTAGTCTATGGACGCTTGAAACTCCAGGGGTGTCACACGGGCGTTGCTGGCCCTTTAAACATACATAAACTGCTATCTTGAAGAAACCCATAATGTAGTCCTTCGGGAAACCTCGGCAAAGAGCTCATTCTAGAACCGGAGCATTCGAGGGAGGAAATGTCTAACCGTTAACTTAACGCTCCTGGAAGTGGTTTAAAATATAAAATAAATAAATAAATATAAGGGGACAATCATACACAAATCGACCTAGTCCCATAGTAAGCTCAATAAGGCTTATGTTATGGGTACCAGGCGATATAAATATATCCTATATTTAATAGATAAATACTTAAATACATAGAAAACATCCGAGACTCAGAAACAAATAATCATGCTCATCACACATATTTGCCCTTACCGGGATTAGAACCCAGGACCTTCAGCTTCGTAGGGATTGTCACTACCCACTAGGCTAACCGGTCGTCATCGGTCGGTTTGACAGTTTCCTCGAGTCAAGTTGTTGGCATACTAGTTAAGTGGCTTCTGCGAGCTGTAGAACCCGCAAGCCTTAAAAAATAGCCTAGGAAAAAAACAAAATTCGACAAAACTGTCTCTACAAAAAAATCTGTGTAGTTAACGAACCTGATCACAAAATTTCACAAGAATCGGTTGAGAAGTGCGACCTGTAGAGAAAAGCTGGACAGCGTGACTTCGTGACAGACACCGGACATACGAACGATTTTTGGCCCAAGCTGGATATGGAAACGTATATCAAATCAACGCCACAAATTCAAGGCGTACCAGTGTAAATCTGACTCTCAATCACACGCAGTGGTTAGGAATCTACGGTTCAAAGTATACTAGAGGTGTTGAAACAGGTGTCCAATATCACTGCCCTGAGGCGACCAACCGGACGCTTTCGCCATCACCACTTTCCATACGCTCTCTCCTACAGTAGATATTAATTACGTTCATATATATAATCTTACTTCTCGCTTCTTAATAAAAGAGAATTATTAACTAGCAAACCTACAAAATTCTATATAGAGTGAATATATTCTTAACATTTTCAAATAATACATGGAAAAATTTAAAAATTTAGGCTCCGAGCCGGATTCAAACCGGCGACCACAGGCATACATGGCCCGTCACTACTAACCAACTGAGCTATCGGAACAATCTGTCTCAGCCCCTAAATCTTTCAATCAGTTCCTTCTTACAACGCCTTTAGGGAGGCGTTAATTTTTCCTTTAATTTGAAATTTATAAATACTTATCGTTAGCAGGCGTAACTGCTTTATACAAAATTAATATATTCTTACTGGAATATAGTCTGGAAATTCTGTTGATAGCTCTCGGCAAGCGAACCCTCGTCCGGGAAATTTCAGACCAATCTTTCAGGCGTGACAGACATTATTGAGGCTTAATTATGTTGTTGAGAATATGTAAGGAGTTATGATGTAGAAATATGTTTGGGTTTGCCTATACAATGAAGGATATCTTTGTGTCTGTACCTATTAGGGCTTAATTAGAAATTGGTGCTCAAACCGATTTGCTGTTTGCTATTTGATATTATATGGAGCGAATTTTGTGTTAACGTGTCAGTAATTCAACTAGTTCAGCGGGTCTGAGATATTTGCAATTTATCACTTATCATTTTGAAAATCTCTCGTACTAGATAAAACGTGACAGATGTGATACCCTAAGCGATAATTGATAAAATGCCAACCATCTTAGGTTCCCAGTACTCCAACTAGCAAAACTGCTAAATGCTTTGACGATTATCTAACGTTCGCTCGATAAAAAAACGAATCACAAATACCACTATTCAGCCTGGGTGTACCTAGCCTTAATCATCATTGGCCTTTTACACATGATGTGGCCAATACAAGTCAATAGTTATAACATAGACCTTTTAATTGTGACAAATTAATGGAATACTACATTAAAAGCGTGCCGATATGTTAAGTCAAATCTCGCACAGTATAAGACGAACTCAAACCGTGAAGGTAATAAATAACCGTAGAAGGCCGCTGCTCGCTCCTATACAGCGACTAGCCAAGTGCCGAAAGTCGCATAGTATAATAATATATAGTTCCGAGCCACATAAAATCATCTGAAAGTGACATGGTATTTACAAAAAAAACTCAAATTAACTCTGCAGCATATTACAGTGTGTATGAGTTTTTACAGGTAGATAATGACTGATTGACCATCATCTTAAATATTATAATTAATTGTTCCTAGCTATTGCTCCTGTCATTGTATCTATTGTCCTGTCCAAATGTATAAATGTATACTTTAGTATAATAGATATATATATAATTAGTAAGACATTTTGTATTGCGAATCTATTATGACCTGAAAATTGATATTTACCAATTCATAATTATGCGCCGGGTTAAATATGCTACTTTTTGTATGAAAAGATACAGATTTTTTTTTCAGTTAGTTTTTTGTTACAGTCAGGTTACAGTTTTTGAACTTGATTATGTTTTTTTCGCTAATCATCTAACCCACCACCTTACAAAAATCACCTACCTATATCACCTAACTTGCAAAAAGAAAATTTTAATATTTTTAATGCTCCATAAGATGGGTTCCTGTCACTTGACCTACCTATTAACTTTTGTACTAATATTTCACTATACCTAATGAATTTTTCTTCGAAAAGTGAACTTTTCGGGTTTTCTTTGAATATCATCAAATAGAAGTCATGAGATTAGGTTAGGTTTGTTTTTCAATAATTCTATAAAGTTTACTATTTAAGAAAAAAATGCATTAGGTCTGATAAACATTAGGTTATAGTAATTAGGTCTAACAAGGTAGAGCCCTTTAAGATACGTGTTTTTTAACTTTTACTCGCTGGCCGCTGCCATTCTATAAACTATAAAGGGTTTGTTTGTGTTTTCTGTGTTTGTTCATAGCTTCAAGCACCGTGGCCCGGCCCGGGGCTATGTATTAATTAGTAGCTACTTGCTCAGGATATTAAACATCTGTCCAATCAGTACATAAGTGGCCCTGACTTATGTACTGTATGTAATAAATTTGCGACATTTGAAGATACCCAACGGCCGTTGGGGCGGAAAGGTTCTCGAGTGGCAACCACGTACCGGAAGGCGCGGCGTGGGTAGGCCCCCCACAACGTGGACTGATGACCAGGTAAAGGTCGCGGGAGTCCGCTGGATGCGGGTGGCGCAGGACTGGCCCTTGTGGCACTCTTTGGGGGAGGCATATGTCCAGCAGTGGACGTCTTTCGGCTGATATGATAATGATTTGAAGATATCCCCACTTTTGTTGACCTGATGTGTATAGTAGTATTATACATATCTGACGGCTAACTCAAAGGAGCCCTCATGTCAAGTCATGTCGGAACGCATTAGATAAGTGTAACCAACCGATATTTTTCTTAAGCATCACGACGCGACACGTACGATAAGTATGAATACGGTTTATATCACGTTATTTTTCAAACGCACGCACAACTAAACTGTCATTGACTGACGTGACGTTTAGATCTTCCTGTAGGTCGATCACGTAACGCATTGTACGCGCGTCGGGTAGGTCTAAATGTCACTTTTTATATGGAGAATTGACAGTTAAAACGTACCGACGCGCGTTCGGAACGTTACGTGTTTACCCCCCTGAGGTACGTACAATACGTTACGTGATCGACCTGCAGATATTACTTAGAATTTGACACTAACGAACGTCTAGTCGCCCACAATACAAGAAAAATGGCAATGAAATTAGAATTAACTACCTACTTATAGTGAATAATAATACTAGAGTAGATAGCATTTCTTTTAATTTAAAATTGAGCGAAAGAAAACAAATACAACCGTATTCCTCTTTGAAAGGAGGATGCATTTTAGTGACACGAACATGAAATATGTCCGCTCTGCTCAAATATCGCGGATAGACCAACGTAGAAAAATTCAGCCTTATGGCAATGCTGGTAAGATATGTAAACGAAAACTATTTTTATTTAGCAAGCACTTTATGGTATTTGTATACCAGTATTTGTATAGCAGGTTAAAACCTTAGACCAACAAAAAAGATGACGGAGCATAACGAACAACCTAGTAAAGAGAAGCCAAATAAGTTCAGCATTCGCTCACGCATACATTTAATATCAAAATTGTACAAAACTCTTCAGCACGTAGCTTGAGCGTGTGCTAAACTTATTTGGCTTGGTTAAAAACCGGCTACACTGCGTTGTTCGTAATGCTCATGGTCTCAGGTTGAACACACATAGATGAAATATAATACCTCTATAAGAGATCTCTTCCTTGCGGAAGACTGGCTGACTCTGACAGCTTACTCATACCGCGCCAACTCCTCACAGCTAAACTGCGGAAGTGTCCAAAGATATGAAAAGACAGCGCGACAGCAGGAAATTGACAGAAAACGAACGAAATTGTCAAACTTGGGATGTTGTGACAGCCTTATTTTCACCGAGCACTTAACGGGATGAAATTATTCGCAATACCGGCGAAAACAAAAGGGATGCTCTCGCGAAATTAATTAGTTAGTTAATCAATCGGATCGGATGTGTTTTTGGGCGTTTTCAAGAAAAGTTGTTCAATTTCGTATGATTTTATATCTGTATAAAAATCGTTTTATTCTACTCTGAATTTGAAGCCCTTTCGATTTTAGAACAAGGAAAAAAGTGTCCTAAGATTTTTCGTTCCGTTACGTTACCGTCTTCATAGAAGTTTGTAGGACGGTAGCGTAATGGAAACAAAAAATTGTATGAATAACTCGGGACACATTTTTTTTCTCTTATTAAAATCCTAAGGGCTTCAAATCCTGAGTAGGATAAAAAAAAAAAACATACGAAATTTAACAACTTCTCTTGAAAACGCCCTTTTATGGCGTTATTAGGGTAACGGGGTGGTATTAGAAGATTGATACGCGTGTACTACAAAGCAAGCCTTCCTGGCTGTTTCGAATACTTACAATAATATACAAATACTCGTTATTGCACATCGTTCGCTTCGCTCACTCGTTCAGAAATCTCAAATTTCATCGACATCACTCACTGGACTTTTATCGCCAACATAAACCCGTTTCCACCCATATATTTCCACGAACTGCTTTAGCCAGCTATTAAGCTTATTAAGGTCTGAAATCCCTTTTGAAAAACCTATTTATCAAGGTCTCGTTGGCTCAATGGGTTATTTTCCTCGGGGACACAATGGACAGAAATGTGACCTTACCGAGGTACCGTTAATGGATACACATCTTTCCCCGTGGACCCTCTGGATTGAAGTACTCAACGATATTGAACAAAAACCTGGGTTTAGTCGCTTGAAAAAATGCTTGGGTAATTGGTGAGGATGGAGAGTGCCTTGAACTAAAAACAGGCTGCCTACTTTAGGGCCCTCGCCGCATAAAGGCAGTTTTTATGGTAAAAGATAAAAATAATCATTTATTTGTCCAATATAGGTTACAGGATGTTACAGAATTATGGTCAGTTTCACTACGAGTATGTGGCTTTGCGGCTTACAAATTGTTGAGCATGCATGTCAAAGTCACTATCATTTATAAATTCATTAATGGTATAATAACTTTTAGATGAGCTAGAACATTTTTAGGGCTATTTTAAAGGGTATAGCAGGCTAAGCTAAGGAGAGTGGCCCCCGACGAGGGATTTGGTGATTCTTTCTGGTGGTGTACTGGCAGGTCCTAAGAACACTCCATGCTTGATATCAGTCCTCGATCTTCTTTTCTTTTCGAGTTATTTAGGATAATATAAAAAATACAGGGTGCCATTTAAAGTGTCATATTAGGTAAACTGTTCAAGATAGAGTAACCAAACAAAATCATCATGAGTAAAAATAGAATTGCCTACCAAATGCATTTATTCAACCAACATCATGCCCTTAAACTTCCTTAAAAAAAACTACTTTTATTTTTGTTTTAATTTTTTATGACACTTTTCGCGGAGGTACACCTACAAAAAAAATATCGTAACAAGCCACCCAATGCCCACTACATACACTTATAAAAATATCTTCAAAAATCTTCGTGCGTCATGTCAAAAAAAACAATCGTCGAACAAGTAGATACTATCATATAATTCAAGTACCAGTGCAGTGTGTAGATAAGTCAGTATGTAGGTATACTGGTATACGGTGTCTTTTAATGAGCCTTTTTATCTAAAAAATATTTATGAAAATAAAAGAATTTAATACTCTTTTCTAATCTTTTACTATTTCAAACAGTGCCTGTGCATATGCGGCAGTATAAGTCGGCTAAAAGCTGCATTTTACTATTTACAAAAGCAAAGGATCTTTTACAGGATTTGCATACACCATGTAAAAAATACATTCATCCGGTAAATACACTTCGACATCTTCCAGTGTTCCGAAGAAAAGTTCAGATTGTATATGCCTAGGTAGCTTCAAAGTCAACAGAGCCAGTTTGTAATTCTCTACCTGAAAATATAAAAGATACTTTAGCTTTGTTCAAAATGAATGACTTATGTACTTACGGACACATTACAGAATAAAATAAAAACATAAATACCCTTTCATACAGCGGTTCATAAAAGAGATTGTATACCTACATACTGACTTATCTACACACTGCACTGGTAGGGTCATTTCGCCGGTTACGCGACCACCTTCGGTTGGCGACCACTTGAAGAACATGGTTTTTTCAATTGAAAATAACATCAATTCTACAGAGCCTATTGAAACAGTCAGTCGTATGCCTTATTGTTTGTAGTTATGGAATAGGAATTTACAAAAAAAACGAGAAAATATGCTTTTAGTTCACCAAGTCAGCTAAGTGGTCGCTAACCGGCACATGAAATTAGGTGGTCGCCAACCGGCGAAATGACCCTACTTTAATTATATGGTAGTATCTACTTGTTCGACGATTGTTTTTTTTTGACATGACGCACGAAAATTTTTGAAGATATTTTTATAAGTGTATGTAGTGGGCATTGGGGGGCTTGTAACGATATTTTTTTTGTAGGTGTACCTCCGCGAAAAGTGTCATAAAAAATTAAAACAAAAATAAAAGTAGTTTTTTTTTAAGGAAGTTTAAGGACGTGATGTTGGTTGAATAAATGCATTTGGTAGCCAATTCTATTTTTATTCATGATGATTTTGTTTGGTTACTCTATCTTGAACAGCTTACCTAATATGACACTTTAAATGGCACCCTGTATTTTTTATATTATCCTAAATTACTCGAAAACAAAAGAAGATTGAGGACTGATATTAAGCATGGAGTGTTCTTAGGACCTGCCAGTACACCACCAGAAAGAATCACCAAATCCCTCGTCGGGGGCCACTCTCCTTAGCTTAGCCTGCTAGACCATTTATGTAGTTTATCTATTGGATTTAAAAATTTTGATAATTTATTAAATATTTTCGGAGTCATGCCGACTACATTATAATACATAACGTTGTTTTGGGTATCATTGGGTTTGTTATTTTATGACGTAAACGGGTGCTATTAAAGTTTAGAAACGAATGGGAGTTATACTTCATGAAAACATACATTTCATAGCCAGAATGGGTTCCGTAGCCAGAATGGGGAAAATGGAACGCTAATGTGGGGTTTTTCTCTTAACAAATTCATTATGTTTAAATTTACGCCAATGAAAACGTACAGTCGCCATCACATACATCGGAGCAAACAAGCAGCTCACAAACATCGGAACACACCTCTATTTTCAAGGCATTAGGGTGCATGTGCCGATATTTTTAAACACCTATATTGAAAGCGCGGGAATATTGAATGAGCCCTAAACAAGTTATTTACTTACTTCGTATAATATAGTTAAAAAAACATAACAGCCGAAGCCTCTAATGTTAGAATTTCTTTTTAGGTAGGCAGTACTATAATTTTTGGGAACCACTACACTATAGTGTATTAGTGGTAATAACTCGTAGTATTTGAAACTAATATCAAAATCATCCGTTTCCTCTGTATTCCGTGCTTACACCTACGAGCAATTTTGATTATAATATTTAGTGCAATAAAGTTAAACGAAGGTAAGCAAATAGGCACTTTAAATTTTCTAATTTGGAGGTAGGTTATGCCGTAATGGAATTTAATACTTTGTAGCTTTGAAAATGTTATAATTAATTCTGTTATGAATTGCTTTAATCTTCACATATTTATGTTACTGCAGTGAAAGCTTTTCACCGTTTTATAGTACGCACCGACTGTAATTATTGCGTTTGTATGAAATAACTGCGAACATATTCGGTTATGAGTAAGTTGTGTAATTATTTATGTATGTTTGTATTATTGTGTGTACTTACCTTTTTAAACTTTATTTGTATATTAAACAGCATTGACTGTTGCGTACTATATATGTATTGTTACTAATTATATCTTGTATCTAAGGATTCACATTGCACGCAAAACCGATGGCCGTTGGGACGGAACGGTTCTTGAGTGGCGACCACGTACTAGAAAGCAAGACGTGGGTAGGCCCCCCAGAAGGTGGACTGATGACCTGGTAAAGGTCGCGGGAGTCCGCTGGCTGCGGGTGGCGCAGGACAGATCTCTTTGGCACTCTTTGGGGGAGGCCTATGTCCAGCAGTGCACGTCTTTCGGCTAACATGATGATGATGATGATGATGATGATGATCTAAGGATTGTTGTTGCCTCGACCGTCATCGTCAGTCTAGTCAGTACAGATTCGTCATTGTGCGCCTACCTACAGGCTTACATTTAGATGAGTGCTTCATGATTACCGCGGGATGCCCACAAGCAGCGGTACGAATGCAGTGCTGCATGCTTACCGCAACGCTTCCTCGCAATATATTGCTACTGCCCAAATGTAATACCAAAAGTATACCGACAAGTAAAGTTTGAAGAGAGGTAGGGCACAGCGGAATGTCATCTCGCTCGTATGTGGCGCAGCCCAACTGGAAAAATATCTTACAGAAGACCGCAGCCATAATAGCACTACTGCTTTGTAGTGTTGCTATATTATTGCGCATGTGGTGTTGTGTTCCTGGTGGTGAGTAAGGTCGCCAGAGCTACCTAGGATGCCCTGTGTTGGGAGTGAGGGATCTGCATGTCTCTATCTGCCAACACATCGAATCCTCAAGTGAATAAAGGGTCGGCAACGCGCTTGTGATTCTTATAGAGTTACAAGTGTCCATAGGCGGTACCTGGCCGTAAGCAGGCCGTAAGCTTGTTTGCCAGTTGCCACCGTCGTTAAATATTAAAAAAAAAATAGAAAATCTGGGCGACCAATAGCTCTCTTTAAAGTACAAAATACTGCATACCGATTCCACGCTAAATGCGAAAGTGCCCTGAGAAGTTGCAAGAAGTTTCAACCATTAAGTAGATACTCCTAATCTGTTGCCTACTCGCGAGCCAAATGGGTTTTCTCTAATTACTAGCCACTTACCATGGCATAAGCCCTGAGGTTCCACCATAATGGATATTAAATCTTCTGCCACATTACAGTATGCAAGCTAAAACATTTTGTAATGAGTTTATGTTTTTATAAGCACATACATACATAAGTCACGCCTATATTTCCAAAAAAATTAGACAAAACACAAAATGTCATGTAAGGTGCGATTCTAGCAGTTGTATGTTGAAATAAGTGTCTGTCAAAAATTTAGTTTACGTAGGCTTTCATTGCAATTTTTAACACCCGACGCAAATGAGTGAACCTATGACCTGGTAAAGGTCGCGGGAGTCCGCCGAATGCGGGTGGAGGAGGCCTATGTCCAGCAGTGGACGTCTTTCGGCTGATATGATGATGATGATGATATGGGGGATTCCAATAGCCTGAAAATAAATGTACAATGAAAATACTGAAGATTAAACAATAAATAGTAAACATTAACGTTTTTCCTGTCATATTTGTTCGAGTAACATCTTCAATCATTCTTATGTACGAGTAAGTAAGCCAGGGATGGAGGAAAATAATAAAATAATACCATAGAACTTAATACAAGATTTCACTGAGGTTATTAAATTGGATAATGCCCTAATGTCTATATATAAACCCACAAAAATATCATAATAAGTTGTAAATTATAGAAAATATACACACATAACTTCTAAGATTTGATAAAAATATTTTCTACTTACGTAATTTTTTTAATGTGTACCTATAAATTGTCATGTCTCAATTATAAAGAAATTGAACTACACGTACCTACGTTACTAAACGCATGGAAAAAGAAATATGAAAGTTTTTGGTTTGGACCATTCTTTTTCTCAGTACGGGGCTCGCGCGTTGCTTTAATAGTACATTACTTACCTAGGGCGGTTAAACAAAGAATGTCTCAGATCGCAGGTATTTGACGCCCGAGCCGAAGGCAAGGGCGATAAATATGCGCTCTGAGGCTTTCTTTATTACCGCCCGTGGTGAGTACAAAATTTTACGTCTCTATCTGGCCAGGAAGTGGGGTTTTCCGCACGCGTAGCGTGCGGTAATTCCTACTTTATGGCCAGGTATGACGTAAACTATTTTTCAACACACCTGCTCGTAAAGTAGGTCTTATTACAGCGTATTTACACTGATAATGCAGAATATTACCCATGCCGTGCCTTTTACATTACATTATCGCACTAGTGCCTTTTCATTACATATCTTTTAACATTTTCATTTTTTTTTTTTTTTTTCCCTCGCAAATGTGTTGAAAAACGTCGTATGAAACACGTGAGCATTGGTCATTACACTTCTCGTCTCCATTGACCGACTTGAGTGTAATGACCAACATAGCACACTTGTATCATAATGTACTATTACAAGCTTTTATTTAGTTTCACCTGTCTCGTTGCCTGCCTGTCTATCTGTCTATAATCAAATCTTGCAAGTTAAATTTGACCCACTTCCCGGTTGTTCAAGCAAATCGGACAGGTTTTGGTAAAATCAAAAATTGGTTATTAAATAATCATAAATCAAGATCACTCTGCTGTCAAAGGTCGATTCTAGTACGTCTCATTCAATACTAGAGGGCGACACTAGCACCGCCCCGCTCGGCAGAGAGAACTGTATCTTTAGAGTTTCAAGATGACTCGTTCATTACGATCCGGTACTCTCTCTCTCTCTCTCTCTCTCTCTCTCTCTCTCTCTCTCTCTCTCTCTCTCTCTCTCTCTCTCTCTCTCTCTCGTGTGTGTGTGTGTGTGTGTCGTAAACATTTTTTTTTCGTTTTCTCCGTTGTCTCGCGAGAATATGAATTCATTTCAGAATGATTATATAAACATGCGATATAAACCTAATTATTTACTTTAAAACAAAATTTTAACCGACTTCAATTACCTACTCCGCCAAGCCACATGAACATTTCCACATTTATTTTCCCATTTACCACATGTACTGATTTGCGAGATCAAATGCGTTGATTATTAGACAAAAAAAAAAACCGCTATGTATGTGGGCCGATAATACTTAAGGACTTCCGTCGATTCCGCAAGGAATAAAAGTTTTTAATATCATTAAAAGTACCCAATACTATGTTCTATTATTATGCCGAGTCTGTAAAAGTTGATTATTGTAAACAAGATCCAGCAGCCAACCCGCTGCGCACCCTGGACTTAGAAAAACCACTAGTAATAGTAGAAGACGACGATGAAGCTACAAACGGACCCTGGATCACCGGCGGCCGTCGTAAGAAGCACAACAATCTACAAAATCTGTCGAGCAATTCCAGTATCATTGTACAGACTAGAAACAGCAGTAGTCGTAGAAATAAAGGTACCACCACTGAGACAAAACCATGTAAACTGGATAACAAAATGAACACTGAACAACAACAGACCGCGAGGCCCGTGCAAAAACCAATAACTTTAGACACACAGCAAAAAATCACGGGAGGTAATGATAAACTGAAAAACATCCAAGCTATTACCATACAAACGAAAAAATACATACATGTATGGTCATTACATCCGGACACATCCACAGAAGCGATGGTGGACCATGTAAAGTCGATATGCGGTGTAGACAGTATCACTGTTGATAAACTAACCCCAAAGATCAAAAAACATTATGCATCTTTCAGAGTGGGTGTTCCAAGTGAGACATTCGATAAAGTATTTGCGCCGGACGCCTGGCCTGTTGACGCACGAATCAGTGAATGGATTTGGTTTCGGAACTTTCGTGATTCAAAACAACCGGCAGAGGACGAAGACTAATCACGTTGAAATATATTATCAGAACGCTCGTGGATTGCGAACCAAATTAAATACTTTTTCTAACAACGTATCCACAGCTACGTGCGATTTGTTTGCTATTACAGAAACAGGGACTAATGAGAGCATATCTGATGGAGAATTAGTGCCCCAAAACTTCACAGTAGTGCGCTGCGACCGCGCGGACGGACGCAAGCACGGCGGGGCCATGTTGGTGGCCGCGCCGCGCGCCGGCCTCAGCCTGCAACCGGTGCCGCTGCCCGGCCACGATATAGACTCCGCAGTGTATGAACTCGTTTCAGCGATAGTAAGAGTGAAAAATGTTTATAGTTTCCTATGTTGCGTAATCTATATTCCACCTAAGAGTACTGAAAGTGATTACATGCAATTGTTTCATGTTTTAGAGTTACTTTGTTCGAAATATGATAATGTATTAATAATAGGTGATTTTAACTTGTGCTCAGCTTCAGTAGATGTACAAAACTATTTTGAGTTTTTTGTAACTTTTTGTGAGCTCAGTCAGAGAAATCAAGTTGCTAATGCCAATGGTCGATTGTTGGACTTGGTGCTCACTAGCGTGCGGGAGGGGGCGGTGTCAGTTAAAGAGTCATGCGATCCTCTGGTCCCGGTAGACGAGCATCACCCGCCGTTAGAAGTGAGCATGGAGTGTATGCGAGCGCCATCGCCGAAGCATGATGTGGGGCCAACGCAATCCGGTACATCCCAACAGCACGCGCAATGGAACTTCCGTAAGTGTGATTTTTTCCGTCTTTACTCCCAAATAACACTTATAGATTGGTCTCCACTATTTAACATAAATGACGTCGAAACATCTGTTCAGTACGTTTATGACGTAATTAATAGTATAATAAAAAGCTGCACACCTACTAAAATTAACAGCTCGCATACTAACAGTAAATATTACTACCCGAAATGGTACACACCAGACATTATACGGGACATAAGGGATAAAGCGAAATGGCACAAATTGTATAAGACAAATGGGACTGAAAGTGAGTACAGTATGTTTTCTCATTATAGAGCCCTGGTGAAACAAAAAGTTAGTAGTGCGTTTGAAAAGTACCAAGAACGTTTACAAGACCAATTTGCACACGATCCCAAATCGTTCTGGGGTTTCGTTAGATCCCGGCGTTCCGATTCCAACTCTTGCAAAATATCCAAAGACGGGCAAACATTAACACAAGAGCAATGCGCTCAAGAACTTGCTAAGTACTTTCAGTCTGTATACAGCGACACTGAGCCCCGTCTCGACGTGGACGCGGCGGTGGCTGCGAGCGGCGCGGATGGAAGCGCGCGTGTGCACATCGCGCAGCTGGAGCTGCGCGATGTGCAGTCTGCGCTGCGCCGCCTTAAGCCCAAACGGTCCGCCGGTCCCGACGGCATTCCACCATACATAGTAAAGGACTGTAGCGTTTCACTAGCGGAGCCGCTTTTATATATTTTTAATTTGTGCCTTGATAAAAGCATATATCCGGAATACTGGAAAACGACCCGAGTGACACCCGTTCCGAAGGGAGGTTCCGGAACCGACGTAAATGCATTCCGACCTGTAGCGGTTCTATCAACCTTTGCAAAGGTTTTTGAAACAGTGCTACACGCCGCAATATATCCTCAGGTAAGCGCGAGACTGAACGATGCGCAACACGGTTTCCGGCCGGGCCGCAGCACGGAGAGCAATCTGCTGTGCTTCATGAACTACGCGGCGCCAGAGGTGGACCGCCTCGGTGGACAGGTCGATGTTGCCTACCTCGACTTTAGGAAGGCGTTCGATACAGTCGATAACGACATATTGCTTACGAAACTAGCCGCTGTCGGTTTCACACCCCGACTCCTACACTTTTTTGCAAACTACCTCAGTAACCGAAAGCAATATGTCGATTTCAAAGGTTACACTTCTGACAGCTATCGGACGCTTTCGGGAGTCAGTCAAGGAAGTAATTTGGGTCCACTTAATTTTACCATTATGATCAACGACCTCCCGGACGTGGTCAAACATTCTAGCTGCCTGCTATTCGCAGATGACATAAAGATCTTTCTAAAAGTGAACAACATCAATGACTGTGAGCGTTTACAAGGTGATTTAGACAGGGTTGTGAATTGGAGTCAGATAAATAAATTGTATTTTAATGTATCTAAATGCAGCGTAATTTCGTACACTAGAGCGCATTCTCCACTGCACCACGCTTACAACTTGGGGGGACCTCCAATCGCACGGGCGTCGTCCGTGCGTGATCTGGGGCTACACGCTGCACCTGACTTGTCTTTCCGAAAGCAAATTATTGAAACATGCAAAAAAGCCTTTCAGAATTTAGGTTTTGTATTAAGACAAACAAATAATTTTTATAATGCCGCTACAGTAAAAGTCCTTTATAACGCACTTGTCAGGAGCAGGTTGGAGTGTGGCGCGATCATATGGAATCCACACGAGACGAAGTACAATCTGATGATCGAAAAGATACAAAACAAATTCACCAGGTATCTATATTTGAAAGAATACGGGGTATATCCATTCTATCCCTTGATGTACCCAACGCTTTTTGTCCTCGGTATGGTCGGCTACACCAAGTTGGAAGTAAGGAGGAACTTAGCATTGGCTACATATGTGTTCAAGGTGTTACGCGGTATGTTACATAACCCCGGCGTGCTAGAGTCGCTGGCGCTAGTGGCTCCATGCGGGCCGCGGCGGCGCGCACCGCGCTTGCTCGCGCGCCCCGTAGCGCGCACCAACCTGCTCGCTACTGCACCCATTGTCCGAGCCATAACCATACTTAACCAGCTTTCAACTAAAATAGACTTATTTAATTGTACTCTGACTGAGTTTACAAGAGCCGCAAGCAGACAATTATGTTTTTCGTAAATATTTGTATATCGTGACTTTGTAGCTTTAAGTATTGATGTTTTATTTTTTGTGTTAGTCTTAATCTTTTATTGTTGTGTACATATCACGTGTTGGACTAGTCTGTAAGCGATATGTATATTTATACTACTAAATAAATAAAAAATGTTAATCAAATAATACTAGGGTTTAAATTGTCGGTCAGTTGAAACTTTTCTCAAGATGAGTCAGGTTGAATTATCTTCTGTTTAAATTTTAATTAAAACTGTGTACAGGAAATATAAACAATTCCATTCTAATACTTACTCAAAAAAACACTATATACTAAACTTGACATAAAATAAACAACTGGTTTATAATATCATAAATTAAATATTAAACAAGAGCGGAAAGAAAATAAACAATAACATTTCAACCCACAATGTTGAACTAAATATCACTTGTCTCAACTAGCGTCCATTTGCTTTTCATAGCTGCTTAATTTAGCTCACTGAGTGCTATGGCTTAATATAATATTAATTATGGAACAAACTATCTCAAACTAATTATACATGGGAAGCAGTTCCGTTTGTTTGTTTTGGCTTATCATTCGCTCAAAGGATTTTCACTAGTTAACGTTGCTTGCTTGTTATAGGTACTTGCTGTAAAAAAAACCTGTTGTTTATTATTACAAGCATAAATTATTATGAACTTCACTTTTATTACGGTAAGGTATGCATGTGTATTAAATATAATAATGTAGCTACTTAAGTAAATTATTTAGACTTTTGTGTACTCTGTAAATGGCAGTACAATTTCTGTGTTTTTGCGATGTTTGAATAAATTTTATGAATGAGCCCAATGATTTCTATTAAAATAAGATATTAATATTTGACGACCTCTGTAGCCTAGTTGTTAGTGACCCTGCCTACGAAGCCGGAGGTCTCGGGTTCGAATCCCGGGAAGGGCATATATTTGTGTGATGAGCACGAATATTTGTTCCTGAGTCATGGATGTTTTCTATGTATTTAAGTATTTATTTATCTATATAAGTATGTATATCATCGTCTAGTACCCATAGTACAAGCTTTGCTTAGTGTACTTTTAATTCCCACATCGTATTCAAAAAAGCGGCCAAGTGCGAGTCGGACTCGCGCACGAAGGGTTCCGTACCATTATCAATCAAAATATTTATTTTATACTGTTTTTAGTATTTATTGTTACAGCGGCAACAGAAATACATCATCTGTGAAATTTTCAACTGGAACTATCACGGTATCAGTGAGATACAGCCTGGTGACAGACAGACGGACGGACGGACGGACAGCGGAGTCTTAGTAATAGGGTCCCGTTTTAGTCTGTCAGTACGGAACCCTAAAAATGGTAGTTTTGCTTGAGTAATCCTTAAAATTATACTTGCAGATGAAGCCACGGTAGAGAGTAGGGCGATTATATAGTCATATGGCCGTAAAACGTAATGCGAGTATGAACTTTGAATCGGTTATCTTCAGATAGGGATATCTTTATTGCCACGCTAGTTGATTCTCGTGTTCATATGTATATGTATACGGGCTGAGGGGATTATGAGGTTGATTGTTGAGGTAATTAGCGATTATTTCCGGTGGTTTCCATAATGATTTGAACGACCTGAAGAGAGCGGCGGAAAGCGGTTGGATCTCAGAGCATAGCATACTAGAGAGAGGACAAGCCGCCGGCGGCCGTGTCGCAGCTGTATGCTCAATGGGCATACACTGACATACTGTGCACGCGTGCTGATCGCAGAGAATATTAAGTTTTTTCCAAAATGCCTGATATGATGCGCGTTTATTGTCAAATAAGCGTGTAGGTATACAAGTGTGTGTGTTTTAGATGTGTGCGTGCTTTGTCTTGTCAATTACTTGGGCGTTGTGTGGGTTAATGTACTTGCGACAGGCTTACTCTATACAAATCGGCCGCCATGTCCGATCTCCTTATATTCATACATCTGTGGGTTGGATGCTGAGAGCTGAGGACCGGGTGTGGTGGCGCCAATTAGGAGTTACGAGTAAGTTTATGTCCAGTAGTAGTACGCGACTACGGGCTGGGGAGGATGATGTTGATAATGATGACGATGAATAAAAACGGGTAGGTGTGTATTTCTATGTAAAGTGCAATCATGTGTAAACAATAACTACAAATTAGAAAAGTTGAAAAACCCCCGACATTTTCATTTCAAAGTTCAATATCTCAAAAACGGCTGAACCGATTTTGTTGAAACTTAGCTAAGAACCATCTCGATTACGTCAGCTTTCGGATAAAACAAACTGCATTTAAATCAGTTTATTCGTTTAGGAGCCACGATGCCACAGACAGACACACACACACAGACACACAGCCAGACAGAC
Source organism: Epinotia brunnichana (assembly GCA_963854355.1). Classification (NCBI taxonomy): domain Eukaryota; kingdom Metazoa; phylum Arthropoda; class Insecta; order Lepidoptera; family Tortricidae; genus Epinotia; species Epinotia brunnichana. Next base: position 23,192,377 of record OY977952.1, read on the forward strand.
ACACAGCCACACAGACAGACAGGCACACAGACACGTCAAACTTATATCACCCCTCTTTTTCCGTCGGGGGTTAAAAACATGAATATATTATATAGTTTTTTTTTGTACTGGATCAACAGATATACAAAATACTGAATATCCCAAAAAATATTCATACCACATTGAAAGTAGAATGGCTGGCCCACGATTGTAAAATTTCAAAATACGTATATAGCAGATACGAATAGAGACACGACCTTATCTTATTTATAAAGATAAGAGACACGACCTACACCCATCCGTTCATCTAGTGCAATGTTTAAGAAAATAAGTCATTTTAGTTTTTTTTTATTATTCATGTCTGGCCAGGAATTTTCAGCCAAACCATTAGTAATATAATTTTACAATGCACTTGCTCTGAAAGTGCACCTTTATATGGTTCAACATAAACACGAGAAGTGGTCTGTGCCGGCAAGGCGGCGCCGGGCAGGGACAGCCCGTGCGGGAATGGATTTCACACTACGCGAGAATGAGATTTCGTGACAAAGAAAATTTCACCTTTTATGAATATTTTTTTATTTCCTTGCATGATGCATTGTAAAATGGTGTATGTTACACGTGCGGATAGGTAATTCCCAACTCGTGTCGATCAAAAATACTCCCAAACGGTCGTGTTTTTGGTCATCGCCACTCGTTGGGAATTACCTGCTTTCAACACTTGTATTATAATAGTTATTTACGATACAAGTGCAGAAAAAATGACCGAATGGAAGTGAGTGGTGGACACGAGTTGCGAATTACCTATTCGCCCGTGTATCGTATGTACAACGTTTTACAGTACATATGGCTCTTTAAAGTTTCGACATATGCACGGAAAGTGCTCTATTCCGCACACGTGCGGAAAAGTAGCATCATGTGTACTGCAAATAACTATTAATGTACTAAATTCGATATAACATACTTTTCATCCATTGTTTGCGCCGATGCCGGTGGTGTTATTCGCTCGATGACTTTAAATAAAACTTCGATAAAAGTTTGACTGTAATATAATTTACAATTATATAGGCTCTGATTGAAAGCAAGGAGAGTGTGGCCGTTTAGATAGTTACAGAAGTGGTAGTATATATGTCACGTCAAAGTAAGTGACCAGTGAGATATTTAGTTGCTTTATGTAGGGATAAACCCACACATGTGTAGCACCATGATTGGCGCATTCAAAGCCCCCCCATGCAAACCGTGCCTGACGGGCGCGTTTTGCTACTGCTTATGAAAAAGGTACCTATAGTTAAGTTTATACACAAAAAAGAGTTGCGTTCGCAACATCCATTAAACAGATGGGTGAAGGTTCGTGTATCCTATTAAGTACTATTATTCTTACTTGGTTACCTACTATTATTTTACATTTACTTAAACGCATGTTTATTAAACTTTATGAGTAGCCAGTAGCGTATTCATAAATGAAATTATTGTTTGCGACATGGTACTTTATTATTATTACGGTTTCCATTTATATTTCCATTGGCTTTTCGAGCCAATCCATTAATTATTCTTCTTATGTTGAAACCAAAAAAGCGTATGCCTCTTATCCTAATATATGGATATAAGACATTTTGTACCGACGTCGTAGTTCAGATTCATCGAGGGATTTCGTAAAAGGGTTTACATAAAAAAATGATGAAAGGGGTTTACAAAGAGGCAAGACTTCTATTTTCGAGAGAACGATGTTATATGTATGAGAAGGCAGGATCTATCCAAATGAAAAGCAGGGGTAACTTTACTCACAAGATATATTTTTATGTATGATAGCACTTAATCACAATTAGTTAATTCGCGAGTTCTTGCTAGGTTGCCTATCAGGTACCAGAATGCCTCAGAATGGTGCGCATCCTTTTCTTATACCCTCCAGTCAACAACTAAAGTACTTATCAGTAACACTTCTTATTTTAATGAGTTTTAGGTACTACAACTACAGATTTAAGCACAATAATTATTCCAAATCACCAATTTATATTAACACACGTATTAAAACGTAACAATAACCTAGACAGCTAGCGTCCAACATTATTAGTGTAAACCGGAAGTTAGCTACAAGTTACTTTACCAATACTTATGAAATCTAACATATGCTAAAATCGTTCATATGTCCGGTGTCTGTCACGATGTCACGCTGTCACCCTGAATCACGTAACGTTCCGAACGCGCGTCGGTACAATTTAACTGTCAATTTTCCATATTAAAAGTGACATTTAGACCTACCCGACGTTCGTACAATGCGTTACGTGATCGACCTACGCCATAATGATTTACATTCTTTTCGAGAACAAAACTTGCCTAGCCTAAAGGATAACTCAGTTGGTGGCAGCAACTGGCCACGTTTACCAGTAGGTCGCTCACGTAATGCATTGTATGCACGTTAGGTAGATCTAAATGTTAGAACTCATATGGAAATATGACAGTTCGATTGTCCTAACACGCGTTCGGAACGTTAAGTGATCTCTGTCCGACTATTCTCCCCTAGAGGTCGCATTTCTCAACCGATTCTCATAAAATCTGCCTGCTCAGGTTGGTAATGAGGTATTTTTTTTGTCGAGTCACTTTTTAGAAATTAAAATATTTTATTTTAAAGTCAGGCTCGCGTTTTGTACTAGTCACACAGCCACTAGTATAATAAAATAGCGTTTACCGGCGACTTCGTTACGTATACGTATTTCCATACAAAGTTCCACCCGCCATTTCACAACATTAGGGGATGATTTTTAGGATCGGAATATCTCTTCCTTCTTCAGGACTCAAACTATCTCCATACAAAATTTCTTCTCAATCAGTCCAGCGGTTTAAGCATGAAAAGGTAACAGGCAGAGTATGTGAGAGTATATGAATTGATTTTGCAAGAAAATTTGCTTAACCTACATTTTTTTTTTCCTTATAAAATAATTCAGCACGTCACAACTGTCATAAGTGACCCATTTCTTCTATGTGTCAAAGAGTGTAGGCAATACATTGCTGCTCCATAAATTTTCAAAAATTAGTTATACTTTGTTAGTTAAGACTAACTTGAAATTTTCTTGCACTATCGGTTCGTAGCCCTATTACCGACATCTGGTTACAATTTGAGGTAATATTAAAAATACAGGCTGTATAAGTACGTTTATTGTCGTCTAGTAGGTACCCATAGTACAAGCTTTGCTTAGTTTGTGACTAGGTCGATTTGTGTAAGATTGTCCCAAAAATGTCTATTGTCTTGTGCAAGTATAATACGTAGATTAAGTGAATTAGTTCAGGCGCTATTGCATTCGGTCAACCTGTTATACTATCCTCAAACCAAATAGACGACTGGGATCGTATTGGCTCGTATTGGCTCGTATTGGCTCATATTGGCTCAGTCGTCCGTTTGGTTTGAGGATACTATAGAATAATTGCTCGGCAGCTGCACTGTTCCTTTTGAACCTCGCAGCGCACACTGGAACTCTATCAGCGACATCAATACAAATACATATATGTACCAGTGTGTAACCGCCATACGATAAATAAATAATTGCTGTATTGAAAAAAAAAAGTAGGTATGGTTTGTTCCACTTAAAATGGAGAAAAGAAATTAAAACCAACCGTTACCGACATTCTATTGTTTAATTGTTATCTTCAAGTAGGATTGTAAAACATTTACGAATAAACAATAGAACAAACAGTATAGCAACTCCAGTACATGCCACATTTAGGTCAGTTTTATGACGTCTCTTTGTTATCTTTCCCTTTCATATTTAGCAACAAAGACAAGTTGTAAAATCCCACGTTAAGTGCATTTTCGTAATTTTAATTGGAACTATTAGAGCTATTATATAATATTATTATTATATTTAACGGCCTCCGTAGCCCAGTGGGTAGTGACTCTGCCTACGAAGCTGGAGGTCCCGGGTTCGAATCCCGGTCAAGGCATTTATTTGTGTGTTTATCGCGAATAATATTTGTTCCTGAGTTATGGATGTTATATATGTATATAAGTATCTATATGTATGTATCTATTATAAATATCATCGCCTAGTACCCACAACACAAGCCTTACTGAGCTTACCGTGGGCCTAGGTTGATTTGTGTAAGATTGTCCCATAATATTTATTTATTTATTTATTTATTTATTATACTGTAAGAAGAGGCGTCGTTTATGCGGATTATAAAGAGCCCAACCAAAAATTCAACTTCGTACTCCTTAACTTTGGCAATGTCCACAAAAGATACACGAACCTAAATCTCTGTACGTCCGTCTGTCTCTAACAGTTTTAAAATCATATATTATGGCAAATATTCAAAATAACATAATATTAGGCATGAACTCGAGGTGAATCCAGTTCATATGCCACCATGCGTAGAATTTACATATAATCAACATAGTAAAACATCTCCATGGCAGACGGATATGTCAATATATCAATATGCGGGTGTATGCGTAGTACCGTAGCTAGGAATATACCTATAGGTTAGGTACCTTAACGCATACATTTCGGGAGTGACTCTTTTGGGCAATAGTACATTATTGCCGTGGCCGGGAAGGAGACAATTGCAGGCTGAGTACTTTGTTTAAACGGACGAGCTTGCGAGTCCGTTTAATTATAATACGAAGCCTGCAATTGCCATTCCGGCTGAGGCTAATATAGTGCTTTTCTCAAAAATGGGGGAATAGAAAAGACTAAATTTAAATCAAGCGTTATTATTAAATACAAATTGAGGATACTGCAAATGACATAAAATTAAACCTCATATTTTTTTAAACAGAATCGCAAGTGTATTTTTCCACCGAAAAACGCAATCTTTTAATGACACATACAAAAATGTCGCGTTTGCAACAGAAAAATACGACTTGATTTGGCTGAATACGACCTGTGCCGTCTTTTATATGCCAGTTTCTACTTTTTAAAAAGTTTGCTACTCGACAAATAAAGGAATTCATATGTAACATTCCAGGCGGCCTGCAATGTTTTTTATTTTTTAATTTTGATCTGGCCTTCAACTATACACTTTACCTTCCAATATGTAGCGAGTTATGTTCACTTTGCGGGCCATTTTTGAGAAAATTACTATTACCATCCTTGTGTAGTTTAATTCATATTTCCTTACATGAGATTTTAGATGAGGTAAAATACCATTATTGAAACTTATTTGTGTCTATCAATAACGTATTGTTTGAACAGGCTTAGGTAAACCAGGAATACGAAGATCCGACTTTGGATTTTTTTCTATTGATAATTTTTTTAACAATCGTTTTTCGGTTAATCGACGCAAACAATCATAAACTTAGTCTAGAATCATATTTATATCGGAAAATTAGGCTTTATTTTTTCATAATTTGGTCAGTACGGCGCTTCAAAGAACGCGATATTTTCCACCATTAAACTATCATACGACGCTGTTCAACGGGTGAAAGGGAAAAGCATCAAGGTGTTACTTACTACTTATGAGTTCGACTGTACGAGCATAAAGTTTCTGGGCGGCGGCGGCGGTTAGGCGATTCCGATCAAAATCAAACGCAGCATAAACGCGGCGGGAACGCAGCTCTGAAAAGGGAATATGTTTATTTATATATTCCACAGATAACCTTGCTCGAGGCTTTTCTGCACATATCTTCGGGAATATTTTTACCAATACTTTTCTATGGTATTTTATGATAGATTTTATGACTATACGTAGTATTGTTACATAAAATATGTTAGTCTCTATAATTATTAACAGTATTTCCGTAGTTAGTAACCTATTGCTCACATCATTGAGTTGGGTCTCTGTAGGACTAGGATGTTAACTATAGTATGTCTCCCAAAGATAGGAATTCAGAGAGGTAGGGCACAGCGGAATGTCATCTCGCTCGTATGTGGACCAGCCCAACTGGGGAAGTACCTCCACCTTACAGAAGACCGTAGCCATAATAGCACCACTGCTTTGTAGTGTTGCTATATTATTGCATGCTATGAAGCATGCAAGTTGTGTTCCTGGTGGTGAGTAAGGTCGCTAGAGCTCCCTAGGGTGCGCATTGTTGGGATTGAGGGACCTGCATGTCTCTATCTCACAACACAGTGAATAAAGGGTCGGAAACACGCTTGTGATTCTTCTGGAGTCACAAGTGTCAATAGGCTACGGTACCAGCTTAACATCAGGCAGGCGGTAAGATTGTTTGCTACCGTCGTTGTATAAAAAATAAACATTTCTGAGCCATAAGTCAGACAATGCAAATGTAGTCGTTTTATATCTTAGTAGGTGCTTTACTCTATTTCATCAATAGAATTTGGCTAAGTACTTGATATTTTTTTACGGTTCGATTCGAACTAGTTTTCTAAATGGATCAAATGTTTGTATGCGACTAGCGTAAAAAAGACAATAAAGAGGGCCAAAGGCGGACTCTCGCTAGCGACCACCGAAACGGCCCATACAATTTGACACAGTATTATGACGTCAAAGGCCCACGGTAAGCTCAGTAAGGCTTGTCTTGTGGGTACTAGGCGATGATATATATAATAGATAAATACATATAGATACTTATATACATATATAACATCCATAACTCAGGAACAAATATTCGTGATAAACTCACAAATAAATGCCCTGACCGGGATTCGAACCCGGGACCTCCAGCTTCGTAGGCAGAGTCACTACCCACTGGGCTACGGAGGCCGTTGAATGGTAAATCGCGTAAATTGCTGTTTTGGACGTAAAATACTGTGTAAGTACATAGTTGTGATACAATATTTTTTTAATGAATGTGTAAGGATTCTATTTGGTTCTACCAAATCCATTAACACCACTAATAATAGTTCAACGAAAACGCTACTTTATATTTATTTCTCAAAAATAGTATGAAATGTTCCCATAACATGTGTGAAGATAGTATCCGAAAGTGTCTCATCCTGGACCATTTCTAGAAGTGTCCAGGAAAACGCAAAAGTGTCCAGTAATTAAGTATGAAATCCCATTACATATCATAATATTTAAATATGGAACCATATTTTTTTTCAAAGATAAGCTAAGGAGGTTGTTGGCAGTTAAGGGCCTTTAATAAAAAGGAGGTACCATAGAGGTTGACGTGTCCGAATTGCACTTGTATTGCACGATGTAAAATGGCGGAAGATTCAGTTCAATCGTGTTTTTTACTATTTTGATACTAAGTAGGAATTAGGAATTCGATACTTACTGTAAAAAAAGAAGAATAAAATAGGATATTCACAATATACATAAAACTAATACGAAATGTATGTATTTATTCTATTGGGTTTGTGGCATAATATCAGTATCTTAAACACCATAGAGCAATTAAAAAAAAGTTGCACTGGTATCTTGGCGGGATTGACTTCATTGAAATAAAATTGTTAAAAATGAGTACTGATGAATCAGATTGCATGAAAACAGATTTCTATTTAAAGTCGAGGCGAAATTGGTGATAAATAATTTACTTTCAACAACCTACGTACTTATGTCCAACCAAGGAGAGATAATTGCACAATTTTGAAAAATTCATGAAGTGGAAAGCTGAACATTAACCTACTTACAAGTTGGTCACAAAATGTATTTATTTTTGAGAAAAGCACTACATGCTTCGAACATAAGTGTGCCATCCTGGCCTCGTATTATAGCCGGACCTTGCCTTCGGCTCGGCCGGCTAAATCATACTCGTCCAGGATAGCTTACTTACTGTTATCTGCAGTAATGTACTATTTACACTCGCTAGTCATCATTATTTGACGATTGCAGCATCAAATATGGTGTAGGGGTACCTAATCGTGTGGTCTATATAGTCTCTGAGATCCCTAAAATGATGATGGCAGAGATGAATAAAATGTTTAGTAGTGAACATTTTCTTCTGTAACCGCTAATAGAATTATCGATAACCGTTAATTTAAAATGGATTATCGCGTTCGATAAGTAATTAATAATTTGGGAATGTATTGTACTCGACACTACATAATAAGTTTAAAGGCTTCATTTAATTAATGATATGTAGGGTAACTACGCTACGTATTTGTAGAAGTGTTGCGTATACATAAACAGATTGTTCCGATAGTTCAGTTGGTTAGTAGCGACGGGCCATGTATGCCTGTCGTCGCCGGTTCGAATCCGGCTCGGTCCTTTTTATTTTTTAATTTTTTTTTAATTTGAAGTTTATACATTTCGTTAGGAGCGTTACTGCTTAATACAAAATTTACTACATTTTTGTATTCACATACGTTCAAGCTTGTTGGTACAGGATTGCAATAAAATTCTATTACGGCGGGTAATCCCGTAAAGCACAGGCCCTGACGTTATTCCCGCGATCCAGCACGTTCCTTATCGCTTTAATTTATTGGAGGCCGTCTGAACCCGCCTTATGGGACGGGTCCTGTACGTTAATCCCACACAGTTCTAAAAAGTCTTACGAGTTAAGACTCTTTTGCGGCCATGTCACATTCTATTAGGTGTGTAGTTTTTGTTAGCTTCTTTTCTGTTTGGTTGAAGAGTGATGTAATCATTTAATGCATTTTCTTGGCGTTATCTTTAATTTGTTATTTCATTATTTATGTTTTCAATCTATATTTCACGAATACTAGTACAACACGCGGGCCACTATAAACCAGTCAACATTTTAATGTCTTCGATTGCGGGAAACGACATCACGATTTCAAAGAAATACGGTACTCGTTATTTTATTTCACAAGTCAGAGCGCAGGTGGTCGCCATTTGCTTTCCATCTTTCTCTGAAATCGTGAAATCTGTAGTTTTCCATCTAGTATACCTACTGTTATAAAATGTGCTATTTACGTTGGTTCAAAATATTATATAAATAACAGAAGTATACTTACGATAGCGCAAATGTCAAGGGCATGAATTGGAAAATTATGAGTTTTCTAAGGTTACTGTCGGAACTCTCTGAACCGGGAAACAATTTTCTCTGTATAAAAAAATCCATAAATGGATTTTATTCCCCTTTATTTATCTCAGCCAAGTCTAACAATTGGTACATTATTAAACGGCGTAATTAAATAATCACGGTATTTTATTTATTTGTTTAAACTTTATATCACCAACGAAAAACTTATCGTAAAAAAGGCGGAATCATAGCATTCTCTTCTACCAATCAAACCTCAAGGCAAAAGATCACATTTAAAGAGTCATAGAAGCAAATATGAATAAAACTTCACAAATGCTATGTAAGTTTAGTATAACTGATTTATGGACAGTATTAAATATTACACTGTGATTTATGTTTATAAATGTCTTACCTAGACTGCCGTTCCCACAGCCAAACTGTTACTAGTTTTGTGGGGCAGTGTTTATTTTTTAGTACCTACCTATTTAGTAAATTGTAATTATTGAATAAATATTTATTTTTATATTTAATTATTTATTGAAATTAGTCCATAAAAGTCGATGCCGGAAATGATTGCATCTCCTTTTCTCGTGTGCGGGAAAATATAAAGGTGTTTTTTCCACGAGGGCGTGGTTTACAAGAATCGAGGCATCCCCTTAACAAATTCAGTGCAGAAAACCCGACTTTTTAATTTTTAATTTATTTAATTGCTTTGTGTTACAAAGGCTGTTATAAATAAATGTTTCAACACAAAACCCATTAGGGAACTACAATAATACACTATTCATAATAATTAAATTAAATTACATAAATTTCATGCATTAATTAAATAATTTTTTAAGAAACTAGCGGGTGCTTACTTCGCAGGCGCTTTCCGCTATATATACCTACGAAGAAAATTAAACCACGGAATCGGCTATGAGCATAGCGCGCGCGCGTAGCAAAATAAAATCATTTTAATAGGCTCACGTTCAAACATGTTTTCCTTTGGCATTAATATTAATTTGCCTGTGTATCTCTCTGGGAATATAAGAAAGTTCTTAGAAGCAAACTGTCACATATACTTAAGGCATAAATAAGGAACGAAACCTCCTCGTGTCTATTACCATCGATATCCATTTAAGTCCCAATTTCGTTTGCTTCTCCTTTTACACTCGAAAGCTTATTTAAACCGTTGAAATGAACACAAATCTCGGCTCGGCACAGTCACATTTCCATTCAAAGCAAACGTTACCCAGCACCGTTCCCTGGGGTACTCCAGGGAACATTGACTAGAACTCGGAGACTCCTTATAATTAACTCAACTTCAAACGCTGCCTTTTAATTATACGAGTAATTTAAATTAGATTGAAAAATTACGAGGGGTCCTTGATATTTACAAGGCTTGGAGTGAAATAAGTCATTCTTGTTATGATTTGCTGTTGATTTTAATAATGAAAATATTGTACTGTATCCATGCATAATTAAAATATTCTAAGCGTCGTGTGACAAAGAGGGTATTTAGCACAGATGTATCAATAATAAGGAGATCGGACATGCCGGCCGATTTGTATTGAGTAGGTACGCCTGTCGCAAGTTCATTAACCCACAAAAAGCACAAGTAATTGACAAGACGAAGCACAGACACATCTAAAGCACACACACTTGTATACCTACGCTCTTATTGGACAATACACGCGCATCATAGGCATTTTGGGAAGAAACGTAATATTCTCTGCGATCAGCACGCGTGCACACTCGGTAACAACGGACGGTGAACTAGCGGCAGAGTATGCCCATTGAGCTAACAACTGCGACGCGGCCGCCGGCAGCTTGTCCTCTCTCTAGTATTCTATTCTATGCTCTGAGGTATTTAGTATGAGTGCCATAAAAGATAGGCCAAAGAAAAAGGTAGCGGACTGCATAAGAGACAATGTTTCGACGAGGGGGACCTATTTCTTTGCGGTCGAATATGTTCAAAATGTCAAGTATGCCTATCTCATATTTTTTATATGGTAGGATGATATTTTTTTTTTGCTTAACGTATCTTACGTATTAATATGCATGTGTTTATGAGGAGAAATTCTTTTTTTAATCACATCTATTCAAATTTTTTCTAGTATTTGATCGCGGGTAAAGTTATCTGAACTTTTAGCCAACATTGCCCATGTTGAATTACTGACGCAACTATAGCTCTTATGCTGTTGAGACAAGACTGAGTCCAAAATCTTGGGCAAACATGGCGTCCGTTTTAACATCTTGGTCTTAACTACGAAACGTTTTAAACAATACGGATAGGTAATGTTACATACGTTGTTTAAATCTTTGCCCAACGGATATGTAGACATAAAATACACCTCACATTGCACAATTTGCTGCAAGCTCCTGGCTGAAGTTAAAGACATGTATGACTCAAAGTAGAGTCATAAATATAATCTTAGTTTCTACAAACAATAGTAAGGCGTGCCCTAATATGCTGTGTTTTCGTTCATTACCAGAATTGCTTAAATAGTATTTTTCACAATCGTGTTATAATAGAGAGCTTTTTAGTCGAGTACCGTGTTTAGGCCACGAAGCTTGCTGAGTGGCCTTAGTAAGGTACGAGATTAAAAAGCTTGATTATAACACTATTGTGAACAATACTTTTTGTACGAGTTCATTAAAATTAATTTTCTACGTGTCAACTGAACTAATTAAACAAACTCTATACTGTTGAAACGAAGTGCAGCCCATCGCTCGTACGCTCGTTGATATCTTAAAAGACATCAACGAGCGTACGACATCAACGAGTAAACTCAATAATCAAAGTGATTCTATTGGTCCAATTCATTACAGTTCGGTAAAGCAGCCACGTGATTGGTCGAATTTATTTGAGTTCTATTTTCAATTTTTTTCGGTTGTCTAGAGCGTATCGAAACAGTTGTTTCGGAAGTAACAGACTATTCAACGATGAAAAGAGTGACGTTGCAGTATTCTCTATGAAATCTTAATACACATAATTTAATCGTCGAGTACAAACATTTGTTTTTTGGGCAAAGTTCCCCCTGGTGGCAAAATAAGCATATTTGACAGCATTTTATAGTTTTTGACAGTTTTCCAGTGAAAGAGTAGAGTGCTCGAAAGTCAAAAGCCCTCCCCAGGAACGATTTTATTCACGAATTATATAACTACAACTTTGAAAAGTTGATTTCAAAGTTCAATATCTTAAAAACGGCTGAACCGATTATGTTGAAACGTAGCTAAGGTATGTTTTTAGGGTGGAATCTTGCAACTTAATTTTGAAGCAAATATCTTCAACCGATTGAGCTGATATTTTGGTTTATAGTTTGGATGACATTTCAATATTATGGTACCATCGAGCTGATCTGATGATGGTGACAGAAGGTGGCCATGGGAATTATTTTATTAACCAACGTAACCCCGTTAAGTTTAGGCTCGTTTGAATCGTCTCAATGAGTAGTTGATGAAGGTATACAGAAAAGTACAGTCGGCAATAAAAGCTTGTACCAAAAATGATTTTTTTGACAGAAACTTATATCTCTTTCTTGGAAACACAGCTTACCATATTTCTGGTGGAAGCTCACCCCTATCCACTTATTTCCAATTCATATAACTAGACTCAAAGATACGATCGCAGCAAACTTCAATTTTGTCAAGCAAACAGTGTTTTTATTTAAGCGGAGATCCAATCGGATCGGTATTGTGGAGTTGGCCGGCAAACATAATTATTTTCATGTCAATATCAACATTGAAATTGTCCGTCCACGAGTCCAATAATGTATTCCCGCGCGGGGTCACCGCGCAAACAGGGTGGGCGGCCCAAGAATACTGCAGTAGCGAATCGTAAGCAGCAGAGTAGTTACCGTCAAACATGCCTACTTTGCCACCAGGGGGAACTTTGCCCAAGAAGCAAATTTTAAAATTTTCCTCTTGGGCAAAGTTCCCCCTGGTGGCATAGTTGGCATGTTTGACGGTACGTAACTTTTTAAATGAGCGTAAGACATCGGTTACACGAAAATTCTGGCGACAGTTCATTATGATCTGTCTGTCTCTGTCATTCACAACGGTTACACTATCATTCTCTAATCATACTGATGGACTTAACTGACGCCAGAATTAGCGTGTAAGCGATGTCTTAGGGCCTAGGTAGACTGCGTTTTTGAAAACGTTCGGGGGTGGTACTCAGATTATGGAATGTACTAGAATGACACTTAATTTCTCCATACAAATTGAGACGTCCGTCGCGTAAAGAACTGGCACGGGCGCTGAGCAAGCTCCTATAGAATGACAGCGGCGGCCGCCGTACTGCTTATGTGCGTGCGTGAGTGCGCGTCTGTGTGAGTCAGGGTCAAACTCATACCTGTTACTTCATTTAGTTTGGTACCTCTAGTACGCTCTAGGGAGTAAGCTACAGGTCTGGTTGCTAAGCCTACGAAGTTTTTCATGTGTTTTGCTATGAATCTCCGTATTTGATCTTAATCGGATTACCTTCGTAGCGCCTTCCAGTTCCAATGAGCACTCGTAAAGTTACTACTCGTACACCCCCTCGATACCTTGACAGTAATCACGAGATATAGATCGGGACACATTGATGTTTTAGCCACGTATTTTTTGAGTTTAAATGGAATATTCCACTGCTTTGTTACTATTGGGTCTACGTCCCTTTTTTTTAGGAGAAGATGATAAATGCTTGACGCATTCCTCCCGGGTGTGGGGAAGGCCCCGAGTCAACCCACTAAAAACCTCTCCGTCTGCCGTATTTGTGCCTTAGCGGTGGGCTGAAGGAACGCTTGCGCTTTACTTCTTCAGCACCACCAGCACCGCTCCAATTTCCAGAACACCGCGGAGGGATGCCAGGTGGGCTCCCACACAACAAACGTGATTTTTTTGGCTTTTTTATTGATAATGGTACGGATCCCTTCGTGCGCGAGTCCGACTCGCACTTGGCCAGCTTTTTACTTGACAAGTATGACCCTACAATATGCCTCGGAACACACAAAACATTCGCAGTTTTTATATTTCATCATTTAGGCACCTGACTTTTAGGATTGCCAATTCAAATAAAATTCTAGAATGATTAAATTCGCTTCTTGCTTAGACCACGCTGTAGACAGTAAACAGTTCTGATATTAATTCTTATAGACCACAGTTGGTGGTTTATTCGGATCTCTTCATCATTTAGGCACGACCTGGCTTTTAAGGTAGCCAATTCAAATAAAATTCTAGAATGATTAAATTCGCATTTTGCGCCACGCTGTAGACAGTAAACAGTTCTGATAATAATTCTTATAAACCACAGTTGGTGGTTTATTCGGATCTCTTCATCATTCAGGCACGACCTGGCTTCTAGGATTGCCAATTGAAATAATATTCTAGAATGATTTAATTCGCTTCTTACTTAGACCACGCTGTAGACAGTAAACAGTTCTGATATTAATTCTTATAAACCACAGTTTGTGGTTTATTTGGATCTCTGATCCAACCCGCCACCACGACGCCATAATTGGTTCTACGGTATTAATAGTTTACATAAGTAACAAGGTATTTATATACAACTCCGAATCTCTTTATTACTTGTTCGTGGAAACAACTTCAAAGTGAGAATAGATTCCGCGTAGGTATGTTCTTCATTTTCTTACATCGTAGATGCCATTATATGGAGTAAGAGTGTTTAAAGTCGATGCTTTTCAGACTAAGCGTTACCTGGTTATGCCGTGTCAGGCCTCTCACAGACTGGTGCGGCCTGGCCGCGGCGGACAATAGAAAACTTGTCATTAGCTGTCAAATTTACTATGGTCCGCCACCGCAGGCCGCGCCAGTGTGATGCAGGCTTAAATAGGCAATCTTTACTATGCGGCAACGAACGGGTACAAATTGTTTGCTTGTTACACAAGGCAAGGTTACGTCGTAATATGAATTTAAGGAAAACCAAATGTTTTATATTTTAGTAGCGCTGAGTCTGCGTACCTGTAGGACTTTCTGCTGCATCTATAGTTTAAAGCGGGCGTGAAATCCGTGCGGTTGAAGTTGAGGATACGTTTCGACCGGTGACAGGAGAATTTCAAATTATGTTGCTATGACATGACATACTGACACTTTACTTTTTTCTTCTTACGTGCCAGTCAGGCGGTGTATGGAATCTCAGCAGCTTTTTAATAAAAGAGGCCAAAATTAATTTTGCACTGACGTCGTAACAAAATACCATTTAAAATTAGATTGTCAGCAAAAGCGGAGGGAATATTGCAAAAATACTTGTATCTGTATGCAATCATTACTCATAGCGTACATCTGAATGTCTGTCTAAATAAACCAGCTAGACAGCGTTTCTTACCACGAGGCAGCTTGACCCAGTAGTCATAGTATCGTAAAATTCTCAGGATAATCGGGTAACTTCTCGAACGTGCCATAGTAGTGGCTCGTGTGTGGTCATACTTGTCAAGTAAAAAACCGGCCAAGTGCGAATCGGGCTCGCGCACGAAGGGAACCGTACCATTGTCTATAAAAAAGCTAAAAAAATCACGTTTGTTGTATGGGAGCCTCCTGTAGCCTAGTGAGTAGTAATCCTGCCTACCAAGCCGGAGGTCTCGGGTTCCAATCCTGGTAAGGGCATTTATTTGTGTGATGAGTACCAATATTTGTTCCTGAGTCATAAATAAATAAAATAAATAAATAAATAAATATTTGTGGACAATCTTACACAAATCAACCTAGTCCCAAACTAAGCAAAGCTTGTACTATGGGTACTAGACGACGATATAGATACTTACATAGTGAAATAAATACTTAAATACATAGAAAACATCCATGACTCAGGAACAAATATGATGTTTTCTATGTATTTAAGTATTTATTTATCTATATAAGTATCTTTATCGTCGTCTGGTACCCATAGTACAAACTTTGCTTAGTTTGGGACTAAGCCGAATTGTGTAAGATTGTAAAAGAAAAAAAAAACATAAAAAAATATTTATTTATTCTGTTTTTTAGTATTAGTTGTTATAGCGGCAACCGAAATACCTACATCATCTGTGAAAATTTCAACTGTCATACTATCACGGTTGTTGAGATACAGCCTGGTGACAGACGGACAGACAGACAGACAGACGGACAGCGGAGAAACAGGGTCCCGTTTAACTCTTTGAGTACGGAACCCTAAAAAAATGAATCACAGCTGAATTAAGAATCATTCGAGAAGTTACTCAATTACCCTGCAGGAGTATTATTCGACAGCATCACTATGTGAAGGTCTAACCACGTTTTGCCTGCCGGTACTTGGTCACCACGAGAAAACTTTCCGCTGCAACGGCCATAAGGAAGAGGAGGGTAGTTTTTCAATGTTCTCGTCTTATTAGGCGCCACAGTCACCAAATATATGGTTAAGATTTACAATGCCCTTGCCAGACAAAGAATGAACTACTTTGGTAACGGCTATCCGCAACCAAAGGAATTCAAGGTGCTCCCGGTAAAAACTGCATCATCCGTTTTGTGGAAATGATGGAGCAAGCCTGGAAGCAGGCATAAAGGAGAGGGCAAATGCACAAAAGATCCCACTGGGTCGAAGTGCATCCGAAAGGGTCCTGACCTAGAAAAGATAAGATACTGAGGCCGATTTTTATAAAACTGGAATTGCAATCTTCTACCTTGGAAGTTAGAGTTGCTTTTTCAATGGACTACTTTGATGCGATGCGGCCCACTAAAGTAATCTCAAGTATAAGGTGTGTGCTAATAAAATTGCCACCCCCTTCAAAATGATGTCCTCTAATTGGAGAATTCAATTTCTAGCTAGTAGATAAAAGCGAGTGGCGCTATGTCGGGTAACCTCCTCGAGTGTCTGGACTCTACCGATTCCTATTGATTCGGTTGATCCGCAGGAATGGGTAGTGTCTTGGCCGCCGCCCTGGAGACAACGGCAAGTGATAATTTAGTGAACCCTAAGTTATCGCTTGCTGGTGTTACCAATAACCCGACACGGGGGGGTCGGGGGGTTCCGCCCAGGGAATCGCAAGATTCCCCAGGTGCGGCTTGAGGGAGAGGCCATTGCCGTTTGCCTCTATAATAAATAACGGACCCGGAACCCTGACAAATCCTCTGCTATCAGAGGATTCATGTTAGGCGCGGGGGCTGCGACCGTCAGGCCGGGGCCAAGTTGTGGCTGCGAGGGAGAAAACCTCTATAATAAGTTACAAAGGGACCTGAGAGGGTGAATCCGAGGTCTATCACCCTCTCCCGGCGTAGAGGTCCTTTGGTCAGGTCGGGAAGCGTGTGGTCTCGCCCTGCACGCTTACGACGGGAGGGGGGGGCTTTTGCCTCAGTAGTGAGGGCAGCTGCGGCTGTTGCCGAGGGGCGTCGTGGTGAAATGTTCGCGATCCCATGACGCCCCTACTACACGAAAGAGAGGGCATACCTTGGTGGTTTTAGACGGTAGTCCGCGGGGTTCCCGGGAGCCCGTCATACCCATCCTAGTTCCTCGGCTAGGTGGAATGCGTAAGAGCATTTCCCCAAGTAAAAAAAAAAAGAAAAAAGTACCAGTCGTTTTGGCAGTCTTTGGGGTAGGCCTATGTCCAGCAGTGGACGTCTTTCGGCTGATATGATGATGATGATGAGGTAAAAGCTGGAAACTCGAAGAAACTTTACGGTTTGAAGTTAAATGTAGAAACCTAGACTGAACTTGAAACCTACATAGTACCAGCATCAATTCCAGCAACGGCGAAATTTAAAATTTATTGGTTACGTTTTTATGTTGTTACTAGTAGTACCAAATCACCGTGAAACAAAAAATAATAGAGAAAAGTAACAAATAATAATAATTACACAGAGTATGGTCGCGGCGCCACGATATAGCCATCTGAATCGCTAAACTTAAGTGGCAGAACTTAAGGGGACGTAGGTTCGTGGTCTTCTCTCCCTCTCACTGAGCATAAGCGTGAGCGAGATGGAAGTACGTGTTTGGAAGCGCGGATATCATGTTTTTTGATTTTATTTCTTTGTAAGTAAGTAATAGCTGATTTCCCTCAAACATGACATTGCCGATTTTTAGAACCAATTGTAATATGTTTGGCTGTTGTGCATAATTTGTTACGATTTTTTTAAGTGTATTTTAGACCTATGTTCGTGATTTTTTTCTATCAAGCGAAAGTCAAAAACTCAGGATTCGAATAGCTGATTTCCCTCGAAAAAGGCCTCAAGATTACCAATTAAATTTAGGGCAGCCGTTTTATAATCCAAACAAGAGCTACGATTTTTTAAAAATCCGTTTTCGGAGCTAACGTCGCCTTAAGGCACATTGCACGTAGAACCGATGGCCGGTGGGGCGGTAAGGTTATCGAGTGGCGACCACGTTCCGAAAGACGCAGCGTGGGTAGACCTCCGACAAGATGGACTGATGAGCTGGTAAAGGTTGCGGGAGTCCGCACGATGCGGGTCGCGCAGGACCGGTCACTTTGGGACTCTTTGGGCGTCCGACCATGTCCAGCAGTGGACGTCTTTCGGCTGATATGATGATGATGATAATGATTATCAAGAACAGTGTTATCATTTTTGTAGGTACCCCTTTGAACACCTTTGATTTGTTGTTGTAGGACGACACTAAAATTGTCAAGTTCATGAAATACCAAGTAGTAGAGATCCTTTAATACATATTGGCTTTTACGTTATGAGAATGGATGCACAACGTTGGCTCTAGCATTCAAAAGCTACTCAAAGCTTAAACTCTTGCCCGGACTTAGGAAGTTTAACGAACGAATGCCTACATTGTTCTATAAGATGTTTACTTAGTTGCCATTGTGACTTAGTTACGATCTTTGTCTATACCTATATACTTAGCTAATTAAGGCGTATCCTCTGCGCAGTCTGGTGTAAATGAAATTTTTGAAGGCCCAAGGCTCTGACCGTATGCAAACAAAAAAATCTGAAAGAAAACATTTGAAATGTGGTCTTTCACTAACAATTTCCTAGTTAGAATTTTTTAAATTACCATGTTTTGGAAAAGTTCCCTATGACGACCGCTTTAGCCTCGTTGGTAGTGACCCTGCCTACGAAGCAAGAGGTCCTGGGTTTGTGTTTTGTGTGATGAGCACGAATATTTGTTCCCAAGTCATGGATGTTTTCTATCTATTTTTAAGTATTTATTATTCTACCCATAGTACAAGCTTTGCTTAGTTTGGGACTAGGTTGATTTATGTAAGATTGTATGCAAAAAAAAAATGAGGCTTTTTTTACTTAAATGTTGCTATGTCTATATGCATCGAAACTTTAAGTGATATTATGACCGTTCTTTTGGGTAAACAATAAAAATACATTAAATTTCTATGTTCTCTTTTCTGAGCGAAAAATCCGTTATCACGGAAAACTAATTTTTATGTCGAGCTAACACGGCATTTCGCACTAACACTAGCGAACGAGCGAGAAAAAAAATTGGCAGCTTCATTCGCCAAAGAGGGACAGGGACGCATATTTATATCCTTAACAAACCACGCCCCTGTAAGAGGCACTTTTATGTCTTCCGCGCACAAGAAGACGATATGAAAAACTCTTCAGGAATCTCTTTTTCGGACAAATGTCGATAAAATTGTGTTAATAAAAAATAAATAAAAAATAACTATTTGCGGACAATCTTACACAAATCGACCAACGAACGAATCGATCGACGAATGCATGAATTAAGATCAGGTAAGATACTGTACTTTTAACCTGACTATGCCGTTTAATAATACTGTTTGAGTAGAGCCGAGGTAAACAACTTTGGATTTTTTCATAAATTGAAATTCCCCTGTGCTGTGAAACAAAACATTCCGTTTGTTGTTTATCATCCTTTATCGATATGATAAAGTTGACTGACAAAGGTTTTATCTTGTAACTTAAAAGGAAAAACGAGAACCTGGTGTCACTGTGTCGTTACTCCTGTCAATCTCATCCTCTTTCACTGAAAACCCAATTTCCTGTGAAATTTTACAGACAGGTAAAATTCATGTTTTGCAAGAAAATATGGAATTGACAGTTATAACAGCTCAGTGATATGCCAATGTTGAAAACCTTTTGGTGACATACCCGTCATGTCACGGGCTTCTTATTTTGCATTTCGAAATGCTTCCGCATTCGGTGTGGATTCAATGCGTTAACAATAAGCATTTCAGTCAAGTCGGTACGGTACAGATTCCTTTTTTACCTTTTTGGTACGGAACCCTAATTAAAATCATAATACAAAAAAACGCAACCGGGGTCGCGGCTCGCTGGCGCGGCGCCCTGTAATTGGTGGAATCGCTGTTCCAACTAAACTACAAATATATTGTTCATCATCATCATCATCATATCAGCCGAAAGACGTCCACTGCTGGACATAGGCCTCCCCCAAAGAGTGCCACAATGGCCTGTCCTGCGCCACCCGCATCCAGCTTTACCAGGTCATCAGTCCACCTTGTGGGGGGCCTACCCACGCCGCGCCTTCCGGTACGTGGTCGCCACTCGAGAACATTTCCGCCCCAACGGCCATAGGTTCTACGTGCTATGTGCCCCGCCCACTGCCACTTAAGTTTAGCAATTTGGAGGGCTGTATCGGTTACCTTGGTTCTGCTGCGGATAGCCTCATTTCTGATGTGATCGCGCAGAGAAACTCCCAGCATAGCCCTCTCCATTGCCCTTTGAGTGACTTTGAGCCTTCTTATGAGGCCCATAGTAAGCGACCACGTATGGCACGTATCCGAGCCATATATCATCACTGGCAACACACACTGGTCAAAGACTCTCGTCTTGAGACACTGCGGAATATTGGACGAAAAGATGTGCCGTAGCTTCCCGAATGCTGCCCAGCCGAGTCGGATTCGACGATTGACTTCTTTCTCAAAGTTGGACCTACCTAAACTGGTGGTGCACTAAAATATATTGTTGGACAGTTTGAATTCATAGAAGGCCTGTTCGTGCGACGTCCAGCTGACCTCAGTTTTGAAGCCTGAATCCTGAACTTTTGGCACATTTCCGAGCAGAAGCGTGAAACTGGTTATTTCAACAATTCTTCAGACTGTTCAAAAGCCTTGAAAAACCGCGGTATTGTACACATTAGTCTTGTTACCCACCTATACATTGAACGCATTTTCCACACAGTTGTGTAAAATACTTCTTTGTGCACGTAAATGTGGAAATATCCTTTGTGAACCGCCATTTTTCTTTTTATCCCTCTGACAGCGCTTGTCTGTGATTCTGAACAATGCACCAAATGCTAAATACGGGTCTTCATTTCGTAATGCGTTTTTGAATGCAACGTTTTATTATTTGATACATTCTTGACTTGCTCTTAAATATCTGGTTATGTACTAGCAAAAACGAGATGCCACTAACGAATAATATTAATAAAATAGTTCAAACGTAATGCGAATTATTTATAAATTCTGCAGAGTAATATTATATATAATAGTCTTTCCTGACGTGATACCGTCTTATAAATTGATGAACGCCGGCTGCACGCATGAAAAAGTGTGACTGATTGTCCCGTTCCGAACGCCGGCTGCGCACACGAAATATCAACGCACAGCCCAAACCGCTGGTTCTAGACATTCCAAATTTGGCATGTAAGTTCCTTATAAGGTGCACTAAGAAAGAATTTTTCAAAATTCACTCTCTGGGGTGGTGAAATACATACAATTGAAATCACGTTAGATTGACAACTCTATGCGGTTTTCACTAAGGTGCAAAATCGCATGAAAATAATCAGAAGAACATAAATTACAATTTGCTATGATTTTACCACAGAACATGTAAATACTATAGAAACGGTAAAAAGCGGGGTACGTGTAGCCGATGTTATGAGTGAACACTCATTACACTGTCAAACGCAGTCAAAACGCAAATCAGTTGTCTGTTGACCGTGGGTGACGATTTTTGCCGTATTAAAAATAAAAACGTGCCGCGTTCTGCAATTTAATCGTGCCGACAGGCAAGCCAGGACCCAAAGGATCCTCCGGGAGTAATTTTCTATCACCGATAAGTACTAAACTAACAGTTTTTTGAATAAATACGCAATCGATTATGAAAATCGCCATTGCTTTGCATTGCTTGCTAGCTAAAGCCGCAGATTAGGTACCTACTACCGTAATGACGCAGAAATGTATCGCGTTATTCGCGTTTGACATTTTAACGGGGCGATTGTCAGTATGACTAGAGTGGTACCATGCTTAGTGTTTGTACTTATCGATACACTCACTAATTTAAATATTTACAAAGGCAACTATTATCTAATAATATAAATATTCTTCTTCTTTTTCTTCGTGTAAAGGGATCTAATAATTTGAACTATACTTTATTTTGCCAATATTTTGCCACCTCTATATAAATATTAAATCGTTTATTTCTTAAAAGGACACATTAAATGGTTACATAATAAATCTACTGCCAAACCGCATGACAGTTCGTGCTGCTCTTGATACATATTTGTGGTTCTGTTTTTGTCTAAGCCAATGTTCAGTAATTCATAAAACTTGAATGTCATCATTGGCTAAAAAGAAGCCTATTTATAGTACCTTGCTTGAAAAACCCTAAATATTCTGATGAAAAATATTAATACTCAGATCGACTAGTAGGTACACCCAGTTGAGCTATTGGCTATTACATCTATTTGGCTCTATGTTAAAAGCTAGTAGACCCACTAAAGACAAGAAGTATTTCTTTGTCAAAAATGTTTTCTCTGATGTTAGCGTGAAGCGCGTTATGAATTTATTATTTATGTCAAATAAATTATATTTGTCATTGAAACAAATCACACGGTACCTACATCAAGGAATTCAAATGTGCAATTTTATTATTATAATGATATGTCATACCTACTCTGTGAGTCTTTAGTATCCTTGTACATATTAAAATTAATTTAATACTTGTACGTATTTTGATTAAAAAGTGTTAGCATGTTTTCGTTAGCTACACGATTTCTCCGACAGTTGCTTTCAGCAGCATCTCCATTTAGAGCGTTTGCGAACTGCGTGTATGAGGTCGCATACAAGATCAAAATTTCGTTAATACTTACCCGATTTCTTCGGACGTAATTTCTCAAAAATAGCACTATACTGCTTCTTCGGACTGATATTTAATCAGGTTCGGATCGGCCGCAGTACGCAAACGCTCTTACTCTAAGAAATAAGGGCATTTAAAATAGATTTAAATATATCACACTAATATTATAAATGTGAAACAAGTATCTATATGGAAATCAATTTCAATTTGTATATCCATGTGTTCAAAGATACATAATTAAATAACATCGACGGAAATTGTATTTATACAACTAACGTTAAAAACTTCAATACTGCGATGCAGCGACCACCGGTAATAATGTTCAGTTCATTTTGCAACAAAGGGCTCCATTGTATTTATGGAACGGATCGAACGTTCAAAAAGGGCCATTACACAAACAAATGGGTTCCTGAGAGCATGTTATGATTTATTTACATAAGCGAGTGTTATCCCTGGGCCACGCTCCCTAATGTTATCTCTCCGTCGGTCTGTCAGTAATTGTAAGATAAACATAGCTAGGGGCATTGACTAATATACTGGATATTCTGGGAAGTGTGTGAACATGCTGGGGCATTGATAACGTGTGGTGGAATGGGACATTTGAGACGTGAACAATTTATTGTTCTGTTGTAAAGGCTTGCGCCAGGAGGCGTACATGATGGGAGGAGAATGGAGTAGATGGAAACAGCGGATACCAGGGCAGAAGGAGTTTATTTTTAAAAGATAAGGCACTATAGGTAGGTAGCTATTGGGACAAGGAGTAAAATGAAGAACTGGACAACACTTGAATCACAAAAAACACAGCACACTGAATAAGAAGATACTAGATATAACTAGTACTATAGCCACAAATTATTGAATATATTTTGTTGGTTTTAAAATTGATTGATTGTACACAGCAGGTGAATTTTATCGAACAGGTTTCTGGATCGAACTGAACCGCCAGGAAAAAGCTGCGCACTGTCACGAGGAATTTGAATTGGGATTATATTTGAGGTAAGAGACGGTAAAAGTTGATCCTCCAATTTATGACCAGTAGGATTGTATTTTTACATTTTGGTTTTTTAATCCAAAAGTAACCTCGAAAACCTGTTTCTATCAGAACTTAATTTTTTTGATTCATTGTATAAAAGCTTTTGTTTCCAATTAATACAGTGAGCAGCAGAAGTGGCTAAGAGGGCCAGGTGTTCAAAATTACTTGCGCACCACGTTATTCTTAAGAAAATAAGAGCGTGTGTAGGTAATTTTGAACAGCCGGCCTGCTTAGCTACTTCTGCTGCTGACTGTACGTCAAGCAATTACAAATAAAAAACCATACATAACACCATGTAATTGAACCGTCAAATCTGAGCCTTAAATATAATTATATAAGGATCGAAAAAAATCCCGATTCTGAGTGGGAGGAGCACAAAAAAGTTAAGTTCCAAAAGAAATCGGTTTTTCAGCTTTTTCTTTTATAACGATCCTATTTCCTCAGATGGTTATGTAACTTTTTGACCGGAGGGGTAATCACGTAACGTTTCGAACGCGCGTCGGTACAATTTAACTGTCGATTTTCCATAAAAAAGTGACATTTAGACCTACCCGACGTTCGTACAATGCGTTACGTGATCGACCTGTAGGTCGATCACGTAACGCATTGTACGCGCGTCGGGTAGGTCTAAATGTCACTTTTTATATGGAGAATTGACAGTTAAAACGTACCGACGCGCGTTCGGAACGTTACGTGTTTACCCCCCTGCAGGAAGGACATTTCAACTGCCATTAAAAATACGTCATTCAGATCGAAATAACGTCCGTACAAAGCGTTACGCAATCGACCAGCTGAAGCATAAGAAGATGTAAATTTTGTACACTACGGGCATTCACATCAATCATACTGGTTAAGTAAAGTGGACGTAGTACGGTACTGACCGTAGCATTGTTCTAAAGATACTTGTCTAATAAAGTAGAGAGAGTAAAGAGGGTACAACCGGAATGTCATCTTGCTCTTATTTGGAGCAGCTCAACTGGGAAGTTTGTCCACCTTACAGAAAACCGCAACAATAATTACGCCACTACTTGCTCTGTAGGTATGTGGTGTTAAGTTCCTGGTGGTTAGTAAGGTCGCCAGAGCTGCTAAGGATGTGATGTGTTGAGAGTGAGGGACCCGCGTTCGTCTCTAGCTATCAACACAACTAACTAATAGTGATATGATCGTATTTTCAATATTCCACTTTAACGTATTTTGTGAAGACATACGTAAAGTCTGTATGCAAAGACAATAGACGTCTTTGTAGGTACATCTAGACAATAACAGAGATATATATACTACATTTAACATAATAACATGAGATGTTATGCTAAACCTCAAGACATATCGAACTAATATAGAAATAATATTCGTTAACATAACACCAAAACTTATATCTAGATTCAGAGACGCAGGGTTTTTTCTATTATTTCTCAAAAGCAACAAAATAATAACACTTGAATCTCGTTTGAATAATTAAAGAAGAGCTTTTTGCCTTAAGTATAAGAGAATTTACATAAGTACCTTATACGCCTACACCAAAGACGACTGAAGCCTTTTCACACCTTTTATTCAGAAAACAATCTTTGTTGATCAAAGTTAGAACAGAATAACGTTAATTTATAAACGTTCTACAAGCCTATTTTATTTAACTAAAATGGCGTTAAATATAGTTTGTTCTTATCTGTCACTTTGACATTTGTGTTGGTAAGAAAGGGACAAAGCACATTTTATCAAGCAGGGGCGTTTTAAAATTTATGAATCCCTTATTCATAAAATTAAAATCGCCCCTGCTTGATAAAATGCAGCGGCTTGTCCGCGTCGCGACTGGGTGGCAAGTGAACGACCGAACGCGCTCAAAATGGCGATCGCGGGCGCAGACGGCAAAATAACAGCGGGAGGTGGTAGGCCTACGTTACATATCTAGAATGTTACCCCCTTGGTAAGCGTTTATTCATGACAACAACATGAACATTGTGCATGGACAGAGATCAGCATATAAAATCAACAAATAGTGCCACGAAACGGTTCCATCTTAGCATGATGCTGATTTAGTGGCCAGCGCTGGTCTTCCGATGGAACTATCCGGTGATTTCACGATGCAGCACACTATTAAAAACAACTAACAAAAAAGAAAAATATGAAAGAGCGAGAGAAAAAAAAAATATAACTAAACTAGCTTTTGCCCGCGGCTTCGCCCGCGTATTAGGTGTAATTTTAGCAATAATTAGTGAGTTGTTACGCTGGCAACGGCCTACTAGGTACTACTTACATTCCCTATGAATAACCCTTAGATGAATGCATGAAATGAAATGATGAAATTCATCAACTCAAACTAGTGGCCCGGACATTGCTATAATAACTTAATTTGTTAAAACCCACTTACGTATTTACCTACCTATGTATAAGTAATAGTAGTAGTATTTTTACACGTATTCTGTGTAGAAATTACCCTGAAACCTATATCATTATTTTGTATTTTTTTTTCATTACCTATAGTTGAATTATTTTGTCATTATATAAGAAACGTATCTATATATGAACTTTTCCATACGACAATCTAACCGCAATTTCATTTCCTTCAAACAATCAAACAATCATTTATTTGTAAACATTAATGATAATATCTGGGCGACCGAGCTCTGCTCGGGTGAAAATACGAGTAAGTTTACTTCCTATATATTTTTTAATTTTATTTTTAAAAGATGCTTATTTTCATTGGTCTTAAAAAACTCGCCTTGGAATTGAAAATTATTAAATTTAAACCCCCGACTATAAAGAAAACAACTAATACAAAAAGTTATACCAACAAATGGTATTCACAATTTACTTTAAAAACAAAGTTTAAACCGAATTCAATTCATTACTTCGCCAAGGAACATACATTAACATTTCCTTCCCACTATACCTACTGCATGAACTGGTTTCCGAGAGCAAATGCGTTGATTATTACAGAAAACACCCATTCGCTATAAGTAGGCCGATAATATTTGAGGAGTTCCGTCGATTCCTCAAGGATCTCAGAATTAGCTTTGGCACTTCATTAGTTGCTACTTTAACGGAATCACAGAATATGTGACGTCTGTAGTCTTCATAATCTTATCTAGGTGAGGGCCCTTTCGGATGCACTTCGACCCAGTGGGATCTTTTGTGCATTTGTCCTCTCCTTTATACCTGCTCCCAGGCTTGCTCCATCATTTCCACAAAACTGATGATGCAGTTCACCAAGAGCACCTTGAATTCCTTTGGTTGCGGGTAGCCGTTACTTACCAAAATAGTTCATTCTTTGTCTGGCAAGGGCATGATATTAACACAATAAGTGTTCCATAGTCTCATCCTCCTCGCCACACATTCTACAGTCTTAACTATCCGATAGTCCCATCTTGGTCAAGAGATCCATGACCCTGAAGTGACCTGTGAACACCCCAGGTATAATTCTGAGTTGCTTCCTACTGGATTTCCAGAGTTTTCTGGTCCAGCCCGAGTCCACTCCTTCTATGAAGAGCTTAGAGTGTCTTTAGCCAGCCTCATTACTCCACTCGTGTTGGTGTTTGGTTTTGGCGTAGGCTTTAAAGGCTGATATTATGGTTCCCTACGAGAGTCTTCATAATCAGTTCCATTTCACCAAATTTGTTGTTTCCGAGGTTAAATTTATACCTACACGAGTTATAATAGAAAATACCAAAATCTATACACGCGTTTACTTATTCTGTGACGCGTGCTTAATACAATTGAGGACCTTCCTCAATTCCTCATGGATTCCATCATCTGACTGGCTTTTTGAAAACAATGGGACCAATCTGGAAGTAAATACTCGTACTTTCACTAAAATAAAAAATACGAATCGGTTCATAAATTAAATATGACGGAGTTCTGAGGTAATCAAACATTAAACATAAGAATCCTCCTTTTTTGGAAGTTATTAATAGAGTTATTAAGGAGTAGAGTACACTGCTTACGAAGCTGGAGGGTCGCCGCGTTCGAATCCCGGAAAAGGGCAAATGTTTGCGTGATGGACATGAATATTTGTTTCTGAGTCTTGGATGTTTTCTATTCTAAATTATCTCCAAAACGACTTGACCTATTAAGATTTGGATTTCTGTAAGGGGTTTTTAGTGGATATAAAAACCACAGATCCCAGTCATCCCCCGATGATTGGGTACCAGGCGAACTTTCCTAACTTTCTAAATGAACGTCGTCTCGGTACAACTCGTATTTCAACCATTTAGGGGCAAATTATTAAAGAAACCTGCTGTCCAGCTTTCATGTTTCTAGCCACAGTTTATCATTAATAAACACACACATTAGTGATGTGAACTTTCAACCCCCATCTTAACTCATTTAAGGGATGAATTAGAAAGAATTCTTTTGATGATTTATCAATGTTTTTGACTGTACGTTAGGAGCTTGTGGCCGAAGTTTTAAACGTCTAACTTTAAAGACGACATGTTTCTCATACAAACTTTCATCTCTTTTTTAAGGGGATGAATTTTTATAACAACGCTAAATCATTTGTTTTGCTTTTTAATAAGATACCTTCTTATAAAGATTCAACTCTATAACTTTCCAAATGAACGATTTCCATACAACGGCTCAACCCCTATTTCACCCCTTTAAGGGTTGAATTTCAAAAAATCCTTTCTCAGTACACGTCCACGTACTGAAAGAATATATATCCCAAATTTCATGCTTTCATCATTAAAACCACACATTACCTATGTGAACTTTCAACCCCCATCTTAACCCCTTCAAGGGATCAATTAGAAAAAAAACCCTTTTTTTTTTGACTGTACATTAGTAGCTTGTGACCGAAGTTTAAAACGTCTAACTTTAAAAACGACATGTTTCCCATACAAACTTTCAACTCTTTTTTAACCCCAGCGCCGGCCGCATGTACCGACGGTACCATAAACGACCTGCTGCGTCGGGCGCTCGCCACTGCCTCTATACCTTCGTCATTAGAACCTCCTGGTATGATGAGAGACGATGGCAAGCGCCCGGACGGAGTTACTTTGGTACCGTGGAAACTCGGTAGGGCCCTGGTCTGGGACGCGACGTGCGTCGATACGTTTGCACTGTCCCACATTCTGTCCACTTAGCGATCCGAAGGCGTATAGACCAATCACGCTACTGCCCATTTTGGGTAAATTATTGGAACGCGTAATAGTCTCCTGTGTTGTACTTGTACCTTGTGCAACCCTGTGCTTGTACCCTGTGCTTGTACCGTAACATATCGGATGCCCAATATGGATTCACTCGGGGTCGTTCAACAGTGTCAGCGCTGTGCCGACTAAACGAAATTTCTGACACCAGCCCGGCTCCGTACGTACAGCTGATCTTTCTGGACATCTCTGGTGCATTCGACAACGCGTGGTGGCCAATGATTCTCCTCAAGGTAAAGCAAGGTGGAGCCCCACCAAACCTTTACCACATCTTGGTCAGCTACTTTTGTAATCGTACTGTCAGTTTCTTCGTAGGCAGTCACACCTGCTCCAAGACAAGCACCATGGGATGTCCACAAGGGTCAGTGTTGGGCCCGACTTTGTGGAACATCCTCCTAAATGATCTCCTGCTGCTGCCGCGACCCGGAGGAGTGCATTTGATTGCGTATGCCGACGACGTGACGGTGGTGATCGAGGCGTCTTCGCGCGCGGACATCGAACGGAAAGCCAACGTCATGCTCAAGGAAATATCCGGTTGGGGATCTCGGAACCGCTTGGGATTCTCTTCCGCGAAGTCCTTGACTATGACGTACAAGGGTAGGTTCAAGCGAGCGCCAACCATTCGATTCGAAGGCGCGCCGATCAGGAGTGTATCGCAGGCTGCGTTACTCGGTGTCACTCTGGACGAGGCTAGGTCCTACTTGCCGCATGCGACTTTTATAGGGGAAAAGGCCTCCGCTTGCTTCGGCAAGATGTCGCGGGTTTCCGCGACCAGATGGGGTGTCAAGTACCGGGCTCTCCGAGTTTTGTACTCGGGGACATACGTGGCTACGGTCACGTACGCTGCCGCAGTATGGTGCCGATGCTCATCCAACTTCGTGGTCAGAAGGGCGTTGATACGAACGCAGAGACCGGCGCTAATTTTACTTACGAAGGCTTACAGATCGTGCAGCTCCGCAGCGTTACCTGTGCTTGCGGGCGTTTTACCTGCCGATCTGGAAGTCTGTCGTGCAGGACAGATTGCTCAGGAGCGACAACAACTGGCCCCCAGGGAGCACCGGAGACTCAAGATGACGGTCAGGGCAGACATCGTGGCTCAGTGGCAGGAACGATGGCAGGGCAATACAGATGGACGCGATTTGTATAGATTCTTCCCAGATGTCGGCGTGAGGCTCAGTTCGGAATGGGTAGAACCGGACTTCATGGTCTCCCAAGTACTCACCGGGCACGGATGCTTCAGGCAGCGCCTACACAGTCTAGGGCTGTGCGAGTCTGCAGAGTGCCCATGCGGTGAGGACAACGAGAGCCGGGATCACGCCCTCTGGGAATGTAGGCTATACGCGGACGAGAGATCGGAAATGCTCGACTCACTGAGGAGGACAACGGTTGGCCCAGTATTCCACGAGGAACTTGTGTCGTGCGGGCAGAACTTCAAGTTTGCGCACTCATGGCACACCAAGCGAAGATGTTTTGAAGAGTAAGGACAGCAGCGTACCAGCGGTACAGTTCGACGCCGAGTGCCGTGTTGTGGTGTCGAGCCCCATTTGGGGAGAAGAACGAAGAAGATGTGTAGGGCCTGCCCAGAAAGGGAGAAAGGCCGGGACGTATTTAAGAATTTGTAGGGCATCAAGAAACTGCATGCGTGAAAGAGCCGAAGGCAAGTAGCGCATGACAGTGCCCAAGATTCGGTCTGTAAGCCGAAAGGCAGGAAAGACCATGAGGAGGTGGAGGGAATGTCCCACATTCAGGCAACACGGTCTCAGGCCGGCGCTGCGGCTGATCAGGCACAATTACTCAAGCGCCGCAAATACTCTTCTCTAGTACAGGACTACGAGTTTGCGGCGCTTGCAGTTGAAACGATGGGACCCTGGTCAGCCGACATGAAGGCCTTCATGAGGACCCTGTCGTCACGGCTGGTCCACGCCTCAGGTGACCCCAGAGCTGGCGCATACCTTTCCCAAAGAATCGCTCTTGCGGTCCAAAGGGGAAATGCCGCCAGCGTCATGGCGTCCTTGCCGCAGGCAAAACTTTTGGACGGGCAATTTTTTTGTATGTAATTAGTTTTTAATTTTTCTATTTCATATTCATATTCATTTATTGCGATCATGTTCATTGTCCATACAGTAGATCTTAAGATAGGTTATACAGTAGGTACATGATACCCTGTTAGGGCATTGCAATGTTCTTAACTACTAACATGCTAACAACATAATTTAGTTTTATTTATAAAAGAACACAGTATTGAAAAATAGAAGTAGGTATATCATAATAATATTAAAATTTAAAATTTAATTAATTGTTTATGTCATGTTATAAAAGATTGAGATGAGATTAAAATATAATAATGATAATGGATAATAGCGATATTATCACATACCTTCAAATTGTGAAATGTGGTTAGTACGATACTTCATCTAGTGATTGGTCATTCAAAAATTCATCAATTGTATAATAGGCCTTGTCAAGAAGTAATTTCTTCAGTTTGTTTTTAAATATCTTATCGTTCAACTCCTGTTTGAGTGCTCCGGGTAATTTGTTTGTTATGATGATACAACGATAGTGTGGGCCTTTTCTACACATAGTTAGCTTGGAGTTTGGTATGGCTAGTTGGTTTCTATACCTACTGTTACTTTTACAAACATCTTTCTTTCTTTTAAATAGATCTGAGTGTTTTCTTGCAAAAAGTGCTACCTCCAAAATATATAAACAGGGCAATGTTAATAATTTAAGTTTTATAAAGTGCGGGCGACAGCTGTCCGGCACGTACGTGTTGGTCAAGATGCGGACGCATTTTTTCTGCATGAAAAATGTGCATCGGTACTGGCACCCCACAAAACCACGCCATAGCGGAGCCATGCATGCGCATATGCATAGTATGCTGTTAATGCGGATTCAAGATTTGTATTCCTTTTTAGTACATTTAGCGCATAGACAAACCTAGACAATTTTGATTTTATATTTTGGATGTGGCATTTCCAGTTAATACTTGTGTCTATTGTTAATCCTAGTAAATTAAATTCGCTGACTTCTTCAATAGGTTGACCGTTGATTTCTAGTTTTATTTTCATAGGATTTTTTTGAATGGGTTTAAATTGAATAATTTTGGTTTTCTTTAAGTTTATCAATAAATTTTGGTCTGTAAGCCATCCGGTTACATTTTGAAGGGTTTGTTGTAATCGCTCGTTACATTCGGTACTACTCGTACAGCCTAATAATAGTGACACATCATCAGCAAACATAACACAAGACGTATCGACGGCTTTCGGTAAGTCATTTATATATGCGATAAATAGCAGGCAAGAAATTGGGGGATAGAGCAGGATTTCTTGTTTAGTATTCGTTGTTTTTAATTTAAGTGTGATGGATTACATAATTCTATTATTAATAATAAGTCCTCTTAAAACACGGTTTGACATGTTTTATCTCTTTTTTAGATTATTTTATATTATATAAATAAGTCATACAACCTAAGAAAAAAAAAAAAAACCCCATTAAAAGATCTTTTAATGGGGTTATCTTTAGCGGTTTAGGCTGTGCGCTGTCTGTCAATCGACCACACAAGAGTTTTATAATTATGTATAGAAGATAAATATTGAGCGGACAATGCATGTCACATAAATCGACCAGAGCTTGTACTATGGGTATTGGGTACCATCGCCAACACAGTTAACTGACCATCCGTGCAATTTATTTTCATTGCAATAAGGTTCAATATGAATACAGCATGGATTAACAGTGTTGGCGTTTGTACTTGACATCTTACATAGAAAATAAATTAATTAAAAACAATAAAACTAAAATATCGAACATAAACGAACTGGTGGTTGGATATTGTAGAAACTATCGAATGTGGTGGTTTTCATTATTTTGGAATTGCAAATGAGTTGACGCGTGACGCGTGACACAGTGTAAGAGTGTCTGATTCGAATGAGTAATAAAGATATTATTAATTTTATGCAAAATACGTCGATTTTTTTGTTCTTTCCCTGCTCCCTTTCTACACTAATCTACGCGCTTAGCAAGTCTAATAAAAGCTGGTGATAAATTTCATGTAAATTGGTTAAAACCCTGTGTATCTCAACTCTCATTTTCCGCCTCACTGCCCCACAGTTCAATGATTATAACACTTCTGTAAAGAGAACGAAGAACGCTGTTAAATCAAATTGGAATGTAACCTATGTTTCCAAACAACCCTCGATCAGTGAAAAGCAATTGCAATATTTTTCGAAAGCTTATTGATGTAATTTGTGGGCCATATCAAGAAGGCTCGGGATGAACTAACTTTATATCTATTGGTGGCAACCCTGCTGGTCACGGACATATATTTAAACAGATGCCGCACGTACCGCAATTTCTATGAACACCCAAAAAGCTGACGTCACTGCGGTATTTCAAGGAGTAATGGAAAACAGCATGGACATGTACGCATTGTAACATCGAAAAAAAATTGGATAAATTTTGTTTTCGATTCAAATATGCACACAAACCTTGGCATACAAATGAGTAAATTAACACATACATTACATTTTGACTGGGGTAAGGTTGGAAAATATACTATGACTTCGGTTCAACGTCAAAAAGGTATGAATGCCGCTTATATGAGACTTCTTTATTACTAGTTTACTCGTAATACTTGAAAGTCGTTTTTTAACGACATTGACAATCAAGCATACTACAAAGACTAGAAAAGTCACAAACGCGACTCGTACCCATTTAAAGATTATTTGTACTCTACACCTATTCTCATTCCATATGACATTAGAATTTTACTCGACAAATTCGCGTACGTTTCTTCGTTTATCTAAGATATGAAAGGGAAAATGGAAATATTATACGGAGTTTACTTATTTCGATTATTAAGTGCTATTTGAACACAACAAAACTTATATTTTTCAGTTTATATATGGCTTTCCTTGAAATCGCATAAAGATAAACACACGATTTTTCTAATCTTACTTATATGGAATAGGGTACACAGACAATTTTTTTTTGCCCTGTTTGGCATGATGCAGTGCGACCAGTAACAGATGTGGTTGGGTATGGTCTCTCTGGCGGAGCGCCCATACAAGCCGATTCCCACCGGCTTGTCTAAAATGTATTTTTAGGAAAGCCTATCTAGTTATACATTCTAATCTCTTTCCTAACTTTCTTGTTCCGGGTCGCCCATCGAAAACTTTCACGCGCCGCTACTGCGTGGGCCTCCCAGGGGGAAGTATAGAATAGAGACAAGTGAAGTCTCTACATGCGTATGCGTGATTTAACCAGATATAGATCTGCGGCCTTCACGCTCGTTACCCGCCACTACCCCGCATTAAGCTGATCCCGCTATTTAATCTTTATGACACTTCTGTATAAAGAACGAAGTTTGAAGGGCCGAATCTGTTGCAGTTTATTATGTGACGGTCGCCAAAGTTTACTTTTAGCGTTTAGGGTGAAATAATGACCTTATTTGGCCACACTGGGACTGAGAGTTAGCCGACACGAGTGTTGGCTATCGCACAGACCTTTTATTTTGGAAATTAAATGCATTTGACAATCTTGGGGATAAATAATCTTGGTTGTCACATGACAAGGGTTAGGCAAGGTTTTAGGTGAGAACCTCACCTGTCACCTGGTGACAGCGAGGTGATGACTACAGGTGAAGTCGTAGGACGCTGTCTCAAATAAAAAAAACCCGTCAAGTGCGAGTCTGTCTCGCACACCGAGGTTTCCGTACAAACTTACTATACATACGAACTATACATTGTCGACCCCGCTTTATGTTGAAAAACTCTTAGCAATACTGTTCCAGTCCAGTATGAAAAGTCACACACAGACGCAGGAGTGATCTTTCGGACAACTGCAGGTCGGGGCCTTGGGGGCCTCCCAGAGGGAGCAGGTCGATCGCTGAAGGAACACTATCCTTCTTATAGTTTCTACGTCAAACAAGCGTTAGCGTGATCTATGTTACAGGCAGCGACATCTAGCGTGTAACTGCGTAAACTCGTATGTGACGTTTGTCTGTATTACATACGACTGCTTGCAACGTGTTGTGTTGGTTATTCGGAGATAATTATTTATCAAGTGAACCAATTTCGATCAATCTTTTTTTATTTCCAAGAAGGTGCTTTCAGAATACTTTCATCCGAATTTGAAGGAAAAAATAATAAACAAAGAAGTATGTCTACGCCTCGTTCTGGTTCGGGTATCATCGGCTTCCGTCGCCGGCGCAGTGCATGGTGCGCGGGGCGCGGGGAAGTGGGGGCGCAGCAATTACAAACTAAATTATCAAGTTATTTT
Source organism: Epinotia brunnichana (assembly GCA_963854355.1). Taxonomy (NCBI): domain Eukaryota; kingdom Metazoa; phylum Arthropoda; class Insecta; order Lepidoptera; family Tortricidae; genus Epinotia; species Epinotia brunnichana. Next base: position 23,227,604 of record OY977952.1, read on the forward strand.
TGAGTTAATAAAATACGCTAGATAGAGGTCTCGTTATACTTTTCCGGTAATGTTTACGTTCATATTAATCATATAGTGTATTATTTTCAAATTTTTCGCTTGGTTAACTTCGAAGATATGGGGCGGGGGGGGGGAGATTTTTTTTCAACATTGTACCATCGTAGAAAAAAAAATTGTTTTAGAATGTCTATTAACTAGACTTAGAATTATTGCCCCCCCTCTTAGTTGCCTAAAAATATATCTCGAAATTGTTTATTTTCCATACACGTGGATTAGTTTTGTTTACCCCTATTCAAAATTTTTGTGGCAGACGGACGGAGTCGCACCCAGCTGAGGGTTCCGTTTTTACCTTTTTGGTCCGGAACCCTAAAAATATGTTTGTATTCATGTGTTTTCCACCGTATAGTTTAAAATACGAACTAATTTTGATAAATGAGGTATCAATCGATTCGAAATTATGCTTCGGGAGACAAAGAATAACTTTTGTACGAAAAAAATACAGTTTTTTTTGCAGTTAGTTTCCGTATTCATGATACAGGTTTGAAACTTTGTATGCTTGTTAATTTCAGTACTAAACGCATTACATGCTGGAACCAGCCATCCATATGTCTCACCATCTGTTTACTGAGGACAAATTAGTGTAACCGGAATAACCCCCTTTTTAACCACAGCCGGATAAACATTGAGAACAATCACATTAAAAGTCAATGAAACTTAAATAACCACATTGATCGTAATCATCACATCCTTCTAAGTAGCTTTCCAATATGCTTATTCTCATATAAATGATCAATTCAAAATAATCCTTATTGAAAAAAGCCATAAGGTTCAATTTTGATGTACATTTAAGGAGCAAATACGTCTTTTTAGATCACAGTGTGTACCTACACATATGGTTCTTGTTTGTAACAATCGTTTCTCCCGTTCTTCCCAGTAAATTAGTCATTGTATTTATTTACTTTAACCATGTTGCGTCTAAGTTGGGATCTGATATTTACGTGTGTATTTGAGTGTTTGTGTGCGTGTGTGTATTTTGGAACAGAGCTGAGAAGGTATACAATCCTTTAAACACTATTCCTATCGATGTTTTCATCTCTCGTAAAAAGTCAAAATAGCTTCGGTTTGCCTGAGGATAATTATAATATATACATGTTACCGTAGCCACGCTAAAACGTTTTGTCATGTTTATAAATGCCACTTCATCATGAATTTCGTGACGCGAATGACGATCTGACAACCTTACTGAGCCTATAAGAGCTTAAGATGCTTATACTTGGCAATGATCAATCTAGCGAATGTTACAGTATTTTGACCTTTGACTCATGATATTTGAGCATTTAGCGAATATATCTATTAGTTGAAAATATACTTTTTGATACAATGACGCCTCTCCTTTTTTTAAATCAGTGGAAAACACTTTTTTTCTGACAAATTTTAAACATTTTCTCATTTAAACTTTAATCATAATCATTTATTCGTTGCAACCATGGTATTCACAAGGTGTTCTTAAAATCTAACGAGTACGAACATGGAATGAACCTATTAGTTAGGGTGTAGGAACATGTTTGGACTAAAATTAAGCGTAAAAAATATAATAAAATATATAATGTGCACATAAGATAACAACATTTTTTTTATAACACTTTAAACTCTCGCGCTTTGTACACATATTTAAATTACTGTTTTATAAGCCGCTGCAGGCGGTTTTACTGTTTACAAATGTCGCGTTATACCCATGTTAAACAGTAATTTAAACAATTTTTTTATCCAAAATTATAATTATATTTCAATGCCTTTGTTGTGGCTTTCAAAGGTCATAAACTAAAACTCATTATAAATTAATAAACAACTTCAATAACTTTCCAAATTATTTTTCTCAATATTTAGCTTTCTGGAATAGAGTATTAGGTATTTTAATGAACTTTTCAACTCTGAGTTGAAAACAGTAAAATTATTAATAATTCATGCATATCTGTGTATTCGGTTTTAGTTAACATAGTTCGTTATATTACCATAAATACGTACATGCTAGACCCAATAAAATTTAGTACCTACAGCATTTTAGAAAACACCTGTAATCATAGGGTTTGTAATGATCGGTATAAAAACAAATAATATAATTTCATTGGATATAACCATTTTTGATATAATTTCAAAGGGTAGAATCGTTCATTGTATATAATAAACGTTTGGTATAATATCAAAATATATATTTTTATTTAGTATAACTATCATTCGGTATAACGCTTATTTCTTATAACCATCATAGAGTATAATTCTTATTTGATATACATCTCATATTGTATAATGATCAAGCGGTATAAATTTTATGTGCAAATTGCGTTTTATTTACCTTAGCTAAACTACTTTTTTCCGTTCTAAGCTAACGTAAACCCTCAGACCAAGAAAAAAAGATAGACGGAGCATGACGAACCACCTAAAGAAGCCGGTTTTAAACCAAGCCAAATAAGTTAAGCATACGCTCACGCACACATACCTTATGCAAACAAAATTGCACAAAACTCTTCAGCACGTCTCTCAATGCTTTCAAGATCACCTATTTCGAGTTTTGCGGAATGTAATATGTTTATGTGGGTTACCTATCATAAACTCGAAAATGGTTATTCCGATTATTAAAATCCCGAAAACGTTTCGCTTTATTTCAGTTGGCCGAAATTTTGTTTGCCCGAAATTACATTTCCCAAATTATTATTTACCCAATTCTCAGTTCGTTGCAATTTTGATTCGCTTATGGAATCAAAATTTTAATTTTAATAACTGTCTTGTCGAATGACTAGACAGTTATTAAAATACCGAAGTATCACATTTGTCAACTAGGTTTAGGTGCCGAAAAGTATTAAGTCCGAAATATTATTATCCCGCTACACCAAAAGATCGAAAGTGTAGTATGTCAAATACCGTTTCCTAACGCACGGACATTATTAAAACCTAACCTAAACCTAACCTTACCGCCAGCGTGTCGACGTCACCCCGCTTAGCGGGGTGCCTATTTCCGCTCTAAGGGACACAAGATAACCATAACCTAACCTACCATAAATACAATAATTACGATTTTTTTTTACTTTACAGCGGGCGGCTCCGCCCCCCGAGCCCCCCTCGTCCCCCCCCCCCCCTTTTAGCCTTTTTAAAAAAGTCGTACAGCACTATAGTTGGTGTTATGAGATTTTGTGATGGTAAAATGATATTAGGGAAAATGAAATTTAGTTCTTACGTAGCATAGGAATAAGGAACAGGTGGTTAACAAATCGGTTGTCAAATAATAATGTTTGCAATCGTTCTTCTGGTTATTGAGTCTCGGGAAAACGTTAATGTGGGAAAACAAACCAGCGGAATTTCAAAACTATGGTAAACAAAGTATATATATGGGTTATAAGAGTTCGGTGAACCGTTTTCGGACAAGTGAAAATCGGACAAGTGTTTTTAGAAACATCGATAGGTTATCGTTTATGTGTGTGTGCGTGAGTGTATGATAAACTTATTTGGCTTGGTTAAAACTGGCTTCATTAGGTTGTTCGTAATGCTCTGTCTATCTTTTTTCTTGGTCTGAGCGTAAACCTAACCCAACCGCCAGCGTGTCGACGTCACCCCGCTTCGCGGGGTGCCTATTTCCGCTCTAAAAGACACAAGTGAACACTAACCTAACCCACCAATGGTACAATTGTTGTGAGTGTGTTTTTTACTGTCCTTGTAGGGGCCTCGCCCCGCCCGGTCCCCCTTTTTCTGGCTACTCTGGCTTGATTATATCAACTGTACATGAGACGAAATGAGCATTATATCGTGTTCTGAGATTATATCCAATGTTCAGTATAGCAAATATGCATTATGCTTAATGTATGTTATCCTACTAATATTATAAATGTGAAAGTTTGGATGTTTGGATGTTTGGATGTCTGGATGTTTGTTACTCGATCATGCAAAAACGGCTGAACGGATATTGCTGAAACTAGGTATAAAGATAGTTTATAACCCGAATTAACATATAGGCTAAATTTTATCTCGAATTGTTTCGCTAATTTTCGCCGAATATAAATTTTGGGTATTAATTTCATATTAATTTCATGATTTTGAAGTTTATTTAGATATTTACGCCATTTAAGGTGTAAAGGTACTAACAATAAGCAGTATAATGGCTTGAAACTAAATAATTACAAGTATAATGCACATTGACGTATATTTTGGCATATCGAAGTTTTTGTATCTCAAAGACAAAGTGGCGTATCCATTGAAATATTTATGCTTATCCAGAACACACGACCCATATGTTAAGAAATATATTCGCGTGCAGAATATAATCGATTTGTGTTATTTTGACACAAAAAGGCGAAGTTCTTATGTAATGTTTCTAAATGAAATGTCGGCTGCCAGTACTCAAGTCTTTTTACAGACCGGCAATGAGGTTCGCGTATATTATCTTTTTCTGTCGCTCAAATAAGAGCGGTAGAGATGGAGATATACAAGTATCGAGGATGTATTCACAAAGCTTCCCGACAATAATTTATCGACGCATGGCTAGCAGGTGATGGTGCGTGACTTATGTAGTCGTCACTTTTTAACTGCTCTAATTAGAAAGAGACGGGTAGCCTATTTCGCTCGCAGTTATATTCTCAGTGCTAACCGTGCAAACGAACTACCTATTTATGTCAGAGGGACCACGTTTGTCGAAGTTCAAAGTTTGTATATCTCCCTCTCTATCACTCGAATACGCAAGTGCAATAGAGACGGAGGTACCTACACGAACGAACGATATTGTATTGGAGTTACATACTATGAGTGTAACCTCTATCCTCCACCGACCACGCATAATAGTTGTTCACTTCATTCATGACTTCAACAGCACGCCCACTATCTGGCCTATTAACGAGCTGCTGAGTCACCTATCGAGTCTCGGGCGCGGTGCGACGAAGATGTTCAGCGGCAGGCAAGTGTGAGGGCTGAAGAAACGTCGGAGCAGCGCCAGCACTGACTTCAACAGCATGCCCACTATCTGGCCTCCCAGCGAGAGACTGCGGAGCAAGCGGAAGCTAGAAGACGAATTGGGTCCCAACTTCCTTCCTGTAGCCAATGAACAGCCACAGTTTTTGCAGGTTTACTTTTTAGGCGACGAGGAAGCGCAACTTGATCGACGGTCCTCCATCGTACAAGGCGTTCAGAGACCAGTACTACAAACAATGCAAAGAATTCTGGAGGACAGGAACGTGCTAATACATGAATTTAGAAGCGCTTTGAAGAACATGACTGACGAAACGTTAAAGGTAGTGATCCACCCTGACTGCGTGCCCCTTGGGCAGCACGAGTGGCGCTACAACGCGCCCACCACCAGCGAGGTGGTGGCCGTGGTCGCCGGCTCGGAGCCCACCGCCGGCAGGGACATCGTGCTGCGCGCGCGCGAAGGCCGGCTCTGCCGCATCGCCGACACTCACAGGTTCCTAGATGCACTCCAGTATCCAGTCATATTCTGGAAAGACCAAGAACAGGAAGGGTATCATTTTGAAATACCTCAGGTAAATCCACAGACTACGCAACCAGTACCAAACAAAAACGTTTCCTGTATGGATTTCTATGCATACAACCTTATGGTGCGTAGCAACGGGTTCAATCTGTTGTTACGCTGCAAGCAACTTCTGCACCAGTTTTTAGTCGATATGTATGTTAAGCTTGAAAGCGAACCCCTTAGGTACATATCACTAAACCAACGCAAGTTGCGAGCAGAAAATTACATTCACTTACAAGATGCTGTAAGGAATGACGCGCAAGTTAACGCCAACGATGTGGGGCAGATAGTGATACTGCCGTCCTCCGTCGTGAATAGCCCGAGATACCTCCACGAGTACACGTAAGATGCGTTCGCGTATGTTCGGAGCTACGGCCGTCCGGATCTGTTCATCACGCTTACATACAACACGGCATGGCTGGATATTACCAATTAATGAACTAATGCCTGGATAAATAGCCACTGAGAGGCACGACCTCATTGCATGGGTTTTTTAAATTAAAGTACAGAAGTTGGTCGCCCTGTTAAGTAAAGGTCAAATATTTGGAGAATCGCAGTGCTGAAAATGAAGTATATTACTATTGTGAAAGGCGACAGATTCTAAGTGGACTGTATCAAAATCGAGTCCTTGCGCGGTCGCCGTGATATTGCAGAATTAATGTTAAAGTTTGGGTAGATTGCGTATTGGCTTACATGGACGTCTTGAAGGCCAGGCTCAGCATCCGATGAAGGCACTATAGAGTGCCAAAAGCGAAGGTTGTCCCATGTACCTACACCTTTTTTTGTGGCTAAAGGAGAAATTGCGTCCCTGTCAAATCAATGACGTAATTAGTGCGGAAATTCCTGATGTAAATGTTGACAAAAAACTACATGACACTGTCGTCAAAAACATGATCCACGTCCATGCGGTGCACTCAATATGTCACCTCCGTGCATGAAGGATGGGAAGTGTACAAAGAAGTACCCTCGAGCGTTACTAAAGGACCACGCAGACGAGTGAAAATGTGTATCCACTGTACCGGCGAAGAGCACCTGACGATGTAGGACGCACTGTTACTACTAGAATTCGCGGTGCAGAAAGCGTCATGTTGGATAACCGGTGGATTGTGCCATATTTTCCGCTTCTGATCAAATTGTTCGATGGCCATATAAATGTAAAATTTTGTACTTCAAGGCAGGCTATCAAATACATATGCAAATATATCAACAAGGGCAACGATCAGGCGGTCTTTAACGTTAGGCAAGCTGGTGATGTAAATATCGACCCCAGGGATGAGGTGCAAACGTTTATGGCGGGCCGACACGTCAGCAGCAATGAAGCGGCGTGGCGAATCTTTGGCTGGCGAAACATTGTATGTCCACGTGTGGTACATTAATCGATAGGCCTTTCAAAATAAGTATAAGGTTTCTTAGCAATTTTTTTGATTAAGTGAATATAGTCGGAGATAATCGCCCCGAAAGTCATAAAAATTGTGTCCCCCCCCCCTCTTATTTCCAAACGGTGAATTAATAAAAATTATAAGAAATTATAGACATAGCGCTTATTAAATTCTTTTACCGAAAAGTATTTTGAACAAGATCGGTCAAAAGGTTTTCGAGATATTGCTGAAAAACTGCCTTCCCTGCGGAAAAGGACGTAAGTGTCGTAAGATTTCTGTGACGATACGACCTTTTTAAAAGGCACGGAACCCTTCGTTGTGCGTGGTTCGACACGCACTTGGCCGCTTATTTTATCATCGCTGCCTTTAATGTTATGATTTAACAAAAACTTTAAGTACTTATGTTTAAAAGACGAAACCGTATTTCAAATATATACATACTTAAAGATTGCTTCTTGCATTTTTATTTGTAGGTTTTATATTCGTGTGTAAGCCTATACAAATACAGGTTACCCCTCCTTTTTTTCTAACCACAACACCATAATAACCCGTCAACTGGATCACTTCCAATTTGCAAGCTAAATAAGATTCACAAATGGTCAGTTAATACCTAGGGTTGTCGATTGTACGTATTCAACGCGAACGAAGTCGCGGGTAAAAGCTAGTACTAAATATTATTATATCAAATGATCGTTATATAAAATGATAATTATACCAAATGAAAATATATTAAGTGTTGTTATACAACTCGAGAATTATATCAGATGAGCGTTATTGCGAGTAATATTATATCAAAAATATTTATAGCCATCGTTACGCACCCGTAATCATATGAAATGAGGGTGAAAGTGTCAGATATTTGGGCAGTGTCAAGCACTAGAACTTTATCTTGCGTGTTATGTTTAAATCTTGGCTGAGTAATGATAATTTTGTTCTATTCTATACTTTTAGGTCCTTATGCCTTAAATTAACTTAAATTGGGCATTGATGTAGTAGGGGGTTTCATAGTGTTCTTCGTCAAGTAGAGTTAAAATGCAACCCATTTTAATCTACTTTGCGTAACTCCTGAAATCTGAGATTGCGCGTCGTGAAAGCGCTTTGGCCTTTGATGAGAGCTCTTATTATATTCAAACTATGTACTTATCTATAAAGTCCAGTCGACAAATTTAATGCGGTTAACAACTGTATTTATATCTGTGTTTCGGTGATATTGCATTCCTGAACTCGACGTGTGGCTGCGTTCAGAAATCCCTTCAAGTGCGGAATAATTTCGGCCGTCGAAACTACACGCACAACCAGCAGATTACAAGAAGCGCAAAATTACATCTCAAAATGACCAGCGTAGACCTTATGCAATTAAGAATAGAGTCGTTTTTAGATTATTTTGTAGTTCCACGATGATACTTCTGCTACTGACTGTATGCGTTTAATTTACACCCAGTTCAAAGAGTTGGGGTGGGGTTAGGGTTGCCAACCGTACTATATTTTATAGTATTGTACTATATTTTGACTCTTTGTACTATATACTGTTGAAGAAATATATAGTACGCAAAAATACTATATTTCAGGGGTCCCTACGAAGTGCTTCAATTTTCCTAGGTTTCAATTCAATTTTATTAAATAGCAACAATGCCCAGTCAATAATGTCAACAATCACACCTTGCGCCAGTTGTATTGCGTCTTTGCATAGCGTGTTTCTGAACGTGAACTGTCACTGTTATGTCAAGTGTCATTTGTCATAGTTGTCATTGTCAAGAAAGGAACAGGGCTGAGCTATAACCACGAACTTCGAATCTCGAACTTCGTATATCTCCGTCTCTATCTCACTTATAGTTTATGGTACTCGAGCGACCGAAACGGAGATATACGAAGTTCGAGATTCGAAGTTCGTGGTAGCGCCGCAGATATAAATTTAGGCGGAATCATCGGCAATACTGATGGGGCCATAACACAAAGATTAATTGATTGAAGAGTTTTTCACAGAATGCTAGTAAGTACCTATAACTAGGCATAGTTTTGACCTATATTAAGGCTTTTATATCTTAAAGTACTATATTTTTTTAGAGTGTACTATATCTATGACGTATTTTTCTGAAAAATAATATATCTCTTCCAAAAAAAGTTAGCAACCCTAGGTGGGGTGCACACTGCACGTGCAGACAAATGGCTCCGGAAAGCAACGGAAATTCGAACGAAAGCGCATTGCAATTGACAACACATCAAAACATGTAATGACAATGACACCTAAATCGAAAACCATTCCGGTACTTATGTTAACTGAACGTAATAAAGTAGTTTTCAGTTGTTTTTTCTCCCTCTTTTTTAAGAAAATCTTATTTTATTTTTAAGGTGTACTTTATTTATATGATTATTTATTTATTTGAGTTTCAATATGTGGTTCGAAATAAACAAATGAAATTAAATTAAACCGTGTGTGACTTCAATACTACGTCTGTCATATGAAAGGTGTGTCAAGCTGCCATACAGAGCCGTAGTATTGACGTCATAATTTACTTACGACCTTCTGGAATTCACTACTTTTGAATTTAATATTTTTCTGAATGAAAATTACAATTTAGTGACAAATAAAAAAAGACACGTCCCTTAAAAAACGTTTTCGAGCGAACTGAATCATAAAATGGTCCACTTGAAAAAATGTGATGTTGTCAATTTGTGGTCACTCTTATTCCCTTTGAATAGGTATGTACTATCGGCCAACGCTACGGGTTCACACCTCTAGGGTAATTTTTCGACCGCATTGTATGTGTGTGCTGGCGATTTTGGTGTAAAAGTGTGAACCCGTACCGTTGGGCGATAGTACAAGCCTCATCGCCCTGTAACACCTGACTCAAACTGATATCTTGAGATTGTTCATCATTACAACACCGCCAATCCTCAAGTGAATAAAGGGTCGGCAACGCGCTTGTGATTCTTCTGGAGTCACGAGTGTCCATAGGCAACGGTACCAGCTTAACATCAGGCAGGCCGTAAGCTTGTTTGCCACCGTCGTTGTATAAAAAAAATATTATAACCTGGTTCTTGCCAACTGCTGAACATACGCTGCTGAGATCGTTAAACTAAATATACTATAAAAAACCGGCCCAATGCGAATCGGACTCGCGCACAAAGGGTTCCGTACCATTATCAATAAGAATATTTATTTAATTTTGTTTTTAGTCATCATCCTCCTAGCGTTATTATTCCCGGTTGTGCCTCTAAAGGAGCCCGGGGTCCGTTTTGACACCTAATCCCAAGATTTCGCATAGGCACTAGTTTTACGAAAGCGACTGCCATCTGACCTTCCAACCCAGAGGGAAAACTAGACCTTATTGGGATTAGACCGGTTTCCTCACGATGTTTTCCTTCACCGAAAAGCTAACGGTAATTCCGTACGTAAGTTCCGAAAAACTCATTGGTACGAGCCGGGATTCGAACCCACGACCGCCGCTTGACAGCCGCATGCCTGAACCACTAGGCTACCGTAGCTTCATTTTGTTTTTAGTATTTGTTGTTATTGGTAGCGGCAACAGAAATACATCATTTGTGAAAATTTCAACTGGAACTATCACGGTATCAGTGAGATACAGCAGTCTGGTGACAGACAGACGGACAGCGGAGTCTTAGTAATAGGGTGCCGTTTTATTCTTTGAGTACGGAACCCTAAAAACAGGTGTACGGCAAATCCAGACAAATGTGAAAACCGTGATCTCTGCCGACAAATCCGGGAAATAGGTGTGATTATATGTGCATGTATGTAAATCTAGACGGATAAACACTGCAGAGTTGACATAACGTCAAAATGAGTAATTTTCATAACTTTACGTAAGAGCATTTCATAGCTTTATGACTCAACTCTTATTTTCCCTTACAAACATTCTCGCACGTGTGTGGGAATATTCCCGCACGGGGTGTCCCCGCCCGGCACTGCGTACAGACCACTTCCCGTGTTTATGTTGAACCATTTAAAGGCGCACTTTCAGAGCAAGTGCATTGCAAATGTAATTTAGAACCCTACGTACGTACATACCGTTACGCAATCGACTACCTCACTCGATCTCGTCAACCATAGACTGCAGAGGCTCTAGTATAAGTTTTATCGATACAATACGTTTTCGAACGCATTTGCGTTTAGTTTCAATTTGCATGGCAACGCGAACAGCGCCTCTGGTGGTAACTAGGTACGCGTTGCCATACAAATTGAAACAAAACGCAAACGCGTTCGAAAACGTGTATGTATCGATAATACTTATACTAGACCTACAGAAGTATAGGCAATACTTGCTTCTGCCCGCGACTCTGTCCGCGTGGCACTCGTTTATTCCGTAGCTCCGAACAAACTTTCACCCCTCATTTCACCCCCTTAGGTGATAATTTCCGGGATAAAAACTGTCCATTGTCTTTGCCCGAGACTCAAACTATATCTATACCTTTCATCTAAATCGGCTTAGCGGTTTAAGCGTGAAGATCGAGGTAACATATAGACACTCAGACACACTTTCGCATTTATAATATTAGTATGGATTCTCTCACACCAGCTTACTAATATTGTATTACATGCCAAAGCTATAGAATACCCGTGAAATATTAATTCAAATTTGTAAGACCGAGCCACTAAAATATGTGAAGCCTTTGACGTTACCGCAAAATTGTGGCCCGATACCGGAATGTGGCAAGAGGGCAGTGCGGAAAGTGTGGCATTATTATATCCTCATACGATGCGGTCAGAGAGCCGCGGAGAGGGTTGTTTCGATGTACAGTACCTACACTACTTATACAGTGTAACCCGTTCATGTAATGAACTAATCAATAGGGTTTTTTTTTCCTGTCGCTAGTGGCCATGGTTAGGTCTCAATAAAGCACCAAATAGGTACAGAGTTTGTTGACAATTTTAACCCTTTTTGAACGCAAGCGAGCGAAGCGAACGTTCTCAGTTTTAGCTTGGGATTAAATTCTTTCGTATGTCCCTATGTCATTGTATGCTTAGATCTATAAAACTACGTAACGGATTTTGATGCAGTTTTTAACAATATATAGAGTGATTCAAGAGGAAGGTTTATGTGTATAAAACATGCATGTATTAATTGTATTATACATATAAACCCGTGCGAAGCCGGGGCGGGTCGCTAGTAAAAAATAAAACTGGGCCACCCCTTCTCCCAAGTTTTATTTTTAGAGTATCTCCCGTGAAAGGACCTTGAGGGAAAAATCCAACATGTGGATGCATTTTTCTCCATTAAGGCATTTTCTAGTTAAAGTAGCGTACTGCTGGCTTGTGCATAATTTATTAAGCTTAATGGTTGTCCTAGACCAGCGGTCGCCAACCTTTTATCAGCCTAGGGCCAGATACTAACTAACGACATTGACGCGAGCCGCACTTGTTAATAATTTGTGACTATATCAGGGATAGTATAGTCCTCCACGCCTTGTCCGCCGACAGCAACTCCGTCAAATTACTTAATATATTTGGATTATGGAACGCTGTAATGTGGCTCGCCAAACCAAATTTTGTTTTTAAATGCGGTCACACGGTGCGCAATGAAGTTGTCCAGTCTAGCTTAGTTATGTTTTAGATGTAGGTTGTAGCAGGGCTTTGGCCGAGTCTATCGGATTTGCCGCCTTAGTATTATAGATGTTAGTACCTACTCAAATACATAGACAACATCCAAGACTCAGAATCAAAAGTTCATGCTCAACAAATACTTGCCCTTACCGGGATTCGAACCTAGACCCGTCAGCTTCGTAGCCTAGGTCACTATTTACCCACTAGCCTAAACCGATACACAGTAGGTAAGCTGTAAGTATCTCAAAGTTTCCAAAATAATGTTCATACATACACCCGTCAGTTATTACATTTCAATCATCACGTGGAAACGGCTTAACCGATTGCGATGAAATTTAGTGTAGAGATAGTTTGAGTCCTGGGATAGGACATAAAATAGTTTTTATCCCGGAAATCAACCCCTAAAGGGAAGAAATGGGGGGCGGAAGTTTGTATGGAGCTACTTAAACCGCTGCAACGATTTGGATGAAATTTTGTATATAAATAGTTAGAGTCCCGGGAAAGGTCAGGTGGATGTAACCCATTTTGATAAAATTTGGTTTAGAGGTAGTTTAAGTTCTGGGAAAGGACATTGGATAGTTTTTATCCCAGAAATCTTCCCCTAAGGGGGTGAAATGGGGTGTGAAATTTTGGATAGCCTCCGTTTAGATTAAATTTGGTATAGAGATAGTTTGAGTCCTGGAAAATGATAACGGATACTTTGAATCCCGAAAATCATCCCCTAAGGGGATGAAATAAGGGTAAAAATTTGGATAAATCCCATTTAGTTAAAATTTGGTAAAGAGGTAGGAGTCCCAGGGAAGGACAATGAATAGTTTTTATCCTGAAAAATCGACTCCTGAGGGGGTGAAATGAGGGGTGCAAATTTTGATAGAACCCATATAGATGAAATTTGGTATCGAGATAGTTAGTCCTAGGGATAGACATAAAATAATTTTTAGTCCAGAAATCATCTCCTAAGGGGGAGAAAAGGGGCTGAAAATTTGGATGTAGCCCATTTAGATGAAATTTGGTATTGAGATAGTTTGAGTTGCGGAGACGGACAACGGATAGCTTTTATCCCGAAAATAATCCCCTGAGGGAATAAAATAGGGGAGGAATATTTAGATAAAATCCATTTAACTGAAATTTGGTATAGAGATAGTAAGTGTCGAGATTAGAATAGAACCTATTTAGATGAAATTCGATAAAGAGATATTTGGAGTTCCGGGAAAGGAAATCGCATAGTTTCTGTAACGAAAATCATCGCCTGAGAGGATGAGATTACGGATGAAGATTTGGATGGAACTCAGTTAGTTAAAATCTGGTTTAAGAGATAACTTGAGTCCTGGGAAAGGACAATTGATAGTTTTTATTCCGGACATCATTCCCTAAGGGGGTGAAATGGGGGTGAAAATTTGGATGGAACCCATTTACGGTATAGCTATAGTTGGGAGTCCTGGGGAAGGACATAGGATAGTTTTATCCCGAAAATCATCCACTAAGGGGTGAACATTTGGATGTGAGTAACCCATTTCGATGAGATTTGGTTGACTGATAGTTTGAGTTCCAGGAAAGACATAGGATTGTTTTTATTCCGGAAATCATCTCCAAAGGGGGTGAAATGGGGGGTGGTAAAGGTCGCGACAGTCCGCTAGATGCGGGTGGCGCAGGATTGGTCACTTTGGAACTCTTTGGGGGAGGCCTATGTCCAGCAGTGGACGTCTTTCGGCTGATATGATCATGATGATGATAAAGATAGTTTGAGTCTCGGGGAAGGACATAGTATAGTTTTTATATCGGAAATCTACCCCTAAAAGGGAAATGGAGGCTGAAAGTTTGTATCGAGCTACGATATAAACGAGTTCTACGCGGACGAAGTCGCGGGCAAAAGCCAGTTTACAGTAATAATTTTATTAATATATCTTTTAAGATTTTTTTTTGAAGCCTATATAGTGTCCTACTGCTGGACAAAGGCCTCCCCTCTTGATTTCCACTCGTCCCGATTCTGCGAATTATCTGGCCAATCGTTGGGAAATACGTCCAGGGGACCGATTTTTGACTTTCGAGCGCTCGAATCTTTCACTCGAAAACTGACAAAAATTACGAAGTGCTCTTTTGAAATAGCGATAGAAAATTGAAAAGCGAGTGATATTGACCACTCGTATTCAATTCTATCGGTCGAAAGTTACTGCCTGCAATTTTACACTAAAATCGTATTTACTTTTATTTAATTTTCGAGCGCTCAAAAGTCAAAAATCGGCCCCCAGGTTATCCCGCCATCTCCTTCATTTTTTAAGATATAGATAATATAATTTTATAATTGTACAGCACACTATAACAATAACATAGGAAGTTGTATGGAAGAGAGACAGGCGGACATTTTGTGAAGGCTTGTAAATATAAACTTACATTGTTACCTATTGTTAAAAGTTTTCGTTCACTGTGTAGTATGTACCTACTTATGCTTGTTCTAAAATGTCCAGTAACTGCCTGCGCCATTTAAAACTGAATTGTTTTACCAGGCCACAGGTCTTTTAAAATTTACAAACAACTCCAAGAATCGAAGGTTTAAAGCGTCTCTTCACATTAAGCTCTTTTGCTTTGGAACGGCTTAAATCGTTTTCCTTAAGTTGGAATCGAACTTCTCTACTCTGCTTGTAATAGGGTTTCATTCAACTTCTTTGTTTGTGTTAAATTAGATTGCGAAATGTACAGTCAGCAGGTGATTTGTAAAGCACTTATCTATTTAATTAACACGTTTACATGACATTACAGTAGCATAATTTACTTTAAAAAAACCAGCCAAGTGCGAGTTGGACTCGCGCACGAAGGGTTCCGTACCATTATCTATAAAAACAGCAAAAAAATCACGTTTGTTGTATGGAAGCCCCCCTTAAAAAAAAATTATTTTGTTTCTAGTATTTGTTGTTATAGCGGCAACAAAAATACATAATCTGTGAAAATTTCAACTCTCTAGCTATCACGGTTCTTGAGATACAGTTTGGTGACAGACAGACTGACGGACAGACGGACTGACGGACGGACGGACGGACGGACAGACGGACAGCAAAGTCTTAGTAATAGGGTCCCGTTTTACTCTTTGAGTACGGAACCCTAAAAACAAAGTTTTAACCGACTCAAATCAGTAGCCAAATTGCTTCAAGTTTGCCTATACAATTTGAAGCGTTCCCTCGATTTCTCCAGGATCCCATCATCGGAAATAGGTTTTGGTGACAACGGGACAAATCTGGAATTATACGCTTTCAAGCACTGAAATATTTTTTTAAATCGGTACATAAATTACAAAGTTATCGCGTAACAAACAAACAAAAAAAAACTCCTTATTTGAAGTCGTTTAAAAAAACCAATGCATCACGAAACTTAGACTAAACAATAATTGACATTTAATTTCCAACATGTTATATTGGTACCTACTGTTGAGCACCTAGCATCCATCGTCTCACAGAGCGTCAAGCATTCACTACAAACAGCCGCCCATCGCCACGCAAACAGTTCGCTCTCCGGTGTTGATGCCAGGAGCGCATTGAGCTGTGAGAGGGCGCGGAGCAGCACCGAGTTCCTTATTTTTTTTATACTACGACGATGGCAAACCAGCTTATTAAGCTCACCAATGGACACTTGTGACTCCAGAAGAATCATAAGCGCGTTGCCGACCCTTTATTCACTTGAGGATTCGCTGTGTTGGCAGATAGAGACATGCTGGTCCCTCACTCCCAACACAGCGCACCCTAGGGAGCTCTGACGACCTTACTCATCACCACCAGGAACACAACACCACATACTTCATAGCATGCAATAATATAGCAAAACTACAAAGCAGTGGTGCTATTATTGCTGCGGTCTTCTGTAAGGTAAGATTAAGGTAAGGTAAGCGAGATTATTGAAATAAAAGTTTGAATAGGCCGAATTCAATATTGTCTATTATATAGTTTGTTTTAGTACTGTATTCGGCCACTGGTGGCGCTGATGTGCTGGTTACGAACTGTCATTGCAGTCGGCACACAAGATATACTTACTGGTGTATTACGAATTAAATTTACGTATGTTTTCTTGTTAATTCCGCTGTGCCCTACCTCTCTTCATTTCCTTACCTACTAAATCTGAGCCAAATTCTGAAAATCAAAATATCAGAATGTTAGCATTTATTTTTATAGTACGCCTTTACAGCTCTTTTACATTTCTACTGAAATGATTCTGGTTCTTATGCTGCGAAGGTGAATAAATAATTGAGCAACCACTTTGTGACAATTATATTTATAAAATACGGAAAAGAACAAGTTGTGAAATTAAATTAAACAAAATGAAAAAAACCAAACAAAGGGCGAAATAGGAACAACCTTAAATAAAACAAAAACCAAAGAAATAAAAATACAAAAATATTTATCCTCGTTGAGGCTCGAACTGGCGTACGTAGCAGCTCAGTAAAACTAGTGGCACTATGCGGACGCTAGACCACGCAGACGATGAGGGACGATGTGAAAACAGCTGTCCGTTCCAGCGCAATGCGCCAAATAAGATTTCGGAAATCGCTTGAGTGTGGGATGTTGAATCCCTATCCAAAAGGGCGTGTCTCAAAGGCTGTGAACAACGTAACACAGGACGTGAACCCACGAAAATTCATCTTGAGCACAAGTCAAATGTTAAGCCGTTAGAAATGTAAAGAAATCACTTACCCCGTGTCTCGATAACACTTGCACACAACGGTTAAAGAAAAGTAATAAGTTTTCTTGGAATCAAATTGCTGCAAACTTCCAAGATACATAAAATATTAATAAATCGATATCCGTGGACACAGTGACATTCACCTGACGGCACATTTTTTCATAAAGACAACATAGTGTCAACGCATGAACATTATCTGCGTTCTGTGATACCCGTAGCAACCTCTATGCTGACAACGTGGAATTATAGTCATTCCAATATCCCCTCTCCTCAGAAGAATCCGCCCCGGATTCATAACATGCGCTTTAGGTCCGATGAGTGCCATTTGCCCAAGTCTTTTCCTCTGACACTAACTAATTTATAGACGTCTGTCGATAACTTCTTAGCAACGATGGCTTTCTCGAACTTCGGTGACAATTTAGACATGAATCCTTTCGCAGCATTTGATAGGAATTTGGTGCGTTTCCAAACCATATCTCCTTCCCGATACTCACAAATACGCCGTCGTTTGTTATATTGCTTGGAATTTTCCTCATGTGCTCTTCTCAACCTCTCTTTAATGTCAGCGTAGATTTCATTTCTTGACTTTAAATAAGACTCAAAACCCTCTCTATTGCATTTCAGCGGAACCTCCTC
Organism: Epinotia brunnichana; assembly: GCA_963854355.1. Lineage (NCBI taxonomy): Eukaryota > Metazoa > Arthropoda > Insecta > Lepidoptera > Tortricidae > Epinotia > Epinotia brunnichana. Next base: position 23,245,356 of record OY977952.1, read on the forward strand.
CTGAAAATGCCCGCATTTGTTACCTAGAACAGAGGTCTCTCGCCCAAAGAACAGATAAGATGGCGTCTTTCCCGTTACCTCATGAACCGAAGTTCTTATGGCATGTGCAATGTGATGGATGTACTTATCCCAATCCCTATGATTATCCCTCACATAACAGGCTATGGCTGTTCCGATGACCTTATTCACTCTCTCTGTCGGGTTCGCCTGAGGATGATAATAAGGTCTACGCCATAGTTCTCTGCCATCTCCTTAAACTGGTTGGCTACAAATTGTTTTCCATTGTCACAAATAATTACATCCGGGGAGCCATAAACTAATATTACTTGTTCTTCTAAAATTTTAACAATGTTAGATGCTTTACCTGTGCGTATAGGGAATAGCAGAGAAAACTTGCTGAACCAGCATGAAAGCACTAATAACATAGTATTACCCTGCTTAGAACGTGGGAATGGACCCATTAGGTCTACTGATACAACCTGAAATGGCCCCGACACTTCTCTTTGTCGCCCCATCATGCCACTTGGAGGTAACTGTGATGGTTTATGGCTGGCGCAGACCTCACATTTTCTGACATAAAGTTTAACGTCGCTAATGAGGGAGGGCCAAAAGTAGTGTTGCCTAACTCTATTTACTGTTTTCTTGACACCAAAGTGACCCGCGGTCGGATCATCATGACATTCATTCAAAACCTGGCTTCTAAGCGATTCTGGAACTACCAATTTCCAGTTATATTTTTCCTCTGGAAATTGCTTCAGCTTCAAGTATTTCCAAAGTTGGTCCTGACTAAGCTGCCAATCTTCCGAATGCGATCCGCTTAGTACCTTCTCTTCCTGTGCCTTATACCAGTCATCTTTATTTTCTGCCCTGATTTCCAACACATTTACGTCTTCTGCGTTCAAAGCTCTTGACAACGCGTCTGGAACAACATTCTGCTTGCCTTTGCGAAAAACTATTTCATAGTCAAACTGTTGCAGACGCATGGCCCATCTAGCTAGTCGGCCGTGTGGATCTTTGTTTTTGTGAAGCCACTGCAAAGCACTATGATCAGAAATTACTTTGAAGTGACTTCCCTCAACATATGGCCTGAATTTTTCTACTGCGTGAAGGACGCTTAATAACTCCCTCTCAGACGCTGAATAATTTCTCTCCCTATCCGTAAGTTTAGAACTGGTATAGGCGATCGGCCTTTCAACTCCCTCACTCTTCTGAAACAAAACCGCACCTGTTCCTCTGTTCGACGCATCGCACTGTACAGAAAATTCCTGGCTGAAATCCGGAACACTCAAAACCGGGGTTGAGGTCAAGGCTGTTTTTAAATTCGTGAACGCATTCTCCGCCTCAATGTTCCAAACTATACGCTTGCCCTTTTTCCCACCTTTCGTAAGTTCATGTAAAGGCGCGGCCACCATGGCAAAATTCTCAACAAACCGCCTATACCAACTAGCCATACCAATAAACCGCTTTAATTCCGTAAATGTTTCTGGCCGTGGATAGTTAAGTATCGCACTCACTTTATCTGGATCTGTCCTTAAACCCTCTTTATCTACCAGATAACCCAGATATCTGAGTGAAGACCGTGCAAACTCACATTTTTCCGTATTAACTGTCAAACCAGCCATCTTCAATTGGTCTATGACCCATTTTAACGAGGAAAGATGCTCTTCAAAACTACTATTGCAAATGACTATGTCATCCAGGTAAGTGAATATCTTTCCTTCGTATTCCGGTGGAAATAACCTATCCATGAAACGTTGTTGAGTTTGGGAAGCATTACACAACCCAAACGGCATAACCTTAAATTGGAAAAGCCCTTTTCCACTTATACCGAAAGCCGTTTTTTCTTTGCTAGATTCCTCTAACGGTATTTGCCAGAATGCTGAACGCAGATCTATGGTGGACAGGTAACGAGCATTCCTTAGACTGTCTAGTATCACAGATATTCTGGGTAGAGGATATGAATCCTTCTTGGTAACTTTGTTTAGTTGCCTACTGTCTAGGCACAGTCTGTTTTTACCCGATGCTTTTTTAACCAGGAGGACCGGAGAGCGCCAAGAACTGTGAGATGGTTCAATGATGTCGTTAGCTAACATTTCTTCTATCTCAGCTTCTAATTCTTTCATTATGGGGGGAGCGAACGGATATTGCCTCTGGCACACAGGTAAATGATTTTCCGTTTCAATATGGTGCTCAATCAAGTGTGTTCTACCAATACCCGTGCCTATTTGCTCACGCATTTCCTTGATAATCAAGTCTAAGGACGTTTTTTGCCCCGGCGTTAACTCATCTCTAGAAATAACTGGATTAGGCGAGCTGAACTCCGCAATATCTTCGCTGCTCAATATGTCTGTATGATCGCAGCCGCAGTTGATTTCTAACCCAAACTGCTCGAAGAAGTTCATGCCTAGGATAACCTCGTGGTTTAGTTGTTTCATAACATGACATTTAATAACTTTGTATTTTCCAAAGGATTCTATGGGCAGATAAACAACAGAGTCAACGGTATGACGTGTGCCATCGGCGGTAGACAGACACTGCTGAGGTATGTTCTCCGCCTGCATACCAAAAGACATCAACCGCGTGTGAAAACCCTCTGAAATCACCGAAATAGTTGCGCCCGAGTCCAAAAGCCCTGAAAATGTTTTCCCTAAAATCTTGAAGGAAACATAATAGCGTTTATCCTGAGGCTTAGTTTCAATTCTGTTAATCTCCCCTGACTCAAAGAAGGAGTGAATTACCGCCAGCCAGGCCTGCCCATCATTATCAATATAATTTATTTCGGAAGGAGTTCGGCAGGTTTGCCTTCCGAATTGGCGTTTCCCGAATTGCTGCAAGGGCATTTCTTAACCGTAGATCCAAATTTCCCGCATTTGTAACAGAATACCCTTTGCTTTTCAGCTGGACATTCTCTGAAAACGTGCCCAGTGTTACGGCAATTCCAGCATCTCATCGTGGCTGTCATCCTTATACCCTGCATATTGGGGTTCCGATTCAAAGCATTAATCTCCTTGCCACGGAATGCTAGATCGGGCTCGACAACACACCGACCCTGGCAGGGCTCTTGAAAGTTCTCGCAATTGACGTTCGTTCTTTCAATAACCCTTAAGACTTCAACCAATTCTGATATTGTGTTAAAATGGTCTCTACACACCGCTCTTTGAAGAACTGGTTGGATGTTTCTCAACAGAATGGCCAGCTTCTGTTGATCTGATAACCTAGTGGGTAAGCGATTGAACATGTTCTGCATCACAGACATGTAAATCTGTACGTTTTCATGTTTACTCTGAGTGCGCCTCTTTATCTCATCCAATAATTCTTCCTCATAAAATGGACTTTGAAATGAACTAATCAGGAGCCGTACTAGCTCATCCCAGCAGGAGGCTCTGTCACGATTAGCACGGAACCAAATCAGAGCGTCATCCTCAAATAGGTCAATAGCGTAACGAAATAAGTCGGTTTCAGTGGCGTTGCGAGCATCTTTTAACTCCACGACCCGTTCTAGGAACGCATTGATGCTCAAAGTCCCCTTACCATTAAATTTTATGCCCCAGTCCTTAATTGGGACCAATTTCCTTTTGTTGACATCCACATCAGGGGTGGAAGTACGCTGATGTTGTGAACGTCTTAAATCACTGTCCTTGAATAACGGAGGCTGTAAAGTCTCTGACTGACCGCACCTATTGCCTAGCTCGGGCCCCACGTTGGGCGCCAATGAAATGATTCTGGTTCTTATGCTGCGAAGGTGAATAAATAATTGAGCAACCACTTTGTGACAATTATATTTATAAAATACGGAAAAGAACAAGTTGTGAAATTAAATTAAACAAAATGAAAAAAACCAAACAAAGGGCGAAATAGGAACAACCTTAAATAAAACAAAAACCAAAGAAATAAAAATACAAAAATATTTATCCTCGTTGAGGCTCGAACTGGCGTACGTAGCAGCTCAGTAAAACTAGTGGCACTATGCGGACGCTAGACCACGCAGACGATGAGGGACGATGTGAAAACAGCTGTCCGTTCCAGCGCAATGCGCCAAATAAGATTTCGGAAATCGCTTGAGTGTGGGATGTTGAATCCCTATCCAAAAGGGCGTGTCTCAAAGGCTGTGAACAACGTAACACAGGACGTGAACCCACGAAAATTCATCTTGAGCACAAGTCAAATGTTAAGCCGTTAGAAATGTAAAGAAATCACTTACCCCGTGTCTCGATAACACTTGCACACAACGGTTAAAGAAAAGTAATAAGTTTTCTTGGAATCAAATTGCTGCAAACTTCCAAGATACATAAAATATTAATAAATCGATATCCGTGGACACAGTGACATTCACCTGACGGCACATTTTTTCATAAAGACAACATAGTGTCAACGCATGAACATTATCTGCGTTCTGTGATACCCGTAGCAACCTCTATGCTGACAACGTGGAATTATAGTCATTCCACTACCTAAGATATTTGTAAGATCGGGACCTCTAGGACCTTTGAAGTCTATGTCATAATTATTTCAAAAGACACAGACACGAAAGCGGGGATACATGTCACCTTCCTGTGCATAATTGAACTTTGAAATGAAAATATCGGGGGTTTATCAACTTTTCTAAGTTGTAGTTATATATTGTTGTTAGGAGTACCCAGTATGTACCCAGTATGTACCCAGTAGGGTATGTGGTGAGTGATGAGTATGTATGAGTTCCTGGTGGTGAGTGAGCTCGCCAGAGCCCCCGAGGATGTGTTGTATTGAGGGCGAGGGATGCGTTCGTCTCTAGCTATCAACACAGCTAATCCTCAAATCAATACAGAGTCGGCAACGCGCTTGTGGTTCTTCTGGAATCGCAAGCGTCCTTAAAGCAGGTGTGCAAAAAAACACTTCATTTGCGTCCCTTCTGAGTAGAACCACCCCTACCTATATACCAAATTTCATTTTAATCGATTCAGCAGTTTAAGCGCGAACTGGTAACAGAGTGACACACTTTCACATTTATAATATTAGTATGGATACGTAAATTACGTACCTTATTGATTGAGATTGGGTACCTAACACAACTTTATAATCATCACTTTACACAGAACGAACAGTTCCACAATACAATAAAAAGTATTGATTTTATTTCCGATCCCGAGAAAGTAGCAGACATCTTGAAATTGAAGACCATTCAGTCCAGACGGGCTTAAAATCGAGTAGGAGATAATTTTGTCACAGTACACAGAATATTCTTAAAAAGCGCACAGGTACGAGTAAGTGCTAATTTTACCACACACATTTACTCTGCTCGTCTCTGACTGAAGTCACAGAATCAGTTTTTAGGGTTCCGTACCCAAAGGATAAAACGGGACCCTATTACTAAGACTCCGCTGCATGTCTGTCTGTCTGTCTGTATATATCTCTGTCTGTCTGTCTGTCTGTTCGTCTGTCATTAGGCTGTATTTCATGAACCGTGATAGTTAGACAGATAAGATTTTCACAGATGATGTATTTCTGTTGTCGCTATAACGGAATAAAATAAATATTTAAGGGGGCTCCCATACAACTAACGTGATTTTTTTGCCGTTTTTATAGATAATCGTACGGAACCCTTCGTGCGCGAGTCTGACTCGCACTTGGCCGATTTTTTTTCTTTTTCCAAAAACCGAGTCGTATATAAGAATAATAATTTACTTTAAAACAAAGTTTAAACCGACTTCAATTCAGTACTTCGCCAAGTCACATAGGTACATGAAAATGTCCACATTTCCTTTCCAATTTACCACATGAACAAATGCCTTGACTATCACAGAAAAAACCCAAGTCGCTAAATGTGGGATGATAATATTTGAGGAGTTCCGTCGATTCCTCAAAGATCTCAGAATTAACACTTCATTAGTTGCTGCTTCAACGGAATTATGTCAGAATCTTTGACGTACTTTACATCTTTGAGGAGTTCCATAAGTCATCTGTGGTCTTCATCATCAGTTCCACTTCACCAAAATTGCGATTTCCGATGGTAAATACACGAGTTATATTAGAAAATACCAAAATCACTACACGCGTGCCTTTAAAATTTGAGGGTTGCCCTTAATTTCCCTGGGATCCCATCATCAGATCCTAAATTGGTCTCAATGGGACCACCTCGGGAGTATACTCTTTCGAATAAAAAAAGAATTTTGGAAATCGGTCCACAATTGACGGAGAAATCGGCGAACATACATAAAAAAAAAACATACAGTGGAACATATAACCTCCTCCTTTTTTGAAGTCGGTTAAAAATATGCAAGTTCCCTAATGGGTCCGTCCTATTAAAGCAACAATAAGGGATCAAAAAAGGACGCTAAAGTTCACACGAATTTGCTTCGCCTGTTCACACACAGATAAAGTAAACATATGGTAACAACACCACGGTTCCGAAGCAGCCTTGTATAAAATCCTAACGTAACACAAAATATGAATTCATAACTTCATGTTTGCGTAATAATTTAGGTATTCTGTTCACTGCGGCGCGATGGCCTCGCAAACAAGACTGAGAAAGACCCGCTGAGCAAACACGACGCCTCGTTGAGATGGAATGAGAGCGTAGCGAGTGGTGCAAACGATGTTTTACTTCAATACTTTGAGTTTGAGCAGGAATTCAATTATAAGAACGTACACTTTTTGCGTATTTTTGAACAACCTCTTGTTACACCTTTATTAAAATGAATATTGGAATGGAGCTAATTTCAGCACAAACAATTTCATGCAGCATATTGATTTGAGCTTTTGAGACTAAATCATTCAATTATTTTTACTGATCGAGACTTAAATTTAATCGCGTATAATTGGGTCAATAAAATATGTATTTGTTGTTATTCAGTTCTGTGTCGTCAGCCAGAACACAACATGACAGAGTTTGCTAGATAAATTCTTGCCATACAGATGGCTGGCTGTTCTCCTCTAGAGGTCGCATTTGCATGAAATGTTGTGAGAAGGTTCAAGTTTTTTTGTCGATTACATTTCACGAAATATAAAAAATATGTTTTTTTTTAAATAATCACTCTCCCAGAACCACTAGTTTTATTTTAATGGGTCAATTCTAAGAATGTTATAAATCCATGGTAAGAATTTATCTAACAAACTGTGTCATGTTGTGTTCTGGCTGACGACACAGAACTGAATAACAACAAATACATAGTTTATTGACCCAATTATACGCGATTAGATTTAAGTCTCGATCAGTAAAAATAATTGAATGATTTAGTCTCAAAAGCTCAAATCAATAATGCTGAAAGCGACTTTGTTTTATACTATGTAGTGGTACAAGAGAACATGAGTAATGTCAATATTAGCATTTTACCCAACTGTGCGGCTAAACCAAAAGAATGGTGGTTGATTTAGCAGATCGTTAAGAGCTCATAGTTTGCTACCTGGAGGGTTTGATGAAATCTATCAAACTAGGTGTCGTCTCATTGTAACCTAGACTGGTCTGATACTAGCTTGATGGTCGCTTAAATTAATACTGCATTGTCATCTTACTTACACAAGTGTGCAAAAATTCAACTCATTACACTTCGAGAAGGTCAAATTTGACTTCCAAGATTTGACATTGACTAACTAACAAACACTGCAAGTTATAGTACATTGTTTAACAAGGGGCGTATGAGGAATATTGCAAACGAGAGTCTATCAGGAGCCCGACGCCGTAAGGCGTAGGGCGTTTGATGACTCGAGTTTGCAATATTCTTACGCCCGTGTTATACACAATGTTTTTCATCACATTTGCGAGGAAATAAATAACCAAAAAAGACAGAAAACCTATGTTTTATACAAGCGCATCAATCAAATGTTGACGAGATTGACAACTTCACTTTCAGATCAGTGCGAGTGGAGGGCGTAGCTTCAATATTTCAACCAATCACAGAGCCTGCTTGATTATATTTCCAACCAATCACAGAGCAGAATTCTTGACGTTAGCGGCCGTCAAGATTTGCTTAACCAATCAGATCACACACAAGCTCATTACTTCCCATGGGCCATTATTTCCCGCGGGAACAATTTAGGACATTGTCTTTCTGTATACAGGCAAGGAATAACACCATTTATGAGCAAGTGTGATGAAAAATAAAAGCCTGTTTAAATATGACAGTTCATAAAGAAAACGCACAAAGCCTTCTGTTTAGGTCTCACAAATTAGAAAGAGCCCTTTGTTGGGCTTCCAGTAATTATTTTCGGTAGACAGATGCCGTTGAGGGCTCATTGTCTTTTTTTTACCAAAATTGTCTCATTAAATTGGTCCGCTGTCTTTTGGTGGTTGATTAATCAAAGGAGACTAAAGGTCACGTTAAAGTGACTACACTATTATTATTATTATTAAGAGCCAGTTGTGTCCCTCCGTTTTCAGACTTCGCGCTTCTGATCTGTCTCTGGCCAATTCTTTGATAACCACAACTTAGAAAAGTTGAAAAAACCCCCGACAGGCTAAACCGATTTTGATGAAACGTAGCTAAGAACCATCTCGATCCCTGAAAACACGGAGTAAAAGTCATCGAAGTCGTTATAGCCGTTTTCGAGAACGTGAATCTGCAAATATACAGGGTGGAAATAGATTTTGGGTCAGTGAGGGCAGCTACCAGATCCCGTGTTGCTAGGCGAAAATGGTCCTAGGAGACCTTCGATTTCAAATTAATGAAGATTGCAGATTTTAGAAAAAATTCAAGAACTTTTTCTCCATAGTAAATGTATGAAAACAATTTTCTTTAATTTCTGGCTTTTTTGTGCATTACCGAAAATTTACCCCAAGGAAACTATTGATACAGGGTAGCCCTTTACACCCGAGAGATAAAAATCTTTAACAGCTCCTTGCGACATTACGTAACTTTATTATTACTTCATAAGGAGTCTAGGAAAAATAACAAAAAAAATCCTGACTGAGCTGGTCTTCCACAATCAGACCCTCACGTTCGTGTGGCTCAGGAATAATATGTAACTCGCACGTTCGTGAGGGTCATGATGTGATTGTCTAGAAAAGTTACATTTAAACGGTTATTGAAGAATTTAAATGAATAAAACACAGTTATAGAAATAAAAACTAAGTAACCTTTATTTACTCATAATTTAGGCACTAAATCACAGCGATTTCTCAGGCAGCATTACAAAATAATCAACAAAATTATAGTTTTCATAACAAAAATGCTAATTTCTAGCTTAGTTAAGACAAGTAATATCTAAATTAGTAAAATTACATGAGATCGTAATCAGACATATATATGTTTTTATGTTATTACTTCTTATGATACAATCTAAAGCAGTCTTTATCTCTCGATATGCATAAAATATGAATAAGATAAAAGATATGGAAAAGAGCTTGCAGATTTCAGAGGCGGTCGTTTTTAATTCTACGCCTGTTTTTCGCATGTAATACAAGTTCGTACATCTAGCGATCTCTTCCACGAAGTCGTTGTCAATGTACTCATGAAAGTAATTTACCGGGGAGCGGACAGGTTTCACTGGTAGCGAGGTGTAATTGTGTGGCTTGTCCGTAAACAGAACTTGCTTCCATGTTCGACTTCGAGGTGCGGGTGCTGATATGGATCTTCCACTGCGTTCATTTCCCCGGGCACGGACAGATCTACCTCTACCTCTGCCTATTCGAACATTTCTAGGTATAGATTCCGACCTACCTCGACCTGGTCGTCTTCTAGCTCCGATTTGCAACGGCGAAATAGGGGGCTGTGATAATGTCCCTAGTGGTGGAGTCGCTGGTCGCGGAGAAAGGGGTGGAGAAGATGCTCGCGTTGAACTTAGGGGAGAACGTGACCGGGGCCTTACTTCACGCAGAGTAGAAATTTCTTCATCCGCGAGCAAGTCATCATCACTGGGCAGGTTATCGAAAAAGTTAGGCACATCTTCCAAATCATCATCATCTAAACCTTCAATTTCTGACAAGTTTCCATCTGCGAGCAGATCTTCTATTATTTTATCGGTCAACGGAGCTCCTAAAATAAGCAAAACATCCCGATTAGTAAGCCAAGCGTGTACATTAATAAGTAATACCTACTAAACCAACATCACAGTACACAACCGAAACCACACGATCGTGAGAGTTCAATTATACGCAAAGCAACCGAAATCGCACGATCGTGATAGTTAAAATTCAAAAACAACTTGCATATATGCCTTTCATTCGAATTAATGCAGAGTATTTAAAATATATCACACACACAAGTACTCTTTGCAATCCAATAGTAAATTACAAAGATATATAATGGTAACTAGTAAAAAAAATGCACTTACGATAGTTAGTCCGACGTTCAAAGAACACAGCCATCTCCCACGCCACGTCAATGAGACTGACGAGTCGCGACGCGTACGCATGACCTTTCTGTATTTTTTGTCTTATTCTAGCATAGCCGCACGATCAATCGACATCGGTTGGGTTCGCAAAAGCGGTTCGCGATACGCGGCATATTTTTTCAAAATCAACACTCACGATCGTTTCGAGTCGGGTGTAAAGGGGTAGAAAGGGAATCGATTGACAATAAAAAAAAACATGTAAAAAAACTTTTTTAATTTTTATACAAATTGTATGGGGAAAAATTTTCTCGATTTATGGCTTTTCTAGCCGGAAATTACTTTTTGGTCCCATACAAGCTTTTGATCTTGGATAAGAATGGGATCGATTAACATAAAAAAAAAGTGTGTCAAAAATTACCATTTTCTCGCACCTCGCACCCTGTATGTTTTTTTCAAAATCAGCGGGGCTAGCACAACTGACGCCGCGCCGCGACGCGAGTCGAGAATGATCCATCCTCCTTTTTAGGGTTCCGTAGCCAAATGGCAAAAAACGGAACCCTTATAGATTCGTCATGTCCGTCTGTCTGTCTGTCCGTCCGTATGTCACAGCCACTTTTTCCGAAACTATAAGAGCTATACTGTTGAAACTTGGTAAGTAGATGTATACTGTGAACCGCATTAAGATTTTCACACAAAAATCTAAAAAAAAACATTAAGTTTTAGGGGTCCCCATACTCAGAACTGAAACTCAAAAAAATATTTTTTTCATCAAACCCATACGTGTGGGGTATCTATGGATAGGTCTTCAAAAATGATATTAAGGTTTTAAACATCATTTTTTTCTAAACTGAATAGTTCGCGCGAGAGACACTTCCAAAGTGGTAAAATGTGTCCCCCCCCTGTAACTTCATAAGAGAATGATAAAACTAAAAAAAATATATGATGTACATTATCATGTAAACTTCCACCGAAAATTGGTTTGAACGAGATCTAATAAGTAGTTTTTTTTTAATACGTCATAAATCGTAAACCGCAATTTATTTCACGGAACCCTTCATGTGCGAGTCCGACTCGCACTTGGCCGCTTTTTTCTAATTTGTACGGTGCGAGTGAGACATGAGACGCTCGGTCGCGCGCGAAGCGACTGAGCACCAAGTTGTGCTAGACGTACCTACTGTACACGCCAATCTTCATTAATTTGAAATCGAACAAAGGTCTCCTAAGACCATTTTCGCCTAGCAACACGGGATCTAGTAGCTGCCCTCACTGACCCAAAATCTATTTCCACCCTGTATATTATGCAAATATTGCTCGTGTAATACATATTAGTATAGAATTCAATATGGAAACACCACAATCGAAATTGAAATCGTATTCACACTTGCCCGATTTACTCCAATCTCGTATCAATTCCCGATAAAACCGAAACCTGACACCCGACACCGGCTCTCATCCACTCGAGCCTGACGCGCAAGTGTCATGTGTCATGTGACTGTCGACATGTGACTGGTTGAACGGCCTGTCGTTAGTGATAGGGTTAACGTTTTCTGTTTGGGGTATTGAGTGCGGTTAATGTACGGCCCAATTATCCGCGGCCATGTATTTTCTCTCTTTATGCAAGGGTTAAAAAGAAACAGATGTGGACAGTGACCTGGGGTATTTTATCACGGCCGTTATTCTATTCGTCATATTTGAAGGAGACATCCCAAAGATATTGCTTTCGTTTCATGCCTCTGCTATGTCATTCTGATTTGGAAAGACTGAGACATAAAGTCAGGCAGGGATAAATGGATATCAGGCATATATCCATTTATCCCTGCCTGACTTTATGTCTCAGCTAAGCTACGAAGTTGAGAGTCACTTGTAAAAAAACACGGCTTAGCAAAGCCAAGCTAGAATGTTATACTCGTTCTGACACGTAAGATTGGCGCGAATCACGGATACCTACAGGCGATTCGTGCGTGCATGTATTTGGCCATAATGAGTATACCCATGGACATCGGTTACACGCTAATTCTGGCGGCAGTTGAGTCCATCAGTATGATCTGTCTGTCTCTGTCACTCACAACGGTTACACTATCATTCTCTCATCATACTGATGGACTGAACTGACGCCAGAATTAGCGTGTTACAGATGTGTTAGTCTCAGACCAAGAAAACCGTTTTCTTTGTCTGGGAGAGGAGCCATGATTTTTGATTATGATTTGATTTTTCAGTTTTGGTACATAACTCACAGTTTTGTCTTTCGTCATCGCCCACATGTTTTGTTAACTCGTTGGCTCAAAAGTTAGCTGGAAGAGATCCTTAGAGGGATAAGCTCATCTTTACATTTTTTTTTTATTTTTTTTTATGCAACGACGGTGGCATTATTACAAGCTTACGGCCTGCCTGATATTAAGCAGGTACCGTAGCCTATGGACACTTGTGACTCCAAAAGAATCACAAGCGCGTTGCCGACCCTTTATTCACTTGAGGATTCGCTGTGTTGGCAGATAGAGACATGCAGATCCCTCACTCCCAATACAGCGTATCCTAGGGAGCTCTGGCGACCTTACTCACCACCAGGAACACAACACCACATAGCATATCATAGCATGCAATAATATAGCAATACTACAAACCAGTGGTGCTATTATGGCTGCGGTCTTCTGTACTTCCCCAGTTGGGCTGCTCCACATACGAGCGAGATGACATTCCGCTGTGCCCTACCTCTCTTTAAAGTATTTTCCAAGTATTTATGTCTCCATAAATACTACTAACGAAGACTTATACTTAAAATCAAGACTCAGAAAAAAATACTCATTCTCATTACACAAATATTTCGGACTAGGACCTTCAGCTTCCTAGCCAGCATCACTACTCACTAGGCTAACTGGTCAAATTAAGCCAATACTAACTATCGTAACGTTGCGGGCAGAATACAATAAACAACTTTTGATGTTCCTCACTTGTTTCTTTGTTTCTGCAACAAAAACACGAAACACCTACCCAATTAATATCCCTAGCAACTTTACCTTTTCGCTAAAAAGCTGTAGAGCCGAGAAGCTAGCACGAGAGATAACCTACCCGTCTCTTTCAATGTGTTCTAATCAGAAACAGGCAGATAGTGTGCACGACTCGTGGTTTCGTTCTAGTCGGGTAATGACTTAAACGCTTTTGGTTTGTATATACTCCAGGTAAAATACGGTTTTGAAAAACATTAATTTATAAAAGCGTTTTTTCTCTTTATTTTAGTATTTATATAGATTTAAATAAAGCATTAATGGTTTTTTTTAAATTACCAATTTATCTTGAATATTATAGGGCAGAATATTATATTGTCAGAGAGCCATGGAACGCAGTATTTTGGGCGTGAAAATAACAGATCGCATTAGAAATACAATACTGCGTTCCAAAACGCAAGTAGCTGACGTAGCTCACGCAGCCGCCAAACTTAAGTGGGACTGGGCCGGGCACATCTGCCGCATGCCGGAAGACTTGTGGGCTAAAATCACCACCAAGTGGGTCCCACACAACCGAACACGGCGTCGCGGTAGACCTCGTCGGAGATGGCGAGACGAGCTTGACGTCTTCGACCAAGACTGGTGGGAGACTGCCCAGGATAGGGATACGTGGAAGGAACAGAGGGAGGCTTTTGCCCAGCAGTGGGACACTTAAGGCTATTAAAAAAAAAAAAATTATAGGGCAAATATACATTAACCAAAATAAAAATAAAACCACCTATTTTTATTCTTTTCAAATTTTCAGAAGCTAGTTTTTTTTTTGATGTCTGAAATTTTGTTGGATTTTGTCGCTAGGTAAGTATTTAATTGATAATATATATAAAATATCTGCTATTATATATTTTTTCCAAAATCGTCATTTTTCCATACAAGTTTTCAGTTCATTGCTTTAAAAAGCTTCTTTTATGCTCGAGTCAAAGCTTAGCGTTATATTGAAAATGAAAATGAAAATATTTATTATCTATACATATAATAAAGCTGAAGAGGGTCGAAAGTCTGTACATGAAAGATATTCGAAAAAAAAATGGCTAGGGATACTTATAATCGATAACAGAACACGTTCCAACAGTTTTTAGAATTTTTGTCTGTTTATCTGTTTAATTTAGTATAGAGATAGTTTGAAATCTGGGGAAGGACTTAGGGTAGTTTTTATCCAAAAAATCAACCCCTTAGGGGATGAAATGGGGGGTGGAAATTTGTATGGAGCTACTTAAACCGCTGCACCGATTTGGATGAAATCCTACTATAATAATATTATAAATGTGAAAGTTTGGATGTTTGGATGTTTGGATGTCTGGATGTTTGTTACTCGATCATGCAAAAACGGCTGAACGGATATTGCTGAAACTAGGTAAAGAGATAGTTTATAACCCGAATTAACACATAGGCTAAATTTTATCTCGAATTGTTTCGCTAATTTTCGCCGAATATAAATTTTGGGTATTAATTTCATATTAATCTCATGATTTTGAAGTTTATTTAGATATTTACGCCATTTTAGGTGTTAAATTACTATTAATAAGCAGTATAATGGCTTGAAACGAAATAATTACAAGTATAATGCACATTGACGTATATTTTGGTATATCGAAGTTTTTGTATCTCAAAGACAAAGAAGCGTATCCATTGAAATATTTATGCTATTCTAGAACACACGACCCATATGTTAAGAAATATAATCGCGTGCAGAATATAATCGATTTGTGTTATTTTGACACAAAAAGGCGCAGTTCTTATGTAATGTTTCTAAATGAAATGTCAGCTGCCAGCACTCAAGTCTTTTTACAGACCGGCAATGAGGTTCGCGTATATCTTTTTCTGTCGCTCATATTAGAGCGGTAGAGATGGAGATATACAAGTATCGAGGATGTATTCACAAAGCTTCCCGACAATAATTTATCGACGCATGGCTAGCACGTGATGGTGCGTGACTTATGTAGTCGTCACTTTTTAACTGCTCTTATTAGAAAGAGACGGGTACCCTTTTTCGCTCGCTGTTATATTCTCAGTGCTAACCGTGCAAACGAACTACCTATTTATGTCGAAGTTCAAAGTTTGTATATTTCCCTCTCTATCACTCGAATACGCAAGTGCAATAGAGAACGATATTGTATTGGAGTTACATACTATGAGTGTAACGTAACCTCCATCCTCCACCGACCACGCATAAAAGTTGTTCACTTCATTCATGACTTCAACAGCACGCACACTATCTGGCCTATTAACGAGCTGCTGAGTCACCCATCGAGTCTCGGGCGCGGTGTGACGAAGATGTTCAGCGGCAGGCAAGTGTGAGGGCTAAAGAAACGTCGGAACAGCGCCAGCACCGACTTCAACAGCACGCCCACTATCTGGCCTCTCAACGAACTGCTGAGTCACCGAGCCAGTCTCAGGCGCGGCGTGAAGAATAAGCACAGCGGCAGGCAAATGTGAGGGCTGAAGAAACTTCGGAGCAGCACCAACACCAAATTCAACAGCATGCCCACTATCTGGCCTCCCAGCGAGCTTCTGAGACTGAGGAGCAAGCGGAAGCTAGAAGACGAATTAGGTCCCAACTTCCTTCCTGTAGCCAATGAACAGCCACAGTTTTTGCAGGTTTACTTTTTAAGTGACGAGGAAGCGCAACTTGATCGACGGTCCTCCATCGTACAAGGCGTTCAGAGACCAGTACTACAAACAATTCAAAGAGTTCTGGAGGACAGTAACGTGCTAATACATGAATTTAGAAGCGCTTAGAAGAACATGACTGACGAAACGTTTATGGTAGTGATCCACCCTGACTGCGTGCCCCTTGGACAGCACGAGCGGCGCTACAACGCGCCCACCACCAGCGAGGTGGTGGCCGTGGTCGCCGGCTCGGAGCCCACCGCCGGCAGTGACATCGTGCTGCGCGCGCGCGAAGGCCGGCTGTGCCGCATCGCCGACACTCACAGGTTCCTAGATGCACTCCAGGGTCCAGTCATATTCCGGAAAGGCCAGAAAGGGTATCATTTTGAAATACCTCAGGTGAATCCACAGACTACGCTACCAGTACCAAACAAAAACGTTTACTGTATGGATTTCTATGAATACAACCTTATGGTGCGTAGCAACGGGTTCAATCTGTTGTTACGCTGCAAGCAACTTCTGCAGCAGTTTTTAGTCGATATGTATGTTAAGCTTGAAAGTGAACGCCTTAGGTACATATCACTAAACCAACGCAAGTTGCGAGCAGAAAATTACATTCACTTACAAGATGCTGTAAGGAATGACGCGCAAGTTAACGCCAACGATGTGGGGCAGATAGTGATACTGCCCTCCTCCGTCGTGAATAGCCCGAGATACCTCCACGAGTACACGCAAGCTGCGTTCGCGTATGTTCGGAGCTACGGCCGTCCGGATCTGTTTATCACGCTTACATGCAACACGGCAAGGCCGGATATTACCAATCAATGAACTAAAGCCTGGATAAATAGCCACTGAGAGGCACGACCTCATTGCATGGGTTTTTTTTTAATTAAAGTACAGAAGTTGGTCGCCCTGTTAAGTAAAGGTCAAATATTTGGAGAATCGCAGTGCTGAAAATGAAGTATATTACTATTGCGAAAGGCGACAGATTCTAAGTGGACTGTATCAAAATCGAGTCCTTGCGCGGTCGCCGTGATATTGCAGAATGAATGTTAAAGTTTGGGTCGATTGCGTATTGGCTTACCTGGACGTCTTGAAGGCCAGGCTCAGCATCCGATGAAGGCACTATAGAGTGGCAAAAGCGAAGGTTGCCCCATGTACCTACACCTTTTATTGTGGCTAAAAGAGAAATTGCGTCCCTGTCAAATCGATGACGTAATTAGTGCGGAAATTCCTGATGTAAATGTTGACAAAAAACTACACGACACTGTCGTCAAAACCATGATCCACGGTCCATGCGGTGCACTAAATATGTCACCTTCGTGCATGAAGGATGGGAAGTGTACAAAGAAGTACCCCCGAGCGTTACTAAAGGACACGCAGACGAGTGAAAATGGGTATCCACTATACCGGCGAAGAGCACCTGACGATGGAGGACGCACTGTTACTACTAGAATTCGCGGTGCAGAAAGCCTCATGTTGGATAACCGGTGGGTTGTGCCATATTTTCCGCTTCTGATCAAAACGTTCGATGGCCATATTAATGTAAAATTTTGTTGTTTAAGGCAGGCTATCAAATACATATGAAAATATATCAACAAGGGCAACGATCAGGCGGTCTTCAACGTTAGGCAAGCTGGTGATGTAAATATCGACCCCAGGGATGAGGTGCAAACGTTTAGGGCGGGCCGATACGTCAGCAGCAATGAAGCGGCGTGGCGAATCTTTGGCTGGCGAAACATTGTATGTCCACGCGTGGCACATCAATCGATAGGCCTTTCAAAATAAGTATAAGGTTTCTTAGCAATTTTTTTGATTAAGTGAATATAGTCGGAGGTAATCGCCCCGAAAGTCATAAAAATTGTGTCCCCCCCCCCCCTTTAATTTTCAAACGGTGAATTAATAAAAATTAAAAGAAATTATAAACATAGCGCTTATTAAATTCTTTTACCGAAAAGTATTTTGAACAAAATCGGTTAAAAGGTTTTCGAGATATTGCTGAAAAACTGCCTTCCCTGCGGAAAAGGACGTAACTGTCGTAAGATTTCTGTGACGATACGACCTTTTTTATAGGCACGGAACCCTTCGTTGTGCGTGGTTCGACACGCACTTGGCCGTTTTTTTTTTATTTTATCATCGCTGCCTTTAATGTTATGATTTAACAAAAACTTTAAGTACTTATGTTTAAAAGACGAAACCGTATCTCAAATTCATACTTAAAGATTGCTTCTTGCATTTTTATTCGTAGGTTTTAAATTCGTGTGTAAGCCTTATACAAATACAGGTTACCCCTCCTTTTTTTCTAACCACAATACCATAATAACCCGTCAACTGGATCACTTCCAATTTGCAAGCTAAATAAGATTCACAAATGGTCAGTTAATACCTAGGGTTGTCGATTGTACGTATTCAACGCGAACGAAGTCGCGGGTAAAAGCTAGTTAGGTATATAAATAGTTTTAGTCCCGGGGAAGGTCAAAGGATATGTTTTATCCCGAAAATCTTCCCTGTAGGGG
Organism: Epinotia brunnichana; assembly: GCA_963854355.1. Classification (NCBI taxonomy): domain Eukaryota; kingdom Metazoa; phylum Arthropoda; class Insecta; order Lepidoptera; family Tortricidae; genus Epinotia; species Epinotia brunnichana. The sequence goes on from OY977952.1 coordinate 23,263,726, forward strand.
GTAAAATGGAGGGGTGAAAATTTGGATGGACTCCGTTTAGACCAAATTTGGTAGGTATAGATATAGTTTGAGTCCCGGAGAATGACAATGGATAGTTTGAATCCCGAAAATAGTGATGAAAATGTGGATAAATCCCATTTAGTAAAAATTTGGTATAGAGATAGAAAAAGTCCCAGGGAAGGACAATGCATAGTTTTTATCCTGAAAAATCATCTCCTGAGGGGGTGAAATGAGGGGTGAAAATTTGGATGGAACCGATTTAGAAGAAATTTGGTATGGAGATAATTCAGAGTCCTGGGGAAGGACTTAAAATAATTTTTAGTCCAGATATCATCTCTTAAGGGGGTGAAATGGGGTATGAAAATTTGGATGGAACCCATTTACGGGTAAAGCGAGTTGGAGTCTTGAAGAAGGACATAGGATAGTTTACTCCCGAAAATCATCCCCCTAAGGGGTTGTATTTGGGGGTGAAAATTTGTTTGTGACCAATTTTGATAAAATTTGGTTGAACGATAGTTTGAGTCCCGGAGTATGACAACGGATAGTTTTAATCCCGAAAATCATCCCCTCAGGGATGAAATAGTGGGTGAAAATTTGGATAAAATCCATTTAGATGAAATTTGGTAAAGAGATAGAAGGAGTCCCAGGGAAGGACAAAGCATAGTTATCATCCCGAAAAATCATTTCCTGAGGTAGTAAAGGAAGGACAAAGGATAGTTTTATCCCGAAAATCATCCCCTAAGGGGGTGTAATTGGGGGTGGAAATTTGTTTGTGACACATTTTGATAAAATTTGGTTGAAAGATAGTTTGAGTCCTGGAAAAGGACTTATGATGGTGTCTATTCCGGAAATGATCCCCTAAGGGGGTGAAATGGGGGTGAAAATTTGGATGTAGCCCATTTAGATGAAATTTTGTATAGAGATAGTTTGAGTCCTGGAGAATGACAACGGATAGTTTTTATCCCAAAAATCATCCTCTAAAGAGGTGAAATAGGGGGTGAAATATTGGATGGAACCTATTTACGATATAGCGGTAGTTGGGAGTCCTGGGGAATAGGAACATTACATAGGTAAATATATGTATGTGACGTTCCAAGGGTAAAGGTACCTTATGGCGGTAGTTTTGAAGATGTTTTCTAAAACGGGGTAAAAAAGACGTTTTATTATGGCTATTTTGAAAACTATTCGATGTAACATTTTGTTGACGTATCTTTATTTTTAATATAAAATATTTAAATAACAAGTCAGTTAATTTAGTCCTACGGTTTAGTAGAAAAGGTCCTTACGGCCGTGTGATATGAAAATATGCAAAATAATACTGAAAATAGCCTACATGCATCTATTATGGTGAGGCGGGTCATAGAAACCAAGTTTTCGGCGGAGTCTATTTTGTAAAAAAAGGCGTTTGGAGTAAGGTAATCTATAAAATCATGCAACTCAGCCATAATGACCCTTTCCTTCATACAATCCATACTAATATTACAAATGCGAAAGTAATTCTGTCTGTCTGTTACCTTTTTATGCTTAAACCGCTGAACCGATTGAGATGAAATCTGGTATAGAGATATTTTGAATTCCGGGGCCTTCCCAAAGAGTCCTTACTAAAGATAGTTTTTATCTGGAAATTCATCACCTAAGGGGGTGAAAAGGGGGGGGGGGGAAGTTACAATATAAACGAGTTCCGCGCGGATGAAGTCGCGGGCAAAAGCTAGTTAACATATAAAGACAGACATTCAGAAACATAACTGTGTCCCACACTAGGCTTGGCCTGTCCCGTGGAGACCAAAGGTTAAGTTAAAATTAGGTTCTGTGGCATCACAAAACGGAAAGCATATTCTCTGCTAAACAACGCGGAAAAATCAGAGGCAATCAAGCTGTGGAAGTTCACCCAAGGACAAAAACAAGCTAAAGCCCTGATCGAAGGGTTCAATAGTAAGCTGTCTAAAGAGTTATTACAATTCAAAAGGCACAAAACCTGCGCAGTGACAAGAATCCTGACAGGACATTGCAAATTGAACAAACACCTGTTTCAAATGGGTATGAAGCAGGACACAACTTGCAGGTTCTGCCAGGAGACAGAGGAGACTGCAATGCACATTCTCTGCTCCTGCGGACCACTCATGCATAAAAGAAGTACCTACCTAGGGCGGCACATAATGCACCCACAAGAAGTACAACATATCACCGCCCAAAGAATCTGGAATTTCCTGGAGGCAACGGGACTTAACGGTGAACTCTAAAACAAGGGCTGCCACAATAGATCACTTGCTGGTCGAAGCGGCATATTAAGGCCCACAAACAAATAATAATAATAATAATGCCCGCAGGGCAGCTTGTGGCGAGCTGTTGGGGAGTAACGACCCCACGGACCCGAGTGCTCCCGAGAGTCGGTCAGGGCCTCCGTCTCCGGCGTGTCTTCGTCGGTCGGAGTGGAACCCTAAGGGGGACCGCAGGACTCTCAGCTCTGGCTTGCCTTCATTGGCCGTCCAGAGAGGAGTCGTCAGAGCTATATGCTCCAGGGGTGGAAGTGTTAAAGGGCATAACGCCGCGAGTAACTTCGGAGAAAGCGCAGCACCACCTCTCGACACCCCTGAGCCGCTCACCCGGTGTTGCCCCTGGCCGTCTTTACGACGGCATTTTTAGGGGCCCATCTAATGAGCGGCTAGTCACCGCCTGCCTCGATAACCTTGTGGATAACATTGTTATGGCAGGTGTCCGGACCACTTTGTAATAACCCAATTTTATTGTCCACCCAAATGTCATCACCATAGACCGAATTCTCTTTTCCATTTTCCTACAATAGCTCCAACGCCTGCTGGGACCAGTTCACGGGTATCTACCGATGTACCCGTGAATGGGTTCTAGCAGGTGTACTACATGACATTAAATTTCGTCTCCAAAGGGCCTCTACGTGTTGGATCTATATCCCCACGCACGCCTTCCAAATGACCGGGGTTCGCCCCGTGAATTTAAATCGGAGATACATAATAATAATAAAATTAGGTAGGTACTTATCTGAATATGACTTGATTTGCTATGAATAGGAAAATTACTCTTGGAGGAAATACATAATATCGTTGCCTAATTATTTGGGGTATTGTCTACTTATGAACTTAGGCACCTACCGACTAATAAAAAAAATTATTTTGGTAAATGTCTCAACGTTTCATACCTTACTGCCTCATGTTCTTAGTTATAAACGTCCATCAAACCCATTTTACCTAAATGCCGTTATACTTAATCCGTTTAGCAAGGGACAAAACACATTTTAGTTAAAAGGAGGTCTGCTAAGTTTTATGAATAAGAGGGTTATAGTCGACACCTACAGCTACAACCTCACAGACTTTCCCTCCTTTTTCGTTAAAACGGAGTGCCCCGTTGATCGGTCTAATGCTAACCTATTTACAAGTCTTTTTGCGGAGGACTGAACATTTATAGGTACAACTTTTCTGTCTCTTATGGCAGCCCATTACTAGATTGCGAACGTACAGTTAGCCACAAAAACGGCGACGTGAAAATATTATTTTAATATTGATTCCATATTTGTATTGTGTAAACGAATTCGTACTACATAGTATACTCGTACAAGGCGTTTTCTTTCGTTTTTTTCCATACATACTGCCCAATATTTATTTATTTAAATAAGAAACAAACATTAATATACAAAAAAGAGTTATAAAATATTGCTTACAAATAAGACACCGGACGCGCGTTAGGACAATCCTCAGAGCATAGAATACTAGAGAGAGGACAAGCCGCCGGCGGCCGTGTCGCAGCTGTTAGCTCAATGGGCATACTCTGCCATACTGTGCACGCGTGCTGATCGCAGAGAATAATACGTTTTTGCCCAAAATGCCTGATATGATGCGCGTTTATGGTCAAATAAGCGTGTAGGTATATAAGTGTGTGTGTTTTAGATGTGTGCGTGCTTTGTCTTGTCAATTACTTGGGCGTTGTGTGGGTTAATGAACTTGCGACAGGCGTACTCTAAACAAATCGGCCGGCATGTCCGATCTCCTTATATTCATACATCTGTGGGACAATCCAACTGTCATTTTTCCATATAAAATTTGACCTGACGCGCGTACAATGCGTTACCTGCAGGTCGATCACGTAACGCATTGTACGAACGTCGGGTAGGTCTAAATGTCACTTTTTATATGGAAAATTGAGGGTTAAATTGTACCGACGCGCGTTCTCAACGTATCGTGATTACCCCCTCAGCTGGAGTTTCCGTATTTTAGATTAACACAGTCTGTATTTTTACTTTAGTATAAATTCTAGAGATTAATCGGTAATAAAACCCATATATATATCTCTGTTGACAACTTGCTGGGACGACAGTTATCTGCGACCATGCCCGCTGCAACCCGTGTCGATACGTCAGAAATAAAGGTAAATAAATATCGCGTTAGACCCGGATTAAACAGCATTTAAATATGTGTACAAAGCGCGAGAGTTTAAAGTGTTATATTAATCGGTAAGTTTGTATATAATATTTTGAATTATGAAACCCTACAAAAATATTATGATATGAAAAAGATATACATTTACTGAAAAGCGAAGTTTAGTGCGATAATTGAGCACTTAAACAAAATATTTTCAAATTACTTATCTTCATAAAAAAAATTGCAAGGACGTCCTATGAATACGTTTTTAGCATAACACGTCCTAAGTACTTACTGTAAGGAATAGAAAACAATTTATTTTTCTGACAATGGCGCTGAAGGATGTCCTCTAAGATGTAGGTATCTGATGTAATAGTGAGGGGACATCAAACATATTTATTGCACAGAATTTTATAGAGTAGGACTAATAGTAAGTATACTCCGTAGCCTAAATATGCACTCTTGCAACATAAAATGTCTGCTAGACGGTCGCCAACACGCCCCTCCGACCGAGCGACCTTGGTCGGCACCGACCGCTGTAGTATGAAATCCAAACAACTGTCTACCCAACCACCACCAAAGTCGCTCGGTCGGAGGGGCGTGTTGGCGACCGTCTTTTTTTTTTTTTTTTTTATTATTTATTTATATGTTTAAATTACATCTTACAAAACATTAATATTCTCGCGAAACTGTTACGTTTGATGGCGAGACGCGCTCAGTTTTTATACAACTTAACCTATTAAACTCATCTTATATAAAATAAAGTTTCATGCCTAAAGTAACTAAAGAAAATAAATATACCTATTTCTGCAAGTATACATATATCTACATACCACATACACATCCATATGTGATAAGTCGAGAGTGTGTTCTCGTCTCATCACACATGCAAACGCATATACATATATACATACACACTACACTACACACACACTTAATTATGACAAGTCGAGAAGACAATTCTTTAGTCTAGTTTTTATCCTAGATTTACTTAGTTTAGGACTTTGTCTTAATAAGCTAATCTTGTTGAATATTTTTGGGACTAGGTATTTTGAACATCTTTTGCCATAATAGTTTTTCGTCTAGCAGACACTTTAGAGTCCTAGTGTGTTGCCAACCTTTTATCGATATGAGAATTCGATGTGTTGACAGGTAGAGACTAATTCAGGTGCCACACCTCTCAACACAATCCTCAAGATCCTATAATGGGAGTTCACTCGATGATACTCACCAGAGGCTCTAGTATAAGTTTTATCCATACAATACGTTTTCGAAGGCGTTTGCGTTTAGTCTCAATTTGTATGGCACCCAAAACCACATACGTAGATTTGACCGATTTAGGCGGCCATAAGTCGAAATATTGAAAATCACCACACAAATAAACAATTGACATCCTTATGTACCTATCATACCAGGGCACCTTCCCCCACCATTTTCATCTCATTAGCTAACGGTTGCGCAAATCTACAGGTAATCGAAATCAGGTCGTCACATGCAGTGTACGTATCAGTTTTCGGTGCCTAACAAGCATTTAAATGTAACACCTTTTTTTAAGCAACTTCTAGTGGAATTTCATTTTTCAAAAGTCATTTTGAAATACTTTCCAGTTCGTCCCAGGTGTATTTTATTTATATAAAATTTTGGCACATATTCAAAATTATACTAACAACAACAGTTTTTGCCCAAAAGTGCCTAGCGCCAATTAAATGCCAATCGAAGTTGTCAGGGTATAAACTCTTCTAATTATAATTAATATGTTTTTATCAGTTTTTATTACTTTTTATAAATTAACTAATACAATTTTTGTAATTATTATTGTAGTGACATCATTGCGTTATTTTTTTGTAAGTTACATTTTTACGAAAAAAAAAAAATTGTGGTGTATATTTTTGCAAATAATAATTGATTTCAATAAAATACGACGTATTTTTATTATAAACCCTATATAACATTAGACGCTAAAATAGTTTTGGCCGCCTGAATCGATCAAATCTACGTAGGTATGTGCTACGGGAGCAAATAGTGTTGTTATTGTGTCGTTAGGTAGACATTACTTCCCAAGACTGCTCTTAATATGAGCGAGATGGCGTCACCAGTTTCACCTCTCTAAAATTTAATCGTATGGCATACATTATTTGGCCTTTGAGTTTGTCACTCTTTAGTACCACCCAGGGGACACGTGCAGGGTTGTGATAGGTAGCTCCTGCGGACGCAAGTGACAGTTGTCACCCCTTTGTCAAGTGAGTGGGCAAATCGACTGTTAGAGGTTCTTAAGCCGCCCGCCTTAAGGCCTCTAACTCGCTTTAACGACTACTGTCATAGACAGCAGCTGGGATCAACTGCTTAGCGTGCCTTCCAAAGCACGGAAGCATTAATTTATAGTAACCACTCAAACAGGCGGTTACTCATCCAAAGACTGACCGGCTGCCATCTTTGCTTAACCTGCGTTATAGTTTCGCAGGCGCCGCTAGGCTATGAACGCTTCTAAAGGTACCTACGCTTGAGCATTCACTTGTTATAATAATGAGCATTCTAGCAAAGGTTACATTACAGGTAAAGAAAGCTTACAAAATAAACGGGATCGTTTTGGCGACCATCTTAGCGACACGACGGTTGCTTCGAGCTTTTTGCCGAGATGAGCAATTTTATTATTTTTCTCCTCACTGCCTCAGAAAGCCGTCTTTTAACCTTTAAAATCAGTAAGCAAAATCGCATTTTATCCACTAGTGGGGAAAGTAATTTGACCTTGGAGCGTGTTTATGTAACTGTGTTTTTAAGGACCTTAAAATTCCATAAGACACATTTGTTTTTTTTTATAATGAGCATTGAGGATGATGATTTGATGGATGATGCTGGATGATCAAAAAAAAATCAAAAATATTTATTGGTATCATACTAGTAGGTAAAAGTACATTCGTGGCTGGCGTCTCCCGGTAAGTATGGCAATACTTGTGTTGGGAGGCTCCGCTCTGACGCTGATGGATGACGGATGACGGATGACGGATGACTGATGATGGATGATGGTGATGGTGATGACATACGGGTGCAAATGTATTCTACTTCTCGTGTGTTGAAACACTCGCGGGTAAAATACTACTTTGCACCCTTGTATAACCCACCCTATTTACGCTACCATGTCTCTCCGCCCACACCTCCCCGCTCAGCATTTACTAGAGTCTTCGCACGTGTGACCTTGAAAAGATTCGTAGCGATATTTCTATGCTTGTCTGTGTTCGTTGTTCAGTTCCTCAATTTTTAAATCGGTGAATGGTCGATTTTCTGTTACATATGAATGCTGAAGCGTAACCTGCCTCTCTTGTTGCAGTACCCACAGCGAATGTCCAAGGGGTCCTGGGCAAGAAAGCGGCGCTGCCGTGCGACATCCAGCCCTTGGCTGCCGGAGACCAGGTCTCCATGGTGCTGTGGTTTAAGGAGAGCGACGGAGAACCGCTTTACAGGTAACTTGGAGATTGTTGATATATTTGTGAGTTTACACACATTACAGCCACTAGTGGACGCCACTAAACGCAGGTGTAGTTACGGACTTTAATTGTTGAGCCGTTTAGGTGTCAACTTATTTTGGCTATCATAGTAAGCATTGAAGTGTCCAGTATTAAGTCATAGTCATTTATTCATTTAACAATATCTATTGTGTTTAAATTCATTAAAAATAACAATAATATACAAAACTAAAAAGATAATAATAAATACAAACGGTTAAATTACACATCACTCCAGATCACAGTCACAATCAATATCATAAGTAGGTACAATAAAACATGCATGACATAACATATTAATTCATTTAAAAATACAATTTAGAAAATAATATGTCCATAACAATGAATCAATAGATAAATACTGGGCTCACATTCGGTCATTCAACACAATTTATACGATTATCTCAATAGGTTATTTATTGGAACGCTTGAACTTCTTTTCCGATAACATATATTTTTGTAACTCCTCGTATTGACAATTGCCAGGAGAATTCTTTGGGAATTTCAATATTTACCCGAAAATAGACGTCTTTGACATAAATCTTACACGTTTCTTCACGAATACGAAAGGTATTGAACGTCCTTCTGATAAAATTGAGATGTCAACGGGAAAAAATGTTAATATAACTCCTCAAATTTGCTCAGGGTCATTGTGTATCATGCCAACTTTTATAGTTGCTCGTTATTAGAGGCATATAAGCCCTTGTAGCTTCAAATTTAATCTCAACGGCGCATTGAGCTTAATGCTAAGATGACGCGACAGTTGCCCTACCACCTGCAGGCAATAATTTACAACACAACTAAAGGGTGTCTCAAATAAAAGTACACTAAGTATTTAGATTAAAAATATAAGACGTATTTTTGAGTAAGTAGTAAGAAAGAAGAATTCACTACTCAAAAGATACACAGAGACAAAGGGAGTAGACATCAATACAAAATGCATTATCATTAATATAGTTTAATCATGATAAATAAACTATAGTTTTGTTTTAATATCTTTTTTCCGGGAGTATGCATATTAATATATGCACATGACATTAATGAAATAAGAAACAGCTCACCTTTTTTGAGCTCTGCTGATGACAGACCGATACCTACTTTTGTCATGATATTACGATCTCAGCGTTATTTTCACCAATTTTGTAAAGTTTTCACAATGATAACGTCATTACAGTGTTGGAAACAAAATTCGTCTTTCCTGTGGTCAATAACTAAGAGCTTACGTGCATATAAATAATGTTTTTATCGCATTATAATTTATATGAGGAGACGCCGTTTAGGCGGCTTAAGAGTCCATCCAAAAATTAGGCTCTGGCCATTAACTTTGACAATTTCCACAGGAAAGACGCGAACCTTAGGCTAAGTTCAGATGAACGCGCGACGACGCGTGGTTGGCTTGGTCATGTACACAACAATATTGTAACAAATCAATGTTGTTGTGTACATGACCACGCTGTTCAGTTCAGTCCTGTATCGACCTGTTCAGTTGACCCGTGCGGTTTGACGCGGACGAAGCCGCCGCCATCTAAATCTGTAAATGAAACAACACATTTATTTTGTGTAACGCTCCATTTTTGCCCGACTATGGCAGAGCCGGAAGGACGCTAAAGGAAAGCAGAGCAAAATACCCCTTCGGTTCTATGTGACCTGGACTATTCGAGCCAAAATTAAAAGCCGCATCGATGCTATTGAGATTGTGGTGGTTGGCATCGACTTCCACGGATATCTTGGACTGCAATGCGAACAAAACAATCCATTCTGGAAGAGCTGCGCTTACATCGTCGACTCCACAATTATGCCAAGACCTTCTCACATACTTTGGACACCTCTCACGACGTTCTTCGGATAGCCTTAAGATTATTATGACAGGCAAAGTTGAGAGCCAGAGGCCTCGGGGCCCGCTAGATGGAGCACATACATCACTGCACCCTTCTAAATATCTGCCGGAAGACAAACATAAACTAATTTAAAAAAATAACGCATAATAATTATCACCAAGTTTCAAAATTTTATACATTATGAAAGTGTGGCTGTGTATAGGTTTTTGCATTTGCTTAATATTTTTAAATACTTTTCAGCCATAGAGGCGACATGCATCACTTTTAACCTGCTATTTAGATAAACAATGACCCACTTTTAGAGTATTTATAAGAGATGAAAACCAATTTGGCTGAATATGCGCCAGAGTTGCGCGAAGATATAATGTTTTCATATATTTGGCATTTTATTTATTCGTATGGCATGGATACAGTTCTTTACAAACTTATATTAAGACCATCGTGGGTAAGAAACTGTATGTTGCTGCGAGGCTATTAGAATAAGCAGTGCAGCAGCCAGAAGTTGATTACTCTTTAGCACCACCCGGGGGACACGTGCAGGAAAACTGAGGGTAAATCTTCCTGCGGACACGAGTAATCATTGTCCCCCGTATATTTGACATAATATCACATATCCCATAGGTACCTGACAGCCTGACAGTTAGGTGTCAAAAACTTAACACAGCTCCGCACATCTCTTTGATATTCACCCTTGAAGTCAAAGTCAGGCGAAGGCGCGAAGGCGAAAGACAGGCATCCGACGATTTTTTTTTTTTTTTTTGAAGCCTATATAGTGTCCCACTGCTGGGCAAAGGCCTCCCCGACAATGGGAAACTTGCGTGGGACTTCAATTTCGAATAAATTGCACTCAATCGATGCGGATATACGTAGAGATATCATTCAAAAGGAAAAAAAACAAAAACAAAACGATTTTATTAGTTTTTCACCTAACGTTAAAATGACGAAAATTTATTTTTTATTTTTTTGATAAAATAACGTAACAGTTACATAGAATATTAAATTAGAAATGATATTTTGTATGACAAGTATAGACTTAAACGTAAATTTTGTGGAGATAATCGCAAATTAATGACTTACTCCATAGTAAAGGCTATGCTGTGACGTCATAGCATAAGCCCGTTTAGTATAGAGCGTTTTCGGGGGGTGCCGGCGCGCGTAGATTTCAAATGCATAAAACATCAGAAAAATAAATCATAACAAAGTTTTAATGCTACAGTTGTTTTAATGCTGGATTATGCTTTTGTTTTTCGTAATAAAATATTAAGATGCAAGTTCCCTATTAACAAACAATAATAAATAGTTTTCCGCTTCGACAGCAACTGCCTTGGTGCGAGGGCGAAAGCAATTTGTCAACAAATACAAGTAGGGAACCTGGCTTATTATCGACGATATGACATAAGTTGTAGGATCGAGAAAAAAATAACAAAACTACCTATTACTGAAACGTATCAAGTTGGGATTAGGTGCAAATCCAATAAAGCATTTTCTGCAATTTGATCGGAAATATCCGTTATTGCTACAAAGTAGGGAAAAAACAGTAAACAAACACTATTTAACTTACAGAGGCCGATAAAGTAATATTTTTAACACTGTATAGTTTTTCCCTTTAAAACGGACAATTGACTAAAATAATATCAGTAGAAAATCGCTAATATTTAGTCACTCGTACAAAGTTCTCTCTACACCTATTTATTATATGTAGACTACTAAAATATAACCTTACATACACAGACAAAAATTAAGATCCTTTTGGCTTTGCCGTAATCCGGTAGGTAAGTATATTAGTTATATTACACAATGTTTTCCACGAAATGTACCTAATAATAACTCTATTCAGTCAAGCCAATATTTTCGAACTAACAATTTACGAAATTATTTGTTTTCTCCCTTTTACCCCCAAACTCCTAGACTTAGAAATTAGTAATCTCTTTTTATTGTAACTGTAAAGGGGATACTAAAAAAGTATACATAATAATATTAATAAGTTTCATTAGCAGACGTTACTGCTAAATACGCAATTAATTATTTTTTTTGGTTGTAATGAGTAAACGTGTTAATTAACGGGGTAAGTCTTCATTAACAAAATATGGATTATATCTGAAATAAAGATTTAAATTAAATTAAATTAATCAAATGTTTAGTGTCCGTTTCTACTATTTGCTGTTTAAAAGCTGATTATAAAAAAATACGATGTCTGCCCCCCTAGCACACTAGGTTTTATGTCGCGTTTTAGGTGACGTTTCAGTACATTTTCGCTGACATAAAACCTAGTGTGCTAGCCCCTCTGCTGTTGGTAATTCTTATCGCATTCCTTACGTAATGAAATACAGCGTGTAACTCCATGACTACTGTATCCCATAAAAAAACATTTCATGTAAAAAATAGGCCAAGTCTCGAAACTCGTGCACAGTAAAAAAGTGGTGAGATATTTTGTAGAGCCAAGTCAGGCATTCTTATTATTCTTTATTTGCTTGCTTAATACAATTTTGTTATTATAGGAGGATTAACACGTCGTGGGCGTAACGCTTATTTTGACTGTCACACATTATACATATTTTTCAGAGACATTTAAGTTTTTTGAATAAAGTGTTATAATTATGTATCACAATCACACTTGTGTTTCCAATCGGCAGTATTTTTTATCCTTCCCGTTCTGTTACAACCCAAAATGGTAACCACCATGGCAAAATATTTAATCAGTTTTTAATTAGTTTTCTCTTCATTTTAAAATCGAAGCTGAAAGTCTATTGAACGCAGTATTTAATCAACCTCTCTACAGAGTCTACAGCCTTTATTTCTCTGTAAAACCGATTACGTCACTAATTTGCAACCCTGCTGCGACCAATATACATACACTCAAGAGCAAAAGTTTCGGGTCACCATAAATCAAATAACCGCAATAGGTTTTTTTTTAATATTTCTCACTAGTCTTATTTACATAACATACTAGTCTTCGTAATACCCAATTGTATTAGCAATTTCCTGGATCCTATCATAAAGATATCAACATCCAAAAATGACCATTTTTGCGATATCTCGCTCCGTTAACGTTGTTTTTGTCATGGGTTTTTACGAGTCCGATTTAAACCTGGTAACTTGTTTCTTTTTTACTGTTATTTCTGCAGTTTAGATGTAAAATTTAATAAAGATCATGAAAGGATTAAAAAACTGTACAACATTTGGACTATTTTAGGAAATATGACGGTATTTCATCGACCCGAAATTTTTGCTCTTGAGTGTACAATATATATCCTTTTTTAATACAAATGAGTATTTATAACTGCCGGAATAATCCAACAGATTTTAAAATAACTAGAAATGGAAGGTACAGTTAGTTATTTACTTAATTATAATACATCAATAAATATTAGGGGACAATTATACACAAATCGTACTAGTCCCATAGTAAGTTCAATAAGACTTGTGTTATAGGTACTAGACGACGGCATTATTAATAGATATACATTACTTACATCCATGACTCAGAAACAAATATGTATGATCATCACACAAATATTTGCCCTTACCCGGATTGTTTTCTTGGTCATCACCAGGTCGGCCCAAGTACACTATCTTGACTGCCTGATCCTCTCCGATTTACAGTAGATGACCAAACCAGTGAAGGCTGTTGGACTTAGAATATACCTTTAACGAAATCACGGGCAGAAGCTAGTATAGTAGGTATATTTTGTGATCACATAAAATCTAGAAGCTGATTCGTGACTCAAAATAACTCAACTCACATCTTTGGAATGTCCTCACATTCATGGATTCAAACTCAAAAGAAACTCAGACTTGACTTGACTGAAAAGCTATATCCTAAAGACGTTTCCTTCGTTAGGAGTTTTGTCTGCCAACAAACCGCACTTCGGTTTGGCAGATTAAATGTATGTAGCCATATAAGGCTTTTAAGCATTGTTTTTTCTGTCGTAATGACAACTAAAATCATTGCCAAGCAATATTACGAGCTGTCATCGAAATGTGCTGAATAAAACCTCAGCCCACTAGTATTTTCAACGTACACTATACAGGCTTCTTGAATTACACGCTTGAAATAATGCCTGTAAACGTCCCTTTGCCAGGCTCCTTTGATAAAAAAAGGCCATAATATATGCTCGTTTATGACACCCTGGGAAGGATATATTTTGTAGGTATCTTTTAGGTTTTTCTTTTAGGCTTTTTGCAGCTATATGCAAAATTGGATTTTTTACTAACGATTTTCAATTATTTCACTCTTCTAATTAACCTTAAGGAGGCTCGTAGCGACATCTACCGTGAAGTTTTTACAAACTTCTGATACGGCACCAACGTCCCAAGTTACATTGAGAATCGTTAGTAACAATGCGCTACTCCATTTAACAGTAAATTTATACTAAGCAGAAACGTCCGCTAACGAAATTCTATGTTTCGATCAAAGAGGAAAATTGAAAAATTATTCGCCACGAGCGGGATTTGAACCCGCGACCTCTGGAATCCGTCCATTGCTCTTATCCAACTGAGCTATCGTGGGTCCCGCCAGTGGCAACGAATCTTTCAATCCCTTCACTCTTCTAACTAACTTTAAGGAGAACCAGAGGTCGCGGGTTCAAATCCCGCTCGCACAGTGGTCCCGCGCTCTAAGAGCGGCAGCCATAGGGTTTCGCGAAGGTAATAACGGTCGTTATCAATTCTAATTATTAATATTATGCTTTTTTGTAATACTTTACGTTATAATAAAATGAAAAAAAGCAAATTAATGTAAAAACATATTTTATTCGGTAAAATAATGCATTTATTGTACTTGATAAAATACAATACTAAAATACAAGAAAATAATTTTAACTTAATAACTACTAAACTTAAAAAATTACTTTTTACATTATTATACCTAACTACAAACACATAAAATGGACAAAAAATATAATATTTACATATTAGGATCTAACTATATGTAAAATAATGTTAATTTTGTTTTTATTACATAACTATATACATTTTATTCTAAAACGACAACAAATTCAATACCTCTTTTAAAAAAATAGACTTCTTCTTCCGCCGCGGTAATTTTCTTAAACTAGAAATAAAAGGAACCGAACTAAGAAGAAGAAGAAAGAAGAGAATCAAGTCAGTGTTTGTGAGAACCCGGGACATTTTCCTCGTGTTGTCACGCCTAAACTGTTTAATTAACTTATTACAAGATTCGGCGGCCTCTTCCGAAACCTATTGACAATAATGAGTGGTCAATTACTTCCGAGCCATGAATGAGGACCTTATGTACAGACGGGGGCAAGTTGTACCAGTTATAGGTAGCAACAAGCTGACGTGCTGTGTCCAGAGAATACTCGTTGAAAGCCGCGTTATTAATTTTGTATCCCGACGAAAGACACTGCAGCAGATTATGACATCTGTCAATAAGGTCTTCGTCTACTGATGAGCCGACGGAAAGTTTCCTATGTTGCGAAATGTTTCTGCAATTTAACATAGAAAATTTTCGGAAATTTTCCTCATTTTTGTATGGGAATTGACA
The DNA here is from genome assembly GCA_963854355.1 of Epinotia brunnichana. Taxonomy (NCBI): domain Eukaryota; kingdom Metazoa; phylum Arthropoda; class Insecta; order Lepidoptera; family Tortricidae; genus Epinotia; species Epinotia brunnichana. The sequence continues at coordinate 23,278,958 of OY977952.1, forward strand.
CTTTCCATTTCCAACATGGAAATTTACGAACTGAGCAGCATAAAACTATAACTCTTATACATAGTGTATAAAAGTTACAATTTTATGCTTCTCAGTACGTACATTTCCTTAATTTTTTGTGAAAATTTCTAGAAATTTCCGAGAACTTTTCCAACTTTTTGGAAACTTTCCGCAATTTGCACATCACTTTTGTCTAATCGAGTAATTTCCGCTGAAATTGCTGAATTAGAAAAAACCTTCTGGCAGTGTTTCCGTCGTTGGATGTGCCACTTCCTCCACTTGGCGGTTTGTCGACTATTAGACCGAGTCGCTGCCTAAACTGTTGCTGGACATGTTGTTTTTTCTGTGCAAGAAGAATTTTATCGTCTGATGAACGCGCCTGCCATTTTTTGAAATCTAATCTATAGGAAAGGTGAATAAAATATTCAAAGAATCGTATGAGTGAAGAGGAGATAGCCCAAATTCATATTTACTACTGTCTACAGTTTTTCTAAGTGATTTATCAATATCATTCATCTCTTTTGGAGTTGAACCACAAATATAACACCTACTACAAGATGTATCACTCAGAGCACTGCACACTTTACCATCAACCATGGTTAATTGTAAAGAATGCTGCACCTTTATTTCACATCCGTTGTGAGTGAAAGAAGATGGCTGTAAATTGTCAATTACCTGTACCTAAAACAAAACAAAAAACAGTTAAATACGGATCAAAATACAATACATATTTCGTAGCAAGTGCTAAGGCGCGCGGGCGTAGACCCTACAAATGCAGCTAGACGCAAAAAAAAATATTAAAACCTAGTAGTAGACATTTTAAGCTACATTTTATACCAAACTTAATGGTGGAAGTACATAGAAACATAAGTTACAGCTTCAACATAAAAAAACAAAACAGAAATAAATACGTAAAAATTGCTGGGGCGTATACTCTGTTTAAAAAAAATTGTAGATTGAAAATGCAAAATAGTAAAGTAAATTAATAATACATACCTTTAACTTGAATGTCCATTGCAAAATAACAGGTCACAAAGAAAAAAAATAACAGGAAACAGCGTTGCGTCTTGGACTAATTACTTAGCACCTTGGTAGTAACACGGTTTATGACTCATTAGTTGTTTTCACTTCCGATGCCGAAAAAAGAATGTTGCAAACAATAAATTGCAAAACCTTTTATACCCTCAGGTAGTATGACAAACAGTGGGTAATTGAGAAAAATATCATGGCTTAGCTCAATCATTGCCATCCGAGCCCTATGACCTACTAACGATACCACTGTGGCTCGTAGCGAATAATTTTTCAATTTTCCTCTTTGATCGAAACTTAGAATTTCGTTAGCGGACGTTTCTGCTTAGTATAAATTTACTGATTTTCAATTAGTTTTGGAGAAGTAAATATGAAATAGTACCTATTTACCAATTTCTTCGTACGCCATATATTTACACTAAGTATAATATTGGGGTATTTATAACTGAAACATCATATTTCAGAAAAGTAATATGGATCTGAGGAAAAGCCTGCAAAAAGTAAGCTTTTCAATGATTATATAATCATTTTGCAGTGGAATTTGGAATATTTCTACTGAACGTGATGGTAAAGAGAGATGACTTGGACATATTTATTTGGAATTACGAATCAACAAGAGTTTATCTATTCTTTGAGTGCGATGATCGTGCAAGTTTGTATAAGTCAATTAATAATAATATTCAAACTAAGAGACAAGTAAGATTTCGGTAGCTCAACTATCTAGAGTGTTATTTTAACGTCACGATTGTGACAGACAGATATTGTAACGTAAAACGTTACATAACTTTCGTTATGTTTAAACTAAGTAATAAAAATAACTAATATAAAATAAAAACTAATCATTATAACTAATTAACAATTGTTATCACTTAATATAGCACTTACCTATATAATAACAATCAAATAACAACTAGAATTAACATACAATAAAATATGTTAATCGTTTATTTCGTTGCGGCACGTATTTCCCTCACGAACTGTACCTCGCTACGAGCGCTTCATTGTTACTCGTATAACCGGTGGGACGCGATGTCGCGCCCGCTCCCGCGTGGCCTAAATAGCCGGCCGCGGCCGCCGGCACAGACATAATTTGCAATCGTCGCGGGCGCACGTACACTCTTCTCACAGTGTCATCACACGTAGCGCCCCGCCCGCGCATTCGATATATCCTACTATAATATTATAAATGTGAAAGTTTGGATGTTTGGATGTCTGGATGTTTGTTACTCGATCATGCAAAAACGGCAGAACGGATATTGCTGAAACTAGGTATAGAGATAGTTTATAACCCGAATTAACACATAGGCTAAATTTTATCTCGAATTGTTTCGCTACTTTTCGCCGAATATAAATTTTGGGTATTAATTTCATATTAATTTCATGATTTTGAAGTTTATTTAGATATTTACGCCATTTTAGGTGTAAAGGTACTATCAATAAGCAGTATAATGGCTTGAAACTAAATAATTACAAGTATAATGCACATTGACGTATATTTTGGCATATCGAAGTTTTTGAATCTCAAAGACAAAGTGGCGTATCCATTGAAATATTTATGCTTATCTAGAACACACGACCCATATGTTAAGAAATATAATCGCGTGCAGAAAATAATCGATTTGTGTTATTTTGACACAAAAAGGCGAAGTTCTTATGTAATGTTTCTAAATGAAATGTCGGCTGCCAGCACTCAAGTCTTTTTACAGACCGGCAATGAGGTTCGCGTATACCTTTTACTGTCGCTCAAATAAGAGCGGTAGAGATGGAGATATACAAGTATCGAGGATGTATTCACAAAGCTTCCCGACAATAATTTATCGACGCCTGGCTAGCACGTGACTTATGGAGCCGTCACTTTTTAACTGCTCTAATTAGAAAGAGACGGGTAGCCTATTTCGCTCGCTGTTATATTCTCAGTGCTAACCGTGCAAACAAACTACCTATTTATGACGAAGTTCAAAGTTTGTATATCTCCCTCTCTATCACTCGAATACGCAAGTGCAATAGAGACGGAGGTACCTACACGAACGAACGATATTGTATTGGAGTTACATACTATGAATGTATCCTCCACCGACCACGCATAATAGTTGTTCACTTCATTCATGACTTCAACAGCACGCCCACTATCTGGCCTATTAACGAACTGCTGAGTCACCCATCGAGCCTCGGGTGCGGTGCGACGAAGATGTTCAGCGACAGGCAAGTGTGAGGGCTGAAGAAACGTCGGAGCAGCGCCAGCACCGACTTCAACAGCACGCCCACTATTTGGCCTCTCAACGAACTGCTGAGTCACCGAGCCAGTCTCAGGCGCGGCGTGAAGAACAAGCACAGCGGCAGGCAAATGTGAGGGCTGAAGAAACTTCGGAGCAGCACCAACACCAACTTCAACAGCATGCCCACTATCTGGCCTCCCAGCGAGCTTCTGAGACTGCGGAGCAAGCAGAAGCTAGAAGACGAATTAGGTCCCAACTTCCTTCCTTGCCAATGAACAGCCACAGTTTTTGCAGGTTTACTTTTTAGGTGACGAGGAAGCGCAACTTGATCGACGGTCCTCCATCGTACAAGGCGTTCAGAGACCAGTACTACAAACAATTCAAAGAGTTCTGGAGAACAGTAACGTGCTAATACATGAACTTAGAAGCGCTTTGAAGAACATGACTGACGAAACGTTTAAGGTAGTGATCCACCCTGACTGCGTGCCCCTTTGGCAGCACGAGCGGCGCTACAACGGGCCCACCACCAGCGAGGTGGTGGCCGTGGTCACCGGCTCGGAGCCCAGCGCCGGCAGGGACATCGTGCTGCGCGCGCGCGAAGGCCGGCTCTGCCGCATCGCCGACACTCACAGGTTCCTAGATGCACTCCAGTATCCAGTCATATTCCGGAAAGGCCAGGAAGGGTATCATTTTGAAATACCTCAGGTGAATCCACAGACTACGCAACCAGTACCAAACAAGAACGTTTCCTGTATGGATTTCTATGCATACAACCTTATGGTGCGTAGCAACGGGTTCAATCTGTTGTTACGCTGCAAGCAACTTCTGCACCAGTTTTTAGTCGATATGTATGTTATGCTTGAAAGCGAACGCCTAAGGTACATATCACTAAACCAACGCAAGTTGCGAGCAGAAAATTACACTCTCTTACAAGATGCTGTAAGGAATGACGCGCAAGTTAACGCCAACGATGTGGGGCAGATAGTGATACTGCCCTCCTCCGTCGTGAATAGCCCGAGATACCTCAACGAGTACATGCAAGCTGCGTTTGCGTATGTTCGGAGCTACGGCCGTCCGGATCTGTTCATCACACTTACATGCAACACGACATAGCCGGATATTACCAATCAATGCCTGGATAAATAGCCACTGAGAGGCACGACCTCATTGCATGTGTTTTTTTTAAATTAAAGTACAGAAGTTGGTCGCCCTGTTAAGTAACCTCCGTGCATGAAGAATGGGAAGTGTACAAAGAAGTACCCCCGAGCGTTACTAAGGGACACGCAGACGAGTGAAAATGGGTATCCACTGTACCGGCGAAGAGCACCTGACGATGGAGGACGCACTGTAACTACTAGAATTCGCGGTGCAGAAAGCCTCATGTTGGATAACCGGTGGATTGTGCCATATTCTTTGCTTCTGATCAAAATGTTCGATGGCCATATTAATGTAAAATTTTGTAGTTCAAGGCAGGCTATCAAATACATATGCAAATATATCAACAAGGGCAACGATCAGGCAGTCTTCAACGTTAGGCAAGCTGGTGATGTAAATATCGACCCCAGGGATGAGGTGCAAACGTTTAGGGCGGGCCGATACGTCAGCAGCAATGAAGCGGCGTGGCGAATCTTTGGGTGGCGAAACATTGTATGCCCAGGTGTGGCACATCAATCGATAGGCCTTTCAAAGTAAGTATAAGGTTTCTTAGCAATGTTTTTGATTAAGTGAATATAGTCGGAGATAATCGCCCCGAAAGTCATAAAAATTGTGCCCCCCCCCTCTAATTTCCAAACGGTGATTTAAAAAAAATTAAAAGAAATTGTAGACATAGCGCTTATTAAATTCTTTTACCGAAAAGTATTTTGAACAAGATCGGTTAAAAGGTTTTCAAGATATTGCTGAAAAACTGCCTTCCCTGCGGAAAAGGACGTAAGTGTCGTAAGATTTCTGTGACGATACGACCTTTTTATAGGCACGGAACCCTTCGTTGTGCGTGGTTCGACACGCACTTGGCCGATTTTTTTTATTTTATCATCGCTGCCTTTAATGTTAGTGGATTATAGAAGAACACAGATGATTTAACAAAAACTTTAATTACTTATGTTTAAAAGACGAAACCGTATCCCAAATACATACTTAAAGATTGCTTCTTGCATTTTTATTCGTAGGTTTTATATTCGTGTGTAAGCCTATACAAATACAGGTTATCCCCCCCTTTTTTTCTAACCACAATACCATACTAACCCGTCAACTGGATCACCGCCAATTTGCAAGCTAAATAAGGTTCACAAATGGTCAGTTAATACCTAGGGTTGTCGATTGTACGTATTCAACGCGAACGAAGTCGCGGGTAAAAGCTAGTTTTAATATAATATCGTTCTGGGCACTAAATAGCCCCAGTTACCTATCACTAACTTCAGTGAGTGTTAAAACCCCTTAGTAATTAGTTATAATGATTAATTTTTATTTTATATCAGTTCTTTTTATTACTTAGTTTAAACATAACGAAAGTTATGTAACGTTTTACGTTACAATATACCAGGATCCCAATAAAATTTAGAAAACTATGTCTGTCACATATAATTGAGGCGCTTTGTTTGCGATTAGGGGAAAATATTGCACAAAAGGTGCTGTAGGTGCTGTTAAGTAATATGGTGCCGGCATCCAAAAGATCACAAACCACAAGGGATATAATTATGGAGTAAAATTATAATATATTAATATTATATCTGACCCCGTATCGGCGGTTTACTAAGAATGACGAATGTGGAATAAGCCGCGAGATTTAATACAGTATACCTACGTATTTTTTATACAAAACGGGAGTTAATCGCGTATTATTACATTATTTTTTTCCCTCTATGAGGTCTCCCGACATTTCGGATGTGTCATGTCATAACATCCATGGTTAGGTACGGGACAACTCTATGCTCATCCAAAAGGTCCTAGTATAAGATTGTTTAATTCCTGTAATGGGGAACTTCCATGGGCCTTCAATTTCGAATAAATTGCGCTCAATCGATGCGAATATACGTAGAGATATCTCACGTTAAAATGACGAACTTTTTTATTCTTTTTTCGATAAAATAAGTGAAATTACATAACAGTTACACATAATATTATATTTTGTATGACAAGTATAGACTTAAACGCAAATTTTGTGGAGATAATTGCAAATTAATGACTTACTCCATAGTAAACGCACCGAGAATATAATATGCTGTGACGTCATAGCATAAGCCCTTTTAATATAGAGCGTTTTCGGGTGGGGCCGGTGCGTGCAGATTTCAAATGCATATATCATCAGGCCCCGTAGCATGGATGGCGGCGTTATCACGCGATAAGTGACAGAATAAGAGCGTCGTCTCGTTCTATCGAACGGTGTCAGCCAGGGACGGATGCTCTATCTTGTCACTTATCGCGTGATATCGCCACACGCCATCCATGCTACGGGGCCAGAAAAAATAATCATAAGAAAGTATTAATGCTACAGTTGTTTTAATGTTGGATTATACTGTTGATTTTCGTAATAAAATAAAAAAAAGATGCAAGTTCCTTATTAGGTCCAGAGATTATCCTTACCAAAGAAATTTTCAAAGTCACAAACTAATTTCGCCAACAAACTGTTATGAAGTTTGGCGCAAATTTTACTGTTAACTATACTGTTTAATCCTTGTTTTAGTTCAATAAAAAAAAAACTTTACCTCTTTATATTAAGTACAACAATTAAACATAAACGGTTATTTTTGTCCCCAGCTACGACGTCCGCGGGCGTCTGGCCACGCAACCCAAGCTCTGGTCGTCACCTGCGGGCTTCGGCTCACGCGCATTTTTCCGCGCTGCGTCAACCGCGATGCTCCTGGTGGAGGGCGTGGCAACCTCAGACGCGGGCATCTACCGCTGCAGGGTTGACTTCAGAAACTCGCCGACCAGGAACCTGAGGCTCAACTTTACCGTCATCAGTAAGTAATAGGGTGGTGCTAAAAGACCAACAAACTCGCCAGACTCGGGTTCGTTCTGAACCTCGCAGCGCACACTGGACAGCTCACACTCTACCAGAGACATCGATACGAATACATAGATGTACCAGTGTGTAAGCGCCATACGATAAATAAATAAGTAAGTAATGCCGAGCTGAGTTTGTAAGGCCAAACGGCATACGTAGTAATGCATCAAGACCCGGTGCATGTCGTGTGAATCATATAAAAATGTATAATAAATCTTACCTGGCAATTACACATATATACATGTGTAAGTGCCAGTATTGCTGTTTTTTTTTAAAGTTTGCTTTATTATTTTGGTGTTAATATTTAAAAACGTTTGCTTTTTGACTGATGCTGCTAATTTCGTCAAAATCTTTATTATGGTATACCTATTCAAATATTTCACTAATTTAATAATAACGGGCCACTCATATATTTAAAGTAGAAAATAGCTCAACGGAAGTCTTCTATATAAAATTAACAAATTTACTTAAAAATCGCATACTATTTATTATTTATCTGCGACATCGATACTTATACATATATGTACCAATGTGTAACCGCCATACGATAAATAAATAAAATAATATTATTAACATATAACTGCAATCTCTACTAACAGTTAACTACATCTTGATATTGAAAAGAAAGAAGCTAAAGCTCACAAAAGACGCAAACATGCCATACATAAAAATATGAAACATTGCTGGAATAATACACGAAAACGCGTAAGCAAAAATGAAACTGATCCAATTAAACGCAAACAAGATGTTACGTGACGTTGACATAGCAAAAACAGATATGATCCGATATATAAGTAAAGTATTCGTATGTTGTCACGTTGAGAGGACAAACATCTTTCTTCGAATATTACTCGTTCCTCGCAATCGCAACTGATCCAAAAGGATATTGTCGGAAGTTAGTAAAGTTGTCTTTAAAAAGGCGAGTCTCACAATTAATATCTTTATTGAATAACTAAAGGCATAATATTATTTACTTGTAATAATGTGCAAAAAAGTCAGATTTACATTGACAAATCGGAAATACGTTGCAATACATTTTAAACTTTGAAAGTGTTTTAATACTACAAAATCCACGTTCATTTAAAAGCACCGAGGATTATGTTACGATACATACAAAAAAATAAAAGAAAATATGTAGATAGTATGTGAACAACTGAACATGTATTATGCAATCATCAAAGCAATAACCACCCCTGCATACGCCTCGGCGCGCTTGTCGATCGATAGTCATCCCATCACGGTTACCACAAAACGGTGGACGAGCTGTGTCTCTTTCTTATAAGAACACTAAGAAAGAGACGGATAGTGTATCTCGCCGCGACACAGCTCGAGCAGCTACTTGTGATAACCGTGAAGAGAGTAACATAGTAAATACATCTATCAGATATAAACGTAAAACCCAAAATGTAGGAAGATGAAAACCGCTTCAATGTTGTGATAGGTTCACCGTTTTATGATTTAATACTCGGTAGTAAGGACACTTTTTACAAATCTGAATTGATTTGAAATTTGAAGTTTAATTATACCCTATTTCATATAAGATTAGAAAAATCGTGTTTTACGCGTCATGTGATTAAAAAAAACATTTTGAAACGCAGTAAAATAAGTAAGTATTATTGTTATGTTTGGTTTGGAATGCACTGAATGATCGAAGTAAATAAAACTAATACAACATTTCCCTATGATATCCTAGATAAAGTATGATATCTTAGACGAAATTGTCCGTTAAAAATCTAATGTTGTCTGGAATACTGTATAGCACGGTAGAGTATACAGGGTGTTTCCTGTAACAGGAGCATTAAATTAAAATATAGACCCCTTGAGTAATCAGTTATTAAGTCTTATTGGTTTTATTAATTAAAATGAAGAAAAAAAATACTGTTATTTTCTTACACAATTAATCGAACCAGCAATGTACACACCCGTCACGCTGGGCAACCATTAATTCACTATCGATTGTTTTAAGATTATTTCTGAAGTAGCAACCCCGGTACCACGACACTGAACCACCGTTGAGCGATCATATCGCGATAGTCAGCATCCATTGATTGTTAAATTTAACTTTAATTGCATTTTTTTCTAAATAACTTTGGAAAATTAAGTTATTGTTATTATGAGTACTAATTCCGCACTATCCATCTCTTTTTTATTTAAAAACTTAGAAATAGACGTATAGTGCGAGAAAAATCTAGATAACTCGCGCACCGTCTTGTGATAGCCGTGCAGGTCTTATAAGCACTGGCCCCGTAGCATAGATGGCCTTATCACGCGATAAGTGATAGGATAGAGCTGCCGTCCCTGGCTGACACCGTTCGATAGAATGAGACGACGCGCTTATCACTTATCGCATGATATGACATCCATGCTACGGGGCCAGGTCGGCGGGTGTGAGCTATTCTTACGTCATTAACGTCATAATTGTGTCTTGTAGATATGAATATGGATAAGGTGCCATATCATCATCATCATCATCATCATATCAGCCGAAAGACGTCCACTGCTGGACATAGGCCTCCCCCAAAGAGTGCCACAATGGCCGGTCCTGCGCCACCCGAATCCAGCGGACTCCCGCGACCTTTACCAGGTCATCAGTCCACCTTGCGGGGGGCCTACCCAGGTGCCGTATAGAAATATTAAAAAAAGACAAAATTTAAATGATTAAACATAAAATGAAAATAAATTACAAAACTAGAATTGACCTTTTTTATTTACTGTACTAAATGGTACTTTTCCCATTAAACATTGACCATTTGTGTAATTTAAACCAAGTAAGTAAAGTACCTATTCTAATAAAATTCATTTCTTTTGATGGCGACGTAAAGCTCGTAGCAGAAAGGCAGCCTAAATAAAATCATTACATTAGTTAATAATTACACATGGGGCATTTACCATTGAATGACAAGGTATGTCCATGTTATGCAAAAACTGAAAACAGCTCACCCCCGCCGACCTCTGCTTATAAGAGATGTTTAAATCAAAGCTCGTTAACCAATTGGCAACCAAATTTCCAATGTATACTAATACCTCATTCCAGATACAATTCGATTTTAACTTACAAATTTGTGTGCGTTTCTTAGTTCATCTAGTTCCTAGATTCTAGGATATAATAGTCCGCAAGCCCACTCACAATACACCTACGTCTCATGACAACACGATAAAATGCATGGCAGCAGGTCGAGAAAGTTGTGCTGAGCAAGAATCAGAAGATTATCGCACCTAAAATATGCCGAAAGTTTGAGAGAGTAAACCGTTGACCACCTTTGGCACCGTTTGTCAAGTACATCCGGGCACTCCAGGACTAGCAGACTTAGGTTTACTCTCTCTACGATTAAAGGGCTAAATGATGCCACATGTCTCGTACTGTTGTCACATAACGTAAATATGCCTACCCTTAAAATTTTGACCGGAAATGAAGGATTTTTCAAACTTCTGCCCAATTTTAGGTGCGATAATCTATCGTGTTGTCATGAGACGTAGGTTTATTGGGAGTGGGCTTACGGACTATAAGTGGGAAATATGTTTGTGAAACTTTCTGAGAGTATCATTTATTATTGACGACCGCTTTAGCCTAGTTGGTAGTGACCCTGCCTACGAAGCAAGAGGTCCTGGGTTCGAATCCCGGTAAGGGCATTTATTTGTGTGATGAGCACGAATATTTGTTCCTGAGTCATGGATGTTTTCTATGTATTTAAGTATTTATTTCTTTATATAAGTATCTATATCATCGTCTAGTACCCATAGTACAAGCTTTGCTTAGTTTGGGATTAGGTTGATTTGTGTAAGATTGTCCGCAAAAATATTCATATTAAGAATGTATACGGGGGGGGGGATCTAATCAGTGGCGGTCACTCCATGAAACTAATCACCTGATTTCAAAATATCTTTCACCAGTATATAACATTGCTCTTCAGGATGGACAAGGGCTATATTTCACCCCGTGGCTTCGCTTATGTTCTGCTTACTACGCAGGCGGCGCTGCGCGGGTAGCTAGCTTGTAATACATATAGCAAGCTACTATCTACAAACTTTACCTCGTTATATTATTAATATAGTAATCTTACGATGGCTTGCGAACTGATCTAAGTCATAGGGCCTATCGTTATTATCATCTTACAAACTTTACCCCATTTAGATTATCTGGGGTCAACTACTTAAACTGTTATAAACAATAACTATTTTTGATTGATTAGGTACCCGCGTGGTTCCGCCCGCGTACCTATTAAATACAGAGAACCAGGGTAAAACTGCGCCATAAAATACATATAGCTACATGAATGGAGATGGTGTTATGTATCCTAAGATGCATTTCACGTACTTACAAACAATTTTACAAATAAGTGATTCTATATACAAAGTTACCTTTTTGACCAATATTTATATTATGTTTTAGTATCAGACTATCACAAACGGCTAAGACCGATCACAATCAAAAAACATAACTCTTCATAAAAATTGGCATCATGACGTTATTCAAAGATTTTGAATTTAACAAATGTTAAACCATCTTAAATGAGCATGTGAAATCTAAATTGTCTTTTAACCTCGCTCTTAAGTTTTCTTTGAATAAGAGCTTACGTTATTAAAAAATACCCGGCGCTTAAGCCCTTCCGTAAACATACCTATTCGGCTACGGCTGGGTTATTTATAAGGGGTGTTCCGCCATATTGGATTCCGGAACGGTTTAATCGAAGCTATCGAGATCTCATTTGTCTGAAACGATTAACAGGCTGTTCTGTTCATGAAAGGACGCAAGTCGAAAGACAATTCTTGGTAACTAAGACCATTTTACATTTAGAGAAACTTTGTTATCGTTTGAGGCTGCAGTGCTAACAATAGGTTGATTTAAAGACATTAACTGGTCAAGATGGCGCTTAGCCTAACGGGAACTGGTCCCTGATATTACATAGACATGTAATTTTAATAAGTTTTACGACCTATTTCCCCTATGACAGTGTTTTTCAACCTGTGGGTCGCGACCCCCAGGGGGGTCGCGGCTGCTTGGATTCTTACTCTAGGGTGGTCGCGCCATGAAAAAGGTTGAAAAACACTGCCCTATGATGTAGGGTTAGAATAACACCCCCTTTCATTCCGTAGATGCCGTCACAAGAGACTGTAGGATAGGATTAAAGCGCGTTGTGGGCGAGAGGCTAGCAATCCATCACTATATATTTCTTCCATGTTTAAGCCCATAATTGCAAGAAGTGATACTGAACATTAATAAAAAGCGCGGCATTAATAAATTGTGCGGAAAGTAGGTAATTTTCCCAACGAGTGGCGATGACCAAAAACACGACCGTCAGGGACTGTTTTTGATCGACAGCACGTGTATCATACAACATTTCATCGGCAGTGAAAAAGCTTAAAAATAACAAGACACCAGAATCAGACAGCCATCCGGCAGAGATTTATAAGTACACCGGACCGAACATTAACAACAGGCTGTTTGAACTGATGCAGAGGATTTGGGAACTGTTACTCAAGACTGAAAAGATGCCTCGATTTGTAAACTTTATAAATGTAAGGGACAGGTTTCTGATTGTAGTTCTTATCGATGTTGTAGCGTCACTCCTGTCAAATCTGACGAGTTCTTCATCGCAATATCGAAGTTTCTTAAATCAGTTGCATAAATATAACATCCAAACAACTCTCATTGGGACTTCGGTCCCTGAGAGATCTCTCTATTGTCGTATCTTCTACATTGGTGACCCCGACAATGGACATAAGCGCAACTCTGAATATCCTGACTGACGCCCGACTCTTCTCAGCAAGTGGCTCTGAGCACTGGCAAGCTGCACTCTCTCTTCATACATCACTGACCCCTCCGTCTCAAAGGGGGGCTGATGTAGCGTCACTCCTGTCAAATCTGACGAGTTCTGCATCGCACTATCGAAGTTTCTTAAATCAGTTGCATAAATATAACATCCAAACAACTCTCATTGGGACTTCGGTCCCTGAGAGATCTCTCTATTGTCGTATCTTCTACAATGTATTTCCCTTCTTTCCACTGCTGGAAAAATCTTGGCCCATATTCTCAACAGTCGTCTAAGTCGTCTAGCAGAACAGGTTTTGCCAGAGAGTCAGTGCGGTTTTCGATCATATAGAGGTACTGTAGATGCCATATTTGTCGTTAAGCAAATCCTAGAAAAGAGCTTAGAACAAAATCGTCCCGTTAATATGTGTTTTGTCGACCTCGAAAAGGCGTTTGACTGAGTACCGCGCGAAGCCCTGTGGCTGGTTTTACAAAAAACTGGATGTCCTGAGAAATTCGTTAATCTTGTAAAACAGTTTCATGACAATATGATGGCCAAAGTCTAGCATGAAAACGAATTCTCAGAACCATTCCCAGTAACCGGTGGTGTAATGGCCCCAACACTCTTTGCCTTATACTTTTCCGCGGTGCTTGAGGATGCACTTCTTGGTAGCTGTAGACAAATTCAGCTAAATGTTCGTGCTGACAAAAGTGTATTTGACCTATCTCGTTTCAAGTCTAAGAAGTTCTCTATGTCGACGACGTGTGTCTAATGGCTGATAGTATGGAGACGCTTCAATCCTACATGGATGCTCTGCAACGGTCGTGCCATAGATTTGGTATGGTTATCTTATCAGCATATCCAAGACACAAGTGCTTAAACAACCAGCCCGTAATTGTGAAGTAGACACTTCCGATCTCACTGTTGAAGGAAAACCTTTAACGGAAGTGTCATCTTTTAAGTATCTTGGTAGCCAAATCAGAAGAGACAATAGACTGGCTTCAGATATCCCATCTAGGATCGCTAGAGCTGCCTCTACTTTTGGTCGACTGACACATCGTGTGTGTCACATGATCTGTGTCACGTGTGTGTCACATGAAACTGCTGGATTTTTATTAAACACCTGCAAGTTTCCAGCGGATGTTTGCATGCGAATACGCTTTTGCTCTGGAGTGAGCAACCGCGGCACCCATCTTGCACAAAGCTTTTTCATGTGCAATTCATTGTGCAAAATAAAATGCATTCGCTCAGTCGAGATGTTTGAAACTTCAGCTAACTCCCGTATTTTTAATCGTCTGTCAGCTAAAACTAAATCATGGATTTTATCAATGACTTCTCGTAAAACCGCTGATTTTGGAGCACCAGGTCGAGGTGCATCTTCAATGCTTGTCCTGCCACGCTTAAACTCATTTACCCAAAGCCGAACTGTTTCGTATTAAGGACATGAATCGCCCAACGTAGGAGAAATCCTTTCATGAATTTTTTTTACTGTTATACCTTCCAAAAAAAGAATTGAATCACACCACGAATTCCAATTTTCTTACTTACTTCCATGACTTTTTTTCCAACAGCTGTCAAATCTAAAATTCCCGCCGGAGATGACTTGATGCCACAGATTAATTATGTTAAGTTATCAAAATTTAAGAATAAATAGACAGTTACCGCAAACGCCATCTATTAGTGGCCGAAACAAGTTAGTTATCAAACCGCCCTAGTATAATTACACGTACGTTACTAGTTAAAGATCATACATACTAAACAAAAGAGTGCGGCCGTGGCGTACGACTCACCCCGGCACGGTCGCGCGGCGCCCTGGAATTGAAAAACATTGTTGGACTGTTTTAATTCATAGAAGACTGTTGGTGCGACGTCCAGCTAACCACAGTGTTGAAGCCTGAATTATGATTATGACCATATTTTGCCACATTTCCGAGCAGTGGTGTGAATAATATAGTTGACCTCTAACCATTTCCATCAACGTTCGTGAACAAACGCTATGTATAAGTAACCGAAAATAAATAAGAAAGAAACAGTAACAAATGTAAAAAAATACGTATTGTGTTTGTGTAACCTTACGAAATATCGGAGGCACATTCCCGGCTGGCAAGGCTAATGAAATAGAATTATACTCCCCGAAACTCGTATTGTCCTTAACTTGACATAACTTCGTAAATTGGCCTCATTTTGCTGCGTATATAATAAGTAGGTATGTGTAATGTTTGTTCCTGAGTCTTGGATGTTCTAATGTATTTAAGTATTTATTTATCGTTATAAAAGCCTATGTATCCATGTCTTGGGTACTAAACCAGTACACGCTTTGCTTATTACTTTTACTAAACGGCGTGTAATCAAATTTATTTGACCTCTTTGATAACACTTAATGTTTCGGATGTATCCTAACATTTGTGTCTGTGAAAAATGGACAAAACAGAGTTTACCATTGAAGGAGTTATAATTAATTCTTAATTTTCTTTATTTTGTAAGTCTTACATAATATCTTTTGTTCAGAGTTAGTGTAGGTTTGAAATTTCGCCTTTTTGCCACTTCTTTTACTAACTTAAAATATACAATCTTAGAAATCACATTACAAAATCCAGCTGGAAACTGAGAAAACATTAATGTAACGTAGGTTTTCTCAAAATATTTCCTGTTCATCAACTAATTGAATCTCTGTACCTCGGCTGCCCCATACAGAAAACAAGTAACTCGCTTTTTTTCTATTTTCGTTTTTTTGAATATTCGGATAAAAGGCATGAAAACACATCTACCTTCATTAAAATTTTTCTTATAAGCCTTATAATTTTCGAATTTATTAATAATTTTAAAATCCAAGTATCTTTTTTGGGCACTAATTCTACGCTGAAAACAAGTATCTTGATGATTCTACGCTAAAAACAAGTAACTCAAGAGGAGATACTTGGAAATCAAAAGGGTTTGGAAGATACTTGGTTTCACCGTTGGTAAGGAGTTTGTAAACAACGTTGAATTTTATTCAAAACCAAGTATCTGTTATTTAAAGTCATATAACGAGAGTATTCCCAAACGTACAATATAGTACCGAACTTATTTGATTTTCATTTTGTTGTGTAGTGGAATGACTGTGCATGTTTTACGAGTATTATTGTAGTGACAATGAATATCTCTTCATCATTGTCAAAAATTGCCCTACTTTATACACAATCTGACTTTAGGTAAGTTAAACTAAAAAAACCCAAGTAAAATGCTTGTAGAATAAATATCATTTGTCATACATTTAAAAAATAATAACGTTACTTATTGAGGTCGAAAATTTTGCATATATAACCTACAGCGCAGCTTAACTCGCGTATTACAAGGAACGCAGGCAAACCCGCGGGATAAAATATAGCTTATAACCATCCAAACGGTCCAGTCTACACGCAGGTCAAAGAATTTTTTAAATCGGATAAGTTGTTTCGGAGATTACCCAAAACATACAATTTTCGTCGATATAAATACAATAAGCCTCATACATTTTTAAAGACACCCCCACGTAAAAAACAAGTAAGTCGAGAGATACTTGTTTTTACGTAGGGATTTCTTTAAAAAATCGACGTCAATTCTACGCAGAAAACATTTTCCCCCAATTCTGATTAAACTGAACATAAAAATATTAAAAAAAATATGGCAAAGACCTAGTTTTACACTACCAAATACCATTGCATCGTTTATTAACGCTATTTGGGTTTATTAGGTGACGAAACATTCAAATTACGTATTTTTGCTCTCCTATAAAATTTGCCAAAAGTGAGTTACTTGTTTTTTCCTTTGGGCAGCCGACCTTTATCTTTACCAATCAATAAAAGCTGCAGAGAAAATGAATTTTAAATACAATCTCAGACCAATCAGTTACCAGAGTAATTGAAGCGAAACATTTAAAATCAATTTCTAGATAAAATAGCGATCGCTCTATCGCAAACATTGGTATTCGTTGAATAACATTCATTTCATTTCATTAAAACCATTGTACGTTCAAATACTGCAGCTCGATTTGTCAGAACAAGCCGGTCTTGGATAGGTAATGTTTCATTTTCAATTTTCTGCTGTTTTTTTTAATGGTTTAGCGGTTTTTCCTGCTCATGTTGGAGGTAATTTATCTAGAAGTGAATCGAAGCTACGAGTGCAGGGAAATCATGCATGCATTTTTTATGATATCATCTAGATTTTTCTCCTAACAGCGAGGTGATTTGTTATGAAAACGGTAAAATTATAGTTAAGTAGCGCTGAAATATCGAAAACAAATCAATCAAAATCAATTATTAATTCTGCAAATGGCACTTTTAATGGGGGAAGAAGCAAGTTTGCAAAAAAGCTTACATTGACTTAAAGCCTTTAAAATATAATTACAAATACAAACGAAGTACTTAATAAGAACCAAAACTGATAAATACTTCTGAAAACTTAAACATATAAGTGTTAACAACTTAATAGCGAAATTCAACATTGGATCATTAATATGCAACTGATACATAATGAGAGGCCTGAAAATACGAATGTGGTTTTATGAAACGAGAGTCAGCGAGTGTCATTATAGGATCACACGAGTGTTTTAAGGCCTAATTATGTACAATTGCATACACTATTTTATCTAAATACATATCATAAGTACTCGAAGCTGGGTTCAGAAGCCGTAGCGAAATGACCTGCATTGCTACTAGTGCTACCTGTAAAATATCTTTGTTGTAATCTTGGCTACATTTACGATATTCAACGGAGTGTTCATATGGTTCTCGGAGTCTTTACTACTCATATTTTCAACTTAAATGTAAATTACAAACAACTTTCCACAATTCTACTTTCGTAACAGCAAAACACGTACAGTCACAATCACATATTATATCGGTAAGTACACTATAGGTGTTCAAAAATATCGGCACATGCTCCCTAATGCCTTGAAAATAGAGGTGTGTTCCGATGTTTGTGACGTGCTTGTTTGCTCCGATGTATGTGATGGCGACTGTACAAGCAAACGTCGCGTGACAAGCAAAACTCACTAATTTTTGTTTTTTTTTTGTAACAAATATACAAATACCTTCTTATATCAAACGTCGTATCTCGATATCGACTACGTACCGAGATACGAGGTTTTGAAGAGCAGTGACAGTTTTGGTAGTGAGTGACTTTTGCTTGTCACCCGACGATTACAACAGTTATGGTGGCAATTAATACTCCGTCAAGACGAATGTTGTAAAAAAAATCATAAGCAAACGAATGAAGTCCCTATTCTCATGTCACTCGAGATGAAATGTCGTGCGGTTTATAAAATAACGTAATGAATTGACGTTTCGTATCGATAACCGTTTTAATATCTATAGATACTAGAATAGATACCCACTTGAGTTTTGACAGCTGTTCCAAATATAACTCATAACGATACAAAAATCGATACTGTAATAACATTAAAGTACCTACACACAAGAAAGTTGTCATATTTAAATTGGTTGTAATAATGCTGGTCATTTCCTACGGTTTCTGAACGCATTTTAGAGCATTAATGATATGTGCGTAGATAAAAAAAATGGTTGCCTGTAAAGTCGTTTTACGGATGATAATTAAGGTGATAACGTCAGCGACCCGAAAAACCATAGAAACAGTACCCACATTGATTTTCAGACATTGTCACCACATTTCCCCCTTTTAGGGGTTGAATTCTCAAAAAACCTGAAACACATATTTACTCATTTATAGTTAGGAAAATGAAGTTTCGAATAAAATTGTCGATCTAATCTTGTTTACCCATACAAACTTTGGACCCCTATTTCACCCCCTTAGAGGGTGAATTTTTGAAAAATTATTTCTTAGTGCACCTTATTAGGAACCTACGTGCCAAATTTGGAATTTCTAGAAACAGTGGTTTGGGCTGTGCGTTGATATTTCGTGCGCGTAGCTGGCGTTCGGAACGGGACAATGAGTCACACTTTTTCGTGCGTGCAGCCGGCGTTCATCGATTTATAAATTACTAGCTTCTGCCCGCGACTACATCCGCGTGAAAGTCGTTTGTATCGTAGCTGCATACAAACTTTCACGCCCGTCAAAAACTTATATTTAACCCCTTAGGGGTGTATTTTCCAAAACGCAAAAATACATTTTTTGTATTCTGATAAGGAATATTTCCCTAAAGTTTTAATTATGTAGCACAAAAAAAAGTTACCCCCATACAAACTTTTCACCCTTACTTAACCCGATTAGGGGTGGGTATTTCCAAAACACTAAAATTACATCTTTGTATTGTAATAAGGAGCCTATACACAAAGTATAAAGTCTCTCACTAAATATTTTACTCCATCCCATACAAACTTTGCACCCCTATTTAACCCCTTTAGGGGTGAAAATTCCAAAAATTCCTTCTTAGTAGGTACTTTCGTTATATGAACTACCTATTGTGAAAAAAACAGCTTTCTAGGTTAAACGGTTTGGGCTGGGCGTTGATTTAAGTGAGTCAGTCAGTCAGGACTTTGACGTTTATTTATATAGAAGAAGAAGATAAAACGTTATCACGTCAATAAGTTAACTGCATAGTTCTATTGGAATGAAAACCATGAAGTCAGGTTTGTGGCCAAATTCTAAACGGTAAAACTGTTAAAAATATGTTTTTGTAAATACAGAAATGAAAATGATACACGAATGATGGTTACAAAATAACTATATAGGTATATTTTCACCAGTGAGTTCACGTCAATTCATTACGTTTTTTTTAGTATAAATGTCGAGCTAAGTATTTACGTGAAAATGACACAATGTATGAATTTCAAATGTGAGCGAAGGTACCCTAGTGGTTCAGGCATGCGGCTGTCGAGCGGCGGTCGTGGGTTCGAATCCCGGCTCGTACCAATGAGTTTTTTGGAACTTGTACATAAGTAAACTTGTAAATTACCGCTAGCTTTTCGGTGAAGGAAAACATCGTGTGGAAACCGCTCTAATTCCAATAAGGTCTAGTTTTCCCTCTGGGTTGGAAGGTCAGATGGTAGTCGCTTTCGTAAAACTAGTGCCTATGCCAAATCTTGGGATTACGTGTCAAAGCGGACCCCGGGCTCCTTTAGGGGCACAAACGGGAATAATAACGCTAGGAGGATGATGGTATGAATTTCAAATGTGCGTTACAGATATGTTAAGAGGCTCAGCTAGTCGATTAGGTAACGCATTGTACGCGCGTCAGCTAGACCTCACTTTTTGTATGGGAAAATGAAAGTTGAATTGTCCTAACGTACGTTCTAAAAGTTACTTGATCGTCCCTCTGGTACAATGTCTTTCAATTTACATTTTCATAGACAGTTATAAAGCTATGAAATAATTTCAATGTAATAATATAAAGAAACACTGCCAATTCTATGTTTCAGACTTTGAATTTACATAAACGACACTTATTTATTCCTGATAAAATCAGATTAACGGCCTCAGATTACTCAATAAATAATATTGATCAAAATTTTAAAACACAGCCAAAGGCAAAAATTAAATTTTCATTAAACTGCCACCCAAAAAGGCATCGTACCGTGAGGGGCCAATCAACGCTCCGCATTTTTATATTTAAAATCAAATACTGTTTTACAGCTGGCCCTTTATTAACTTTTAATATAGGTTTTATAGCTTATATTGAATCGTGAAAAGGTGTGCGCGCGGAAAAAGGTTAATTCTTTCAGTGAAACTCTTTTTTGGAGAGCATTTAAGGGGATTAAGAAGAAGTATAATGAGGCTTGCTTATAAATAAGTACTTGTTCTTATTGCTTTTGGATGATAATGATCCTAATCATTCGTCGAAAAAATTTATTGAAAATAAATATTAAATTTACACTGAATATGACACTGGCAAAAATGATAAATAGAAAAAAAAAGTCAAAAAATTAAAAAAATGCAGAGAAAACCGTTGAAGGAAATTTATAACGTAAACCATGAAAACAGGTTGATAGTAAAAAAAACGTTCATTATTTACCTTAAAAATGTAGTCTAAAAAGCCGAATAAACTTGCCGTTACGGTCAAAAACAGCAAATTTCGGTCTAAACTTCTTTCGCTTATTAACTTGGTGCTTCTCTAGTCAGTCTTATGTCATCGATAATTACTTTTCTTAATCAACGGTATTTACCGAGGATATCCAATTTCTAAAGGTCAAATTAAACTTTAACGATTTAATAATACGATGAAATAACTATCCGGGAAAGAAATTGGAGATAGATCCATATCTGGCAGCCATTTTGTTTTTTTTTAATTTACGGCTACTGTGCCCAGTGGCGCGAATCAGGCGATCGAAGAGAATATTCGAGACTATTTTTGCTTCGCAAGTCTCGTGATTGGTTGACTTTGATTCGATGTCCAGTGGCTTAATATTTGATGATAAACATTTTTAAGAATATTATTTATTTAATACTCGATGAAATTTCAATTTTAAAAACGTTCTAATTAGAAGCCTTTTAGCGATTGGTTATAGTAACTGGCAGAATAAGCCAATCTAATACTGTTACAGTTCCCGGCAAACAACTTGAACATGCGGGACGAATTGGGGGGGGGCAGCTCGCACGTACAATTCGCCTTTGCGCAGGCAAGGTCATTTGCGCACGAAGTTTGCCGTCTACTGTAGCAGTCGGGTCCAAGGAAATATAATGGGCCATTTCGCCGTTTAGGGTTATAAATATGTAGTGAGTTTTACTATTATTTTGCCCAACTACGGCAGAGCCAAAAGGAATATGTTTTTAGCAGTTTTTGTTTGTAGGCATTTATTTTCGTGTGTTCCACCGTAGCGTTAAATATACTGAACCGATTTTTATAAATGAGGTGACAGTCGATTCGAAATTATGCTCCAGTTATTGATTTGACCTGTTGTATGAAAAACATATTTTTTTTATTCATCGAGATGAAATTTCAATTTTAATAACGTTCTAATTAGAAGCTTTTTAGCGATTGGTGATAGTAACTGGCAGAATTAGCAAATCTAATACTGTTAGCAGTCAGGTCCAATGAAATATAATGGGCCATTTCGCCGTTTAGGGTTATAAATATGTAGTGAGTTTAACTATTATTTTGCCCAACTACGGCAGAGCCAAAAGGAACATGTTTTTAGCGGTTTTTGTTTGTAGGCATTTATTTTTGTGTGTTCCACCGTAGCGTTTAATATACTGAACCGATTTTGATGAATGAGGTGTCAGTCGATTCGAAATTATGGTCCAGTGATTGCTTTGACCTGTTGTATGAAAACAAAATCTTTTTTAATCATAAAATTTAAACTTTCTAAAATACGTACTACGAATAAATCCACACGTATTAAATGTCTATGAATATGATTAAAGTTACTTTACCGTAGTCGGTTTACAGTTGTTTGAACTTTTAATGCTTGTTCATTAGATTTGATTTGATGACCTGTTTTCTAACCTAATTTAATGTTACTTTACTTAACCCAATAGGTACCACAAAATAAAAGCTATAGCGATCGTCAATAAACTTCTGTTGACAGTACGAGTATCAGCCGGTTATCACGTCAAAGGTCCCCGCGGACTTTTGGAAGGGACTCTCATTTAAAACTAGTTTTGACAAGTTTCGGGACATTTTTGCTAGTTTGCCGACTTGGCAAGTTAGCGGGTAGTTTGACCTCGGTCCGGGTTTGGGGGTAGATTTGGCTCCTTGAAGGTTCCGTATCTAAGATGACGACAACACGGCACGTATTCGCACTCGAAAAAAATAATTGATTGAAATTTATATATGTGCTCAAATCACTACCATGGTCTCTGTGCTTGATGTGCTGCATTTTTTGTCTAAAGCAAAATCCCCAACATTTAATCTAGAAAATTCCAAATTAAAGGAAAAAAATAAAATGTAATGTTCCGAGCCGGATTCGAATCAGCAAAATTTAAAAATTTCGTTAGCAGACGTTACTGCTACAAAATTAATTTTACCTTACAATGAATTTGATTGTTCAGCAGGGACCATAAGAACTTCAAATTTTAATATGACCGTTATATTTAATATAAATCTTGACTACAAAACGTAACTCTCTCAA
Source organism: Epinotia brunnichana (assembly GCA_963854355.1). NCBI lineage: Eukaryota > Metazoa > Arthropoda > Insecta > Lepidoptera > Tortricidae > Epinotia > Epinotia brunnichana. Next base: position 23,301,963 of record OY977952.1, read on the forward strand.
TGAGTAATTGTATTTTAATAAATTTTAATTATTATGAATTAAATTTTATTAAACAATTACTCATTGAGAGGGTTACGTTTTGTAGTAAGGGAACCATTAGAATAACTGCCATTGCACCGCCATGGTCAACTAGATTTCAAATCATGACCAACTAGATTTTCATAACAACATCGATATCGATGCTATTATGATTTTTCATACATTATACCTACTAACTCTGGCACAGATAAAACGCTGACGTCACGTTGCTGGTTGCAATAATGGTGGTCATTATATATGGTTTCCGAACAGATTATAGAGGCTTTATGATATGGGTGGAGATAAAGCTGTTTATTGATTATTTTATTAGCCCCCCCCCTACACTACCGGGGGCGTCTTGTGAGCGTTCTCATACAAAATTGTGTTAAGGAGTCGAATCATAAAAAAAAATCCAAAGTAAAGGGAAATTCGTATTACTTTATTCAGTAACGTGTTATGCATCATTATTACTGTAGATAAAGATTTCACTGTTTTTCTTTCATCGGAAGTCAAGTAATCTCCGCACATCCGGTTCCGGACTGAGAAAATGGGCGAATAATAAAATATTAGTATGAAGAAAAATCATGATGGTAAAAGGAAAAACAATTTCTTTTTGTTTATTGATGAATTTGTTTTTTATGTAAGTTTCCTTGTACAGTCAAGGAATTTAATTTCCAACCCACCATAAGAGCTAACTAGAGCACGAATTTACCTTGACATATCGCATGCATTGTGTTAAGTTATAGTCCCCCGCGGCTATGAAGTCAATCCTGAGACATGCCTATAGATAGGGTTGAATATGTACCTATGGTTGACATTGTCATAATTCTGAAACTTCATAGTTGCGCAATGTGTCAGGATTGACTTCATAGCCGCGGGGGACTGTCGAAACTAAGCAACAGATTAATTACGTTCACATGGTGAACTGAACTTTTGAACGTGTTATCTCATGAATCCCTATAGGTATTCCTGGTGTAACTTCACTATTTGAGATCTTAGCAGCTTACGGTTAGCGGCAAGCATTTTATTTTACAAATTAATAAATTGACACTGTCACATGACATGACGCAATACCTATGTAGAAAAGCAAATGATAACTTTTCGCAAAGAGGTTACGTGTAATGTGAAGTGACAAATAATACGTATTAACATGTCAATACTATTACTGAAATAGAATTTTCGACTTGCGAATGTCTAACCGCTAACGACATTTTAACGAAATGGGTAGGGAACTAAATTCCTTGACTGTTTAATAATTGGGAACGGAATCAATATTGCTTTTTAGGGTTCCGTAGCCAAATGGCAAAAAACGGAACCCTTATAGATTCGTCATGTCTGTCTGTCTGTCTGTCTGTCCGTCCGTATGTCACAGCCACTTTTTTCCGAAACTTTAAGAGCTATACTGTTGAAACTTGGTAAGTAGATGTATTCTGTAAACCGCATTAAGATTTTCACACAAAAATAAAAAAAAAAACAATAAATTTTTGGGGTTCCCCATACTTAGAACATAACTCAAAAATATTTTTTTTCATCAAACCCATACGTGTACCCATCAATGGATAGGTCTTTAAAAATGACATTGAAGCTTATATTAATCAATTTTTTCTAAACTGAATAGATCGCGCGAGAGACACTTCCAAAGTGGTAAAATGTGTGGTTTGAACGAGATCTAGTAAGTAGTTTTTTTTTAATACGTCATAAATCGTAAACCGCAGTTTATTTAACGGAACCCTTCATGTGCGAGTCCGACTCGCACTTGGCCGCTTTTTTTTTAAAGCGGAATAGTAAATTTGTCGGCCAGTATTTTTTTAAGTGAAAATAACAGTTACGTTTGCAGATAAATTACGAAATTACCCTGCAGACAGAGGAGGTCTAAAGAAGTGCAAGAAATACGAGTATTTACAGTCACGGATTCTACTACAAGACTATCTAGAACTATGTGGCTCTGTACTAGTTTTTAATTTTGAAATTCTGAATTGACAAATAATTGCAATATTTTAATTTTTAAAACGCACGTTAGAACAACTCAACTTACATTTTCCGAAACAAAACGTGACATTCTATACTATTAAACGAGCAATATTTGTATATATATAATATATGTATGTATGTATATATAATATATATTTGCAATCACGTTCTCGGAAACGGCTCTAACGATTTTTATGAAATTTGGAATATATCATCCTATACTATTAAACAAGCAATATGTGTATATAAATATGTATGTATGTATGTATATATAAATTTGCAATCACGTTCTTGGAAACGGCTCTAACGATTTCGATGAAATTTGGAATGTAGGTGGTTAAGGAGGCGAGAAATCGATCTAGATAGGTCTCATGTCCGGGAAAATTCGTTTTCTCCGTATTTCTTCCATTTTCATCCGAGCGGACCTCGGTCGCCCAGGGACTACAATGCGGTACGTGCTCATCCTGCAGATCGTACCTCTGAAATTTAGATTAGTATTGTAATTACTGTTTAAGCCATGTGTAATGATTAATCCTAATTAATAGTTATTATAGTAATTAGGCACAGCAAACCATAATTTTAGGTCGAGCTGAAAAGCAATTAAGTAAATTATATGGGAAGCAAATAACTGTGTATCATGATTTGTACTGATAGTGTTTTAATGCGCTATAAATAACAGTTTAATTTAAAATTTCACTCACACTCATTGGTAACATAGTCACCAGCATTAATATCGGTCATAACAAAGCGAGCAGAAATATCTGACACAAATAGAGTGTCAGGTCAGGTAAGTAACTGACACTCTATTTGTGTCAGATATTAGTAAATAAAATCAAAATGATTTATTTCAGTCTGAAGCCGATAAATGGTTAGTAAACAATAAAACCTTATTACTAGTATTAGTATGACATAAAAAGAGAGACATAACTAAGCAATCACTACATGTAGTCTCTGCCAGCGCGCGTGCATGGAGCCATTTTCGCGCTCCGTAAACACGCTCAAAATGCTGTTGGGGCTGCCGCGCAGGCGACGCATCATGGAGGCGCATCTTTTGCGCATTACCGCCGCAAAGCTGTCAGTTTGCGTCTCCACAAACATACTAGAGGCAATTCAACCATTAATGCTGGTGATAAACTACAGTATTCCGAAAGCATACTTTGTCCGTACCACGTACCTGGTAAAGGTCCCAGGAGTCTACTGGATGCGGGTGGTACAGGACTTGTCACTTTGGCACTCTTTGGAGGAGGCCTATGTCCATGACCGTCTTTCGGCGGATATTATGATGATGATATTTTTTTCCGATTAAGTATGTTCCGTTCCGCTGAACGTATTTTTGTATTCTCAGGATAAAATGCATATCTAACCAGACCTATATCTTATCCTATTCCATCATCTTTGGCAATCGAATCATCTTTGCAAGCGGGCTAACACTGTTTTAAAACTTTAAAATGGTGATTCGTGGTTCTTGTAGGGCGGCTCAGGTATCGCTGAGGGGATAGCGTGCAGGCGGGTCTGGTTCATCTTCAAGCTGAAAGCAGGCTTTTTGGATTAGGTACTGAGTCAAAATAATTAGTTAGTTTGATGCTTCCGGACAAATGAGGTTGGGAGACCTTTGCGGTGTCAGGGCCTTGAACCTCGCTCTGGGTTGTTCTTGCTGCAAAGGCTGTCTATTTGCATTTCAACGCGGTAATACGGTGACGGTGGGTACTTTTGCAAATATCTTATGGTATTTACTTATTTACTTAGTAATCACGCCTCAGCTTGGTGTGTCTTGCCGTGGCTTTATGCTGAGTGGGGATCTTATTTAACGTCCTCGAGTTAAGCCTTTTCTTTTGTTTGTTTTTCTTTTATCTTTATGAATTGTGGTGATTATAAAATGTACCACAGAAAAAGTAGAAGTTTATTTGATTTTAGTTAGTTTTGCGCGGTTTTTTCCACACGCACCAATCTAAAATGTCAGAGCAAGCGACGCAAAACATTGAAATAAAATCAAATTGGAGCGCGTATCGAATCGATTCCCTGGAATCGGGTCCTAGACTTGGGAAAACGAATGATTATTTCGGTATATCAATCAAATATTTTTTCCATAGAAAAGTGAAATAACCGCAAATCAAAGGGTCGGATTATTAATTAAATGTCAAAGGATAACATTTTACAATGTATGTACCTAACTATAACTATGTATGTCTATTGTGTGTAACTACATATGTTTGTTCGGGTGGAATCTTGCAACTCAATTTTGAAGCAGTTATCTTCAACCGATGGAGCTGAAATTTAAGTATACCTTTACCTACCGATTGAGCTGAAATTTAAGGTAAAGGTATAGTTTGGATGACGATTTAATATTATGGTACCATCGACCTGATCTGATGATGGAGACGGAAGGTGGCCATGGGAATTCAGTACTTAACCGACGTAACCCCGTGAGTTTGGGCTCGTAAGAAGTACAGCCGGCAATAAAAGATAGTACCAAAAATGATTTTTTTGACAGAAACTTATTTATTCGCAAATTTATTTACCAGCTCATTTAGGAGCCTTAGCGAAACATTCGTCTGCCCTAGCTCCTCTTAAAAATAATAATATTACAAATAATCATTACTATCGCTTGATGGCTGGGTCATGGGTCAGATACGGAGGTTCCTCTCTCTGTTGCCCTGACCACTGAAAAAAAGAAAGAAAGAAAGATACATTTATTCACAAACGCACAGGACACACACATAAAACAATAAAATAAACAAGAAAAATATGTAAAACATGAAACAAGTGTGTCTCTGCGGCAGTGAACCGGACACTGGTAGATTTTAGGCCCCGCCTCGTTACCGGCGGCACCCTAGGTTTGGCCTTTATAATGTTTTTATATTGTGTACATATGTATATTTTTATTTTTTACTTCTATTAAAATATTGTAAGAAGCCTAATCAAAGATAACATCGACGGTGGAAAGGCAAAACCACTGAAGCGACATTTTGGTCAAAATAGTATTATATATATCGTTAGTGTAATATATTATATATATCGTTGAAATCAGCGTTTTTTTCTGCGTCCATTGAGCCGGGTTTCATGGCGATCTGATGACTTTAATGTCGCTTAAGGTTATATAAAAATAAGCGCCAAATTTATAACATGTTACTTTATGCGACACACTTTTTGAGTAAAATCTAACCTGTGTCACTTAACCGTACACTCAATCATAACCATGGTCGCATACGGTATTTTAAAAAATTGTTCATTTTCGAAGTCATGTCACTTAAAGTGTTTCTTCCAGGTACATATTTCATAAGATAAGGTACTTAAGTGTTTCTTCGGACATGTTGAAAATAACTGTTGTCGCATGATGGTGTCGCTTCAATGGTTCTTCCGGGATTTTTTTGGGGGCTTTTTCACTTAAGCGACATTCATTTTCGAACCCGCCTTGTTTAGGAGAATAACATTATTTTTATTAAATAGCTATTATAATTTGAAATAACACGTGCATATAACTCAACGCTCTAACAATAAATAAAGTTACAATTTTTTTTATCAAAAAAAAAACTTGAAAATGCTCTCCGAGACTGTAAAATTCAAAAAATGTCACTTCAGTGGTTTTGCCTTTCCACCGTCGACATAATAATATCATATATTATAAAAGAAAAAAATAAAATATTATAAGAGTTTATTATTCTTCAAAAACCGGCCAAGTGCGAGTTGGACTCGCGCACGAAGGGTTCCGTACCATTATCTATCAAAACGGCAAAAAAATCACGTTTGTTGTATGGGAGCCCCCCTTAAAAAAATATTTTATTTTGTTTTTAGTATTTGATGTTATAGCAGCAACAGAAATACATAATCTGTGAAAATTTCAACTCTCTAGCTATCACGGTTCTTGAGATACAGCCTGGTGACAGATTATCTATAAAAAACGGCAAAAAAATCACGTTTGTTGTATGGGAGCCCCCCTTAAAAAGTATTTTATTTTGTTTTTAGTATTTGTTGTTATAGCGGCAACAGAAATACATAATCTGTGAAAATTTCAACTCTCTAGCTATCACGGTTCTTGAGATACAGCCTGGTGACAGACAGACGGACGGACGGACGGACAGCTAAGTCTTAGTAATAGGGTCCCGTTTTACTCTTTGAGTACGGAACCCTAAAAAGGCTAATAATTGTAAATGAGTTGAAAATGTATTTGATCTACGTCTAAATTAAGGGAGAATCAAATTATGCCACTCACGCTACGTGGGAATTGAAAGTGTTTCATGTAATTAGAGTTGAGATGAATTTTGTTTCCGAGTTGTTTGTCTGGCTAAAGCAGAAAATGTTCCTCGCTTAAAACAGAAATTCTCGAACGGTGAACGTACCTACCTAATAACATAAACAAGCTTATCATCATCATCATCATATCAGCCCAAAGTCGTCCACTGCTGGACATAGGCCTCCCCCAAAGAGTGCCACAATGGCCGGTCCTGCGCCACCTGCATCCAGCGGACTCCCGCGACCTTTACCAGGTCATCAGTCCACCACGCCGCGCCTTCCGGTACGTGGTCGCCACTCGAGAACCTTTTCACCCCAACGGCCATCGGTCAACAAGGTTAAATTAACTCGCATTTTTCACATGTGAGGGTCGCCGCCATTTTGAACTTTCTTACTAACAGTCCGATTGCATTGCGAGAGATCTTCGAATGTCGATGAGCCCAATGCTTTTATTTTATGACACTGAAATACACGCGACCATAATATGACTAAGAGATTTACTGTAGTTTTATTTTCTTCTCCAGCTCCGCCCAATCGCCCAACTATATTGGACGCGAAGACGAAAGACCAGACTCGGCTGCTGCAGCCGTACAGCGAAGGAGACACCCTGGAGCTCATCTGTGAAACCTTTGGAGGTAAGACTTTTGAGCTTCCGTTTGGCATTAATGGTGCGTTTACAGATATACTGATCCTTTTATTTGGGCCACCCAAAATTTTTAAACGACTTGAAAAAAGGAGGAGTTTCTCACTTGACTGTATTTTATTTTTTTCTGTGTGTTTGTTACGCGATTATTTATGAACCGATTAGAAAAAATATTTCTTTGTTTGAAAGAATATAGTTCCAGATTGGTCCCGTTGTCACCAAAATCCAGTTCTGATGATGGGATCCTGGACTCGAGGGAACTCTTCAAATTTTATCGGCAAACTTGAAGCAATTTGGCTACTGATTTGAAGTCGGTTAAAACTTCTTATTTATTAACATTGCTCGTTGCCATGATTATATTACTCCTGAAAGACTTTGAAAAAGATGACAGGCTTAAATCCAGTGAACATGTGTTTTTATGACACTGGAAAACCTGTTGATCGAGCGAGCGAAGCGAACGAACTTCTCCGTTTCAGCTTGGACATAAGTTATGTCGTATGTCCGATTGTCCGGCTGGCCGGACATCCGGTTCTCCTTTACAGGTCGCATTTCTCCACCGATACTCGTGAAATTTTGTGAGCAGGTTCAATAATTTAATAGATTTTTTGTCAATTCAGTTAAATAAGAATAAAAAAAAACGTCGCGCGAGTTCTTCACCTCACAGATTCACTAGTGAAAAGGGGTTTAATATTTAAAGACACGCGAAATTCTTTGCAAACAGATTTCAAAGCATGTTTACTTATAGTTGTGTTTCATTTAATAAATCTCTTCAATTCTGCTTCAAGATAAAAATAACACAATTTTATAGCGCAGTTTACTTAAACGAAATTGCTTAATTGGAAACTCGAGCCTAATGGGGACACTTCAGATCTATTTTAAAGGCAAAATCTATCTATACATATAATAAAGCTGAAGAGGGTCGAAAGTCTGTACATGGAAGATATTCGAAAAAAAATTGGCTAGGGATACTTAAAATCGATAACAGAACACGTTCCAACAGTTTTTAGAATTTTTGTCTGTTTATCTGTTTGTCTGTTTATCTGTTTATCTGTTTGTCTGTTTATGTGACCGCGCATCACGTGAAAACGGCTGTACCGATTAAGATGAAATTTGGTATAGAGATAGTTTGAGTCCTGGGGAAGGACTTAGGGTAGTTTTTATCCTGGAAATCAACCCCTAAGGGGATGAAATGGGGGGTGGAAATTTGTATTGAGCTACTTAAACCGCTGCACCGATTTAGATGAAATTTGGTATATAATTAGATTGAGTCCCGGGGAAGGTCAAAGGATAGTTTTTATCCCGAAAATCTTCCCTTTAGTGGGTAAAATGGAGGGGTGAAAATTTGGATGTAATCCATTTTGATAAAATTTGGTTTAGAGGTAGTTTAAGTTCTGGAGAAGGACATTGGATAGTTTTTATTCTGGAAATCTTCCCCTAAGGGGGTGAAATGGGGGGTGAAATTAGGGATGGACTCCGTTTAGACCAAATTTGGTATAGATATAGTTTGAGTTCCAGAGAATGACAAGAGATAGTTTGAATACCGAAATTCATCCCCCAAGGGGATGAAATAGGGATGAAAATGTGGATAAATTCCATTTAGTTAAAATTTGGTATAGAGATAGAAGGAGTCGCAGGGAAGGACAATGCATAGTTTTTATCCTGAAAAATCATCTCCTGAGGGGGTGAAATGAGGGGTGAAAAATTGGATAAAACCGATTTAGATGAAATTTGGTATGGAGATAGTTAGTAGTCCTGGGGAAGGGCTTAAAATAATTGTTAGTCCAGAAATCATCTCCTGAGGGGGTCAAATGGGGTATAAAAATTTGGATGGAACCCATTTACGGTATAGCGAGTTGGAGTCTTGGGGAAGGACATAGGATAGTTAACTCTTGAAAATCATCCCCTAAGGGGGTGTAATTGGGGATGAAAATTTGTTTGTGACCCATTTTGATGAAATTTGGTTGAACAATAGTTTGAGTCCCGGAGTATGACAACGGATAATTTTAATCCCGAAAATCATCCCCTCAGGGATGAAATAGGGGGCGAAAATTTGGATAAAACCCATTTAGATGAAATTTGGTAAAGATATAGAAGGAGTCCTAGGGAAGGACAATGCATAGTTTTTATCCCGAAAAATCATTTCCTGAGGTGGTGAAATGAGGGTTTAAGATTTCGATAGAACCCATTGAGATGAAATTTGGTATAGAGAGAGGTCTCAGTCCAAGGAAAGAACATAGAATATTTTTTATTCCGGAACACATGAAATGAGGAAATAAGGGAATCACATAAGGGGGTGAGAAATGGTGGATGAAAATTTGGATTGAACCCATTTATGGTATAACGATAGTTAAGGAAGGACATAGGATAGTTTTATCCCGAAAATCATCCCCTAAGAGGGTGTAATTGGGGGTGGAAATTTGTTTGTGACACATTTTGATAAAATTTGGTTGAAAGATAGTTTGAGTCCTGGAAAAGGACAAATAATAGTTTCTATTCCGGAAATCATCCCCTAAGGGGGTGAAATGGGGGTGAAAATTTGGATGTAGCCCATTTAGATGAAATTTGGTATAGAGATAGCTTGAGTCCTGGAGCATTCTCCATGATCTTCGGGATAAAAACTACCCGTTGTCATAACAACGGATAGTTTTTATCCCGAAAATCATCCTCTAAGGAGGTGAAATAGGGGGTAAAAAATTGGATGGAACCCATTTACGGTATATAGCGGTAGTTGGGAGTCCTGGGGAATAGGAACATTATATAGGTAAATATATGTATGTGACGTTTCATTCCAAGGGTAAAGGTACCTTATGGCGGTAGTTTCGAAGATGTTTTCTAAAACGGGGTAAAAATACGTTTTATTATGGCTATTTTGAAAACTATTAGATGTAACATTTTGTTGACGTATCTTTATTTTTAATATAAAATATTTAAATTACAAGTCAGTTAATTTAGTCCTACGGTTTAGTAGAAAAGGTCCTTACGGCCGTGTGATATGAAAATATGCAAAATAATAATGAAAAAAGCCTACATGCATCTATTATGGTGAGGCGGGTCATAGAAACCAAGTTTGCGGCGGAGTCTATTTTGTAAAAAAAGGCGTTCGGAGTAAGCTAATCTATAAAATCATGCAACTCAGCCATAATGACCCTTTCCTTCATACAATCCATACTAATATTACAAATGCGAAAGTAACTCTGACTGTCTGTTAACTTTTCATGCTTAATTTGGTTGAAATGAAATTTGGTGTAGAGATACTTTGAATTCCGGGGCCTTCCCAAAGAATCCTTACTAAAGATAGTTTTTATCTAGAAATTCATCACCTAAGGGGGTGAAAAGGGGGGAGAAAGTTACGATATAAACGAGTTCCGCGCGGACGAAGTCGCGGGCAAAAGCTAGTATTATATAATAAAGATTTATTCAAATTAAATTCAGATGTTCGTATCAGATAACAAGTTGTAATTAAAAAAAGTTAAAATGTAAGCATGAAAACTTTTGGATAGCGTATACTGTTTATGAATGGGTTTTAGTAGTTAGGTTTCTTGGTATCTATAATAAATAAAAAATATATAAATCTTGTTTATTTAAATGAATTGTGTTACAATTGTTACCAGGGGTCCCTACATTAGGCTACGCCTGTATCCTAAAATCCATATACATACCTAATTATCGAACCTTCTTACATAACTTCACGAGAATCGGTTGGGGGTTGGGGGATGCGACCTGTAGAGAAGATGTCGATCACGTAACGCATTGTACGCGCGTCAGGTGGGTCTAAATGTAAATTTTCATAATATGGACATATGACAGTTGCATTTTCCTAACGCGCGTTCGAAACGTCACGTGATCACCCCTCTGGACAATAGTTATTTGTTCAACAAGAGAGCAAAGTAGATTTTTGCTGCGAGTGTTGATGTTGAGTCCCGAGCAAGCGAAATATTCTATATTTAAATTAAAAATTAGAATCTTGAGCGTAGTGAGGGACTCAAAGGCACGAGATGCAAATATCTTTGCTCTCGTGTGATACGTACAACTTTTCACCTCAGCAGTGAGAACATCGTCACGTTAAAAAATATATCGCTAGGCTTTTATGCACCTATAATATTCTGAATTTGTAATAGAGCACTGGTGACACATCATAGTGTGGACTCCACACTATGATGTGTCACCAGTGCTCGATATCAAAATTAAAAAGCTACTTTGACTCACGGAGTGAGCAAAATCGCATTTTGCTCACTCTTTTCACGCAGCAAAATATGCTTGTTCGAGCTGCTGAGGTGAAAAGAATTTTGGCCCTTGATGACACGGAGAAATTAAATCACTTCGCTCACTCATTCAATAACAAAAGACTGCTGTATGGGCGCGTGCGCCTGTAACGATGACTACAGTCTCTGCCACACAAATCAAACCAGCGCGGCTATCACGGATGGCCCGCGATCTATTTCGCGAAGTGATATTACGATTATCCGTCTCTTTCTAATTAGAACGCTTAGAAATAGACAGTTAGTCTATGTCACATAACTCGAGGGCTGATCCTGTGATAGGTGTGCTGGATAGTTTAGTTCGCACACGCACACATACACTTGCGCGCAAAAATGAGTTGAATCATCTGCAATTCTGTACCAACATGGCTCGACACCTAAATCCATAGTTCCAATGTCCTCTAATAAATTTAATCCCAAGCTTTCACCAACTCAACAAAATTTCCATATCAAATTAAACTCTTCTGCATAACCTAAACACAACAAAGCTCAGTTTCAATATCCCTTTAAAAATTCACTTCACACCGATCTCAAGTCAACCTTACTAACATAATAAATTCACGGATACCGAAACCACTCGTCCGGCCAGGGTAGACACTAAAATGTCCATTACCTCCACACACTCCCTGTCACACCTTTTTCACCTACAAGCGTGATAAAGCAACGGCGAATTTCCTGGCTTGTGAATTTCCCGTGGGCGGAGATGCTTGTGTCATCCGTGCTCATTCGCAATACCGAAATAGAGATTTGCTCAGAATATTTAAAGAGGGTCGATTTGAAGCAGACATTTAGCATGCCGACATTTTGCATGCCCAATTTACTAATATTAGTAAATTGGTGCTAGACTACACGCTCAATTACTGGCTAAAATAATGAACGAGTAGCCAGAAAATGTGTAAAATATGTATTATTTTCATGCCACTGCTCGGAAATGTGGAATTGTGTCATAATTCAGGCCTCAAAACCTGTGGACGTCGCACGAACAGGCCTTCTATGAATTCAAACTGTCCAACAATGTTTTTGTAGCCCAGTTGTAACAGCCATTCGACCAATCACAGGGTGCCACGCCGCGCCGGCAAGTCGCGGCGCGGCCGCGCTCTTTTGTCTAGTATCTTAATTTACATCTTCATATACTCGTATTATCATTATTTGCAATTTCCTGCAGTAGGCGTGAAGAAAACTGTGTTAGACATCGGTTACACGCTAATTCTGGCCATCAGTTTGTTGAGAGAATGATAGTGTAACCGTTGTGAATGACAGAGACAGACAGATCATACTCATGGACTGTGTGTAACCGATGTCTAATGTTCCTAGACTAAAAAGTGCAAAAAAGCAAACTTATTATTGCGGTTTCCACCCTCTACAAGGTAACTAACATGGCAATAATGTGACTGTTTAGGATTGATTCGTGCCTCACAATTATGTATGTATGTAAATAACTTTATTGTACACAAAATACGTTAAATCGGTAAAAAGGCGAACTTATCCCTGTAAGGGATCTCTTCCAGTTAACCTTTGAGCTATTGAGTGGAGATCAGGAACAAAAAAAATAGCCAAACTAACATGTGTACAGAGACGTATTTCACGCTACAATCAATTAATCTTAATACAAGCAAGTACAAATAAAATAAAAATACTATACACATACTATAAATATATCCATACTAGTACGAAGCCCTACCCGCTTTAGGCAGGGTACCCGCTTTAGGCCCCCCTACCCTATGTATTTATCCTGTTTCAAAAATCAAGCTGTAGGTACCTGCGCACTGCACTTTCTGTAATATTTGTATTTAGATCTGCTTTTATTTGTGTCATGTAATTTGTGTAAAGGATTCACTGAAAATCAGCGTCGGGGTTTTCCATGCTCCGACACGTGCTGAGTGGACTCCTTTTTGAGACCACCCTCAACATTGTACTTCTTTTTATTTTTTCCTAGTTTTAAGCATTTGTATTTAATGTTGTGGTTGTGTTTATCAAATAAATCATTCATTCATTCATTCATTCATATTAATATACGCAGGTATATAAACAAATAAAATAAATATATTGCTGGAACTGCAATTTCTACCATTCGGGCCGCGTCAGTCGCAGTTGACTGACAGAAATTATCGGCCCATTTAAGAGAAGAATAAATCGCGATTCTGTGTTTCAGACAATAACAGTGCTCTTCAAATTGAAGGATAAATTTAAAAAATTAGGTAAGGTAGGTTAGGTGTGGTCGCCGGTTCAAATCCGGCTCGGACCTAAATTTTTCACTTTTTCCTTTAATTTGTTTATAAATATCGTTAGTAGCGTAACTGCGTTATACAAAAAAGTAATTTAGTATGGGGTGGCGCATCGTTACTGACGATTTCTCAATATAATTTGAGACGTTGGTGCCGTTAAAGAAGCATATGTCTTCTAGGTAGATGTCGCCACACGCCTCCCTAAGGTGATGTGAGAAGGAACTGATTGAAAGATTTAGGAGCTGAGACAGATTGTTCCGATAGCTCAGTTGGTTAGTAGCGACGGGCCATGTATGCCTGTGGTCGCCGGTTCAAATCCGGCTCGGAACCTAAATTTTTCATTTTTTCCTTTAATTTGAAGTTTATAAATATCGTTAGCAGCGTAACTGCGTTATACAAAAAAGTAATAACACTATTCAACAGACCTCCCAAGGTTGCGCAGAGTCGGAGTGGTTGGACCAGCAGGTCGATCACGTAACGCAATGTATTTACACGCGTAAGGTATTTAGATCTAAATGTCACTTTTTATATGGAAGATTGACAGTTAAATCGTCCTAACGCGCGTTCGAAACGTTACGTTATTACCCCTCAGCATTGCTCTCTAGCTGTCAACACAAGGAATCCTCAAATCAATAAAGGGTTGACGCCAGCGTCCACACTTGACGGTGTCTGTTTACCACCTAGGCAGCGAAGCGTTCATAGCCTAGCGGTGCCTGCGAAAAAGATGGCAGTGGTCAGTCATTGGATGGGTGACCGCCTGTTTGAGTGGTTACTATAAATTACCGCTTCCGTGCTTTGGAAGGCACGCTAAGCAGTTGATCCCGGATGCTGTCTATGACAGTAGCCGTTAAGCCGATTTAGAGGCCTTCGGGCGGCTTGAGAACCTCTAACAGTCGAGTTGCCCACTCACTTGACAAAGGGGCAACTGTCACTTGCGTCCGCAGGAGCTACCTACCACAACCATGCACGTGTCCCCTGGGTGGTACTCAAGAGTGACAAACTCAAAAAACTAACACTAGGCAGACTGTACGAGTATGCTTGATTGCCACCGCGGCAGTATTAAAATAAAACCGGTCAAGTGCGAGTCGGACTCACGCACGAAGGGTTCCGTACCATTATTTATAAAAACGGCAAAAAAATCACGTTTGTTGTATGGGAGCCTCCTGTAGTCTAGTTGGTAGTGACCCTGCCTACGAAGGGTTTGAATCCTGGTAAGGGCATTTATTTGTGTGATGAGCACAAATATTTGTTCCTCTAGTATCCATAGTACAAGCTTTGCTTTTGGGCTAAGCCGATTTGTGTAAGATTGTAAAAGAAAAAAAAAGAAAAAATATATATAATAAAATATTAATTTATTCTGGTTTTAAGTATTTGTTGTTATAGCGGCAATAGCAATACATCATCTGTGAAAATTTCAACTGTCTAACTATCACGGTTCATGAGATACAGCCTGGTGACAGACAGACAGACGGACAGCGAAGTCTTAGTAATAGGGTCCCGTTTTACCCTTTGGGTACGGAACCCTAAAATTACACTGTCTGGTTTTGCTGACCATATTATATTTCAACATGATGTATTTCCTAAATTTGTTTCGCCCGAATTTTTATTACGTGGCGCTGACTGACGTAGAGAAAAATCGTGTGAAATCTCAGAACGCGTAGTTTCTTGTTGGATTTAACGATGCCTAGTGGGATTTTTCCAGCTACACTCAGGAGCAAAAGTTCCGGGTCACCCTAAATTAAATAACCGCAATAGGTTTTTTTAAATATTTTTCACTAGTCTTATTTAAATAACATACTAGTCTTCGTAATACCCAAATGTATTAGCAATTTCCGGGATCCTATCATAAAGATATCAACATCCAAAAATGACGATTTTTGCGATATCTCGCTCCGTTAACGTTGTTTTTTTCATGGGTTTTTACGAGTCCGATTTAAACCTGGTAACGTGTTTCTTCTTTACTGTTCTGTTCTGCAGTTTAGATGTAAAATTTAATAAAGATCATGAGAGGATTCAAAAACTGTACAACATTTGGACTATTTTAGGAAATATGACGGTATTTCATCGACCCGAAACTTTTGCTCTTGAGTGTAGACGGATAGACAGTTTGCTCGTTTTACTTTGGACGTTTTACACCATCGTGAACCAGAGGTAACTGGCAGGTTTCAGCAAAATTGTAACAAAAAAAAATTCTGTTCCGTTGACGATAATTATATTATCAGTGCCATGCTATGTGAACTTAGAACTTAATGCAAATCCAGTTTCTTATTGAAAATAGATACCTTCTTGATAGATGGCGAACTCTCTGAAGCTCTAGCGATTGCTAGGCTAGGCTGTCAAGGTATTTCAAAATTTGCCGTATTGTCATAAGCCATCAGTAGCCTAGGGGTACAGACGGCGGTATTTGGAATCGATGAGCCGGGGTTCAAGCCCTGCGATCGACGCACTTTTTGTATGTTTTGTACATTCAAATAAAAGTTTTTAGTATCGCAGAAGAGATGGCGCCTGTATACGCAAGCATTAAATGCCTTCTCAATTTGGTCGAGTTGCCTGTTTATCTCAGTATGTATATTGTAGTCTTTGATCAGTGCTATAGACTCCAGATCTTTCACTGTGCGCGTAGTGAAGTCGTGGAACGAGTTGTCTTATTTGTTGGTAAGACAGTCGACTTTCCAATGACTTGAATTGGTTGAATAATATATGGTATTTATTTAGTGTATATGTCACCGTTAGATTGTGAAAACCGTCAGTTTATAATCTTACCCGTTATATTGTAAACTGACGGAATATTGTGAACTGCCAAAATAATTCATAATTTTACGCATTCATTTTCGTTAGTTTATAAACTAACAATGCCATATCGTCAAATTGTGAACTGAATCAAATTTGCCTGATTCGGAACGCAACCTGTGCGCTGTTTGGTTGAGCGAATTATTCCACTTGCATCAGTTTCCACTAACGTCAGAACATGATTGTTTTTTATTGTTATTCAGACATTTTATTCCATTTATTTCGGCATCCAGCAGTGTAGACGGAGCCCCGCTGCGCGGGGCTCCTATTTCTGGGCGCTTTGCCCTTCGGGCACCTGAAGATACCTAACTAACCTAACCTACCTAGTCTTTGTGTACGTTCCGTAGCAAGCCGATTTGATCTCAGTTCACAATTTGACGATTCGACATTGAAACTTTATAAACTAACGAAAAATATTGCGTTAAATTGTGAACAGTTTTGGCAGTTCACAATATTCCGTCAGTTTACAATATAACGGGTAAGATTATAAACTGACGGTGTTCACAATCTAACGGTGACATATACAAGTTTCTGCCCGCAACTTCGTCTCCGTGGAACTCATTGGTAACTTTGTGCCCATAAGGAATGGTTTCTGGGAAGGAAACGATTCTATGTCCTCCCCCGGGACTCAAACCATTTCTGCACCAAATTTCATCCAAATCGGTTCAGTGGTTTAAGCGTGAAGAGGTAACAGACAGACAAACAGAAACACTTTCGCATTTATAATAAAATATAGGAGGTCGTTGTTGTTCTACGTCCGTAGGAATAACCCTAGAAACCCTACAAGTGACCTCCGAGTGGTGCTAAAAGAGCAACAAACTCGGCAGCTGCACTGTTCCTTCTGATCTGAACCTCGCAGCGCACACTGGAACTCTATCAGCGACATCAATACGAATACATATATGTATCAGTGTGTTACCACCATACGATAAATAAATAAATTTATAATATTAGTAGTATAATTATAGTCTAGTATAGATACTCGATATTTGAATATATTATATAGTGTGTAATTGTATTTTATTTATCTTGGGTAGACTTTATATATATTAATTTGTTTATTTACCTTTTTGTACGTTTTTTGCACAGGTTGTAATTTTGTACATTTCGTTCTACCTATCTTCCTCTCAATTGCTCAAAGGTTAGTTGGAAGAGATCCCTTATAGGGATACTTTTGTCTTTGTACTTTGATCATGTGTGACATTCTATTTGCTGAAACGTTATTAATTGTGTAGAATAAAGTGCTTACATACCTATGTACACATTCTAAGCTTGTTAGAACTCAAGTTACAACTTTTTTTGTACAAAGCTCTGCTATGTCGTCTCTTGGCGAACAGGATAAAAGATCAACAAAAAATTGTAAAAGCTTTTTTTTGTGCAATCTTTCACGAATCGACCAAGTCCCAAGCTAAGCAAAGCTTGTAATACCTAAGGGTACTAGGCAACACTGTACATAATTTATGTACTTAATGTAAAGTCACCGGCATCAATAGGTATAATGACGGAACAAAGGCCGCAAAAATATCTTATGACAACTTTATTCCTAGAGCCGTCAGAGCGTGTCAGATATTTTTGCGGCCAATGAGCCATCATGCATACTTGCAGATATAGGTACATTTATTTTCTTTACTTTAGGCATGACACTTTATTTTGTATAAATTAAGATGAGTTTAATAGGTTAAATTGTATGAAAACTAAACGCGTCTCGCCATCAAACGTAACAGTTTGGCGAGAATATAAATGTTTTTTAAGATGTAATTTGAATATATAAATAAATAAATAAATATATATATATACATATAATGATGCCAATAACAACTTAAATAAATCGAAAACATCCATGATTAAGGAACTCTGACTCATCCATGCCCATCACACAAATAAATACCTTTACCGGGATTCGAACCCTGATCTCTGGCTTTGTAGGCTGGCTAAAATGGTCAGTTTATTGAACCAGCATCCTTTGTGGTCATGCTTTTCAAAACACGAACAATGATGTGAACGTGAATACGTTTTTAAATTTGCATCGATATTGGTTGCCAATCTAGAAATCCGTTTGAGCTCTGAATGTACTGCATGTACCGAATGTACCTGTAAATGATTGGAAAACTATAATGCAGTTTTCCAATCATTTACAGCACACACAGGTATGATTGCCAAAGGATCAAAGAACGTTGATATAGTGCAGGATTTTTTTTTGACAGCTTGTAACATCGCTTTTTATGGGTACTCGTATCTACCGTATGAATAATTCTAAAATTGATCGTCATCACTTAAATATTCGTACATATTCTCGTTCTCTGCGTGATCGCATCAGAAATAAAGCTATCAGCAGCAGAACCAAAAGTAACCGGTATAGCCCTTTGAACCGCTAAACTTTAGTAGCAGTGAGCGGGGCATATTGCACGTAGAACCAATGGCCGTTGGGGCGGAAAGGTTTTTGAGTGGCGTCCACGTACCGGAAGCCCCCCCCCCCCCCCCACAAGGTGGACTGATGAACTGGTAAAGGTCGCGGGAGTCCGCTGGATGCGGGTGGCGCAGCTCCGGTCATTGTGGCACTCTTTGGGGAAGCTGGCCGCTCGGCTCCGCCCGCATGTTATAGTCAATAATATTTAAAATGTCAGTTCAGGAGATATCCCCCTACATACAAACGTACAAGACTACAACCCCACAGATGTTTGCACCTTCACTCACTTCCACTGAGTTGAATGAAATAAGGAACACGACACCCCTTCATCTTAAGATCGAATTTAATGGAGCAAGGATTTTTAATTAACGTGGTATACCTACTTAAAATACAGGCAAACGACGGTTTGAATTGATCATTAACTTAATTTATATGGTGGCCTATTTTGCCTGATAAGAGGCATATTTAATAACCAGATTGAACCTTTTACAAATATAATCACAAAAGGCATTGGGCAACTTTGTATGACATAAATTGACGGTTTTTTTTTGCAACAGCCATGGATGTTTTTTTAATGAGCGTATAGAGGACCTCTTAATTCGCCTAGATATATAAATTTAGACGCGTTAAATAATATCGGAGCCGTGATATTTAAGTTTTTAGTTTTTTTTATAGGTCGGTTTTTAGTATGACCTGTGGAAATATTGAAATAGGTATTGCAAATATCTCGAAACCGATGCATTTTAGTGTATAACATTTCATAACAAAATATGTTGGTTTTAAATAGATTGATAGAGAAAAAAAACCGGCCAAGTGCGAGTTGGACTCGCGCACGAAGGGTTCCGTACTATTATCAATAAAAATATTTATTTTATTTTGTTTTTAGTATTTGTTGTTATAGCGGCAACAGAAATACATAATCTGTGAAAATTTCAACTGGTGACAGACAGACAGACGGACGGACGGACGGACAGCGAAGTCTTAGTAATAGGGCCCCGTTTTACTCTTTGAGTACGGAACCCTAAAAAAGCAAGTCGCTTTATGATTTGAAGTCGGTTAAAACTTTGTCAAGCGTCCGGGCTTCTGATAGACTCTTGTTTGCGATATTCCACTTACAACCCTCGTTAAACAATGTACTATCCATTTGGATAGGTAATGAAAAAAAGTTATGAGCCGACTAAGTGTAAAAGACACATGACTTTATGGCGCTGTTTAGAAAAAAGTTGAAAATCCTCAGATCTATCAATATCATAAAAAAATCTCCAGTTCATGACTATTCTAACGGTTCCGACAAAAAATGGTTTCTGTCTAAAATGGTGATTTAAATCACCTAATACTTCTTTGAAACTACATAAAAATAAGATATGAAAGAATACATTTACTAAATGAAGACTAAATTCACTAAATAAATATTTTTTTTTTCTACTAAAAAAAGCATATAAATAATATATTTTTCAAAACAAAGTTTTAACCGACTTCAAATCAGTAGACAAATTGCTTCAAGTTTGCCTATAGAATTTGAAGAGTTCCCTCGATTTCTCCAGGATCCCATCATCAGAACTGGATTTTGGTGACAACGGAACCAATCTGGAAGTATATGCTTCCAAGCACAGAGAAAAAAATTCAAATCGGTTCATAAATTACAGAGTTATCGCGTATACATAAAAAAAACATACAGACGAATTGAGAACCTTCTCCTTTTTTGAAGTCGGTAAAAAAAGATAATCATTATCATCATTGTCAGCCCGTAATAGGGATCTCTTCTAGTTCGCCGCCCGTCCCTATCCTGAGCAAATCTTAACCAGAAGTGACCCGTGATCTTCCTAATCCTAATTATTTCCACGCATCGAACTGTACCCTTATTGTGAGATATAATCGTAACCTAACATTACGTAACTACATACGAGATCGAATAAACGCGCTTCGAATAGATTTCGATCTCGCTACGGTATTTTTCGATTCGACCCGTCAAACTTGTAACTCACACTGCCGTTGGACTACGAAACCAACTGCAAAACGTTAGGCACTTTGCGTTTAGTTTTCGATGCGTAATTTAACGTTCGATTCGTACTACCAATCGGTAGTGTGAGACATTTCGAATCGAAGAATACCGTCACGACTGTAGTTTACTATTTCACTTGCAAAATGGCCCGTGATATCGTATTATTCCGTCAAGAGTTACCGTAGATCCGATCGAAATTTATCTCAAATTAAAGAACTTATAAAAAGAAGGGTTTTGAATTGACAACATATATCCGCAAAATTCGGATTGTCGCGTATTTTGTATTTAAAAATGCAAATAAATGGCCCCCGCGCCGCCTTGTATCGACAGTCGACACTGTCGACGTCGCGATGCGCGTATTCTGTAATGTCTTAACCGACAAACATATAAATTAAAACGATCAATGCTAGTAATATAAGGTTGAATATTGGAAAATCGTGAACGAACGTGAAGTCGATCGCGAATTAAGTAATGTATAAGTGCCTCACGTTACAGTTTGGATTTTTAGTTCTATGAGTGACCACCAGGGGCGGTGTATAGACTTTTCATACTAAATCTTGACGATAGGCGGTAGCGTCGATAGTAGACGCGACTCACTTCAATCCCACGCTAAGGGTGCTGGTGGACGGCCGACGCTCCTTGTACCTAAAAGTGGCCTCCAATATAACACCTTTTAAGTATACCTACCATCATTCTGCCTGGTAAGGTGTCAAGGTGTTATAAAAAGATACCTACTTCTTAAGTACACAAGGATCTTGTTAAGTACACAAGGAAAGGCAACCTACGAACCCTGACCAGTAAGAAAGTATACATAATGAACAAATATAACAACACATATGGGCAAAGAGTGTGGTCTAACTACCTACCCTTTGTATTAAACAGCTTTCCCAAAACTATTGTAGAAAATATAGAAAGTAAACCTACAAAAACTAAAAATATAATTAAGAAAATGTTCATTATGGCCCCCAGTAGTAACATAGATAAATATAACTAGTTATTAAGATAAAAAAATTTAGTAAATAATCTTAAATATTAAAGATTGTACTAAATGTTTATATATGTAATTTAATCACAGATCTGAAAATAAACAGTTCAAATTTTTTTTTGTTTTTTTTTTAACTTAGTTGAGCAAAATTGAATTTTTTTGGCAAATGCCGAGATAGAATAAAAAAAAAAAAAAAAAAAGCGGCCAAGTGCGAATCGGACTCGCACATGAAGGGTTCCGTTAAATAAATTGCAGTTTACGATTTATGACGTATTAAAAAAAAACTACTTACCAGATCTCGTTCAAACCAATTTTCGGTGGAAGTTTGCATGGTAATGTACATCATATATTTTTTTGAGTTTTATCATTCTCTTATTTTAGAAGTTACAGGGGGGGGGGGGGGGACACACATTTTACCACTTTGGAAGTGTCTCTCGCGCAAACTAATCAGTTTAGAAAAAAATGATCTTAGAAACCTGAATATCATTTTTGAAGACCTATCCAATGATACCCCACACGTATAGGTTTGATGAAAAAAAAATTTTGAGTTTCAGTTTTGTGTATGAGGACCCCTAAAACTTAATGTTTTTTTTTAATTTTTGTGTAAAAATCTTAATGCAGTTCACAAAATACATCTACATACCAAGTTTCAACAGTATAGCTCTTATGGTTACGGAAAAAAATGGCTGTGACATACGGACGGACAGACAGACAGACAGATAGACGGACATGACGAATCTATAAGGGTTCCGTTTTTTGCCATTTGGCTACGGAACCCTAAAAAAACACCGTTGGCAGGAGGAGTGTTATTTGGCCCAAAATTTGTTGCAAATGACCCTACCTACCCATCCCAGTCTTTTGGTAGACAATCTTCCATACACCCTGTATAATATAAATTCTTATTTTCCTTAGTTTATAATTTCTGTTACGTAAAACTTTACCTTATTAATCGTGTTACGAGTATTTACACAAGTTTTGTTAACTCAAAATTCACGGTAATCAGTTGTTAAAGCAATTTCAGGTTTTAACAGATTATTACGTGTATTTAATTAATCCTACGCGTGAGTAATGTGAGTAATTAATTTACTGAAACTATAAAAGTTCTAGACTAATGATCAGATTTTGTTAAAATAGGCACAGTAGCCTAAATAACTAGGCGTGTGGTTAAAGGTTAACGCACACTTACCGCCTCCGCTACGGACCGGCTCCGCTTCAACCCGAGTCGTTCAGTGTCCCCCCTCGTTGATTCGACGTAAGCGCGTTGACCGCGCTATTAGCTTGTTACAAGCCGGGGCGATGACATTCCGGAGTATATCATTTTATGTATATACCAAAACCGTTAACGTTATTTTCTACTGGAAAGACGTCTTGTTTTCGTTCCTGATTTGACCCAAAGATGAGGCAGTAGATAAGTAAGCTCTACAGGCCGAGTGTAATTTGCCGAAAAAACAAATCGGTGTCGGAAAACTCTTAAAATAGCTGAAGATAACATCTCAGACTTGTGAGTGGCATTTCAGTAAAACTTCGTCATTTCGGATTTGCAAATCTCTTTCTGCAATCTTGTTATAATGATTATACTAATTAGGTACATTTCATGTCCAATTTGCTTCTAACTGAAATTAAATGGAAGACTCAATTGAATTATGAAATAATATGTGACGGCCACTTTAGGTTTATTAATTTTGTAACAAGCAGTGCTTACTAAAACGATAGATTTCAAATAAAGGGAAAAAAATGCACCGAGCTGGATTTGAATCAGCGACCAGCGGCCATCTTGTGATAGCCTTGCTGACATAACTTCAACGTCATCTCTGCGAAAGTGGTAACGCATACGTTTTGATGAAAACGTTACGAACGTGAGTTAGATGTAACTCACTTTTTCTACTAGTTTTGCTTTATTCCATGAGATAAGATGTTATACAATGAAGGAGGGGTATACGTAGAGGACAAGCAATCCAAAGACACAGAGTTCGATTCGCAGTCTGCTCTGCTAGTGCGTGTGTTCCAATTTTCCTTTACCTTCCATTCCAATGACAGTTTCATTCAAAGTCAGTCACATGAAATAATCTCAAGTATCTCAACTATAAATACATGTTAGTTCGCATTCGCACAAATGTCGACTAATTCTTTTTATTCCCAGGTGACCCGCGACCGCGCCTAACCTGGTACCTCGAGAACACAGTCATCGACGACTCGTACGAGCAGCGAGCTGACGGCGTGACCGTCAACACCCTGACGTTCCCCAACGTGGGCCGTCAGCATCTGAACGCTCGGCTGGTCTGCCAGGCCGCCAACACCAACCTGGCGCCGCCGCAGACTAAAGTGCTCATACTGGATATCAACTGTGAGTCACCACTGAATACACTCTTAAACTTGTTATTATAGGTATAGTATACCTAGACGTTTGTATGGTCTGCCAGGACGCCAACACTAACCCGTAGCATGGATGGCGTTATCACGCGATAAGTGATAGGATAAGCGCGTCGTCTCATTCTATCGAACGGTGTCAGCCAGGGACGGCAGCTCTATCCTATCACTTATCGCGTGATAACTTGATAAGGCCATCCATGCTACGGGGCCTGCAGAGTCCTTGTACTGGGTATCAACTAAGAGTCACCACTGAATACTTTTCTTTATACTACCTAAGGCCGCGAAAGTCATACTGGACAATGGACATAACTGTCTGTCACTTCTGAATATCGTTTGTTTCCTGGCAAATAATACTGCGGCTGGAGGAAAAGTTCCTAGTTCGCTCGGGACGTTTCAGTTCTGCTAATCTTCCGTGTGAAATATCAAGTACAAAGCCCGTTCAATTCAAGACATGTTACGTATCGGGGTAACATTATATTAGCTGTTACATGAGTGTTGAGGCGTGAGGTGAGAGTTGAGGTGATCAGTGATGAATTTTATTAAAGGCGTCGCATAAGATATAATTGTTTCAAAGAATTGCACACCAGGTGACTGACGTAATACGCTGTTGGACTTAGCAACAACTTATTCTCAGCTCTTTAAAAGCTTGTTTTAATCTGCACTGTCTGCTTCTACTCCGGTTGATCATTTATTTACAACTTATATTTGGCACAATGCCGCGGGGGTCTTATTTAGATGATTTTTTAGTTAAATACTAAGCTTAGTTTTCCAGTTTTTTTTAATTTGTTATCGTATTTTTTATTTATTGATTGAAACCATAATTGTCATACATATACTACTAATTTTCGATTACTTATTGGTCACTCTGCAAGAAGTCTTTATTATTTATTTATGTATTTAATATGAACTGATTTAACGTTTTGGTATGATAGATCCGCGGTTTAGACGCCAGCGGGCTAATCAACCCTATGTCACAAGTCTATTACAAAACTGAGGCGCTAGACAAATACCGACAGGCCATTTGACTAGTGTTGCCTGTTAAGAATTGTCACCTAGCTTCTTGATTTAAACAGGTTAATAGAACTGATAATGGCTATGCCAACAGCACATAAAAACAATGTGCAGATAACGTTTCCGAAGAAAACCGTCGTTTATCCTGATTACGGCCACGTATGAGGACACAGTGTGCCATAATTTAATTCTGCACGCCAGGCTGGCATCCTCCTAATGAACATCCGTGGTAACAGACAAGCTTACCGCGTCTTTTGAGCATGTAATATCGTTTTTCCGTTCTCGTAAATAAACATAGTCAAAAGAGAGTTTGCAACAAACACAGCACAGCTTATTTAATGAAATCTAACGAGCCTAGACATGACGGGCTTATCATAGGTAATTTAGGAGTTCTGGCCATTTTTATACTGTCACTAAACTTATATTAATTAAGTATTCGTAATTTTAAATCCAATACGAACATTGCAAGGAGAGAGAGAAAAGGTGAGATTAAAACAATACAACATAAATTATACAACTTACAAAAGTTACCCCTAAAAAACCCCCACAGTCACCAACTTTGCCTCTTTTTAATATTGGTATGCTTTATGTCAAAGTGACGTGTCTGAAATTCGAATCAAGGAAATTCCTCATAGTTCGAATTGGACCCATTTCGCTTTGACATAGTTTTTTTTTTTATACTTTGACATAAGTAGTGCCCATACACTAGTCGTGTGCCCACAAACGCCGAGGACAAGGACGTTTACCTTATAGATCATAATGTCATTTAATAAATAATTCTGTAGTGTGCTCTTCATTAAAATCACTTTCTTCATATATTTAGTTTTACTTTTATTTAAAACCCGCAATCGAGATATACAATATTTAAATTACTCTAACCCTTTATAAGGCAGAGGGAATATATTTCCCACCATATAATTTGACGTTTTTTTCTGAAACGGATTCACGATCGGTTTTTATCTATGGCAATATTATTTGTGGAAACCCCCTTAACAATATTCATTATGGACTTATGAACGGTCGACATCACTTTTTTAGTCTATGACAGCTGTCAGTTTGGGAATCAGTGAATTTCGGCACCTGTTGACAAATCTTTGTTAATCTCAAATTTACGGGACGGGAAAAATGTAAGTTGGTATTATTCTTATTATGTAAGATACAAGGTACTTCGAGGCAGTCATATTTTTAATTTAGCATTTGAACAATTTTTTTTATAAGATTTTTTTGTGGTGGTAAATATATTCCCTCTGCCTGTGTGGAGCATTTTGGATGGTGGTAAAAATATTCCCTCTGCCTGTGGAGTGAGCATGATGTGCATGTTTGTTTTGCGTGTTACAGATTATGTTGAAAATGAGTTGGAGTAGACGAATACTCAACGATTTAGGGAGTATAAATGGACTAGAAGAGATTTTTGGCCTCTTAGGTAATCATTAGTATTTGTTTAATTGATTAAAAAAATGTTAGGCTGTTTATAACTTTAAACATATATTTTGACGGTTTTTCTATAAAGGGGACTGATTAGTACGTTTACAAGCAGAAAACGGCGGTCAAACGGTCACAACTGTATCTTGAAAAATAAATCTGTCACATCAGAGAACCGTCAAAAGGCTTTACAGGTTGTCGCACAAGAGATCACAAACGTGGCACACCACCACATGCCCACTGAAACGCCCACATATAAACGCTGCAATCCTGCACCTTTTGTAATTTTTTTTAGTGCTACACGGATGTGAAATGACAAAAGGTCTAAAATAATTTGCGAGAAATGTGCATTTCCACGTGTATAGCACCTTGCTGCATTGCTTATTAATATGACGTACTGAGGCAGAGTAGATCCAGACAGGCAGAGGGAACATTTTTACCACCGTGTTTTTTTTATTTTTTTTTGTTTTTTTTTGATTTTCTGAAATAAGAAAAAAAACCAATCTAGAAACATAATTAGTTTTATTTTATCACCTCTAGATGCTTATGCCTTATAAAGGGCTAAACAACGTTTCGCCTTATCCGTCCTCAGTCAATCTGAAATCATCATTCGTTCCTTAGTTCATTCTTTTCTGGTCCAGTCTCAATTCAGTTCAGTGTCAATCTGTATTGTAAGTATACAAAAACTTATAAGCAGTGATTAGTCCTATTTGCAAGAACTGAAACCGGATTGATGGAATCTATAAGCACTTACTACCGCATTAGAAGAGGGTCAAGAGTGGAATGCAGTTTGTACCCCTTGTGCCCTTGGTGTGTCTGTGTTTCACGTGTTCTACGTGCAATGTGCCCCGCCCACTGCCACTTAAGTTGAGCGATTCGGAGGGCTATATCGGTTACCTTGGTTCTGCTGCGGATAGCCTCATTTCTGATACGATCACGCAGAGGAACTCCCAACATAGCCCTCTCCATTGCCCTTTGGGTGACTTTGAGCCTTCTTATGAGGCCCATTGTAAGCGACCAGGTTTCAGTGCCAAATGTCATCACTGGCAACACACACTGGTCAAAGACTCTCGTCTTGAGACACTGCGGAATATTGGACGAAAAGATGTGCCGTAGCTTCCCGAACGCTGCCCAACCGAGTCGGATTCGACGATTGATCTCTTTCTCGATGTTAGACCTACCTAACTGGACAGTCTGCCCTAGTCTACAACTTCGAGCGTAAAGTGTCCGATTGTAATGGGAGTTGGTACTACATGGACCACTTACACCACAGAACACTTAATACTATAGAATGGCGATGTGGGCGTGGCACGCGCGCCACTAAAGTTTAAGCATGCGCTCAAGCTTTCGTACCAACGTCATCCGATCGCCGTGTTGTTGTAGGCGACGTGGAGGGGACGAGGTAGGGACACCGGTCCCGATGGAAATCGCGCTTGATACCCCTTCTATAGTATTTACTGTTCTGTGGTATCAACCCTCTACATTCTGCACAGTGCGAGTGAGACAGGAGTCGCTGGCATGACAACAAGTTGTTCTAAACTTTTGTTTTATTATTTCGACGGTGGCAAACAAGGTTACAGCCCGTCTGATGGAAAGCAGACACCGTTACGCTTGTGTAACCAGGCCCCTATTTTACCAAATTGTCGCCTGACAATGATAAGTCGACTTACATGGCTGCGTCGACAGCTTAAGGTGGTTGCTGGCCAGCTTATTGACCCAGCAATGTACGTTGAATCGTCATTGTCAGGCGACAATTGGCAAGCTCGTGAAGTAGGGCCCAGAAGAATCACAAGCGCGCAGCAAACCCTTTATAATTTTGGGGAATCGTTTTGTTGACACTGAGATATAGGTACTAGTAGTAGTAGCTCTACGAGTATTTCGCTGCGAATAACTCCACATTCCGCGTTCAATGCGATGTGTGCCATAATTTAATTTCGTGTCGCTGTCACACCCTCCTTAATTAACTGCCCTGGTAACGAGACACAAACAATTCGGTGCATCTCTGACATACTCGGGGTAGTTAACATTTTACAAGCAGTAGCTTGTCTTGATGTAGTTTATGCATTGACGACCTCTGATCCTGCCTGCAAAGCCGGAGTTCCCGGGTTCGAGTCCCGGTAAGGGCATTTATTTGTGTGACGAACACGAATATTTGTTCCTTAGTCATGGATATGTTACCGTCAGATTATCAACACCATCAGTTTATAATCTATATACAGTATATGTACTGTCAAAACCGTTCACAATTTAACACATTATTTTTCGTTAGTTTATTAGTTAAGTAGGTAAGTAGTTTATTAGGTAAGTTTCGTTAGTTAAGTTAAACTATCAATGACGGATCGTCAAATTGTGAACTGAATCAAATTGTTATGATTCCGAACGCAGCATGTGCGTTGATTCATCATATCAGCCGAAAGACGTCCACTGCTGGACATAGGCCTCCCCCAAAGAGTGCCACAATGACCGGTCCTGCGCCACCCGCATCCAGCGGACTCCCGCGACCTTTACCAGGTCATCAGTCTACCTTGTGGGGGGCCTACCCACACCGCGCCTTCCGGTGCGTTGATTGGTTGAACGAATTATTCCTCTTTCATCAGCTTCCACTTATGTCAGAACATGATTGTTTTTTTTCATCCAGACATTTTATTCCATTTATTTCGTCATCCAGCAATGTCGACGGAGCCCCGCTGTGCGGGGCTCCTATTTCTGGACGGTTTGCACTTCGGGCAACTGAATATCCCTACTAACCTAACTGATCTAGTCTTTGTGTATGCGGTCCGTAGCATGTCGATTTGATCTCAGTTGACAATTTGACGATTTGACATTGGTAGTTTATAAACTAACGAACAATAATGCGTTAAATTGTGAACGGTTTTGACAGTTCACAATTTTACGTCAGTTTATATTATTATTTTTTTAAAGTCAGTTTATAACATCGCGAGTTAGATTATAAACTGACGGTGTTCACAATCTAACGGTGACACATATATATTTAGTATCAGCATTGCACCCGTGCGAAGCCAGGGCGGATCGCTAGTACTTTTATATAATACACCGGTAATTTGTTCGTTTTTAGGGTTCCGTACTCAAAGAGTAAAACGGGACCCTATTACTAAGACTCCGCTGTCCGTCCGTCCGTCCGTCCGTCCGTCTGTCTGTCACCAGGCTGTGTATCTCACTGATACCGCGATAGTTCCAGCTGAAATTTTCACAGATGACGTATTTCTGTTGGGTATCCCCTTGGATCGCATAATGGTTTTTAGACTAATGCAGTTTTGCATAATTGGTTTGGCATAATTATTTGTGGCATAATAGTACTTTCGCATAGTAATATTTTGGCCTACTGTTTTTCTGGCATACTACGCTATTAGCATAATTTTAGCTAGACTAATTTGTATTGGCCGAATATACATTAGGCATACTATTGCTTGGGCTAATAATTATTTGGTATATCTGTCACTATCCATAATTTCAGTTGTCTAAAAGACCTAAATGAATGAAACTGGTCAAAATACCTAAAATGATATTATTAGTTTTTCCGCTCTTTTATAAGAAAAATAACCTCGAAGACGAAAGCGGGAGCAAAGCTCCCGCTTCCGTCTTCTAACCTGTCCGCGATCCGAGTCGGTTTTGCCACTAAGCCCCTGTTCAAAGGGTGGGCATCAAATATTCTTTTGGCAAAAAGAGCGGAAAAACCTTTTATTAAAACTTACTACTAATGACAATTAGGCAATTTACTACTAAGAAAACCATAGGCTAAAATCACTAAAATCTACACACATATTTTGAACGTAGGTTATTTAACGTTAGTTTTTTTTTTATTTTAGACATTGTGATACGTACCCCTTTTAATAGGACAATAGCGTTATGCATTTTGATATGATGTCAATTGATTATTACGGGTATTCATGTTTATGCTTTTTGTTATTAGTTTTAATGAGGGTTATGCTTTCTGTATTTATGCTTTTTAATGTTATGCTTAAAAAATTATGCGAAATGTGACTTATGCATATCTTATTTTCGGCGTAAAGTAATTATGCGTAACCATATTAGTATTAATGATTTTATGCCTCTCAATAGTAAACCTTTCTGTTGCCGCTATAAAAAAACACAGAATAAAATAGTTTTTCTTTATTTCTGGGTTGTTTTCATATCCCGCACCAGTTATGATTATTTTCTGTTTCGGCTAAAGATTCACTGGTAGAGAATGCCTTATGGCATTAAGTTCACCGTTTGTATTTGTAACTTGTTGCTGTGCAATAAAGTTTAAATAAATAAATTAATTAACCCTGTAGCTAAGGTTAGGTTTGTTTTATAAGAATCCTGAAAAGCAGAAATTTTCTGAGAAAATCTAATTAAGGCAAATTATGATTATGGCAAACGTTAAATTTTTGGGCCATGAAATTATGGATGTCATTAGTAACCCACTTATTTCTCTACAAACTGATCCATGTGCTATCGGCCAAAGCCAGAGTCGACCACCTTAAAGGCGCATTTTGGTTCCAGCCGTATAGCATTGCAAGCGATTCTGTTTTCAATCTGGTTGACTCTGGCTTTGGCCGATGGTAGCTACAGACCAACGCGTGAAAAACATACGATTATTCCATCCTAAGCATATTAGTCGGTTGCAGTGCGCCCCCTCACGGTCACCATACTGAACAAGATTGCGCAACTGCGAGCGGACCGGGAGATTGAAGTGGAGTGCAGAACTACAGGCTCCAGACCAGAGGCTGTAGTTACGTGGTGGAAGAACGGCCGGCAGGTCAAGAGGGGAGTTGAGAACGTAAGTGTTACTATTGTTTTGTTTTACCTTTCCTCTGTGTTTTCTTGAGGAGTAAACTTGTGAACCTGGTTAGCTTGGTAAGTAAATCTGGTTTATGTAATACTACTATTAAACTTCACGTAAGCCACCATCTAAACTAGATAACGACGACTCCATGATCTGACATTAAACGCACTAAAGCTATAATTGAAGAAAGAAATAAAGAACATATGTTTATTAAATGTCACAAAATTAAACAATAAAAAAAACACGCAAAAGAAACTACTTAAATACGAGGACGTTAAAGGATAAAGCCACGGCAAGACACGGCATGCTAAGGCACTGATTTTTGGTGCGAACCTAACTTAAAACTGTTATAAGTTGCGACACTAACGCCAACAACTGGTATTGCTTAACTTCTTCTTCTTCTTTGTCCTCGCCTTTTCCCGTTACACGGGGTCAGCTTTCTTTATCATGCGGCGCCATGTAGTCCGCTGGCTGGTATCCTCTTCTTTAAGCCCGAGGCTATACATGGCTCTGTGGACATTCGTCAACCAGGTCATTTGAGGTCTTCCCCTTCCCCTTTTTTTGGTAGCCATAGAAAGGCATTTCTTCACAACATAATTGTCGGGTCTTCTCATCATGTGACCGTACCATCTGAGCCTTGATTCACATATTTTGTCACTTATGGGTGCAACCTTAAAGCTTCCTCTTTTGTGTTCGTTACGTATTATATCCTTAAGTGTCACTCCACCTGCCCATCTCAGCATATGTGAGGTAAGTTTTATGCCCCTAAAGTTCCCACACTCTCTCACGTCATCCTTGTTTTTGTAAAATGGGATGATTGTACTTTTTCTCCAGGCATCTGGCATTTTTTCGCTACTTAGGATGTTGTTAAATATATTTGTAAGCCAAACTTCCCCATCCTCTTCAAGAGATTTCCATAGTTCGGCCGGAATGTCGTCAGGACCGCAGGCTTTATGATTTTTCATTTTCAGAATTGCCTGTTTGACTTCCATGATGGTAATTTGGTCCACGGGTCCTTGCATCCTTGGTTCTTCGACTTCGGCCTGTCTAGGGAACTCCTCGTTTAGCAGTGTATTGTAGTACTCGTACCATATTTAGCAAATATCTTTATCGGGAATAAGTAGGGTACCATTATTGTCCCTGATGTATTTTGTTGTCTTGAAATCCTTGGTGTTGTTGTGTCTCTGTTTCGATTTTTTATAAATCTCTTTGTCTGAGACTTGTTCCAACTGCTGATATAACTCCAACTCTGCATTTTCCTTTTCGATTGCGACAGATCTTCTTGCGGTCTTTTTCGACTCTTTGTACTATGCACGATCTTCTTCTGTATCACTTTCTTGCCATAATTTGAACAAGCGTTTCTTTTCAGATACGGTGACTTTAGTGTTATCATTCCACCACTTGGCATGTCTAATATGGATCTTGCTTGGGCAATAAAAGTATCTTGGAATCTCGACCAGTGTATTAAAGGAGAGTAGTCAGATGCGTTGCTGTTATTTAAATACGCGCTAATGTTAAATTTGAGGCTGTTTCCTTTTTCTGAGTTGAGTTCTTGCCACTTAATTTTTTCAACTCTTGGTATTTTATATTTAATTGGTCGTTTAAGTTTTAAAGCTACTAAAAAAAGTATATGTTGAGATGTTAGCGGTTCCCCTGGTATAATTTTGCAGTCTTTGATTTGTCTAAGATTCTTTCTATCTGTCATAATATAATCCATCTGTGTTTTGGATTCTCCACTCTTATACGTAATAAGGTGTTCTTCTTTCTTTTGAAAAAATGTGGTAACTATTACTAAATTCAATGCTGCTGCAAATTATAATATTGTGGCTCCCTCTCTATTTTGTGTTCCATAACCAAAGTCTCCATGGTGATTTTCAAAACCGTATGCATCCTTACCCACATGTCCATTGGTACTGCTCTCCAACTGGTATTGCTTAACTAAGAAAGAAAAAATAAAATAAACCTAAATAGTTAACATCAAACAATCAGTTAATTAATAAATACTCGTAATAATAATAATTGCACCTTGCTTCTTTAAATTGGGGATTTCAATCAAATCAAAAAAAAAAAAACAAAAATATTTATTTGGTATCAAAAATTTGGTTTTTACAATTGTACGTGGCTGACCCCTCCAGGTAAGTATGACAATACTTGTGTTAGGAGAAGCCGCCCCTCCCATCCGGAGTTATGCATAATTTGTGCGTGCGTGCGTGCGTGCGTGCGTGCGTGCGTGCGTGCGTGCGTGCGTGCGTGCGTGCGTGCGTGCGTGCGTGCGTGCGTGCGTGCGTGCGTGCGTGCGTGCGTGCGTGCGTGCGTGCGTGCGTGTGTGTGTGTGTGTGTGTGTGTGTGTGTGTTTATGAGAGGGATTGTCTGTAACTTATAGAATCTATGTATATTTAAGGAGTGATTCGGTGTTATCATATGTAAGCGTAAGTAGCCACTCTGTAATCTTTTTGTTACAATACACTTGATGTATTGGGTAAATGTTAAGTATTTTATTTATTTTATTATATAAATGCGATGATATTTACTAGCAGACATTGATAATTCGTTTTTGATTCCGTGAAAAAACATGCAAGCCAAGTAGTGGCTCATGACTCATGAGGGGGAGACTGGGTTACAAAAATACAAAATAGTTTATTTGACTTTTTAACACGGTATAAAAACAAACAAGGTTGGAACCTTCCATTAAGCATGTCGTATGCTTGTATCGGAAGATCCCGCTCTTCCATCACTCGGAAATGGTAACAAAAACCAAATAAATTAAGTTTAAATACTACTAATATAAGCAACTTAATTATATAATGTAGGTATGTGTGCGTGTGCGCGTGTGCGCGTGTGCGTGTGCGTGTGCGTGTGCGTGTGCGTGTGCGTGTGCGTGTGCGTGTGCGTGTGCGTGTGCGTGTGCGTGTGCGTGTGCGTGTGCGTGTGCGTGTGCGTGTGCGTGTGCATGTGCGTGTGCGTGTGCGTGTGCGTGTGCGTGTGCGTGTGCGTGTGCGTGTGCGTGTGCGTGTGCGTGTGCGTGTGCGTGTGCGTGTGCGTGTGCGTGTGCGTGTGCGTGTGCGTGTGCGTGTGCGTGTGCGTGTGCGTGTGCGTGTGCGTGTGCGTGTGCGTGTGCGTGTGCGTGTGCGTGTGCGTGTGCGTGTGCGTGTGCGTGTGCGTGTGCGTGTGCGTGTGCGTGTGCGTGTGCGTGTGCGTGTGTGTGTGTGTGTGTGTGTGTGTGTGTGTGTGTGTGTGTGTGTGTGTGTGTGTGTGTGTGTGTGTGTGTGTGTGTGTGTGTGTGTGTGTTTGGTTCACAATTACTAACTTACAATGTTTACTTATTTTATACACTATTATTTTCTATTTATTAATTTAATTACTTATTTTCTGTTCATATTTGTACATTTTGTTGAACTAAGGTACATAACATAAAAGCATCTCTGTTTCTTCATAGTTTAAGTTTTTTATCCACGTAGAAATAGCTTTCTTACAGGTATGTAGCAGCATCGGGTAAATATTTAAATGGGCATCGATGCGATTGTATAAAAGGGCGGATTGCGCAGCAAATTGTTTCCTAGCAAAATTAGATTTACAGACTGGCATAGGGGCAACTTTGACTTTCCTCCTCCTCGTTTGAGTTTGTGGTACATAACTTAAGTTATGGTGCAGTTTCGATAGACTAAGTACAATATATAGTTTACGCATGGATAGTAACTCACATTCCTTGTACAGTTCAGTAGTAGGGTACCTGAAGGGCTTTTGGAAAATAACTTTAAGTAAACTCCTTTGCGCCCTCTCAACTTCAATAAATCTAGATTTACTAGCACCTCCCCATATTGGTATGCAGTATGACATTATTGATTGAGCTAATGATAAATATAGTTGTTTTAAGAGTACATTGGAAGCGACATGTTTTAAAATCTTAAATATCAACATCAGTTTTCTAATTCGACCGTTTAAGTGTTCAATGTGGTTATACCAAGATAACCTTTGGTCCAATATTATGCCAAGGTATTTTGTAGAAGCTACTTTTTCAATTTTTGAGCAGTGACAGTTTCCGGAATTTGTGTTACAGGTATGTATTATTAGTTCTAAGTTGTTTGGTGGCTGCGTGTTTTCATATTTCGAGAAGCACATGTAATTAGTTTTGGAGGTATTTAGTGTAAGTAGGTTCTGTCTAAGCCAAGAGCAGATTATATTCAAGCCTCTTTCTGCTTTTTGATATACTGCTTCCCAGGACCTATCATTAAATATTATTACAGTGTCGTCAGCATATGAAAGCACGCAACCTCCGAGAGTGGATAGGCTGGTAAGGTTGTTAATATATATTAAGAACAAGGTGGGCCCAAGCACGCTACCCTGTGGGACGCCAAAGGAGATAGTATGCTCGCAGCTTATGTGATTTACAATTTTTACTCTTTGTGTGCGGTTATACAAGTAATCAGCAAACAGTTTGAGAGGTTTTCCTCTGACGCCAATTGATTCAAGTCTCTGTAAAAGGATAGGGAGAGAGACGGTGTCAAATGCTTTCCGCAAATCCAGGAAGATTGCAAGGCATTTTTGCCCTCTGTCTACCTGCTGCGTTATTTCCGTAGTAAGCGCAAGCACGGCATCTTCTGTGGACTTTCCTTGCCGGAAACCAAATTGGGATTGTGAAAGGAGGTCATATTTATTAAGGTAATTAATTAACCGTTTGTTCATGATTTTTTCTATAATTTTGGAGATCGCAGGTAGAACAGATATGGGCCGGTAGTTGTTGACTTCATCTCTCTCCCCACCCTTATACACTGGTGTTACAATAGCTTGCTAAAGCATCTCAGGGAATACTCCAACGGCAAAGCACCTGTTTACAAGTTTACTAATTATCGGGACAACAAGAGGTCTTGCCAGTTTTAGAAATCGAGTGGGAATGTCATCCCAGCCGGGGGCACTGTCATTTTTTAGACTCATCAGGATACTATCTACTTCTTCAGGATAGGTATCTAGGAGGACAAATGATGAGTGATTTGATGCGGAAGAAAAGAGAGCGCAATCGCTCTGGTGAGAAGCAGAAGGGGGACTATTTGAGATGTTTTCTGCGAGTTCCTTACCTATATTAGCGAAGAAATCATTAACATGGTTTATAGAGATGTCTGGAGAGGATTTAAAGTTCAATAATTCTATTCCATTGTGAGTCTTAGTCTTATAATGTGTTATCTTTTTAATAGTACTCCACAAGGCTTTGGGATTTTTAGCAGATTTTTCCAGAATATCTCGATCATATTTCCTTTTGAGTTTCCTAATTAAGTTGATACAAAAGTTGCGGTATCTCCTGTAGGTAACTTTCAGGGTCTCATTTTCTGGATTCCTACGTACTTGGAGTTGCATTTTATTGCGGTTCTTTATGCATCTAAGTATTCCAGGGCTGATCCAGGGCTTAATGATTCGTTTGTTGCTAGAAGTTTTCTTTAAAGATGCACTTTCTTCTAGGCTGTCTCTAATTTTATTTATTAATTGCTCAAGAATGAAGTAAGGATTTTCGCTAAGTAAAAGAATATCAAGATTTTTATGAACTAAATTCGTAAGTGCTTGAGAGTAATTGATACGTTTATATAGCGTAGGGCATTTTTCTTGAATACTGTTGGACAGTGCGAGGAATATGGTTAGGTGGTCAGTAATTGACGTATTTATAACTGCTACGGACGCTGTGTTTTTACTTGTGTCATATTTTATCATGACATGATCCAGGCAGCTATTACCCCTAGTCGGTAATGTATGAGCTGGTAGGAAGCCAAACGTTGATAACATGTGGGTTATGTATGAGGAATTGAAATCTACTAAAAACTTATACGGCAGCTACCACCTGCGCTCTCTCCTCATCTGGCTTTGGGCTAGTAATTTAGACGGAACTTCTTTCTACGACTGGTGTCATTTTTTTTTAATTTTTTTTTCGACATAGTGAATTGACAAAAAAAACTATAAAACTAGTGAACCTGCTCCCAAAAATTCACGAAAATCGGTTGAAAAATGCGGCTTGTACAGATTAACAGCCGGATAGCGGGATATCCGGACATTGGAATTTTGGCTCAAGCTGAAGCATAGAACTTCGTTCGCTTCGCTCGCTCGTTCGATTATCAAAATATAAACACGTGTTTTCATCGAAGATACGTTTGAGACATGCGTTCTATGAAAAATTTATTAAAAAATTCTCAAGTCAAAGGCCCGCCTGCAAAGCACCCAGTTAAAGTTGGCTTAGTAGTTTTGCAGAGTTTCCAAAATATTTGCACGCTGTGCACTGCTTACCGATACCGTGGCTGCATGATATATTACTAGAACTTTCAACTTTATCGCTGAAGTTCAATAGAACGAACTCAGTTATATCTAGACACTACCTAGATTTTGAATTCAAAGATTTAGCCGATAACATAAGTAGCTTTGCTCGTCGTTTTATTATTTTTCGATCTTTTGGCCGACTAAATCTACTTTTGCCTTCTGTTAGAGCCGTTTTCAAAAACTCATTTATAAACAAATATTGCTAGTTTAAAATACTAATAAGATGAGTGATAATGTTGGGTCGTATTGTGATGTCAAAGAGATTGCATGGGATCGGAGTAGATGGAGGGCCTACTTTGAGCTACACCGACAAGAGCCTAACTCTTTAGTAAGAGAAGAGAAGAAGAAGATAATGTGACCTTTGATTATTTTAACACGAAATATCAATTATTAAAGAATTACGCTTCTCATGGCCAAAAAGTAGCAATTGGGAATGGATGAAATAATATCAGACTTTTAAGCTGCGTCAATTATTTTTGAAAAACACAAACAGTTTCCTCACTTACGTTTTGGGTTTAGGGCGACGAAGACACTTTCCTTGATCCGTCTCATATTACAAGAAAATATCTTAAATATCCGTGGTAAACTGACAATAACAATGATATTGACAGCTGCCAGCTATACATAATGTATTTGTCATTGCCAGGGTCAGATATTAAAAATATTTACGTCATACCTGGCCATAAAGTAGGAATTACCGCACGCTATGCGTGCGGAAAACCCCACTTCCTGGCCAGATAGAGACGTAAAATTTTGTACTCACCACGGGCGGTAATAAAGAAAGCCTCAGAGCGCATATTTATCATCAAATACCTACGATCTGAGACATTCTTTGTTTAACCGCCCTAGGTAAGTAATGTACTATTCTTGTAACATATTGCATATCCGTCTTAAAAGACGGATTAAGGAAAGTGTCTCATTCGCCGTCCTAAACCCAAAACGTAAGTGAGGAACCTTTTTATATTTTTCAAAAAAAAATTACGCAGCTGACTTGTCTGCAACTTTTTCTGGTGCTAAGGAAAATTATTCCTATCAACAAAAAAATAATCAGATAAGTGCGAGTAATCCTACTTAATTGCCAGGGAAAGATCTAAAATGTTGTAATCACTACAGGCTGTACTAGATAAAAGCTTCAAATATTATATTTATCGGTTACATTCAGCTTGGGCGAAAAATTCCTAATACCTACTCGTACGACAAGTAATATTCTTCATTTTATCGCCATAATTTTCAGGGTTTCGTAGCCAACGGATAAAACGGGACCCTATTACTAAGACTCCGCTGCCCGTCCGTGTGTCTGTCTGTCCGTCTGTCACTAGGCTGTATCTAATGATCCGTGATAGTTAGACAGTTGAAATTTTCACACATGATGTAGGTATTTCTATTGCCGCTAAAACAACAAATTCTAAAAACAGAATAAAATAAATATTTAAGATGGCTGCCATACAACAAACGTGATTTTTTTGCCGTTTTTATAGAACGGAACCCTTCGTGCGCGAGTCCGACTCGCACTTGGCCGGTTTTCTGTTCTGTTTCTACCTCAGACCGCCAGAGGCGTTTACTTACGCGCGATTGGTATAACCTACCAGGGTATGTTTGAAAACACGTCAGTACGATGAATTATTTCTGTACATTGTTATTTCATTCCCCGAACGCGTGTTTCAGTTACTTACCAAACCTCCTATCTCGCTTTAGCTGTTTCTCCAAATGTAATTCTTGGTGTAACATGTTAAAGTTGGTTTTAGAATATTCAGCACACACGGAGTGAACCATTCATATTAGTGAGTTACGTACAAACATCCCATTTATCAAACTAAATTATTTATGTCCAAATTGAATATTTAAATGCTTTCAACCGTCGGATCACTAGAGAGCGTTTGTATTTATAGTCTTTCTTTAATTTAATTTCAACATATGAAATAGTTACTACTAAATATAAAATGAAAGTAGATGTATGGCGGTATAGCATCAGTGTAAAGTAGAAATGAGTTTGAAAATACGATGTAATTTGACATAATATTATGATTTTAATGCTACTACAATAATAATATGAAAATAACCAATATCTTGGAGTGCAAGATTGAATGAAAGAGAGGCAGAGTAGATGAAGGACCAGACATACTTACACCAGCCAAATAAAATAGAAAGTTGCTTTCGAGTCGTACGAAGACGTCAAGAGGCTGGCAGAGGACAAAAATCAGTGGCAGTTACTCCATCGACAAGCGCTTAATAGTGATTATGATGCTACTACAGTGGCATCAATCCTACTTCAATTCAAAGGTGTATGGGATCGTGGAGATATAAAAGGCGAACATCCGGCACAGCTGTAAGAGCCAGCGGAGCGATGTGCGAGGTAATAATCTACCAATAGAAGTGATGCGTGATCGAAGCTAGCAATGCTATTGGTGAAGTTTTTCCCTCACACCACACCGCGATCTCGCACAACTTTGGTGGACACTTCTTTACCGTCTCCGCGGAATGTCGGAACTTAGCATACGACCGGTTAGCCTAGTGCATCGGTTCCCAACCTGGGGTGGTTACCTCCATGGTGGTAAAACACCTATTCTTTGAGGGTAAGCGAGTTGGTATCACAAAATGGATACATAGACGTGAGGTTTTAGCGATTAGCGGTTAGTTTAAATGGGGGTAAAGATCTTGCAAAGGTTAGGAACCACTGGCCTAGTGGGTAGAGATGCTGCCTACGAAACTCAAGGTCTAGGATTTGATTCCCGGTAAGGGCAAATGTTTGTGTGATGAGCATGAATATTTGTTTCTGAGTCTTGGGTGGTTTCTATGTATTTAAGTATTTATTTCTCTATATAGTCGTCTAGTACCCATAGTACAAGCTTTGCTTAGTTTGGGACTAGGTTGATTTATTTGTGTAAGATGATTGTTGGTTTCTATGTATTTAAGTATTTAGGTATATTTTAAATATATCGTCGTCTTGTACCCATAAGTAACACAAGCCTTATTGAGCTTACTATGGAAATAATTTTATTTGTGTAAGATTGTCCTCTTATATTTATTTATTTACTAGCTTCCGCCCACGACTTAGTCTGCGCTGACTTAAACCGGAATATAAACTATCCTTTATTTGAATCCAGTCTATATAAACTACCTACGTGCAAAATTTATTCTCAATCGATTAAGCCGTTTCAGCGTGATTGAGTAACAAACATCCAAACTTCTACTTATGAATTTCTTCGCAGATATAATATGCCGTCCCAAACTAACTACAAATCCAAATCTAAATATGCATAGAAACCGCAAACTTCAAGAGTTCCTCCGTATACGCCTAAAGGATTAAACTATTATCTTGTAGATTGTGGACAAATTAATTATTCATATCCACTCCTGAACCTTAGGATTATCACTCCTGGTTCACTCAGCCAGAAAGCCGTATAAGACATGTATCATCGAGGACACAATTGACTGATCCACTGTGAACCTTAAACCAACGGTCAGAGGTCTTCAAATAGTCAGTGTATTGTGTTACTGCTTTTTGGATTTGCTGATGCCCTGCGACAATTGCTTAGATTCCCAGGCTCTTGTTTATTGGATTATTTT
The DNA here is from genome assembly GCA_963854355.1 of Epinotia brunnichana. Lineage (NCBI taxonomy): Eukaryota > Metazoa > Arthropoda > Insecta > Lepidoptera > Tortricidae > Epinotia > Epinotia brunnichana. Next base: position 23,342,946 of record OY977952.1, read on the forward strand.
GGTATCGATCGCTGATTTAATTTAAAATTGAGGGTAATCTAATTGGGATTCGGTGTAAACACAATTTTGAAGACCGTATGATAATTTTCAGCCCCGTGTCGTGTGACATTGATACCTGTCGCTTTTTCAACTATTTAAAAAAGGAAGACAATATGACTTACTTTTTGACTATTTTGTTTCGCCATGTTAACAAAAAAAAAACCGGCCAAGTGCGAGTCGGACTCGCGCACGAAGGGTTCCGTACCATTATCTATAAAAATCTATTTTATTCTGTGTTTTTAGTATTTGTTGTTATGGCGGCAATAGAAATACATAATCTGTGAAAATTTCAACTCTTTAGCTATCACGGTTCTTGCCTGGTGACTGACAGACGGACAGCGAAGTCTTAGTAATAGGGTCCCGTTTTACTCTTTGAGTACGGAACCCTAAAAACAAACAAAAGAATAAATCGAACACATAAAATAGTCATTTGAGGAGCTGCTTTATTTTTTCATTACTATTTGAACTGAACTGAATTGACCAAAAAAGTCTATCATTATTTAACCTACACACAAAATTTTCACGAAAATCGGTGAGAAATGCGACCTGTAGAGGAGAACAGCATGACATTTGGATATCCGGACATACTATTTTTTTTGCTTCAAGCTAAAACGGAGAACTTGTTTCGCTTCGCTCGCTCGTTTAATTATAAAAACAGCGTTGCGGCCGGTAATTGCTGGTTGGTACCTGAGGTGACAAATAATTAGAAAGCCTTATCGCCATCTCAGGGTTGTAAAGTTGGTAACAGTATGTTCCTTCGCCCGGTAATGAGACTTTAATTCGAAATTCGTGTGCGGAGACTTTCCGATTGAAACTAGCATAATGCATAGGCCTATATTAACTTTTTTCGATGCTCGTTGCCATGGTTACACCTGTTCGAAGATATTTTAAAACGATTATCATATATTAAGGAGTGGCTCAATCGCCATAACAACATTTGTGTAATTTCGTGCAACATAAGTCACAACACATAATAAACGGTTACCATGAAAACTATTAGGTATAATAATTTTTGTAAGCGTAATGCTTAAATAATATAAAATTCATATATCATAACAACTTTCTGCTGTAATGTTTATGCAGCATAAATACAAAATATCATAATTTTATACAAAATTATGAGATTTGTTTTTATGTATCTGAATATTAAAAATAACAAAATCTTTTATTTATTATTACAAACATGGTACAAAAAAATAACCTATGACCTCCACACTTACTAGGATAGGCCTGTCTTGTGGGGTCAATTTAGCTGTTACCAAATATTACATTTAACATCTACGCTGTTTATGAGTTATATATTTATACATGAAAATAAACTAAAAAAAAAACTTACTTTGACTTTCATTAGTCAATGTCAAAAAAATACAAGCAAATCACTCTGTTGCAACCGTCCCGTTTCAACCGTCCCCACCTCCTACTTTCGGAAAAAAGCCGTTGAAGTAATAATGAGAATAATGATACAGTAAAACTAGATACGCTGACACGATCCACAAGCTTCACTTCAAACATAAACACACACTCAATACTCTCACTTAAATAGAAACCAGAATAATTGAAAAGCTCTATGAGTGAAAATACTTACTTTTGGGAATCAAAATACAATAGGGTCTTCTACAAACAAATTACGCGCACGTGATGCAACGTCACGATGTTTTTCGTGTTCAAACCGATGGTCCACTTCTTTCCCTCCCTGGACCCCTCGCCGTCTCGCCAACGGTTTGCGAGATATGTACGTTGTTTCAACCGTACCCAGTCTACCTATTCGTTTTTTGCAAAATGAAATTATAGAACTTGTTCTTATACAAATAATAACACACCCGCAAGGCATTCAGTTCAGTCCTGCATTGGTATTTGTACCGCCCTGCTTCCACACATCCCGTGACAATTAGGAAGTGATTAATTGATTATGATAAATATAGGCACACAGTCAAGAATCGGTACTGCCGTGACTAATATTTAGTTAACACTGACAATTTACTGATACCGCAAAGCGCAATTTCCGCTTAACTAATTTATAAAGTTTTGTTAGTTGGGAAAATGGGTTGTTTTCAAAAAAAATCTACCCTAGTTAAGGTAAAATTAAGAAACGGTAACTTTGTCATTGGAGTAACGAATGTTAGCCATACATTTATACGGCTAATTTTCGTTACTCACATGACAAAGTTAACGTTTCTTAATTTTGCTTTAACTAGGGTACAGTTTATTTGAAAACAACTCAGTTAAATTTGTAGTTAATACGTTAAGGTTATTAGTTCCCGGTAAAGCCACCATGCTAGAGCTACAGCGATAACATCGTTACGATCACGAGGCGTCATGCAACTGCGGATTTATTACTTTTCTGATTGTAGTTTTGGACGTTTTACATTATTCCGAATTGATGGATAGCGTTACAGTTTTAGCGGCGACCTCTTGTAGTCAAAGTCAAAGTATTTATTTGCTAAACATAGGTTTATTATACAGGCTTCATAACTTGATGACAAGAGAAATTAAAAGCACATGCCAGAAAAATGTAGCGACTTAAATTTAGCATTAAATGATTTCTGAGGCTTTCTTTTGAACATTCCGAAACTCTTTACGCATATTTTTTTTACAATGAAAAAAAAAAAATTAAATCGACAAAAAAAAATGTACCGGCTCACAAAATTGGCTACGTACCTACAAAAATTTATTTCGTTTTTGGTAATCGAACTGATTATCAAATACTATTGGACAAATATTTTAATTTTCACAATCAAACGTCGTGACGTCACGCAAAACTTTAACGGGCTATTCTTCACCATTTTTTTGTTTCATTAGCTAAATAAAAAATACATATTCCATATTTTTTAATAATCTACCCGACGGACTAAATAGAATTATATTTTTTTACCCAGAAAAGTACCCAATTGTAGTATTCAATATGCTGCCATGTTACACTCGTCTCCACGTGCGTGGAAGCTAGCTAGACTAATATAAATCTAATTTCAATCTGAAACTTTTAGTCAAACAGGCTCCTTACAGTAATGTAAATGGGCTTGTGACCTTTTTGTTTACTGCCATTCGAACCAGTTTTTGTAGATGAACAAATTTTTGTATGGAAGCAACTACATTTAAAGGACATTAATACCCAAAAAATCTAGTTAAAGACGGACCTAGCTGACAGCAGCCGAAACGCTTCATACTGATTGGCTTTAAAGTATGACGTCACACCGTGCAATCTGTACTAACCGTTGCATGGAAAATGAAGTAAATTGCTGTTTCGGTCGCGAAATACTGCGTTTAGGTCCATAGTTGTCGTACAAATTTGTTTCTATAAAAGCGTAAGGATTCTATAGGTACCTTTAAATTTACTCTTTGACAATAAATAAAAAAACTTTTTTTTCTAAACTTTCAAGGTTCATATCTTTCTATGATTTGAATTGTATTTTGTAATTTATACTTTATTACAATCATTTGATGGTTAACTATCCATTTAGCAACACGACCTTATCAATTTTAACACCACGCAACAAGCCTATTAGGTAGGTATATTTCAATTCAGTCAACATATACAGGGTGGAAAGTTAAAACGGGGCAGTAAGGGCAGCTACTAGATCCCTTGCCGCCACGCAAAAATGGCATTGGGATTTCATTCCTAACTTTTTAAGTGATGACAATCTACATTCACAGATTTTAGAAAAAAGTACAGTCAGCGAGAAAATCATCAATTTTGACGAATTTTTTTTTTGATGCCATTCGATCCCATTCCTATTAAGGATCAAAACACTCTTTGGGACCGACTAAGGTTTGACTACTAGAACGCCCAGAAATCAAAGATTTTTTTTTCCATACAGTGATTTCTGGTCGTTCTAGTAGTCAAACCTTAGTCGGTCCCAAAGAGTGTTTTGACCCTTAATAGGAATGGGATCGAATGGCATCAAAAAAAATTTCGTCAAAATTGATGATTTTCTCGCTGACTGTACTTTTTTTCAAAAATCTGTGAATGTAGATTGTCATCACTTAAAAAGTAAGGAATGAAATCCTAATGCCATTAGCTGCCCTTACTGCCCCGTTTTAACTTTCCACCCTGTATACAGATCCTTGCCACTCGAGTGAAGGCGAGACGTGAAAAGACGCCTTAAGATGAGATTAATTCCGAACATCTCTTCAACAGAACTCTAGCTTGCCTCGATATGCTGAAATGTGGGGTTCCGTTAAAGGACATAATTATATGTATTAAGACTATTTAGTTTAAGCTGAGAAGCGAGGTGAAGATTACATTGAAATGGCATGTAGTGATCTATACTGTCAGAGGTGTAATTACGTTACTACTCGAACGAGCGTAGGCGTTAGGTTATTAAAAGAGAACATGCTCATCTTAGTTAATCTTGTTACAAAAATAATTTACATAGATTTTGATTTGGCGGAGCAAATATAGCTACGGTGGCTGGAGATTCTAGTTTCCAGAACATTCCAGCTAACGAGACAACTCTACACATTGATTTCAATTTCCAACGCGAAACAGGTTTTCGAACCTGGTTTCAAATCTTCTCTTTGCCGGTGTAAAGAGATGGGATTCGATGTGGTCGTTGCACTGGTTCTAGGTATATATATATTCGAAATTCTCCCAGCCTTGCATCGAAAAGTTCACCGGAGTACCTACAAGCCGTGTGATGATGAAATATATATAAATATGGCTAAACTCACCCCAATTAGTTCACTTTTTAGGGTTCCGTAGCCAAATGGCAAAAAACGGAACCCTTATAGATTCGTCATGTCCGTCACGTCTGTCTGTCTGTCCGTCCGTATGTCACAGCCACTTTTTTCCGAAACTATAAGAGCTATACTGTTGAAACTTGGTGTTCGGTACCAGTCCTTATCGCTGGTAGCACTCGTTTTGATACTCTGTGTAAAAAACGCCTCACTGTTTGACGTTTGACGTGTTGGGCTTTTCTAACCAAAAAGGAAGGTTGCTTTTGGTTGCTGGAACGGCATGACCCATTTTTTGAGTGTATTTTGTTTTGAGAAAGAATTCACGATATTGTTATATGTTTATTGGAATCAGTTCATAATTGAGGCCAGGCACTCCTATCAAGGAGTTTTGTTTTGTGCCGGCAAGTGTTAAGGTTAACTTGGTGACGTGAGTTTGATTCGCCTATGTGGCGGATACCCAAGAGACGAGAGCGTTCCCCGGGACTCGGCGGCGTCATCACATACGGTTACACAAACACACAGTTACACATACAGAGCCCCCCCGTCGGGACGCCGGCCTACAGACAGCCATCAAAGGTACCAACGTTTGAGTATAAAAATTTGATACCGGACACATCTTCGGTATGCCACGCTTCTTGGAAGCTATAGCTTAGCGGGGTTATACCGGGCGATCTAATCCGGACCCTTATTCGAGTTCAGTTCACTCATTTTGGGCCCAGCGGCTGAAGCCTCGAACAGGGTGTGTTAGCCCGGGTTAGTAGCTAACAATTTGGTAGCAAGAGCGTGGTTGTTTGAAACGCCTCTGGCTGTGTCAATAGGTATCTTTGACTGGTTCACAGTATTATTTTGATATTTGTGGGAAAAACGTTTTGAGGCTACCCGTTGAGGGAACTAGTTGTAACTACTTTGGTTGAAATAGCAAAATATTACTGAATTGGTTTGTAGTGATATAATAGCACACATTGCTAATTGTTTTGATAGTTGATTTGATATTATTTGGTGAATTTCTTGGTCACTGAAAGCCATATGGCATTTTTATAGGTTAAAATTCCCTTGTTGAAATTAAATAGCAATCTCAAATTCAATTCTTAGGTATATACTAAACACATAGGAAATTGTTATTGCTTGTTTATATAATAATTGTTACTGTTTGGTTTTTGTTTGTTTGGCTTAGTTTAGCAGTTATAAATTAGAGTTCACTCAGAGAATAAGTAATATTCTGAGGGGTTCCTTGGTAAGCCATATAATTAGGTAATTAAAAAATAATTTGCATTGACAAAAATTATTTGGATTAATTGTTTTGTGTGTTGGGAACCTACAGGTTTGGAATATTTTGGGGTTCCCTGAGAAGTGAATATTGCCCAGAAACGTTCTGTGTTGACCGGTGTGTTGCGATTTGAAAATAAATTATACTTGTTAAAATAAATTAATGCTCATTATAAATATTACTTGATTTAGGGTTCAACAAGTAACATTTTGCAGGGTTCCTTGTGCCAAATAATTTTAGTTTATATTGTTTTTGTTTTGCATTGTTGAACATTTTAATTAGAAGTCGATTGGACTTGCGTTTGTTTGTGAGTGTTTGTTGTTGCTGGTTACAGCCATGGCAAGGTTGACAGCCAAGATTAAGGCGGAGCTGAGATGGCTGTCCTCTGCGGTGCAATTTATAAGTAGACCCGACCGGGCCGACGCTTTGCTGGCGCGATCGGCTGAGCTGCCGGACCGAGGTGCGGTAGTTCAGAGTGCTTATGCAGAGCTTTTGGCGTTGGACGAGAAGATTGATGATTTGGTGGAGGCAGACATCACACAATTTTATGACTTGCATGATGCGCTGGTTCAGGCTGCGCACAAGGTGCAGCGGGGTCCTTTGATGGCGGAGACGCGATCACCGCCACCCCTGGCTCTCCTAGGGCGTTTGCCAACCCTGGATTTGCCCCATTTTGACGGGGACTTAAAACTCTGGACCGCCTACCACGACTTGTTTTCAAGTCTGGTGGACGCCAGGACAGACTTGGCACCGAGCCAAAAGTTGGCATATCTTTTCTCCACCTTGAATGGAGAGGCACTGGAATTAGTCTCGCATCTTGCGGTCACCGACCAAAATTACCCCACAGCCAAGGAGCTTTTGGAGAAACGATATGCCAACATTAGGCGTTTGGCAGACACCCATGTGGCACAAATTTTGGCGCTCCCTCACATTTATGGGGTTGCCACGTTGCGGAGGGATTTGGTGAATCCCGTGATGGTGGCCTTGAATGCTTTACGACGGCTTGGCCTGCCGGTGGATGAATGGTCGTTCATGCTCTTGCATATAGTTTTGTCACGGTTGCCCACGGACTTGAAGCTCCGTTTTGAGTACAAGCACGGTGGGAATAGTGCCACACAATTGCCGCGTTTTGCGGACCTTGTCGTGTTTCTGGAGGAGGAGTGTCGGTTGGTGGACAACGCCGGGATTGAAGGCCCCTCGGGACCCTCGGCGGGACCTCCACGGGAACAGCGGCGTGTGGCTGCTCGCCCCCCTAAGCCAGGGGTGGTAGAGCCACGCCGCCCGCCCCTCCGATACGCGACGGCCCACGCGCCCCCAAGGTGCGTGTATTGCACGGATGATGGCCATTTGGTTGCAGCGTGCCCCAGGTTCCTGCACAAGAGGGTGAAGGATCGGCGCGGTATCGCGAATGAACGCCGGTGGTGCTACTCCTGTTTGGGGCAGCATTTGCAGCGGGATTGCCCACGGCCTGAACCGTGCCCGCAGTGCCAGGGGAAACACCACCTGGTGTTGTGCGCCAACCAAAATGGTGGTAATCGGTTGGATGGTGCGGGACGTTCCCCCACGGGCGGGGGCCCGCTTCCCCATTACCCCCAAAGGGAGTCTCGTCGGGGCTCGCCGTCCACGGGCGGGGGCACCCCTCCCCCATCTCCTCGTCCACAGCCCAGGTTTGCTGCTGCTGAGCGCAGCTCCCCGCCTCCGAGCTTCTCACCACCGCTGTGCGAACGACCACGGTTGGAACGCCGCCCGCCCCAATTTGGACGCCGCTCCGCGTACTACGCGTCAACCTGGGTGCGCCCGGGTCGCTGCCCTGAGGTTCCGGTGGACCAGTACCTGGTGCGGTCCAATTGGGCGGGGCCAGCCCAGCAGGACGGCGCCTATGAGGGTTGTTGGCGGCCCGATGAGGGTCGCCCCCAATAGGTAGCTGCCGCCCGCTCCTCCACCACAGCCGCCAACCCTGAAACAGTACTCTTGCCAACTGTTTGTGTCAGGGTCTGGGGCCCGACGGGTAAGTCCTTGTTAGTTCGTGCCCTTTTGGATTCGGGTGCCCAGGGCTGTCTTGCGTCGTCTTATTTGGTGGAGAGATTGGGCCTCCCATGTAGACCCCGCCCCTCCGTCATCCACGGAATAGGTGGCCTTCAGGTGCAGGGTTCCATGGGGGAAATTAATGTTTGTTTTTCAACTGTCAATTGTGGGCCAACCATTGTGGCCAAAGCGGTTGTGTTGAACGATATTTTGGGCAGCAACCCGCAGGTGGTTATCTACCCTACCGCGGTGAAATTGACGTCAGAGTTGACCCCCGCTGACCCCCAATGGTTTGTTCCAGGACCTATAGACCTGCTCTTGGGTGTTGATGTTTTAGGTTTGATCTTGTCCGGGGACAAGCGGGTTTTACAACCCTGCGGTTTGATGGCTTTGCAAACCATTTTTGGTTACACCTTTTTTGGACCCGTGTTGAGGGGCTTGGTCCCACGGGTTGAAAATGAAATTGTTACCGTAGGGCTCTCGCTCTCGGACGCCGTCCAGCGTTTCTGGGAGGTCGAGGAGCCCCCCAAGGCTCCCAGAGTCGATCCAGCGGAACAAGAATGCGAATTGTCGTATCAGAATAATACGGGTCGCCTCGCTGATGGTCGTTTTGTTACTCGGTTGCCTTTTAGGGCTGCAGGCCCCCCTCTTGGTCAGTCTCATGCCCTAGCGGAAAAAAGGTTGTTGTCCATGGAGCGCCGAATGAAGAGGGATTCAGATCTCCGTGCTAAGTACATTGAGTTTATGCGCGAGTATGAGGCTTTGGGACATATGTCACGCTCGACTATTGATTGGCGTGCGCTCGAGCACTATTTTTTGCCCCACCATGCGGTTTTGAAGACGCCTGGGGGCAAAATTCGGGTGGTTTTTGACGGTTCGGCCCCTACGTCAAATGGGGTTTCCTTGAACCAGTGTTTGCACTCCGGTCCCAAACTGCACCGGGACATTTCGGATATCCTCACCAACTTCCGCGGTCATCAAATTGTCTTTGTGGCTGACATCCGAATGATGTTCCGCCAATCGGTTGTTCACCGAGATGACCGGCGTTATCAGATGATTTTGTGGCGTGAGCGACCTTGTGATCCTATGCGAGTGTACGAGTTGAACACTACCACGTACGGACTTACCTCCAGCCCGTATATTGCCATCCGGACTTTGTTAGAGTTGGCTCATCGGGAGCGATTGAACTACCCCCGTGCAGCGGCCATCTTGGAAGATTCAGTATATGTTGATGATGTTTGCACTGGGGCTTCCACTGCTACGGAGGCTTTGATTTTACGGGATGAGTTGATTGCGATCCTGAAGTCAGGTGGGTACGAACTGCGTAAGTGGTTGTCAAATTGCCCTGATTTGTTGCGAGATCTTCCGGTGGAACATCAGCAGGATCCTCTCTTTTTCGAAGATGCGGACAACCCTAACTTGATTGCGGTACTTGGCATACCAGCCCGTCCAGGATGTCTTCACTTATCGGGTTAAATTGGACCCCCCTAAGACCTGGACGAAGCGTTCGGTCTTGTCGACTGTTGCTCGGACCTTCGATCCTAATGGATGGATCACACCTGTCATTTTTCTGGCTAAGTGTTTTTTGCAGAAGCTGTGGATTGCGGAAGTTACGTGGGACGAACCTCTTCAGGGAGACTTGCTAACCGAATGGTGTTCGATTGTTTACTCACTTCCGGACGTGAACCGGATTTCCTTGCCCAGACTCTTTCTGCCATTCGGCAAGTGTAAAGTTAGCCTCCACGGGTTTTGTGACGCGTCTGAACGAGGGTACGCGGCCGTGGTATTTTTGCGGACTATTAGCCTATCCGGTCATGTTGGACTACATTTGATAATGGCCAAGAGTAAGGTGGCTCCTATCAGGACTAGGTTAACTATTCCTAAGTTGGAATTGTCGGGAGCAGCCCTCCTTACGAGGCTCCTCAATCATGTTTGTGATACTTTGGGTCGTACCGTGGAGATTTCAGATGTTTTTGCGTGGACTGATAGTGAGATCGTTCTTTGTTGGCTTCGCACCTCCGTGCATAATTTAGAGGTTTTTGTTGCGAATCGGATTTCACAGATCCAGAGCTCAGCGACCCCGCTGATTTGGCGACATGTTCCAGGGGAACTGAACCCCGCTGACTGCGCTTCGCGAGGCTGCGAGGCTCCGGTACTTGTAAACCATTCCCTGTGGTGGGGACCAGATTGGTTGTCGCATCCTGCGGCATCTTGGCCCCAGAATCGGTTCTCTTCTCCAGAGGCGTTGCCAGGTTTACGTGTTGGCGTTATGGAAACGCAACCTGTCCACGACTTGAATCCTCTGTTGGAGCGGTACAGCTCTCTGTCGAAATTGATTGGGGTTACCGCGCGGATCCGACGCTTCTTGCTCCACGCACGGAACCCAGCTCAGAGGGCATTGACCACGGAATTGGCCTTGTCGCCCTTGGAACGCCAAGAGGCCCTGCTATTTTGGGTTCGTGTGGTGCAAGTGGAGCACTTCGAACCGATTATTGACGCGCTTAAAGGAGGATCGAGAATTAAGGGTTCGATCGCTCGTCTGAATCCATTTCTAGACGCATCGGGTTTGGTTCGAGTCGGCGGACGACTTCGAAACTCAAACTTGCCCTATGGAGCTCGCCATCCTTTGTTGCTCCCCAAAGGGGGGACTTTGGTCAGTTTGTTGGTGTCTGATCGACACGTTGCTAACGCTCACGCAGGCTGCAATGCCCTTGTAGCCATTTTGCAGCGTGAATTTTGGATTTTGTCTGCCAGACGCACTATTCGCGGCATTATCTTCAGATGTATGCCGTGCTATCGTTTGACGGCCACCCCCACGCAGCCCATGATGGGGGATCTGCCCTCCGACAGAGTCTCGGAGAGTCGACCATTTGCTTGTGTGGGCACGGACTTTGCCGGCCCCTTTTTGGTAAAGACCTCGCAGCTTCGCAACGCTCGATCTGTCAAAGCGTACTTGTGTGTGTTTGTCTGTCTGGCCTCCACTTGGAACTGGTAAGTGCCCTCAGCACGGAAGCGTTTCTTGCGACGCTAGATAGATTTGTATCCCGCCGGGGACTGCCATCTCTGATCCGCTCTGATAACGGCACCAATTATAAAGGCACTGACCGTTACTTGAATGAAATTTGTAATTATTTGAATAGTGATAAGGATAATTTAAGATTTGCAATGTCTCGAATGGGCATTAAGTGGCAATTTGATCCCCCCGTTTGCCCACATTGGGGTGGTATTTTTGAGGCTGTTGTAAAAGTTACAAAAACGCATCTCCGCCGAGTTATTGGTGAAACGATTTTAACGTTCGAGGAACTTGCTACGGTATTTTGTAAAATTGAGGCTGTCCTCAACTCGCGCCCTCTCTGCCCTGTCTCGTCGGACCCAAATGACCTAGAAGCATTGACTCCTGGTCATTTTTTGATTGGCCAGCCCCTTACCGCGCTGCCGGAGTACCCCTTCGGGGAGATAAAATCATCACTCTTAAGTCGGTTTGAGTTGCTACAGCAGATGACCCAAAGCTTCTGGCATCGTTGGTCGCTAGAATATTTGCACATCTTGCAGCAGCGCGTTAAGTGGACTGACAAAACTGATCCTCCTCACGTTGGAGATCTTGTACTAGTTAAGGAATCTAATTTGTTACCTTTGTATTGGCGTCGTGGACGCATTGTAAATTTGTGGTATGGGTCTGACGGGGTCCCCAGGGTTGCGGAGGTTATGGTCGGAGATTCGGTTTTGAAGCGAGCTGTAGCGAGCTTAGCCCGCCTGCCCATTTACTAGCAGACAGAGCTCCTCTGCCTGGAGCGGGGGATTGTTCGGTACCAGTCCTTATCGCTGGTAGCACTCGTTTTGATACTCTGTGTAAAAAACGCCTCACTGTTTGACGTTTGACGTGTTGGGCTTTTCTAACCAAAAAGGAAGGTTGCTTTTGGTTGCTGGAACGGCATGACCCATTTTTTGAGTGTATTTTGTTTTGAGAAAGAATTCACGATATTGTTATATGTTTATTGGAATCAGTTCATAATTGAGGCCAGGCACTCCTATCAAGGAGTTTTGTTTTGTGCCGGCAAGTGTTAAGGTTAACTTGGTGACGTGAGTTTGATTCGCCTATGTGGCGGATACCCAAGAGACGAGAGCGTTCCCCGGGACTCGGCGGCGTCATCACATACGGTTACACAAACACACAGTTACACATACAGAGCCCCCCGTCGGGACGCCGGCCTACAGACAGCCATCAAAGGTACCAACGTTTGAGTATAAAAATTTGATACCGGACACATCTTCGGTATGCCACGCTTCTTGGAAGCTATAGCTTAGCGGGGTTATACCGGGCGATCTAATCCGGACCCTTATTCGAGTTCAGTTCACTCATTTTGGGCCCAGCGGCTGAAGCCTCGAACAGGGTGTGTTAGCCCGGGTTAGTAGCTAACACTTGGTAAGTAGATGTATTCTGTGAACCGCATTAAGATTTTCACACAAAAATTGAAAAAAAAAAAATAGTTTTAGGGGTCCCCATACTCAGAATTGAAAATCAAAAAAAAAAATTCATCAAAACCATAGATGGATAGGTCTTCAAAAATGATATTGATGTTTTTAATACATATTTTTTCTAAACTGAATAGTTTGCGCGAGAGACACTTCCAAAGTGGTAAAATGTGTCCCCCCCCCCCCCTGTAACTTCTAAAATAAAAGAATGATAAAACTAAAAAATATATATGATGTATATTACCATGCAAACTTCCACCGAAAATTGGTTTTAACGAGGTCTAGTAAGTAGTTTTTTTTAATACGTCATAAATCGTAAACCGCAATTTATTTCACGGAACCATTCATATGCGAGTCCGACTCGCACTTGGCCGCTTTTTTCTTCATAAATTAACCGGCCGGTCGCTTCACATTTGACAGTAGTCAAGTTTCGTTCACGAGTTTTCACAGTGTTCTGTCTCCTGTCGGTTGCCTTTTCGCCGCCGACGCAAGCCCGGAGATGGCCGAATATCTCCGAACGTAAACTTTCCAAATACACAAAATAGTGTGTGTATGAATGGGATGGCGAGTGACATGACTGAGTGTATGGTTTGTATGTTGATAACATAAATTACGTTTTTAAAAACCGAAAAGATTTGGCAATAAAATGGAACAGAACCAGTGTCAATTGAAAACAGAAATCCTTCATTTAGCCAGCCACAACTGTTAGATTCGTCCCAAAATGCCATCCTAACCCACAAAGCCGAAACTCGTAACCTGCGGTCTACGTGAAACTGGCAAATGCGGTGCTGAATAATTATTGAGAATATGCTGAATAGGGAGTCACACGATATGGGGCATTTTGGCAAGTCCCCATTATACGAGCAGTTTAATGTACTAATTGTTAATTAGAAAAGGATCGACTGCGCTGGAGCTTGAAATACGCTGATGCATTTCAGCCATTGCCATTTTAAACAGACTTCAAAAAAGGAGTTTTCTAAATTTTTCGGAATCTTTTATTTTTTATGTACGTTTTTTGTTTTATGACCCATCTGGAAAATATTTTTTTGTTTGAAAGGGTATCCTTCTCGGTTACGCCCATGGTCATGATCAGACGATGGGATCCTGGAAAAATCGAGGGGAGTCTTCAAATTTTATAGGCACTTTTGAAGTGTAATACAGCAGAGGGGGTAATTACGTGACGTTCCGAACGCGCGTTAGGACAATTTAACCGTCATTTTTCCATATAAAATTTGACGTTTAGATCTACCTAACGTACGTATACTGGCATTTTTAAAAATAAGGTCTATATGCATATGATTTATATATTGAAAAGAAAAAGTAAATTTTTATACAAACTAAATACTTAATTGTCGTTACAAAACTGACACTGAGTTAATTTTTGTTTAACAAATTATGCTAATTGGGTGCACGAATTATTGAAAATGCCCATAATGCGTTACGTGATCGACCTGCAGGTAAGCCAGGAGATAACAATGACAGAGTTTCTTAACAAACATACTATAAATTGGACTTTTACCATGCTAAGGAGATGCGCCATCAAGGAATGGGTTTACTAATGTAACAGAAAACACTCGCTTAGTGGATTTAAACCCCATGAAATCATACTTTTAAAGAGTGACACAGGAAACGTAATGGCAACAACGAGCAACAATTTTTTTTTGATTTGCCTCATCATATCAGCCGAAAGATGTCCACTGCTGGACATAGGTCTCCCCCAAAGAGTGCCACAATGGCCGGTCCTGCGCCACCCTCCACAGCGGACTCCCGCGACCTTTACCAGGTCATCAGTCCACCTTGCGGGTGGCCTACCCACGCCGCGCCTTCGGGTACGTGGTTGCCACTCGAGAACCTTTCCGCCCCAACGGCCATCGGTATATGATAGTAGTAGTAGGTAGTATGATTTGCCTATTTAGTTTAGTTTAGTTTTAGTCACAGAGTCGTGGATAATATGTTCGCGACCCTTCTTCATTTAAATAAAATTTATTAGCCAGGTACAGTCGAGTTTTTTAATATATATACCAGACAACCATTCAAAAATATCTCTACACAGTATTTATTGTTACTGACATTAGGCGGCCTGACCACTTGTAAGTTCTTACGTAAGTTCAGTAGGTACAAATACTGCTCACTTAAGTCGCTGTAAGCAATATTTGTACTGAACTTACGTAAGTAACTTACAGGCCTAAAACGCATGGTGTCGATATTTTTGAAAGGTTGTCTGTATAGATTTCATAGCTTTAATAAAAATAATATCTTTGAAGTCTCTTTAATACTTACTCACTAGTACGTACTTACAAAAAGACGTTGCTTTATATTTTCACAATTCCTATTCATAATACATTTGGTTATTCTTTTACGAGACCACTTCAGAGATAATCCCATGGGCTTTACAAATGCGTAATAAGGGATACCTACCTGTTACTGGCTTGTTGTATTTGTATTCAGGGCGGGTTGTGTCGAGGGCTTTAGTTTTCCGTCCTAGGGCGGAAAACCGCAAGTGACTTTGAGATTCGCTGGAAATATGCCGTTTCGGAGTACAACTTGGGCATGTTAGCGTATGCGAGGAATATTTTACAGGGTTTTATTAGGTAAACAATGTTGTAAGTTTGTGGTTGTTTCGATGAGGTAGGAGAAACATACTTTTATTGCCTGCAATCTATTGACTGGCTTTAGGCATGTTTAATTATATGTAGAAGTAATAGAGTTGAAAATCCTGTAGTTCTACGACAACTAACGATGGGTCTGGGAGTCTTTGAGATATTCAACAGTGATATCACTTCTCTCTCTCTTCTTCAGCGCGTATGCGCCCACCGTTGGGCATACGCCTCTCCAATTTTCTTCCATTCAGCCCGATTTGCCGTAGCTCGCCCCCAGACTGGCCTTGCGAACTGTTTTATGTCGTCCGACCATCTTGCCGCACTGCCGACCTGTCTCTTCGAGCGAGGCCTCGATTCTAGAACGCGTTACAGTGATATGACCTTGTCATATGTAACTTGGTTGACATACCTAGGCGACTAGACCTTATTAAGATTAGGCTTTTGTCAAATGACTATGCCCTCGCAGTACATATATGACGTCGCTAAATTCGTCAAAGAAAACATTGACACGTTTCCCCGCAAAAAGATAACTCGCACAAGACAGGGGTCCCTGAACCAGCTCCTCACACAAACCACTCGACTGACCAAGTCATGTAAAATCATCTCTCACGTGGGGCCAAAAGTATTTAACAAACTACCAATAAATGTCCTGGAGGTCCCGGGTTCGAATCCCGGTCAGGGCATTTATTTGTGTGTCTATCACGAATATTTGTTCCTGAGTTATGGATGTTACATATGTATATGTATATAAGTATCTATATGTATTTATCTATTATATATATCGTCGCCTAGTACCCACAACACAAGCCTTATTGAGCTTACCGTGGGCCTAGGTTGATTTGTGTAAGATTGTCCCGTAATATTTATTTATTTATTTATTTATATTTATGTAAAATGTGCGGATAGTAACTCAACTTTTTTAAGAAAATTAAAATCGTGGCTTCTCACGCACTCTATTTATGACATTAAAGATTTTTATGAGTTACCAGAATAAGAATGTTATTTGTTAACACACTTAGTATATAAATTTAATTTAATCTAAACAATCGATGACATGTACCTAATATTAATAATACTATAAATAAAAGACTTATGACTTATGCCTTGAGGTAGGACGCATCGGAATATCTTCTCACTCATAAGCAGCCAATACTTACAGATCACCAGAGCTCCTTATAAATAAAATAAATAAATAAATATTAGGGGTCAATCTTACACAAATCGAACTTGTCCCATAGTAAGCTCAATAAGGCTTGTTTTATGGGTACAAGATATACATTTAATATATATAAATACTTAAATGGATACAAAACATCCAAGACTCAGAAACAAATATTCACACAAATATTAGCCCTAACCGGGATTCGAACCCAGGACCTTCAGCTTCGTAGGCAATGTGACTACCCACTTGGCTAACCGGTCGTCAAAAAAAGCCTAAGGATGCGCTTATTCGAGGGTGAGGGACCAGCAAGTCGATCACGTAATGCATTGTACGCGTGTCAGGTAGATCTAAACGTCACCTTTTATATGGAAAAATGACAGTTAAATGGGGAATGGATGAAAATTTTAGAAGTGCTTGATAATTTTTTTGGTGATAGGAATAACCTTCCTTAACACCAGAAAAAAATTGCAGCTTTTTCAGGTGCGTCAATTATTTTTGAAAAATATAAACAGTTTCCTCACTTACGTTTTGGGTTTAGGACGGCGAATGAGAAACTTTCCTTGAATCGTCTCATATTACAAAAAATATTTTGAATATCTGACCCTGGCAATGACAAATATAGCTGCTGCAGCTGTCAATATCATCGCCAGTGTCGGTTTACCACGGATTTTTATGATATTTTTTGTAATATGAGACAAATCAAGGAAAATGTCTCATTCGCCGTCCTAAATCCAAAACGTAAGTGAGGAAACTGTTTATATTTTTCAAAAATAATTGAAGCACCTGACAAGTCTGCAATTTTTTTCTGGTGGTAAGGAAGGTTATTCCTAACACCAAAAAAAAAAAACCGGCACTTCTAAAATTTTCATCCATTCCCCATTGTCCTAACGCGCGTTCGGAACGTTACATGATTACCGCTCTGCATTTGTTTCTTGCTGTCAACATAATGAATCTTCAAAACTGGGAGCATAGGACGGTGCTTAGAGGTAGAGTAAGACTATCTAACTAACTAGGCTGGCACGACAACCCAAAATGAGTCTTGGCCTCCGACATAAGAGCTTGCCACTTTGCTTGATCATGCGCAATGTCTTGCCAGCTAGCGCCAGCTCAGAGTTCGGGCAGATCCACTTCCACCATATACTCAACGTCGACGGCGACGTCAAACTCTCGAGGTGATCAAGCCAAGGAAGACGATGCGCTTTGGTTTCTTAGGTCATATTTGGTTGGTAACCGAACCAAATATGACCAAAGGTCTTCTATTTCGGCATTTTGTGGAACCTCCAACTCCCATTGTCTCTTTTGACTGGTCCCAGGATTTTTGGGGACAACTTACGTTCTGCCACTAACAGGCTATGCTAAGGGTTAACGTCCAAGCTTCTAGGCTTGGAGGCTTAGAGGAAGATCCAATAGAATATTACCATTTATTGAAGAACTTTGCGAGAGGCATGAGAAGCGTTATCCGGAGGTCAAGCGTCGGAGGCGACTGCTTGACGTCTTCAACTTTTCTTGTATTTATATAGACTTTGTCACCTGACAATATCTCACCTAAGTCCTACTTACTTGGGGAATATTAACGGGACATTAAATAAGTAAGATTGATTACAAGATATAATTTATTTTAATTAATCATGCAAATATACTTAGTTTAGCTTAATATTCTAGCTTTAGGTTTCTAAATTTAAGTTTAGGTTTTTATATTTTATGTTAAGATTCTAGGTTTAACATTTTAGGTTCAAGATTCTAGGTTTCAGGTTTTAGGTTAAAGATTCTAGTTTTAGGTTTAAGATTATATATTTAAGATTCTAGGATTAAAACTGAATTTAATTACTTAAGCTTATAATAACCCTAAGGTCCTATGCTAAAGTAGGGCAAATGGGTCCGAAGCCTAGATTTTGGGTCAGAAGAAATACAGGAGAGTAGGGCAATCTTCCCATTATACCCAACGTCCCTCGGCGGTGCGTAAGCGTGACGCGGGCTTGGTATGCAGAGATGCCGGAGATCTGTAAGGGCAGCAGCGGCAGCAGCGTTCAGGTAGGGCCTTAGGGGGAAGTCGAAGCGCCCGCACTTAGTAGTGGGGAGGTCGTCGGGGACTCTGCCCGGTCCATGACCTATACTGTAGGCCCGCAGGGTGTTCCCGATTTTCGGGACACAAACACTGATTTTATAACTAAGATGTAAAAATATAATTACGTCCGCTCGGCAGCGGGCGCATCAAGGGCAATATTCCTCAACGGAGCGACACGGGCTGTGCGTCAAAACGCCATCGGCTCAATGACGCGGCGGCCCAGCGGCGATCGGCGAGGAACCGCGGGACGCGAAACCAGTTATCAGCGCAGATAAAGCCAGCTATGCAACGCAACCAAGTACGCAAATTAGGGCAACAAACAACTCACCGCACCTTAGTCCAAGGTTCACGATTTATAAACGTGACAGTACCCCTTCTCCTAGGAAAGGATTTTTCCTAATAAAAATCCGTCTAGGAGACTTCCTGACTGACTAAGAGATAGTGAGGTAAATGATCTACCTCCACACAATTTCGACACCGGCGTCGTTGTAAGACATTCCTTCAAGGGACAGAATGCCTATTACGTTGATATGGTATAGTGCTGAAGCCATCCAAAGTAACTATGAACAAGGATGACAAAATGCTGAAGGAAATTGAATCTAAAACTTGTTCTAATAGGATTTAGGGTAGACCAGTTAAGTTGCGTAGGCCTTATTTGACAATTTAAAATCTTTTATATGCCAGGCTCCTAGATCATGCCCAGACATATCCTCCACTATATAAACTAATGGTGAGCGCTTAGCTTTGACACAGCATTTTTGGTACTTAGGCGCAAGTTTCTTGGTGAAGTGCGCACTTTTGTCACTTTGGAAATAGCAGCGTTTCCAGACTATATCGCCGACTTGGAACTGAACGTCTTTGCGTCTGATATTGTAACGAGCAGCATTCTTTTGGTGGCTTCGCCATAAAGTGGACTGGACATGATCAAATATTCCTGATAAATAACCAAGGTTCTCTGCATAGGCTTCCCGGGGTTGGAAAACTATTTCGTTTGGGATGTCATTTTACATATAATGAGACCCGCACGTGACTAGTTCACGACCATACACGAGAAACGCAGGAGTATACCCAGTTACTTCATTTATGGAGCTATTAATCGCAAATTGGATTTTCGGAAGGTTCAGGTCCCAAGTTCTCTGATCCTCTCCAACGAAAGTCGACAGAGATGTGACGATGTCTTATTATATCTTTCGACTGTATTTATTTGAGGGGTGTATTTAGGGGTGAAGTGAACACCTGGCACTTAATACTTCCCAAATAAGTGATTCATTTCTCGGCTAGCAAACTGGCATCCATTATCTAATATGATAGTTTGAGGGACTCCATGGACTAAAAACACATTTTCCTCGAGTATTTTAGAGGTTACAGCCGCAGTAGCACGACGTAACGGGAAAATCAAACAATATTTAGAGAAGCAACAAGTAATTACGAAGATGTAGCTATGTTGTTTTCTACTTATAGGCAAGGGTCCAACAAGGTCGACCGAAATGACCTGCCAAGGTCTGGAGCAGTCTTTAGGTCTTCCCATCTTACCAAGGATTCCATGAGTAGGGGCCTTGTGAGCGAGGCAGATTTCGCAGTTTGCAACGTAATTAACTACATCACTGTACATTTTGGGCCAGTAATAAGTGAGACTTACTCGCTTATGGGTCTTGAAAGTGCCGAAATGACCAGCAGTGGGTTCACTGTGGCACTTTGATAAAATCTCTGAGCGTTGTTCTGTACAAATAACCTCCTTCCAGTTGAATTCGGAGCTGATCGCATTCTCATTTTTCATATGCCTGAATAGCTTATTACCTTCGACAATATAGTTGGGATAACTAGCTGGTGAGTGTAAACAACCGTTAAAAACTCTCAAGTACCAATTATCACCTGTCGTAGGTGAAGCGGTAATAGAGGTCGATATAGCAGTAACTGGGACGCATCTAGATAAAGCATCGGGCACCACATTGTCCTTACCCTTCCTATGCTTAATAACCAGGTCAAAAGCCGAGAGCCTGATCCCCCATCTGGCCAGACGTCCAGTAGGATTAGTCAAGGAAAGGAACCACTTAAGGGCCGAGTGATCGGTATACACCGTAAAGGGACGGCCGTTCTCAAGGTAACACCGCCAGTGTTCGAGTGCCATTATAACCGCAAGGGCCTCCCGCTCGGTGACACTATTATTCTTTTCAGGGCCAGTGAGGGACCGACTCATGAAAGCAACTGGGTGTTCGGTCCCATCAACGATCTGTGACAGCATCGCCCCGACGCCGTAGTTGCTCGCGTCGGTGTGTACTTCGAACGGTAGACTGAAATCGGGACAAGCAAGGACCGGTGCCTGAACAAGGCAATTTTTTAGAGTTTCAAACGCCATGGCCGCATCTGGCGTCCATTCCCAAGGGGGCAATGACTTTTTAGTGGAAGTGAGCTTGTTCAATGGCCCTGCAATAGTGCTAAAATTGGGAATAAAACGTCGATACCAGGAAGCAGTTCCCAGAAAACGTTTGACTTCCTTTCTATTAGTTGGTACTGGATAGTTAACTATGAATAAGACTTTATCTGGATCCGTCCGTAAGCCGTGTTTGTCAATGACGTATCCGAGGTATTTGAGAGATTCCCTAAAGAATTTACATTTCTCAAAGTTGACGGTTAAATTGGCCTTTTTTAGTTTATCTAGGACGCGTTTGAGAATAGAGACATGCTCTTCGAAGGTCTCACTAATAATAATGATGTCATCTAGGTAGCAAAAAACTTTTAGTTCGAAATCTGGCATGAAAAGAGAATCGACGAGTCTTTGTTGGGTAGCCGGGGCATTAGTTAGTCCAAAGGCGGTTACATTAAACATAAACGTTCCGCGTCCTCCCACGTAAAACGCGGTTTTTTCCCTGTCCTATTCATGGATTGGTATCTGCCAGAATGCCTTGGAAAGATCTATACTGGACAGGAACTTAGCATTTTTCAAATTGTCCAATATCTCAGAAACGTATGGGAGATTATAAGCATCTTTCTTCGTTACCGCATTCAATTTTCGGCTTTCCAGACAAAACCGAGGTTTCCCATCCTTCTTACCCACTACTAGAACTGGAGTAGACCAAGGACTTTCACAGGGAGATATCACACCTAATGACAGCATTTCGTCCACCTGCTCCGTAATTATACGTTTCTTTTCGGGAGACAATCGGTAGTACCTCTGCTTGATGGGCTCCGCCGTTCCGGTATCTATGCGATGAGTAATGAGCGAAGTTCTTCCTAAGCCCTTATTCTCGAAAGAAATGTCATTAAAGAGAGCAATGACATCATCCGCAACAATCTTTTGTGAGTGTTGTAGGTTGCTGTAGGAATATAAGTGAATGCCCTGACTGATGGAAGAGATTTCAGACAATTTTGGTTCAAGGGAGCAAAAATAATCAATATTGTCAAGGAATCTAGGACAAATCTGAATTTTTTTCCAAAAGTCGATACCGAGAATAAGTGGTGTTTCAATTTCAGGCATAACGTAGGCTTTTAAAACATGGGTCCTGTTTTCAAAAGTAACTGGTAGCGATACGTAGCCCAGAGATTGCAGCTTTTGGCCACCGGCTGCAGTGACAGTGATCATATCGTCTGTCATTAGTTGCAGGTTCAGTTCAGAAAGTCGAGTATAGGTGTCATTATTAATAATAGTTATGGCCGACCCCGAGTCTAAAAGGCCATACATTTTTAAATCAGTATTTATATTAATGCTGACAAATGGTCGAGGGTCGTTCGAGGGTTTTGAATTGAAAATTGTTGCAACCTTGTACGAGTTGAAAAAATGTCGTATAGTCGCTAGCCAACTATTCCAGTCAGAGTTGGCGTGTCGGGGTGTACAACAATTTTCAGTTCTTAGTTTTTTGGAACGGAATCAACAGGACCTTCGAACGTAGCACAAGTCTCGCGATTTTTAGATGAATTACAGTGTGGGCAGTCAGGAACACGGTACCCTTTCAGGCCACACTTGAAGCAAATAATAGTACGCTCAGCAGTACAATCTTTCATCGTGTGAGTATCAACACGACAACGGAAACAATACTTATTATCTGCCTGGATTGCCGAAACGTTATAAGGTCTGTTGAAGGTAGGTTTAGCCAGGGAAGTGTTATGCGAGTGACCTGCCGCTGCCTGCACCTGGTAATTTGCGGGGGCACCTTTAAAGCTACTTTTTGTTGTTTCCCTCCTAGGTTGATAAGAATATTCTGGTGCCAGAGTGGTTGGTGTTGCTGAAGGTGGTTCCCTGAAGTCGTCTGAGCGGGCTTTAATCTGTTCATAATTCTTACAAAGGGTGCGTAAGCTTGAGATCGAGTTTAAGTTTGGGCAAGTAGCGAGGACGCTCGAGTAACTAGGGCGTATATTATGAAGTATAATTTCGAGCTGCTCCAATTCACTTAACTTCCTATCCAGTCTGCTAAACATTCCATGCATGATTGCTAGGTAGATTGTAATTGATTCTGTAGGGCCCTGGCTACGATTTCTAATTTCTCCTAGCATGCGGTAGTCAAAGTCAACTACATCGAAATCTATCTTAAGCATGTCCAGCAAATCACTCCATGAATGCAACGAATCTTGAACACTGCGATACCAGTGCAAAGCATCCCCGGTGAATATTTCAGTGGCCAATGAAAGCATTTTGCCATCAGGTACGTCTTTAGCTAATCGGAACTCTTTGGCGCGTGCAAGGAAAGCGCGAACGCAAGTTTTGCCATCGTATTTAAGTTTAGTAATATCGGAACTAAGGCCCCTGTCGCATGTCACCTTGATATTATAAGTACTATCTAAGCGTTCATAGTTATGAGCAGGTTCATTAGGATCGACGACTGGAGCTGAAGCTGAGGGTGGACACTGCTGTGTTTTGTGATACTTATGAGATGTAGGTTGAGCATCTGTTAGTGAATTTGATGCAAGTATTGCCTGAAGGCCTGAGCATTGCTCCTTATATAATTGCTTAACCTCCTCTAGCAGGTCCCATTCTCCAGAAGGAGCTTCAGGTACGCTTATTCTGTTTAACCTATGATAGATGTGATTAAGATAGGTTTGTGTGCGTTCGAGTAGACCCCTTTGTTGAGGGTCCTGTTTTAGGCAAGCAACATTGATTGCAACCTTAGCTAGGGTGTGTTTTATACCGACTATGTCCTCGTCAAACTCGTAACAAGAATCTAGTAATTCCTCTGATGGGAACCTAAGTGCAAGCTTAGATATTTGTTGCCTTAACTCTTCCACCTTATCTTTTGGGTCCTCCGCGCGTATTTTAACTTCGTAAAGTAACTCCGGTTTCGTTAATTGCAAGTATTTGATTGGGTGTGACATTTTATACTGTTTTATCACTGAGTCAAGGTAAATTAACTGAGCTGATTATTAAATCAAGCTAAAATAGGAAAAAAAAAATCGCGTGTTCGGTAAGTGGTGCATAAATTCGGTTAGGGCTTATAATAAACTAGGTAATTAATTACAAATAAGTCTTAATACAGAGAGTGACGACTTACGTTATATTATGATGGAGCTAATAGCTAGCGTATACTAAATCTGCGACATGCACACACCAACACCAAGAATGATGACCCAAGGAAACTCACCAACCCTTCTGTATAAAGCAGACCCAAAATCTACTATAAAAACACGTATGGGCGCCAACTGTCACCTGACAATAACTCACCTAAGTCCTACTTACTTGGGGAATATTAACGGGACATTAAATAAGTAAGATTGATTACAAGATATAATTTATTTTAATTAATCATGCAAATATACTTAGTTTAGCTTAATATTCTAGCTTTAGGTTTCTAAATTTAAGTTTAGGTTTTTATATTTTATGTTAAGATTCTAGGTTTAACATTTTAGGTTTAAGATTCTAGGTTTTAGGTTAAAGATTCTAGTTTTAGGTTTAAGATTATATATTTAAGATTCTAGGATTAAATCTGAATTTAATTACTTAAGCTTATAATAACCCTAAGGTCCTATGCTAAAGTAGGGCAAATGGGTCCGAAGCCTAGATTTTGGGTCAGACGAAATACAGGAGAGTTGGGCAATCTTCCCATTATACCCAACGTCCCTCGGCGGTGCGTAAGCGTGACGCGGGCTTGGTATGCAGAGATGCCGGAGATCTGTAAGGGCAGCAGCGGCAGCAGCGTTCAGGTAGGGCCTTAGGGGGAAGTCGAAGCGCCCGCACTTAGTAGTGGGGAGGTCGTCGGGGACTCTGCCCGGTCCATGACCTATACTGTAGGCCCGCAGGGTGTTCCCGATTTTCGGGACACAAACACTGATTTTATAACTAAGATGTAAAAATATAATTACGTCCGCTCGGCAGCGGGCGCATCAAGGGCAATATTCCTCAACGGAGCGACACGGGCTGTGCGTCAAAACGCCATCGGCTCAATGACGCGGCGGCCCAGCGGCAATCGGCGAGGAACCGCGGGACGCGAAACCAGTTATCAGCGCAGATAAAGCCAGCTATGCAACGCAACCAAGTACGCCAATTAGGGCAACAAACAACTCACCGCACCTTAGTCCAAGGTTCACGATTTATAAACGTGACAACTTTCAGAACTTGATTTGTATTTCGAATAGCGCTGTCCAGCCAGCACTGTAAAGATTGCATTAGACGACCTCTACTTACCTTTAATAATACCACTACATAGGTAAGTGGGAGCTCCGTTCCAGCCGATCCTACACAGTTCTTAGATAATCTTTTCGTAGGTACTTACATCCCTGACATTGTTAGAACTGTTGAGTTAGTTCTTTCAGTTCGTTTTGAAACTTGAAGCGGCGCAAACTTTGAGTTTGTTCAGAAAAGTATTCCATTCGTTATGATATTTGGGCTATTGAATACTTAAGTTTAGGATTGAGGGCAGTTAGGTACTAAATATTCCGATATTGTAAATCACGTCATCAATGTTTTAGACATGAGATGGGGAAGAGGATTTCATCTGGTGAAAAAAGAGAAAATATAATCCAAGGTATGAGACCCAGGTAGATCGATTTTGTGTCCTGACCCGCGCAAACCCTTTGATTGCAAATTTTATCGAAATCGTTAGAACTGTTTTCGAAAACGTTCTTCTTCTCTTACTTAAGAGCTAGGCTCTTGTCGGTGTAGCTCAAAGTAGGCCCTCCATCTACTCCGATCCCACGCAATCTCTTTGACCTCACGATATGACCCAACATCAACTCTCTTTTTGAGTTGCTCCATGTAGTCTATTCTAGGGCTTCCTCTTCCTCGCCTCCCCTCTATCTTTCCTTCAATTATGTTAAGTACGAAGTTGTCATGTCGTAAGAGGTGCCCTATCATCTTCCCTCTTCTATTTTCTAAGTTCCTCACTAACTGCCTTGTTTGCCCCACTCTATTTAGCACTTCTTCATTGGTTACTCTATCTCTCCAGCTAATTTTCTCCATTCGCCTCCAACACCACATCTCAAACGCTTCTAATATCTCCGCATCTTTCTGGGTCTATTAAAAGTATATTCAAATATTATATTGCTCGTTAAGTATAGGGTAGGTATAATCAATATATGAAATACTTATACGAAAATTATTGATTTTGTCTCCCTAATCAAAATCTCTATTCTAAAATTGTCTCTTTGTAGTTGAATGATTCCTTGATAAAATACCTTTGAACCTATAATCGGTCTACACGCCAAAATCCCCCAAGGAATGTGAAATAAAATTTAATATAACCTGGTAGAAGATATTCGTGAATTTCACCCAATTTCTGAACTAGAACAAAGTATGCTAGTGCGAGAGTGACTGATGTCTTATCCACAACGATAAGTGATAAGATAAAATAGCAACCATATGCTACGCCCGCTGAACACAGACATTGAAGTATTTCAATACATCTCTTAAGGTTGCAAAGAACCTGCACTCTGGGGAGTTACATTTTAGTTTCAACCACTACATGATTACAATAATATCTGCACCTAGCCACATGACGTCATATCTGCGCTGGGTAAGGTGTGAAACATATACGGAGTACAGGGAGGTAAAAGGTTTATTGGGAGGGGCGAGGCATTCTGCATTATTACTAGATAGTAACGTTTATCTCTAGCAGCCTGCCTTCAAACTTATTTTACAAACCCTTCGGGAGGTGCCTTGCATACAAAGTGAAGGGATCTCCTAATACGTACGGGAAAATGAAGAAAAGAAAACCTGTTCGTTTAACACATTCAGTGCCAGGAAACCGATATCGAGTCCCTACGCCGTAGTCGTTTTCCGTTAATTACATAAATACTTACGAGGAAAACCACCGTTCTTGGCAGTGAATGTGTTAATATGGCGACGACAGCTATCTTTCCATAAACCTGTCAAACTTACCATACACTCATATTTTAACGAACGAAACGTACAATTACAGACGGTTTAAAATAACCCGCCCTAAAACTTAACAAAGCTATTTGTTGAAATATGTAATCTGTTTGGAAAATGCTGCGAACTAGATTAGTGATTTTTATGCTGAGGCGGTGGCAAACAATCGTACCGCATCGACCTTATGCTTGTTTGCAACAGATAGACCTGATGGTAAGACACCGTAGACTATGGATGCTCTTGATTCCAGAAGATTCACGTCGCCGACGTTTTATTGGTATGGGGATTCATTGTGTCCATCTTCCGGAGCTCTGGCGACCATACTCACCACCACATACCACTTACCTACAGAGTAAGCGTTTACACAGTTGTTAGTGATCCATGAAAAACTAAATGAACATATAAATTATTATCACCCACACCACAAAAGAAAGAAGGCAAAAAAATATGCCTAGTGACGAAAATCCCTTTCAGATATCTCAAATAGTTACGAAGCTACAACCGTTTTAATATTTCTTGGAGGGAGAAAACACACGGGGATCGTGAGGTCACGATCCCTGAGCGTCATAGTAAATGACAATCGTTTCACATGAAGGTGCGTTTTGCGGAAAAGGGACCGAATATACCCCCTCTTAAAACTTTGGACACTCATAACTTTGTGACTATTTTAATCCCCTGCTTTACTTCTTTCTAGATTTGATACTTGTAATATTTTTAATCCTTTTTCGAGAAAATTTATCATACTCTAATTTAATTTTACTTTATTTTATTTATTTTATTTTCTGCATTTTCGAACACTAGGAGTAAGTTATTTTGTTACTAACATTATATGGAGCCATGCTCTAAAATAAATGTTTTTTTTTATATATTTATTTTTATTGGTAAGTTTATTTGGTATCTACACCCTACTATTGGAAGATACGAAGCCAGTTCCAAGTTTCTCAACTCAACCAGCGACATTTAGAACATCTTATTATACCAAGTGAAGTTCCTGGAGTCATTTCGCCTCATTACAATTCCTTTCACGTAGACCGTTTAATTTAACTTATTTGGTTTCGAAATGTTAGACTTCGGATCGATTTTGATTCCGGGAGTGATCTTAATCTATGAAAGGGACGCGCGACACGTTTAAAAATAATGAACGAGTAAATTTAAGAAAATGCTAAACACTGCTTTTAGAGAATTTTTTTACTCATTAGGTAAAAATTAAGAAAAAGGGAATCAGCATTTTTAGAAGTGTCATTATACATATGTAGGTATGTTAGTCTTAAAATATTTGTAATACTCGTAAGGGCCTTAGCTACCTGAAATAAATTAATTGTCACCAGGGCTGAAGTTACATCCGCGATGTTTCACAAACGATGACGTGATATCCCCACGATCATGTCTGTCTTTCAAATTCAAAACAACTGTCAGGTGATATCTCCCTGATAAATATTGATGATGGAATACTGGCTCAGCTGGCAGAACCGAGGCTCATCTAGGTATCGAAACCCACCAATCATATTTAATCATCGTTAGTTTGATTTGTGTATTTTGATCTCTCGCCACACATTGCTCGTGAGTGCCTGTGACCTTAAAATTTACTAGACACTCAGATGATATTATAAAATATCCTCTGAAAAGTATACAGGGTGCATTGTACGCCGTGTGCCAAATGGCTATTGTAGGTAGGTAGAGACAACAAAAAAGAAAGTCATAAGAAGTTAATTTTGTTTTATCCACTTGTTGTTTGTCAGTGGTTATGGTTTTACTAACATACTTTTCATCTTAATTAGCTGGGCCTACTCAACAAACTGTTTAGCGCCGTTTTAGACATATAAAATCACCAATAATTGAGACTTTTCTAAACACGTTGTACCTACACCGTTAGAATGGTGAAGAACTTAAGATGAGATCTGAAGAACTGAACAAGCGATACTTTTTAGGGTTCCGTACTCAAAGAGTAAAACGGGACCCTATTACTTAGACTC
The DNA here is from genome assembly GCA_963854355.1 of Epinotia brunnichana. Lineage (NCBI taxonomy): Eukaryota > Metazoa > Arthropoda > Insecta > Lepidoptera > Tortricidae > Epinotia > Epinotia brunnichana. The sequence continues at coordinate 23,371,517 of OY977952.1, forward strand.
CGCTGTCCATCCGTCCGTCCGTCCGTCTGTCTGTCACCAGGCTGTATTTCACTGATACCGATAGCTGAAATTTTCACAGATGATGTATTTCTGTTGCTGCTATAACATCAAATACTAAAAACACAGAATAAAATAGTTTTTTGTAGATAATGGTACGGAACCCTTCGTGCGCGAGTCCGACTCGCACTTGGCCGATTTTTTGAAGTTGAGCTTGCCAATTTTGATTTTTGGTCCACTTACACTTTGGCAGCTCATTTTTAGGGTTCCATACCCAAAGGCTAAAACGGGACCCTTTACTAAGACTCCGCTGTCCATCCGTCTGTCTGTCTGTCCGTCTGTCACCAGGCTGTATCTCATGAACCGTGATAGTTAGAGAGTTGAAATTTTCACAGATGATGTATTTTTGTGGCCGCTGTACCAACGAATACTGAAAAAACAGAATAAAATAAAATTTTAAGGGCTCCCATACAACAAACGTGATTTTTTTGCCGTTTTATAGATATTGGTACGGAACCCTTAGTGCGCGAGTCCTACTTGCACTTGGCTGGTTTTTTTTAAATGATTCATACGGAACACCACCGTTTGCTCATAAACTCAAATTGTAGACAGAGCTCGGAAAGCGGCCAAGTTAAAGTGGAACTGGGCTGGTCACGTCTGCCGCATGCTCGGTGAGTGGTGAGTTATGGGCAAAGAGCACCACGCAGTGGGAACCTCAGAACTCGAAAAGGAGACGCGGCTGACCTCGTAGGCGATGGCGAAATGAGTTGGACTTCTTTTTAAAGGAATTGCCAGACAAAGCTCTAAACCGCGAGCAGTGGAAGAAGAGGGAGGCCAGTGGGACTCATCATGCTCTATATAATATTACTAGATTCTGCCCGCGACTTCGTCCGCGTGGAAATCGTTTATATCGTAGTTCCATACAAACTTTCACCCCCTTAGGAGTGATTTTCGGGATAAAAACTTAAATATGTCATTCCCCGGGACTCTATTTATCTCTATTTAATTGAAAACATTTATTTCAGGCAGAGCCCATAAAGTGTTAGTAGTACAATAATTAGACATAACTTACAAAAAATATTGTTAGTAACAAAAGAACGGATACCAAGTGTCGTCTAAATGGGTTTCATCCAATTTTTCAACCCCCATTTCATCCACTTAGCGGATGATTTTTATGGGACGAAATCAGTTTCTGTTTTGTTTTTTCCATACAAAAAAAATGTCTCGGAACTGCCCTCCTAAGGGTATTTTTTTTAGGAGCTGCGGGTCAAAAAAATATTTTGTCCTCTAGTATGCGTGGGCCAAATGGCTAAACTGTAAATCGATTTGCAGTTTTTCTTTGAAATTGGGCTTGTACCTACGGCTACCACTATAAATATCATTATGTATTAGAAATATAGTTTTTAATTTTTTTTGTTCGATGTTTTGTTATATGCAAATGCTCAAGTCTACCAGCATCTTTAGGCTGCAGAGTGCCAAAGAATCATACCTACACCACAACCTTCCATTTCAAATCGTCTTTCTATTCAGTTCTCAGAAGCCAACACCACCACCAGCGCCCTGCGTTTCGTGCCGGAAGCCGAGGACCAAGAAGCGACGGTGGTTTGCCGGGCAGACAACCCTCGTGTCATGGACGCTGTTATTGAGGACCAGTGGACCCTCAATGTGCACTGTAAGTGACTTGTTTAAGATGGAATATGTCTTGCCTTAACGTTAAACCCAAAAATTTTTTAGAAAAAATAACTAATAGTGTCATGGTCCACGCTTCAAAAGCTTTTAAAGCGTGGACCATGACTCAAAGTGATAAAGAATATTTGGAAGCATTGGAAATGTGGTGTTGGCGTAGAATGGAGAAAATTAGCTGGACAGAAACAATCACAAATGAAGAAGTGCTAAGAAGACTGGGAGAGAAAAGGAAACTGATAAAAACGACAGAGAATAGGAGAGGGAAAATGATTGGTCACCTTATACGACATGACGCTTTTGTTAATAACATCATGGAAAGAAAGGTAGAAGGCAAGCGAAGAAGGGGAAGACCAAGGATAAGTTACATGAAACAAATATAAAAATAATTTACTTTGAAAACAAAGTTGTAACCGACGAAAAATCAATCACCCTCTATTTTCCTACCCTTAGGGTTGGTTTTTTTTTTCAAATTTATATGGGACCAACTTCGGGGTATAATTTCCTTTCCAATAAAAAAAGAATTCTCAAAATCGAACTACTCCGTGGTCATACATAAAAAAATATGTATATATATTATACGCGTCGACTTGAGAACCTCCTCCGTTTTTTTCGTCGGTTGAAAAGTAGCAGTCTAGTCGTATAAAGAGGTCAAGGAGGCTGCGCTAGATAGAGTCAGATGTAGGGAGCTACACCGACAAGAGTCTTACTCTTAAATTTATGATGAATTAATAGTAACTATACCTACTAACACACCATCTCTCACCCATGAGAGGACGCCTGTGATCAGCTGTGGGACGTATATAGGCTGATTTATTATTTCTATTTATTATAAACCAATTACACAACCCTTACCAAAAAAAATTCTAAAATAAAAGAAAATTCAATAAGTACAGAAATAAAATTCCCAAGAGTTTAACCATCAACAAAAAGGTCCACACAATTTACCTCCATGGGTGCCACCCATGTTAGCTAACATACATAGTGCAGCGGCGTATACGTTATAAAACTGTCAAAAAACCTATATTGTTAGAATATTGTATCAGTCTGTTCACATGTGTCATGTCATAACGGAGCAGTAGGTCAATCACGTAACGCATTGTACGCGCGTCTGACAGTAAAATCACAATCTAACTGTCATTTTTCCATATAAAATTGACATTTAGACCTTACAGACGCGCGTAAGAAAAGTTACGTGATCGACCCACTGGTGTACATAAGTTTCTCTAGTTTCTATATATACATATTATACCAAGATTGGTTCACGATACAGCACAGTTTACGATCGGTTTTCAACCGACGAAAAAAACGGAGGAGGTTCTCAAGTCGACGCGTATATATATCGACGGTGGAAAGGCAAAACCACTGAAGCGACATTTTGGTCAAAATAGAGTTATATAATATATCGTTGAAATCAGCGTTTTTTTCTGCGTCCATTGAGCCGGGTTTCATGGCGATCTGATGACTTTCATGTCGCTTAAGGTTATATAAAAATAAGGACCAAATTTATAACATGTTACTTTATGCGACACACTTTTTGAGTAAAGTCTAACCTGTGTCACTTAACCGTACACTCAATCATAACCATGGTCGCATTGAGACGATCCGAGAGCTCCGCTCTCAGACTCAATAGTATCTAAGGGCGGAATTACTCTTTTAAATTGATAGATGTTAGCGTTGTGGGTTTCAGGTCCAAATATGAAGGAATTGAAGCTTTCATTCGTTATCATCCTGTCAATTATGTATGTAAATAAGTTAGAGATAAATTGCGTTAGATGCTATTCTAGGCTAAAATCAAGACTACAATTAAAAGTGTAGAAAACTCGCGTTTCGTCCAAAATAATTGGTTTAAAACATACTTCAGCATACTAATTCAGTATTGTTGGATTAGTGTATCATTTAATGTGTGCTAGATCTAGATTTATAGATTCATAAATTAGAATAGTTAGGTTAGATTTTTTAGAATGGATCGCTGGCCAGCAAGAAAACGCGTGGACGGACGCGCGGCCTGCAGGAACATTCTACCCGCGAAGTCGAGAAAAGTGGACATCGATCGGCACGGAGGGGCGAGGAACGCTCCCTGGAAAACGGGCCTTATACCCTTTAGTTAAGGTATATTTTCAGATGAGGAGTCGGATTAGTGGCGTGATCGTGTTAGTATTGGCTATAAATACCCCGGCGGGCCGAGGAGCGGGTCACTTTTTTATGGGACGTCGAAGCGAGATCACGCTGCAGAATACGAGGTCGGCCAGGCTAGGCTGACCTCTGGGCGCGTACTACTTCGAGGCGGAGCAAGGCTGGTCACCGCTGGGCTGCATTACGGCTGTTGCTGAGAGGAATTAGAGTTTGGTAAGGTCGCAAATGCCTTTGCGATCGTCTGGTGAGATTGAATATTTTATTTTAAAGTGTGACTAATCATAGTGAATTCTGGAATTTCTTAGGGAGTAATTATCTTGTGCGCACATTGTCTTGAATTGAGTGATTAATATTTAGGCAATATCTTTCTGCTCGTGAACTGATATGATCTTATATGATCACGTGTGTATTTTGAATATGTGGCGGTCTAATAGGTTTATCACCTAATAAATGCGCTTAAGACATCATCATATTAGAATTCCGTATACTCCCATGAAGTGAAGTGAACACGACTATTTATAGTACATGAATGTTCGCTAAGGAACGGTCCAATGGTAAATAATTCCTAATTGTATACCAGTATCTAGTGGTTAGTTGTAGGTACAAATGAGGGAAATCTTTATTAAAATATGTGCTAATATTATGTTGTAATTTATTTATGGCGGAGGAGCTGGCTTGTTACGAGCGTCGAGGGAGATCAGAAGGGCAGGAGCCCTGGGAACCAGAGAGGCGTTGGGTACGTGTCCCACTATTAAGAAATTAAAATCTGGTGAGTGACCTTTATAATCACTGTATTGAATGATTCTGAAACTTATTAATTTGTTTTTGGGGACTATTATCTAACCATTTCAACGTTATCATAATTGTATTTGTGTGTTGTAATCTAGTTCTACTGTATATAGTTGGGGAATATGCTAGATAAAGTACGAGCGGTTTATGTATAGGTTATGAACGGATCTAGGTCATTGGTTAAATAACTGACGATATTACAGGAATGTTGTTTTGTTCTACATATATATTACTAGTTGATTTGTCACTGCGATATGATTGGGTTCCGTGCGCGCCCACGAGATAAAGTGATCAATTATTATACGACAACCTAGCTTGACTCGGTCCGTGGTACGCGTTACACTATGAGGATAGATTGTTAAGATGCGGATAAGCGACAAATATTACCACAAGTTCATACTAATATCCGGTGGTTAGTATAGGTGCTGATGGGTGGTTACTTTACTAGATTAACGCAACTGAATAAAGTAGTTATATACACTCGTGGCTGTGTGCTCGGTGTCGAGACAACCATATCCACAGGGCACATTGAGGACCCTGGCCACACGAGAATTCTCCCGAAAGGGGCTTCTTAGTCAGCAGAGATGTGCCCGCACTAGAGCGCCAGTCATAGATGTGTAGACAGAGTGAGTGGCTGAGAGTCTTCAATCTTGCAAATTGAGGGACCTCACTGGTCGAGCTGCTGTCTTAGTTCTAACAACCCTCTTAACAAGGGTTACGGTTGTGTTGGTTTATGAAGTAATCAGATGTACTTATAGATATATTGTGTGGAATTCCTTGAATGAATGAATCTAGCGTAGTAAATTAGTTATGTACACCTGTGGCCGAGAGCTTAGCGTTGTGGACAACCATATCCAAAGAGCACATTGACGACCCTGACCAATACGAGAATTCGCCCGTTAAGGGGTTTCTTAGTCAGTAGAGATGATGATCGCGCTTAGGCCTCCGTCACGGATGTGTCAACGAAGGTAAGGTTGGTGAGACCTTTCAGTCTTGCAAACTGAAGAGTTTCGCTGGCCAAGCCGTCGTTTTGCTTTAACCGAAGCTTCTTACCGTGAAGCTAGCTATGTTGATTTTACAAGGGAATCCAACACTTTCGCTTTAGTAACGGCAATAATTAAGTAGGTATCTTGTTAGGTGGGGTCGTTATTATCGGGATCTCAACAAAAGTATCGCAGTGGGTTGGTAATTAATTATCATTAGTCAGTTCAACTGTGCATTGTCGTATATTTAACATTGTTCCGACTATAAAGTGCCTTTGAGTTGATTGGGTGAGATTGGTTGCTAAGACACTGTGTTACATCCATTGAGATATTTTGGGGATGAATTGTATTATAAATTGCTTAGGAAAAGTCAGTACTAATTGGTATTAGATTTGATAGAAATAACGATAGGGTAGGCGGAATCAACAGATGAGGTGGGATTACTAGCGAGTACGAGCAGCCGCGAGCGAGCGAGAGGCGAGCGCTACAGTTCGCTAACAACTCTAAGAATCATCGTTAGGGAGAATCGATATTACACTAGACATTACGCCATTCATGTACCTGTAAGTAAAACATGCACTAATATTCTATTTCAATAGAATATCATCGCATCATCATCAATATCTTGACATACGATTATTTTCGTTATTATATCATCGCATCATCATCAATATCTTGACTTCTTCACGATTATTTTCATTATTATGTCATCGCATCATCATCAATAGAGATCCCATCATGGCCAACACAAGTTGACCACTATTGTATTGCGAGTCTGTTTAAAGGGCGTCACCTACCACATCTATACCACACCTACAACTTAGTATAACAAGGAATTTATGCCCACTTTAGCCTCCATAGTTGTGCATCACTTAATGAAACTACAGAATTGTAAATTAATTCTAAGGAACCTGGTATAATTGTCTTACTTAAGTTATAGGTTCTACTAAAATGGGGTTAATGTACAACTTCAATTAACGTGTAACTGTTTCCCTTTATAGAAATACAAACTTCATACTTCTCGAAAAGGGCCTGGTTCTACTCACACAACGCGGGGCCTCATCACTAGACGAAATCACACGCCAAGCCACTCCACCAGCGCGAATCACGTATAGCTTAGGTCTAAATAGGTCTTCGAGGTTAGGTTCCAGAGATAATAAATTCTAGGTTAGATTACGGCATTGTAGGCCTGGAGTCGGACGGTTTTTTATTTGACCGAATCTCTTTCCGTCCGGCAATATCCTAGGAGATGATTTGGTCTGTTAAGGTACTCAAGCTCGATTACTTTAACATAAATAACGAGAGATTCTGTAGCTGTAGGATAGATTTACCTAGACTAGAATAAAACCCAACCTTTCTAGTAGGATCGGCCGGAACTAACTCGGTTTTTCTATTCGCTTTGGTACGAGTTAGTATTTATAGGAACAAAGTGGATATCTAGTACAATCGAGTCTTGATTTTACTGGATTAATTAGTCAAAGGTTCTTTAGCTTCAAAACAAACAAAATTAATTTGATATTTCTATGGTAAATAAATGATTTATTTTCTCGCTTACTATCTGTTTAATTTTATTCAATAGCTTTTCCTTCAGGTAGGATTCAATTTTCAGACGACTAGAAGCTTCTCAGGAGCTTCAGCTTTCAGATAGGGGTTAATTTAAGTTCAGAATAGGAAAACATAAAAAGCAAGCCATTTAAGAGGTTGAATCGTTACATTTTGGTGAGGCCGTGATCAGGATGAAAATAAGGTTTAAATTCACTTTTAAGTATCCCGGGTTACTACAGAATAGAGTATTTTCAATTTAAAAAAAAAATATATATAAAAAAAATTATAATAAAAGGAAAAATATTTTTTTATTACGTGATTCGCTTGGTGAAAGGGCTAATTAAATTTATTTACAGATTTTTCTGTGTGTGGGTTATACAAATAACCCACATTTTGTTGCCGTGGAGTAGATAGAGAGATGGAGTTTGTATTTTTTAATGTTGTGTTGTGTATTATTTTCAGGACTTTCTTTCTTTTATTTTATTTCAAAGAGATTTTCACGCGCGATACGTACATGAATTGTGTTGTGTATTATTTTCAGGACTTTCTTTCTTTTATTTAATTTCAAAGGGATTTTCACGCGCGGTACGTAGGTGAATTACTAATCAATAAGTTATATCACACTAAACTATGAAAAATATGCATAGAAATAATTTTGTTGTAGACGAAGGGCTAATATTATTTTGACAGAAATTCATTTGGGGGTACACATTTTTATTCCCGACTGTACTTTTCTACATATGTTTACCAACTGCTCATTGAGACGATTCTAACGAGCCCAAACTCGATGGGTTTGTGTCATTGTATCACGAAGTTCCTAGGCCCATCTTCCAACCCCAGCATCAGATTAGTTCCTTGTCATCATAACTTTAATTTGTCATGCGATTTATACATATGTGCGAAATTTTAGGCCGAACGGAAGTCAGGAAGTGAGTCTAATCTAAGAATTAAGTAAAAACGTAACAGTACCTAAACACTCTTTTCATCGGACAGTCGTGTCAAAGTAGTGCCTACGCGTAATTTGTATAAAAGGGGGGCAGGAATGTTATGCGGAATGGCCTTACAATCTGCCAATGCCATAGCACAATTAAGTAGGTTCCATATACATCAGGCGGTTGCGGTAGTAGTTATAATAAAGTTTAGGTATAATGCTTTTATTCCAAAATAAAATAAAAATAAAATAAAACGGATCTAGATAACCTCAAGATAGTATTTTGTTAAATTAGCATCTTATGTATTTAGCTACGATTATTTCATCCTTCATATTCAATTGTTGCATTTAAGTTCGCAAGAATAGTGTTGAGGTCATTGACATCTGTCCCGCGGTTGGGCAATTATTCGTTAAATAGTGGTTAGGAAAGTACCGGTGGATGATTATAGTACCAAGGACTTAGGAACATACTTAAGAACTCATCACATAATAGGGGTTAGAGTTATAGGTAACTTTCGTAAGCTAGGGGAGAAAAGTAGGTACGCGTTATACCTAGTTAGTTGACCTAGTCAAATTGAATCCAATTCTCGGCGTTTACGTTAAATCGATCGCTGCTAAGTATTGTCCGAAATCTTAAGTACCTATAACCTTGCGGATATTTTCTACGTAATCGTCTTTGTAAAGAAAGTAATTGTAAGAATAGATAAGTAGGTAATTCGCGCGAGTTATATTCATTAACCTACAAGAAAATGCGCATTCGAATCGGATTAGTTCCGGCTAGAAATTCAAATACCTAAGATCAAAGGTACACTATAATGGACTTTGTTGTTAGGTCATTAAGGTCAAAAGGTAAGCTGTGTGTAGGTATTTAAATGGTTGTCATCGTGAGTCAGTGAACCGGTTGTATGTACGCGTGAGATTTCAATTTTTAATTTCGTAGGTACATAAAACCACTTTGGCAGGGTTAAAATAGTGACAGGGTCGAAGTTAGACAACAAGTAAAGGGCACTTAAATACCTGCCTAGCTCCATAGAGGTATATTCCTGGCATGGTAGGACTCACACATTTCCACATAAATACGCGGCCACTCTATCACATTCACTTTATAATGTGCACCAGTTCAATTATCACTACATTGATTTATGTTTGAATACACACTAAACCACAGTAAAACACTTTAAACTGATTAAATAATAGGCCTAAATATGCGAGAATTCGGCTCGTTGAAGCCCGCGCGCAAACTAAAAACAATTTTAAACATCGAACTTAGGTTCTGGCAGCCATCTTGGAATCTGGCGACGTCGCGGCGCCGGTAATTGTAAAGATTTTTGGCGGGAAATTGTTGTTTAATTTGATGATAAAGGAGTAATATTGATTAACTATATGTCGCGTTCGCTTATAATTTGGTGGAATGGGTGAACAGTTTTAGGTTCATAGGATAAATATTTATGTAATGCATTAAGGTCGAGCTTAAATAAAGCGCGTCGCACGTAAAATATTTTGGCATGGAAAGTGATGTAGCCAGTTAGATGCGTTAATATTGATAGTAACTTTATGATAATAGCATAGTGTAAATTATTTCTAATAACTAGGTAATAATATAGTTGCTTTACTTTTGAGGTGGATACTTCTTTGCTCACGTTTTGTATAGGGGTACAGTTCAAGATGTATTGGCCACTAAATATTAGTCGCAAAATGTTATTTAGTTTATATGTCGGACATGGAAATAAAGCTTAAACGACCACCATTCCTAAATGTATCGCAAGTCGGGTGAGGTATGTTAGCCATGTTGCCACATAATTATGTGATTTACATGTACTTATACAGAATTTAGGGGTTTCGTGTCGGATGTATTAAAGGAACATAGACAACAAGGAAGTGTCTACTTGGGCTTGATAAACGGTTGTGTCCTCGGCGCGGTCTGATTTCTCTCACGGGCCGGAACTCATATCAACGAATTAAAAATATGGAATTAGTATGCGACAAAATTAGCTTTGTGTGGAGGTTGCGGGCTAAATATAAGAACTAATTAGAGCCTACATATTTTATATTGGTCAACTCTAATAGGTATGTTAAGTACCTTTAAGCGTCACGCGGGTTTACGTAGGTACAATGTAATGAAAAAGATAATAGATAGTTTGCACCTTACAAAACTTAGCGAAATAAAGTTTTAGACCCATCACACACTGTAGGTATAGCGAATTTCATTGTAATCAGTAGCTTAATTAACGCTAACGTACTTACGAACGTTCGAATTAGAAAATAAGTAAGTAAGTAATAATAGATATATATATAGATATAAGATTAAGGCGCTATTGTATTAGGTCAACCTGTAAAAATAGTTGCTGTACTGAAATAAATAAATAAAATAAATAAAAAAATAAAATAAAAAAGGTAACACGTGTTGGCAAGCGAATGAAATAAAACGAATTCATTGAATAAGGATATTCCGAAATCCGTCTGTCTGGTTTAGTTACTTCATGAGTCATAATTATAGAGCGGGGTTTGTGAAGTTTCAGAATAATTTAAATAATTAATTATAATTCCAGTCAAGTTAGGTTTTCATATATATATGCAAAACCAAGCACGCGTGATCTACGGTACGACATTATTAGTTAGCGAATAACTTTGATACTCAGGTTCTGAGGCGAAAGACTTCGCTGATAGGGATTTCCGAATCTCACGGGAGATTCAGCTCTAAGAAAGGGGGCCAGAAGGCTTAGAATCGTAAGACAATGTGTGTAGGGCATGAAATTGATTAACCGCAACGCACTTAATTATTAATAAGGTAGTGTTAAAGTCATGGGTTCTATCAATAGGGTTGAATGCAATTTAAATGTAGGTAGGTATAGTAAGTAAATATAGTACGGATCAATTCATTGATAGTTACGTTGATAGTAAAATTTATTACTTACGTATTTTAAACAATGGTTTCAGAATTTGTCAAGTATAAGATGGATAGTTGTCCCAGTCTGATACCGAAAGATTAGAGCTTGTCAGACAAATACCATATATGTACCGGTTCACGTCAGGTTACGAAAGATATTCGCCATGTTTACATTATATGGTAACAGGGCAATTCGGAGAAATTATATTAGTAATACCAAGTTGTGCACGTGTTATTATTATTATGTACTTTAAGGCAGGAGTCGTATATATCGCATGGCACTTTAATTGGTTACCATATTATGTGATACTGGAGTATGTAAACTAACTGTTCCACCTCTCTAGTCATTGTTGAGGTAATGTGAATTTCGAAATAGGTCGTTAATTTCGCAAGTTATCTTAACAGCGCACTGGACGATTGGTTTGTCCGGCGGGCTATGAATCGCGAGCGTCCGGGTTCGATCCCCGGTACGGAAAAATCTTTTTGTGTTTTTTTATTTTTGCTTTACTAACAATATTGTGGGCTACTACTTTTTAAACCTTTGGTTATTAAATTGAACGAATTTTACAATGTTTGGAGTAAGTTAAGGGTAATTGGGGATACTTATATATTTAGGCGTTTATAGTTTTAACATTATGCGATTTAGGTATTCATCAAATTGTGTATTTGTCTACGACATAGGGTCCGTCTATTTTTTTTCCATGAAGTACCTATGACAAAAATGACTTATCAGTTAATGTAAGAGGTTGTAATTAGGTATTATTTAAGGGTCTGCGGTATAATTTTACGGATGCATAAAATTATCATCGAGGCACTCGCGTAGGTTTATTGAACAGAACGTGTGGTTGTTTATAAACGATATTCGTATTAGGGCATATTTCCAAGTTCGGTTACAAAACTAGCGCAAAATGGGTCAGATATTGGTCACGTAGGAAAATTAATCCGACCCGTGGCGGGGATATTTTGATACTAGCGACGAACGCAAGTGATATTTCTCTCATCCATGTAAGAAATAAGTAGTCGGCCGATGGATTAACTGTCGCATGAGTAAGATCGCGGTTGCTTTCCGTTCTTTCGTAACCGTTTAAAAGAGTTTAGTACCTTTACTGAATTCAGTGCTGGATTAAAATAGGCCTTATGGTTTAAAATGGGAAGATTTTAAAGGAAGAAGGTATAAATTACTTACGGTTGATTGACATGACACCCACTAGTTGAGTTCCCAGTAGCAGAATTCATGGTTTCACTAGCTTCACCTTAAAACTAACTAAGTATACATTCTAATGCACAACACTGAATAATGCTCGTATTATGATACGTTGGAAAAGGCCAAAATAGGAGGCAAAACACTCGTTGTTGCACTATACCAGTCAGGCGTAACTGGAGCAATTTATTCCTTCAAATAATAGCAATCTAGATGTTGTTTACAAAATTTGTCTAGCGAGGCCGCGGGAATTTGACATTTGCTGATTTGGGTTAAGATCTGTGGTGAGGCTTTAATGTACGGCCAAGTGGCGTGTTTAAACGGTTGTTACGGTTTAGGAAAAATTAGGAGTTGTGAACACATAAAGCCTGAGCTTACTTAGAGGTGGTAATTTAATTCTAATGGGGTTTTGTCATGTGGAATACGGTGGCGGAATGAAGGGGTTAATTCGGTTTCGAGTCAAATCATTTACGCGTTACAAGAGCATCTTACATTTATAAACTGTGTATCAGGCAAGTGAGGTATTGGAAATTATGTTAAATTTTTTTGACAAGAGAGTTCATATTTACTTAGACGGATTTTCCTTGCCTACTAACATTAAACTAGGACCTTTTATTAGATAGACCTTGCCAGTACGTTGTGTCTAGTTGATAAATCTAATGATTAATTTCCCTGCGCTTAAAGTTATTAAACTATAAATATGATTAACAGGTCCTACCAATGTCAGAATTCGCGTCGATTTATAAGGGGCCTTTTGTAATTGGGGTTAGCATTGTGATTATAAAATACTCTGATACTACATTATATCCAAATGAGAAATCCTAGTAAGTGTTTGTATTCATACCAAAATTTGTAGACATCCCATTGAAATTGAGTCGCGCATTATGTTGGGTGTACATTATCGTTTGTAGGGCCATTATCGCTTGTATCGCGGGAGGGTTAGCGTAGTCGGTTGTCTTTAATCCATTCGGTATGATAGCTTTTGCGAGGGTACTACCACAATTTTATTTAGCATTTTAGACGATAAATATCAAAAAAATAATGATAAGTAGAATAAGAAAAGTTATAGTCTGTGTTAAGAATAGTTACGCGATCCACTCACCGCTGGTTCAAATCGCGCGAATGAAACCGTAAGTACTTCGCGTTGTTCGTTTCACACTAGATATAAAAAAAAAGGGGAAATTTAGTACTTTATGCTTGATTCCGTGCTTAAAACTAGAATAGAATAGGCAACTTGTAAGTTTGTAAATAAGATATTATATGGTCGAGATCGTAAGGCGTATCTATAGTGTGCGCTCACGGGAGGTCGTGCGTCGATAAGGTTAACCGACTTTCAAAAGGGGGAGGGCTCTCAGATGGGTTGTATTTTACTTCTTTAAATCAGGTTGGACGTTAATTAAAGGCGCCTATATAGGTTGTTCAACAACAAATTAGGTACTTGTTATAAAATATTAACAAAATGGTTGGTCGTAGTATGGGAATTTAGGTATTTTTAATGCGTAACATTTATCGTCAGAAATATTTCTAAGTCAATAAATTGTCCAATATGTAGTTCACGATAGATTATACCGGTAGCTATTAAGGTAGATTCGAGATCGCTGCGTTGGGCGTGGCAAAATTAGCACTGACCCCTGGTCTTATATTGATATTGAGAGGTTAGAGATCAGGTTATACTGGCTGTAAGAAATAAATCGATTTGAGTCGAGTCGTTCTGCATTGGCGAATATCAAGGTTGGCGCAATGACCGCGGGATTGTCTCGCTATCAGCTGGGCTGTTATTCTGGGCGTACTAGGGAAGCACCTCACCTCACCTCACCTTTCACCACTAGCGAAAGTAGATCTATACCCGCAGCGCTGAGTCATCGTTACCATCGTCATCATATTAGCCGGTAGACAGCTACTGTTAGACAGGACTCCCCCAAAGAGTACTAGCGGTTATATCCCAATATTTAGTTGTTACGAATTGCGGAGTCTAGAGATATTTGTACGTGACCTTTTAGGATGACGTAAAATAAGTTACAGGATAACGGGACAGGAATGACTGATAAATTAAGTACTAGATGGTATAAATTTATAATTATTTTTTTTGAGTTGGCGGGAAATTTTAATTTTGTTCTTGTCATCCCTTCCTTTCGGAGAAAGTAGGTATACGGCGGATTGACGTCTCATAGGTATAAAGGGGGAATCAGATAACCTGTTGTCGTGCGTGTCAAATTTTAGATACTTAAGTTGAAATTTTAGATCGCGGCTCATCTTGGTTTTAAGGGATTCCTGACGGGTATCATTTTCAAGTTATACGGGAATGCAGGTTCTAGATTTAAGATAAGTTTGGAATCCAGGATGGCTGATAAAATTTTTGAAAGAAAAAATCGGCGCGAGTATCATTTTCGAGTAATGCACGGATGCAGATTTCGAATTTTGGGGCTAAATTTGGAGTTCAATAGGGCAGGGTCGGCTTTGGAGAAGAAGAGGTCGCGGCTACCGTATTCGATTAGCTTGTGATTGTATATTTTGAATTACGATACAGATGTGGGGTAAAGGCGACGGTGTTATGACAGCGTGACGGCAGTTGCAGTTGCGGGAGCGGAATTTCAAGCATCGATTGAATACTAATTATTGAAACTTACAGGTATCTTATGAGAACGAAGAGATGGAGTTCATAATAAAGGGAAGGATATGGGGCCGTGATCGTCTAGTGGTTAGGACCTTACGCAGTTATAATTATTCCGGCTTAAATTTATCTCAAGCATGGAATATGGTTATATATTTTGTCCACATGTTATGCGCTAGGTAGTGCATAAACAACGTTAAATATTTACATGAAATAATCCATTTATTACAGGTATATCTTAAGATGTATGATGCGTTTGTCAATACAATATTGACATCAGGCGTTAAATTTATGTGGGTCTTAAGGGCGTGGGTGTAATCTTCATTTAGTAACCGGCGAATCTTACGTTTGCACAATATATGGTATTGGCGTAAGACTAATTTTAAACTTATGAATTATGTATTGCAATTTATCTGGTATTTACTACATAAATTATAGTATTACGAAAATTTGAGATCCAACTATAAAATTATTTAAGTTGTGAGAATGGGGGGCAGTTATTTAATTAATGACTGATAGGTAAATGGTAAATGGGATATGGCTTAAAATTTTGATATTTACGGGTTACTCTAGGAGGGTTAATTAAGTTTGACTTGCTGTCTTTTATAATCTTCAAACATATGAAGGGCAGGTTAGTTGGCTGTGTGCGAATAGGGCTGTGCGGATCAATTAAAGCAGTAAAATTTTGTTTTGCAAAATAAGTAAAGTAGTAATATTATATTATCACTTTGTTCTACTCTTCATATCATAATTTTCTCGTCTTATAAAGTAAATGTAAATTCTCATAGCATATAACTTGGGAAGAACATTATATATCATTAATGTGGTTGTACTGTCGGATTCCGTTTAGTTGGTCTAAGTCGTGTTTAGGGCAAGGGGATTAATTAGGTTGGGAGGGTATGTGTGTGTGTTCGTTGAATTAAGAGATGTATGAGTCCGCATAAAAGGCAGCGTTGAGTGTGTGATTGTATGGTAATAATGGGCTTTTACCGACTGGCCGGAGTTCGCAGTGCAACCTAGGTTTGTTGGTACTGATTGATCTCTCCAAACCATTTTACACCGGTGTTTCCGCAGTTATAGTTTGGTTAGGTTAAAGTCATAAAATGACAAGGTCCTTGTGTGACTAACTGTGGCGACACTATACTCTACAGAAGCTAAGCTGAAAGGCTAAGCTAGTCTTATCTTCGTCCTACACATCTCTTCGTGGCAAGGATACTTCCGACACCATATTCTTCGGGATGTTGTCAACGAACATTCATTCTGAAACTTAAGTAATAATATTTTAACTTCCATTACTGGGAATTTATCAGGAATTTCCTATTATATGTTAATTAATTTGCAATGTCAAGATTACAATCTTGCAAGGGTTCAATGAACATGGTTTGTTGAAATTAAATTTAGTAAGGCTGTTATTCTTACACGATGGTGAAGTGTTGCATTTTGTATTTGAGTAATGCAAACGTATTTTATAGTAGTTACGACATTTCTACAGTAAAGCTGGGTGGGGCTTGGACGCATGTAGTCGGATTCTCTATAGGATGTCAAGGCACTTCCTAGAGACCCCACGGGGTTGATGAATGTTACTGTGTGCGACTGGGTCACGTTCGGTATAGAGATAGAGTATCATCGCGAACGACGATTAAAGTTAAAGTTTGTTTGATGTTTTGTCAGTATTATCACTATCGTTAGTGGTTTGATGGTGCTGTCAGGACATTGAAGGGATTAATGCAAAATTAACCCAGTAGTCTATGAACAGTTTGCCTCTAGTGTGGAATACAGTCTGAAGTCGGATATCCTAGTCAAGAAGAAACATTCTCCACTGGGTTTGCTTGGTGGTTATCTGTGTACTCAGTGTTCTGCTGTTCGCATGGGGAGTTATTGTAATAACATAAACCGAGATATGTGGTCGAACCTGGATCCTTGGTAGCCAGAAGGTATCTGAGGGTTCGGGGTGTTAGTGCAACATCGTGGTCATTAGGATCTATTGGGCTCACAACCTAGTACTTTGTGCGAATGGGAGTATTCTGGGGAAGTTTTCTAGCGGCGCCGACCGAGATATGTGGTCTAACTTGAGTTTGTAGTGGCCAGGGGGCATCTGTGGGCTCAAGGTGAAGCTAGAAGATAATTATATTGTGTCATCGGCCGAGATATGTGGCCTAACTTGTACGGACGGAAGCCAGAAGGCAACTGGAGGTGCAAGGTGATGCAGTATAGGGGTTTGTATTGCCAGCCGAGATATGTGGCTAAACTTGAGTTTGTGGTGGCCAGGGGGCATCTGTGGACTCAAGGTGGTACCGTAGGGATGGGTATGTGTGTCATCAGCCGAGATATGTGGCTAAACTTGTGCTGACGGAAGCCAGAAGGTGACTGGAGGCACAAGGTGATACAGGGGCTATTCTTCAACGTCCATCACCAAGCAAACGTAGTGGTTAAACATTCACACGCCTAAAATACACTTGTTGGAGAGATCGATATATCAACGAATTGAAACTTCCCGAGTTATGGGGTTGGCATTTTTTGCAAATTATAATCATAGATTATTGGTCAGAATTAATTGGGAGAGTTATGTAAATAGACACAGCTAACAAATCTAGCCTTCAGTTAGAGTAATATTATATTTAAATTTGGTATAAAGACAGTAGGTTAACGAAATTATCTACTCAAAGTTATTTTAAAGATTCACCATTAATAGGTCGCAATTCCTTGTTTATTGCTTAGGTATGTTTTAGATTGTGATAATGCTTCGCTCAAAATCGTAGATTTCTCGCTGTGCATGATCATGGGGCAGATTGAGACGATCCGAGAGCTCCGCTCTCAGACTCAATAGTATCTAAGGGCGGAATTACTCTTTTAAATTGATAGATGTTAGCGTTGTGGGTTTCAGGTCCAAATATGAAGGAATTGAAGCTTTCATTCGTTATCATCCTGTCAATTATGTATGTAAATAAGTTAGAGATAAATTGCGTTAGATGCTATTCTAGGCTAAAATCAAGACTACAATTAAAAGTGTAGAAAACTCGCGTTTCGTCCAAAATAATTGGTTTAAAACATACTTCAGCATACTAATTCAGTATTGTTGGATTAGTGTATCATTTAATGTGTGCTAGATCTAGATTTATAGATTCATAAATTAGAATAGTTAGGTTAGATTTTTTAGAATGGATCGCTGGCCAGCAAGAAAACGCGTGGACGGACGCGCGGCCTGCAGGAACATTCTACCCGCGAAGTCGAGAAAAGTGGACATCGATCGGCACGGAGGGGCGAGGAACGCTCCCTGGAAAACGGGCCTTATACCCTTTAGTTAAGGTATATTTTCAGATGAGGAGTCGAATTAGTGGCGTGATCGTGTTAGTATTGGCTATAAATACCCCGGCGGGCCGAGGAGCGGGTCACTTTTTTATGGGACGTCGAAGCGAGATCACGCTGCAGAATACGAGGTCGGCCAGGCTAGGCTGACCTCTGGGCGCGTACTACTTCGAGGCGGAGCAAGGCTGGTCACCGCTGGGCTGCATTACGGCTGTTGCTGAGAGGAATTAGTTTGGTAAGGTCGCAAATGCCTTTGCGATCGTCTGGTGAGATTGAATATTTTATTTTAAAGTGTGACTAATCATAGTGAATTCTGGAATTTCTTAGGGAGTAATTATCTTGTGCGCACATTGTCTTGAATTGAGTGATTAATATTTAGGCAATATCTTTCTGCTCGTGAACTGATATGATCTTATATGATCACGTGTGTATTTTGAATATGTGGCGGTCTAATAGGTTTATCACCTAATAAATGCGCTTAAGACATCATCATATTAGAATTCCGTATACTCCCATGAAGTGAAGTGAACACGACTATTTATAGTACATGAATGTTCGCTAAGGAACGGTCCAATGGTAAATAATTCCTAATTGTATACCAGTATCTAGTGGTTAGTTGTAGGTACAAATGAGGGAAATCTTTATTAAAATATGTGCTAATATTATGTTGTAATTTATTTATGGCGGAGGAGCTGGCTTGTTACGAGCGTCGAGGGAGATCAGAAGGGCAGGAGCCCTGGGAACCAGAGAGGCGTTGGGTACGTGTCCCACTATTAAGAAATTAAAATCTGGTGAGTGACCTTTATAATCACTGTATTGAATGATTCTGAAACTTATTAATTTGTTTTTGGGGACTATTATCTAACCATTTCAACGTTATCATAATTGTATTTGTGTGTTGTAATCTAGTTCTACTGTATATAGTTGGGGAATATGCTAGATAAAGTACGAGCGGTTTATGTATAGGTTATGAACGGATCTAGGTCATTGGTTAAATAACTGACGATATTACAGGAATGTTGTTTTGTTCTACATATATATTACTAGTTGATTTGTCACTGCGATATGATTGGGTTCCGTGCGCGCCCACGAGATAAAGTGATCAATTATTATACGACAACCTAGCTTGACTCGGTCCGTGGTACGCGTTACACTATGAGGATAGATTGTTAAGATGCGGATAAGCGACAAATATTACCACAAGTTCATACTAATATCCGGTGGTTAGTATAGGTGCTGATGGGTGGTTACTTTACTAGATTAACGCAACTGAATAAAGTAGTTATATACACTCGTGGCTGTGTGCTCGGTGTCGAGACAACCATATCCACAGGGCACATTGAGGACCCTGGCCACACGAGAATTCTCCCGAAAGGGGCTTCTTAGTCAGCAGAGATGTGCCCGCACTAGAGCGCCAGTCATAGATGTGTAGACAGAGTGAGTGGCTGAGAGTCTTCAATCTTGCAAATTGAGGGACCTCACTGGTCGAGCTGCTGTCTTAGTTCTAACAACCCTCTTAACAAGGGTTACGGTTGTGTTGGTTTATGAAGTAATCAGATGTACTTATAGATATATTGTGTGGAATTCCTTGAATGAATGAATCTAGCGTAGTAAATTAGTTATGTACACCTGTGGCCGAGAGCTTAGCGTTGTGGACAACCATATCCAAAGAGCACATTGACGACCCTGACCAATACGAGAATTCGCCCGTTAAGGGGTTTCTTAGTCAGTAGAGATGATGATCGCGCTTAGGCCTCCGTCACGGATGTGTCAACGAAGGTAAGGTTGGTGAGACCTTTCAGTCTTGCAAACTGAAGAGTTTCGCTGGCCAAGCCGTCGTTTTGCTTTAACCGAAGCTTCTTACCGTGAAGCTAGCTATGTTGATTTTACAAGGGAATCCAACACTTTCGCTTTAGTAACGGCAATAATTAAGTAGGTATCTTGTTAGGTGGGGTCGTTATTATCGGGATCTCAACAAAAGTATCGCAGTGGGTTGGTAATTAATTATCATTCGTCAGTTCAACTGTGCATTGTCGTATATTTAACATTGTTCCGACTATAAAGTGCCTTTGAGTTGATTGGGTGAGATTGGTTGCTAAGACACTGTGTTACATCCATTGAGATATTTTGGGGATGAATTGTATTATAAATTGCTTAGGAAAAGTCAGTACTAATTGGTATTAGATTTGATAGAAATAACGATAGGGTAGGCGGAATCAACAGATGAGGTGGGATTACTAGCGAGTACGAGCAGCCGCGAGCGAGCGAGAGGCGAGCGCTACAGTTCGCTAACAACTCTAAGAATCATCGTTAGGGAGAATCGATATTACACTAGACATTACGCCATTCATGTACCTGTAAGTAAAACATGCACTAATATTCTATTTCAATAGAATATCATCGCATCATCATCAATATCTTGACATACGATTATTTTCGTTATTATATCATCGCATCATCATCAATATCTTGACTTCTTCACGATTATTTTCATTATTATGTCATCGCATCATCATCAATAGAGATCCCATCATGGCCAACACAAGTTGACCACTATTGTATTGCGAGTCTGTTTAAAGGGCGTCACCTACCACATCTATACCACACCTACAACTTAGTATAACAAGGAATTTATGCCCACTTTAGCCTCCATAGTTGTGCATCACTTAATGAAACTACAGAATTGTAAATTAATTCTAAGGAACCTGGTATAATTGTCTTACTTAAGTTATAGGTTCTACTAAAATGGGGTTAATGTACAACTTCAATTAACGTGTAACTGTTTCCCTTTATAGAAATACAAACTTCATACTTCTCGAAAAGGGCCTGGTTCTACTCACACAACGCGGGGCCTCATCACTAGACGAAATCACACGCCAAGCCACTCCACCAGCGCGAATCACGTATAGCTTAGGTCTAAATAGGTCTTCGAGGTTAGGTTCCAGAGATAATAAATTCTAGGTTAGATTACGGCATTGTAGGCCTGGAGTCGGACGGTTTTTTATTTGACCGAATCTCTTTCCGTCCGGCAATATCCTAGGAGATGATTTGGTCTGTTAAGGTACTCAAGCTCGATTACTTTAACATAAATAACGAGAGATTCTGTAGCTGTAGGATAGATTTACCTAGACTAGAATAAAACCCAACCTTTCTAGTAGGATCGGCCGGAACTAACTCGGTTTTTCTATTCGCTTTGGTACGAGTTAGTATTTATAGGAACAAAGTGGATATCTAGTACAATCGAGTCTTGATTTTACTGGATTAATTAGTCAAAGGTTCTTTAGCTTCAAAACAAACAAAATTAATTTGATATTTCTATGGTAAATAAATGATTTATTTTCTCGCTTACTATCTGTTTAATTTTATTCAATAGCTTTTCCTTCAGGTAGGATTCAATTTTCAGACGACTAGAAGCTTCTCAGGAGCTTCAGCTTTCAGATAGGGGTTAATTTAAGTTCAGAATAGGAAAACATAAAAAGCAAGCCAATTTATGAGGTTGAATCGTTACAGCATACAGTATTTTTAAAAATCGTTCATTGTCGAAGTCATGTCACTTAAAGTGTTTCTTCCAGGTACATATTTTCATAAGATAAGGTACTTAAGTGTTTCTTCGGACATGTTGAAAATAACTGTTGTCGCATGATGGTGTCGCTTCAATGGTTCTTCCGGGATTTTTTTGGGGGCTTTTTCACTTAATCGACATTTATTTTCGAACCCGCCTTGTTTAGGAGAATAACATTATTTTTATTAAATAGCTATTAAAATTTGAAATAACACGTGCATATAACTCAACGCTGTAAGTTAACAAGAAATAAAGTTACGATTCTTTTAGTCAAAAAAAAAACTTTAAAATGCTCTCCTGTAAAATTCAAAAAATGTCGCTTCAGTGGTTTTGCCTTTCCACCGTCGATATATATTTTTTTTATGTATGACCGCGCATTACGTTTTACAGAGTAGTTCGATTTTGATAATTCTTTTTTTACTGGAAAGGGTATACCCCGAAGTTGGTCCTATATAAATTTGGAAAAAAAAACAACCCTAAGGGTAGGAAAATAGGGGATGATTGATTTATCGTCGGTTAACTATCATCTTACATATTTATCGTTCATCTATACTTCACTACATAGTATAAAACAAAGTCGCTTCCCGCTGTCTGTCCCTATGTATGCTTTAATAGATCATTAAAACTACAGAACTGATTTTGATGCGGTTTTTTGTATTAAACATACCCATGCGAAGCCGGGGCGGGTCATTAGTATATTATAAACAAACAACGTCTGTGAGGTTGTAACTTTCTATGTAAGGGGTAAGGTGTGTGGTGTGTCCTAGTCCCCGACACTACAATCTTAAACCATAACAACAAAATGACAGGCAAAGTCTGAATATTGGAATTAACATGTCAAACATTACTTTAATCTCCGGAATTATATACACAACCAATCTTACCGAGACTTTTCGTTGACATTGGCTATGTTTTATCGCGCGGTTTTGCTTGGGTCCTTTGTATTACACAGCGGAGCCGCGCAGACCGCTACTGTTTTAACAAGGAAGATAACTAAAAGCTCGTAATACTTACAGTCACAAAAGGAAAATGAAGCTCACTAAAAATTCGATGACCAATCAGATTCAGCGGATACCAATTATCTCGCAAATTATAAAAAGCGGCCAAGTGCGAGTCGGACTCGCACATGAAGGGTTTCGTGAAATAAATTGCGGTTTACGATTTATGACGTATTAAAATAAAACTACTTATTAGATCTCGTTCAAACCAATTTTTGGTGGAAGTTTACATGGTAATGTACATCATATATTTTTTTTAGTTTTATCATTCTCTTATTTTAGAAGTTACAGGGGCGGGGGGGGGACACACATTTGACCACTTTGGAAGTGTCTCTCGCGCAAACTATTCAGTTTAGAAAAAAAAGATGTTGAAAACCTGAATATCATTTTTGAAGACCTATCCATAGATATGGGTATGATGAAAAAAATTTTTTTGAGTTTCAGTTCTGAGTATGGGGACCCCTAAAACTTAATGTTTTTTTTCGATTTTTGTGTAAAAATCTTAATGCGGTTCACAAAATACATCTACTTACCAAGTTTCAATAGTATAGCTCTTATAGTTTCGGAAAAAAGTGGCTGTGACATACGGACGGACAGACAGACAGACGGACGGACATGACGAATCTATAAGGTTTCCGTTTTTTGCCATTTGGCTACGGAACCCTAAAAATAACGAAGTGCTGAAATCGATTATAATCCAATCATTGTTACACCGAGATTGCTTCCGAAACCTCGACTAATAAAAGTTGGAGAATCATAATATTGCGGGCTTGCGGAGGTTTCCCGAGCAAATTGGTTGTATCTAGTTTACGACACACTTCTGAAGTTGTTGATTGATTTGGGAAAGACTTACTTCAACTCATCAAGTGATATTTCGGGGCACGCTACATTAAATGCCATGCTTGACAGTGCCTCGTCATCATCATTGGCCTGATAAATCTATAAAAAAATATTTAACCAGCGTCTATGTCATGGTGGTGCGGCATTTATGTACAGTCAAGGAATTTGATTCACGTACAGTCAGCATCAAAAGTAGCTACGCAAACGAAGACGTCAAAAGTTTTTATGTAAAGGGAATAAGACCTTTTGACGTCTTCGATTGCGTAGTTACTTTTGATGATGACTGTACCACCGAAGAACCCTATCACAATACGGTGACATATTACTCGAGTTTAAGTGACGGCGGCTTGTCAATTGCGACAGGGTTCTATGGTGGTGCGTGAATCAAATTCCTTGACTGCACATGACTCGTAACGTCGATACGGGAGCGACAGCTATGATTGCAAATTTGACAAGTAGGTAAATGTTGTGCACGGTGCTGTAGGCCGGAAAGCACCACACGGTGTCTCATTTCTCGTCGGAACGACAGAAGATCGAACCAAGCTAGGTCATGCGCAACCATACCTTCACCCAGGGTCATCCTCCAATGGTCTCGATCCGATATTGCATATCAAAATACACCTTGACCTGATCATATTTATGAATTTACAATATTGGTCGCGCAGGGTGTGCGCTTAGTTAAGGGCAAATCCTCATAGGATAGTCAATGTATGAGACAAAGATTTGCTTACACTAGCACTTCTACATTTTACATCTATGTACTTTTGTCAAAAACAATGCAGAAAACTTTTCAAAAATTTCTGCAGTAAAAAGCAATTTACGTCAGCAATATAAATTTAACATAATCCTACTGCTAGAGTAAGAAGCAGTATTGTATGAAAAGAGTGCTTTCATAAGTGCTATAAAAGTATTTAATAAGTTACCTGCCGAGGCTTTGGAAGGGAATAAATTTAAAAACCAACTCAGAAACTGCCTGCTTCAGAGAGTATTCTATAACCTTAGTGAGTATTTCGCATCTTAGTTAGTTTATTTATTCGTAAGTAATGTAAATTGTTGTATGCCCGATATCGGCTAACTGTTGAAACAAATCCTGTCACGTTAAATACACATTTATAGAATAAAAATATTCTTATTCTTGACAAACCTCAGTACGGTCTCCGCTTACTATCAGCCGGGCCGTCCGCTTGTTAACTACCTTCACGGTTTAAGGACGCACAAACATTTGTACATGTGTCTCGGTTTGCATATATCTCATCTCCGCTCAATTACTCAAAGGTTAGCTGGAAGAAATCCCTGTCAGGGATAATCTCCCCTTTTTATATGTGTTATCTGTTCTTGTATAAATTGTTTTGTTGGTGTGTTCCATGTACAATAGAGAATTTACATATTTTTTCGTTGAATATGAAGGTCTTAATGCCTAAGAAACTCCTTACAAGTTCGAAATCCTAATTTTCTTCACCGATATTTTTAAAATGTTTACGTATTTCAAGGTCCGTAAAATCGGAAGTACGTAATCCGTAGTAATCCCAAGTCCGTTCTATTAACACCATTTTATCTCTTATTACTAAAAGCATTTAAATAGTATAGAAATTGCTACATTTTGGGTTTGGTTACAAGGTCTATTATCATTTCCATTAATGAACTAGTTGGATTTTTCTCTCCAGTTATTCCGCTACACGCTACAGTTGAACTCAACAGAACAGTAGCACCATTTGTTCCAGTAATTTAGATTGCTTATAAATATAATACTCAAATGAATAATGAATCGGCAACGCGCTAATGATTCTTCTGGAGTCGCAAGCGTCCAAGATATGCTACGGTATTTGCTTAGCATCAATCTGATCGTAGGATTGATTTCCACCGTCGCGGTTTTTTTTACAATTTAATCTATAATTAGTAATTACCTCAGAGCATAGAGTACCTACTAGAGAGGACAAGCCGCGGCCGCGTCACAGTTGTTAGCTCGATGGGCATACTCTGCCGCTAGTTCACCGTCCGGTGTTACCGAGTATGCACGCGTGCTGATCGCAGAGAATATTACGTGTCTTCCCAAAATGCCTGATATGATGCGAGTGTATTGTCCAATAAGAGCGTAGGTATATAAGTATGTGTGCTTTAGATGTGTGCGTGCATTGTCTTGTCAGTTATTTGTGCTTTGTGTGGGTTAATGCACTTGCGACAGGCGTACTCAATACAAATCGGCCGGCATGTCCGATCTTTACCCTCCTTTGCGTCGCGCAGTCAGGTAAAAAATAAAACATAAAAATAGGTTTAAACTTATGTATATAGAATAACAATATCTAGTTAATTATTAAATAAGTAAATAAACTCTGGGCAGCAAGAGAGCGTCAAACAACAAAAAAAAATACCAAAAATACGTTGACATCCAACTTGAATGCAAAGTGTTTGACGGAACCGAATATTTTACCTTCACCTTTGTCTGCAGATGTCCCGGTGGTAACCTTGAGGATGGGATCCAGCCTCAACCCAGGACATATTAAGGAGGGCGATGACGTGTATTTTGAATGCAGCGTCAAAGCCAACCCGAAAAGCTATCGGCTGTCTTGGTATAAAGGGGTACGTATTTATTTTAAGGGATGCTTCATATTCTAATTTGCTTCATCATCGTCATAACTATGAGCATCATCATTATGTGAATTAACGATTAATTCGGGGTCTTAAATTTAGTGATTGCAATATGACAAAAAAAAATGCAACACAGTCTGCCGTGACCCAAAATCATTTTGCACATTGCGCATGAAATGAAATTGATTGCGTAAACAATATGACAGCTAAAGCCAAGTATAACCCTTTGAAGGCCCGTGGGATAAGTCATGGTTCTACGAATTATTACCGCTATAAGACGAACGAGCACTGCTTCAATATACGACGTTGCTTAGCCTCAAATGAGTTAAAAGTAATAATTAGGGAAGTCGTTTTACTTCAGAGGATTTTACTACAAAGTAGGATGTCCAGGCATCATATTGCTTCAAAGTAAAATCCTTTCTAATACTTTATTCTCAGGTCAAAGAGATCACCCACAACGCAAGCTCTGGCGTCATACTTAGCAACCAGAGTCTAGTTCTGCAGAATGTGAACAGGACAGCCGCGAGCGACTACAGCTGTCTTGCTTCGAACAGCGAAGGCAGCGCTACTAGCAACCCGGTGTCTATGCAAGTCAGATGTGAGTGATTTGTTAATATAAGATAATTCGTTAACTGGAGGTCCGTCCATACTCATGCTTTTGGAGAAAAAATTAGAAAATAATAGTCGAAAGTCGGATCCCATACCACTCACAGACTGGCGTATTTATCCGTCAATTGTGGACTGATTTCCAAAATATTTTTTTTAATTGAAAGAGTATACTCCTCAGATGGTCCCATTGTCACCAAGTTAGGATCTGATAATGGAATCCTAGGGAAATTGAGGGCAACCTTCAAATTTTATAGGCATGCGTGTAGTAATTTCGGTATTTTCTATTATAACTCGTGTATTTTATATTATACCCTCGGAAATCGCAATTTTGGTGAAGTGGAACTGATGATGAAGACGACAGATGACTTATGGAACTCCTCAAAGATATAAAGTACCTACGTCAAAGATTCAACATGATTCCGTTGAAGTAGCAACTAATGACGTGTTAATTCTGAGATCCTTGAGGAATCGACGGAACTCCTCAAATATTATCAACCCACACATAGCGACTTGGGTTTTTTCTGTAATAATCAACGCATTTGCTCTCGGAGAGCAGTTCATGTAGTAAATAGGAAAGGAAATGTGGAAATTTTCATGTACCTTTGTGGCTTGGTGAATAGAAGTCGGTTGAAACTTTGTTTTTAAAGTAAATTATGTCTAGTTTAGGGTCGTCACGTTTGCGTTGCATCGTCGTGGCAGAACGCTGGCTGCGAAATATTATGAGATGACGAACTGTTACTTAAAAACCAACCATTACAGACATCTATTGTTTAATTGTTATCTTCAAGTAGGGTTATAATACAACTATGGGTAAACAATAGAACAAGATTCCGTCAAAAATTTCATTATGGTACAAGCTTTTATTGTCTGACTGTCCTTTTCTGCATACCACCATCAACTACTCATTGAGACGATTCTAACGAGCCCAAACTCGATGAGGTTATGTCGTTTTATTGCGGAGTTCCTATGGCCACCTTCCAGCTCCAGCATCAGATCAGCTCCATGTCATCATAATATTGCATTGTCATGCGATATACCCATGCATGCAAAATTTCAGCTCAATCAGAAACCGGGAAGTGGGTCAAATTTAACGTGCAAGATTTGATCACAGACAGACAGACAACGGGACAGGTGAAAATAAATAAAAGCTTGTAATAAACATTAGCTACTCCAGTACACGGGCCACACTTTGGTCAGTTTTATGACGTCTCTTCCTCATTATTAAGAAACAAAATAAATTGTAAAATCCCACGTTAAGAGCAATGCCTAACTGAGCAACTTTTGAAATCTCAAATTTTTGACGCTATGTTTCCGTCGCGCTGTTGTGGGCGGCGGGAGCTGTCTATGCGATAAGAACAACTGCAGCTCGAACTAAAATTCCAACGCAAAAAATTCAAAAATCGAGGTTTCGCTCTCGACTGTTTCATCCTCCAAAACGCAACGAATCATCACAAAATTTTGGAATCTGCAAGAGGAAGAAATAATCTACGTCGCTATGTTTAGATTTTTTGTATATTTGGTGTTATATTTGTTTACTGCGCCTCTTTTAGCAGCCATTTCAATTAAGCCGATATAACGATTTTTGAGGCTTTTTGAGTTGAAAGAAACTTACAGAGTTTCTTTAAAATAAAACAATCCGAAAAAGCGAAACATAGCGGCATAGATATTGATGATAATGAGCTTATTTGAAAAAAATCATTGCTCTAGGTTCAAAAACCAGGGAGGAAACAGTCGAGAGCGTTTGTATGGGAAAATCGCAGATAGGTAGTGAATTTTCGTCATTTTAACTAAATCAAACTATACATACAATATGTGTCAGTGTACATCTCATTCGGGTAAATTGCACCTCAGAGGTGCGTGCGTGCCCAACTAAGCCGTAGCGGCAAGATGGACATTGCACAAAAGCATTCTAAATCTTGGGATTCTTATTTTAATTGTCTTAATAGGCTGTTGATATACTCAGTTGCCTCACGTATGATCAACATCATCATCATCATATCAGCCGAAAAACGTCCACTGCTAAACAAAGGCCTCCCCCAAAGGGAGCCAAAGTGACCGGTCCTGCGCCACCCGTATCCAGCGGAGTCCACGTATGATAATATTTTACGTAACTAAACGTATTCGTATTCGTTTATGCATGCCATCACATACAACAGTTACATGATACCCCGATGGGGCGCATCAGAAACTTACAATTAAGTATTACAAGCTTAAAACTATATTAATTAATTTATTACAAAAAAAAACTATTATAAAACTATATATTTAGGAACAATTATCGTTTAGGATTTTTTTTATCGGTTGGTTAACATTTGCTCATTTTTTTCCTCTTTTATGCTGTCGTCGATTTTAGTATTTTTGAGGCATCGCATGTGGACTTCAGCTATGTAATTTTAGTTGTCGCTTTAGAAAGAACAAGTTTGTATTATTTAAAGGTTTTACTTAGATTTCGTCGCAATAAATACTAAAACGAGGCAATAAAGTTTCTCAGTTGCTTCCAAGATTATTCATAAGTTACGAGTACATCTCTGTTTGCTTCGAAAAGTCGCCAACTCATCAGTAACCTTTGGCAGAAACTAAACTTAACTGGAAAACGCTGAGCTGCATTCTAGACACGAGATAAATTATTGTTTGTCAGTTTTTTGGCCGTTGGGAACTTTTCGGAGTAGAAAACTTGCTTTGGGGAACATTTTGTGTCGCTTTCCATACTAACGTTTTTTGGACTTATTTGCTTTATTGGTTATATCAACTTTTATATTTATTGTAGTAATTGTGTCCGAATTACGAGAAGACAATATGATATGACATCATTTTCAAGTACTTTTAACATGCTTAAAAGGTGGTCCATAATAATGGCCAAAATAGGGGTTAAAAACCGGCCAAGTGCGATCTATAAAAACGGCAAAAAAATCACGTTTGTTGTATGGGAGCCCGCCTTAAAAAAATATTTTATTTCGTTTTTAGTATTTGTTGTTATAGCGGCAACAGAAATACATAATCTGTGAAAATTTCAATTCTCTAGCTATCACGGTTCTTGAGATACAGCCTGGTGACAGATTATCTATAAAAACGGCAAAAAATCACGTTTTTTGTATAGGAGCCCCCCTTAAAAAATATTTTTTTTTGTTTTTAGTATTTGGTAATAGGGGCAACAAAAATACATAATCTGTGAAAATTTCAACTCTCTAGCTATCACGGTTCTTGAGATACAGCCTGGTGACAGACAGACGGACGGACAGCGAAGTCTCAGTAATAGGGTCCCGTTTTACTCTTTGAGTACGGAACCCTAAAAACCACGACTCCGAGGTTGCGGGTGGCGCAGGACCGGTCAGTTTGGCACTGTTTGTCAGTTTTGGGGGAGGCCTATGTCCAGCAGTGGACGTATTTCGGGTGATATGATGATGATAAAAACTAACTCACACTTTAGATAGGTACTGTATTAATTATTCTGTGGTCGCAGGTCACTTTTTATATGGAAAATTGACAGTTAAATTGTACCGACGCGCGTTCGGAACGTTACGTGATTACCCCTCTGCAGGGTAACTGTGCTGAGCTGCAGGTCGATCGCGTAACGCATTGTACGCGCGTCGGGTAGATCTAAATGTCACTTGTTGTACGGGAAAATGACTGTTGAGTTGTACTAACGTGCGTTCGAAAATTTATGCGAGTTTTTCGAAGAGTTTACAGTTCACACAGCTTCTAATAAATAATGATGGTGTTCGGGCCAAATGTCCGCCCGACCGTTTATTCTGTAAGCTGGAGCGTGTGGTGCACTTTTTATGTTTGGACAGCGACATTTTCGTTTGTAAGGTGGCAACACGGCTTGTCTGTCGCAAAAGGACACGTCAGAGTTCGGTCGAAAAACGTGTGCCGCTTTTTGTAGTATCGCTCGTTTTGTGGACAAGGTCCGAGCGTGTTTGTTTGTAATTTGGTGAACGTACTTGGAGACTCGTTTTGGTGGCCTGAAGGCCCGAGTCGTTTTGGTGAAAACAGTGCCGGAGAAGTGATTTGTGCCTGTGACGGATCGCGCATGTCGGCACCAGCCCGCGGAGCCTACGGCGCTTCACAGCCCCGGATACCAGCTTGGGAGACTTGACTTGACTTTGACTGGACCTTGACGGATACTAGACCGAATTGAAGCGAATATCGTGTCGCCGGGACTCCAGTAAGTTAACTCCCTATTTTGTAGCAAGCCATCCTGCTGGCATATATGACCCACGACATCGTGTGGCACGTTCAGTTCCTAGCATTAGGCGAGGACTGAACAGATGGGAAGAGATTAAAATATTTGTTCTGAACGACCCCCCTAATAATTGATTGTGATATAAACATAAGTATTAATTATTCCGATTTCCGACAACCATTTCATTAATTTTATCCAATAAGAGAGTGTCATCTCACATTATTCTGAATCAGCATGAAATCAGGGTAATGCTATTAATCCAATCTTTTCTGTCTTTGATGTTGTATTTTCGCCCACGCCACCTTTTAATGTTTCGGTCGCCTTCGTTATAAAAGTCGTTAGAAATGCGTAAAGTACTCAAATGCCAGGAAATGTGTTTTTTCACACCTACTATTGAAAAAGAGTCATTGGAGGGCTCCAATGAGGGATCAAAGTTGTATTTTTCTCTCCTCCATTCCCATCTGTTCTATAATATATCTAGTACGAATAAAAAAATATTGTAATAAAATACAAATTTATCTATAGCTAAAGTAGGTACATTTTCATATATTTGAAGACGACCGTTCTATGCCAGAAGCACTTAATTGATTAACGTGAACTACCCGGATCGGTCCCGGTTCTAGCAATTGTATGAGATTTCGAGAACGATTCTGCATCAAAAATGAAAAATATTTTTTGTGGATACGTATGGAAGAATGGTGCAGCAAGCTCTGCTTTGTAAAGTCGGTGTAAAAGGTATTTTTTTAGCCGGGGACTGGTGTTTTTACAGGATTGGTTGGAATCTTTTATTTTTTTATGTATGTATGTTCCCGGATTTCTCGAAGAAGCCCTGGCCGATTTGCAAACTACAATAATAATAGAAACTATTTACAGTTCCAGTCTTATTGATTGCTTATTTATTTTGACTGTGCTGTGTATTTCAACTTTACTGTTCAAGTCTAGTCCAATTTCTTATTTCACTCCTACGAAGGCAAAATTACTACCTAGTGCCTTTTGTTTTAAAAGTTAACTCCTTCTGCCTTGATTGATATCCGCTTGTCCATCTACTCCATCCTTCTCCCATCACCTGCAGCCCTCAGGCTGGCAACTATATATAGGCTTGTTTCAGCGATAGTTAATGCCCATCTATACAAATAATATAACAAACCTTTCCTGGCAATTGAACTTATCAACTTTCAACCAACAGACGCACCCGTTTGCAAGATAGTAGAAGACGGCGAGGTCTACGGAGCGTTGAAACAAGAGACGGTGGAACTGCACTGCGCTGTGGACTCCAACCCAGCGCCTTCCAGCTTCATTTGGACATTCAACAGCTCTGGGGAGCAGAGACAGCTACCTACCGGGTGAGATGTCCTTATATATCTTCTAAAATATCTTTAATCACAGTCTATATCATAATTATAGTAGGTACTTACGCAGAAAATCTTTTAATACTAAAACAGTGGCAAATAGATGGTAAGCAGGCCCCGTAGCATGATTGGTCTTATCACGCGATAAGTGACAAGATAGAGCATCAGTCACTGGCTGACACCGTTCGATAGAACGAGACGACGCTCTTATTTTGTCACTTATCGCGTGATAAGGCCAACCAATGGTTGGCAACCATGCTACGGGGCCGGATGACGTGCCCTAAGGACGCCTCATCATCATCATATCAACCGACGTCCATGGTTGGACAGATGCCTCCCCCAAAGAGTGCCAAAATTATCGGTCCTGCGTTACCAGCATCCAGCGGACTCCCGCGACCTTTACCAGGTCATCGGTCCACCTTGTGAGGGGTCTACCCACACTGCGTCTTCCGGTATGTGGTCACCACTCGAGAACCTTTCCGCGCCAACGGCCATCGGTTCTGTGTGCAATGTGGCGCCCATTGCCACTTAAGTTTATCGGAGGGCTATACGTTCATTTCTGATGCGGTTACGCAGAGGAACTCCTAGCATAGCCCTTTCCATAGCCCCTAGGGTGACTTTGAGCCTGTATCTAACAAAAACGATGTTTGACATTATTTAGGAAATAAAAATCGGCCCTAAAATCTGTTTTTGAGTGTTGATTTCCGTATTTTAACTAAAATTTTAATTCGTAGGTATGCTGTTAAATGTTGAATGTTAGCTTGTTTGCTCACCATTTACGCTTTATAGGTTTTGGCATAAAACTGGTCGCACTAGATGGAGTGGACAGTGGTGCTATTTGGATTGTTACTACCAATTTATGGGTTTCATAGCTCTCTGAGTCCATTTTATAGTCCAGTTTCACTTTATTACGGACCGTACAGTTAGTGATGATACGATTGATACCATAATTGAAGTAAATTGAGGGAGCATATTAATTTCATTATTTACTGTACAAATTATAGTAGTGAAATACACTACATTTTTTTATTTTTTTTTTATTTATTGACCAATATAACCTGAGTAGTACATTTTGGTATACATTTTTTTCACCAGCGGAAACCTCTGGGGTTTATATGCTGATGAATAGTTCGCTATGGTACATTAATTTACTTGACTACATCACCGTAATAGACTCATAAATATTACAATACACTCGTATTGGGTTCAGATAACGTCACATACCTTTTGATACTAGGTATCGATTGTAAGCTATTTACGTATTTATGCTGTAGTTCTGGGACAATTGTGGGAATGCCATACAATTAAATAAATAAATACAACTGTGCAAGTAAGACACACTTACTACATGATACAATTTTACAAAAATGATAAGTTGCTTGTTAAGACTTGTAAACCTGTAACTTCATGAAACAGGCCACATGTTGATTTAATGAAATGTTTACTCCAATAGGGGTGTATGTAGACTTGTGTTAAAACTGATAACGTAGTGTTGCTAAATCAGGGACTGATTTCGGTTACGGTTATACCGGTATGAAACCGGTATTCCAATACGGTACCGTTATGTCGTAAAGGTTATGCGCGCCGCGCGAAAATAACGGTACCGTAACCGTTTTGAAATAAAGGTTAGCGGTACCAGTTTTAAACGATACCGTAACCTTTATAATACCGGTATTATAAAGGTTATCGAGAAAAGTAAGCGAGCTGGCACTCTACAGAGGAAGCATTGGCTACTAAACATTTAAAGATAAAAAGACAAAGCAGCAGAGCCTTTGCCGGCGGTTTGGCAACAACTCCAGGCCAAAGTCGATATATCGGTACCTTTAAATAGCGGTTACGGTACCGGAAAAAATAAAGGTGCCTTTATATTTAGCGAAATATAAAGGTTCCGCTACCGAAACCGCTATTTGACAACCGATATGACGTCATACCGTTAAAATAGAATACCGGTATTTTTCGGTTATGCAGTCCCTGTGCTAAATGGATAAGTTGTAACCCATCTAATTATTGTAATAAAGTATAATTTTAACTATTATAATTAAAAACATAAAAAGAAGACCTTCAAAGCTTAGAAAAACTACGATTTTTTTTAATCAATTACCAATAGGTAGTTTTAAATTTACTTTTAAGTAAATTTAAAACTACCTTTTGGTATTGGTGGCTCCTATTGGATCTATACGCTTTTATAGAAACAAAATTGTATGACAACTATGGACCGAAACGCAGTATTTCACGATCGAAACAGCAATTTACTTGATTTTTCTTACCACGATTAAGTACCAGTAGCGGATTCTGACGTCATACTTTTAAGTCAATTAGTATGAAAGCGTTTTGGGCTGCCACCAGCGAGGTCAATCTTTGTCACAAATATTTGGGTATTTATGTTCTTTAATCGTAGTTGCTCCCATACAAACATGTGTTCCTCTCCAAAAACTGGTTAGAATGGCATTGTAAAAAAATCTTAGTCTACACTTCTATTTTTATTGAGCCAACTTTATGTAATCGTGGCACCATTTCGATTTATTAGTTGAAGATCGCGATATTAGCTAATAGAAGTATAAAATTGTGAGAGATACCGAAATATTATTAAATGTTTAGTTTCTTCCAAATCCCACGTCTGCTGAATATTAAATCATTCTAATAATACAATCTACTTCTGAATAAAACTTGGCAACTCATCATGACAGCGAGACGTATAAATGATATGAATAAATGATTTGCGTTCAAGTTAACTTTTGATGAATTAATTCATTTTGTTTGTCTTTGTCTAAAGTCTCTAAAGTAATGAATGTAGTTTTTTAGCTTTCATTTGGCAGGAATGTTGTGTTAAGTCTTTTGTTTTTAGACGCCTTTGTTGAAAAATATACCGACGCCTAGCAAAAGTAAGTGTATCTATCAATTAGTTTTGTCTTGAGAATTTGGAAGATTTTGGTCTTTACCACAAAAAAACATAAATTATTCCACACATTTTTGAAGAAAATACGTAAAGCTACAAGCGAATTCAGTTAACAAGTCATTTTAACAATACTAAATTACTTCTATGCAATTAAAAATATAACTTGGTACTGTCTATTTTAGCTTTACAACAATAGGACATAATAATGAGGTTGAACAATCAAGAAATTAAAATGAATGAACCTGTCTAACAGTAGTAATAAGGCATGAATACCAAAAGATTACTTTTTTACGTTAAATATTCGCTACTCTCTTGTTCTGTTAATTATCATAAAATTATAACTTAAGTCGCTTAGTTGCATATTTTCTTTTATCTAAGACATCAGAGGAAAACAAAAACAATATTTTGCTGGTTGCGGTTATTAGTGAAGCACGCATATTTCGCAGTTTTATGGTTTTCCTTGAAACAACGACGGATAACGATACTAATTTCCGATCTGAGAAGCACAACGGAGCAAAGTGAGTCGATGACACGACTTATTCTTTAACACATTCACTGCCAAGAATCACTACGCGCTACGCTCGTAGCGTAGCTGACCCGAGGTCCTCCTCGTATGTAGCGGAAAGCGACTACGGCATAGGCGCCCGCTAGGCGGGTTTCTGGCAGTGAATTTGTTAAGTATTTCACTAACGAGTACACGTGTTTCCGCCAGATCTTACACTAAATCGGGGTTCACGTCAACTCTTCGGTACACCCCGACGATGGACATGGATTTCGGCACGGTGTCGTGCGAGGCCACAAACTCTGTTGGACGCCAAGAAGCGCCGTGTGTGTACAAAATAGTAGCTGCTGGTATGTATTTGTACATCTTAACACATTCACATGTAGCAGAACATCGAGCAATCGCCGTTTTTTGTCGAACTGAACACCGGACAGTGGATGGAGAGGGATGGCGGCGGAACATAAACAAAATTGCTCGGCTCGGCCAAAAGCTCGAAGAATTTTTTTGTCGATACTGGTTTCAAGAAAAAAATATTTTTTTTTTGTAAAGAGTACCCACTAGTAATATTAATATGTTTATCTATACCCATATCATAAATCCTCTAGAATGTGTTCGGAAACAATAATTATATAACGACCACCATAATTGCAACTACTAACGTAACATCAGCGTTTTAAGGATGACTCACGCTAGAACGGGCCGTGTCCGGCCCGGGCCGTTTTCTAAGAAAAACGACGGCGTTTTTGCGCGGCCGAGCTAAACCCAAGCCCGGCCGAGCCACGGCCGGGCCGTGCCGACACCGGGCTGTTTCCGAGCCTCGGAAGCAGTCCGGTGTCGGCTCGGCCGCGCAAAAACGCCGTCGTTTTTATTAGAAAATGGCCCGGGCCGGACACGGCCCGTTCTAGCGTGAGTCATCCTTTATCTGTGACAGTGTTATTATTGAAAACATTTATAATGTATGAAAAATCATAATAGCATCGACAATCAATGTTATTATGGAAATCAGGTCCGGTGTTGGGGTCGTGCAGCATGATGTAGTTGGTCATGATTTGAAATCTAGTCGGCCATGGCGGTGCAATGGCGGTTATTCTAATGGTTCCCGAACACATCATTGAGGATTTATAACATGTGGGTAGATAAAATAGTGTAATATGTAACTGTACATAATTAGGCATTAAAACACTAGTGTTTAATGCCCCTCATTATGTACAGTCACATAAACTACTACTCGTATAGATGAAGGGTATCGTTTGTGCAAAAAGGTGATTGCTATGATTGAACGCTTTCAACCTGTTTATGTAAACTATCTTTGTACAGGCAAGCCCATGCCACTACAGAACTGCTCTGTGTCAAATCAAAGTGCAGTTGGATTGCAAGTTGAATGTTTGGAAGGCTTCGACGGGGGACTACCACAGGTCTTCTATATGGAGGTGCTGGAGTTGCCTTCACTGCTGGTGAGAATCCAAAATGTCGGTGCATAACAGTTGTAGAATGTAAAGCTAAAATAAAATAAAATTCATTTATTTCAAGCATCAGAGGCTCATACAAGAAATTTAAAATACACAAATACAAATTAAAATTATTTAAGATTCAGTAGGTACTATAAAATTGAAATCGAGATCTAGAAAAGTTACATTAAGTTAAATTGTCAATAGGTATATAAAAAGTGTTAAGATGTCAGTATTTTACATTTAAACTAAATTTACGGTAGCCGAAGCTTTTAATTTCTTGAATATATTGCCAACCTGTCCTTCAAATTATTGATTTTATGTGTTCGTGTGTGTGAATAAAGGTATGTTTATGTATACAGGATGAAATAATAATGACCGTTTAAATTGTTTTCCAGGCATTTTGGTCTCGATCAAAGATGCAATTTCTGAAAAAATAATCATCTGTAAAATTGTCACAATATAATGTGGTGTCCGAATAAATAATCAGTAA
The DNA here is from genome assembly GCA_963854355.1 of Epinotia brunnichana. NCBI lineage: Eukaryota > Metazoa > Arthropoda > Insecta > Lepidoptera > Tortricidae > Epinotia > Epinotia brunnichana. The sequence goes on from OY977952.1 coordinate 23,409,052, forward strand.
CGTGTGGATAATCGCGAACTGAGTGACGCTCGGGGTTAGCGGTGCGGAGGGAGGGGCGCGCTAGCCGCCCCCGCACAACGCGCTACAGGGGTATCCACGAACGCGTGGTTTTTGAGGATATCTTTCAGCTTCTGTGTCTCAATATTATAGTACTGAAATATACTGAAAGAAAAACACGTATTTAAGGAATCTACAGTGAAAAAATTAAAAGTCATTAATATTTCACACTGTATTTTAGTCTCATGTGTGTTTATTTGTATATTTATGTTTGCATATTTTTGGTTTTATTTGCTCATGGGAATTGTAAGTAGGTAAATAATATTTATCTGTATCCCATATTACCCTACCTTTTTAAACAATGAGACGCTAAAGATCGCTTAATCCAAGAAGAAATTCCCCACTCTTACTTATGCTTTGGATCTCTTCCACGCTCCGTCAAAGGTAGCTTCACACGTATAATAATTATAATCTTAAATAGCTTTCTTTCTCTAGGTACACGCCAATGTCACATCAAATAATACGCCAGCATTTGATGTGGATCTAAACGGCAGGTCAAGTTTTGCCCTAAAACTATATGCCGCGAACGCCAAGGGACGGAGCGAAGCGGTCACAATATATACAGTAGCCTTAAGATCCCCGGACAAGTTTACTGGTAAGTTAGAATAACCTCTATTAGTTTCAAAGCTAATGTTTTATGCAATTTTTCTGCATGGGAAGCTCTCTAAGAACTTGGGTGCGAGACATTTTTCTTTCCTTCAGCAATTTATTTTTTGTGCTGAGGGCAAGTGTGATATGATGGCTACTTGTATAGACAGACGATTAGCTATTGATATTGTGATGTTTAAAGAATTTTAACAAAATATGAAGAGACTTGATAATACTATGGTACTTGATAACTCTTCTATTTTATAACCACTATTATTAATATAAAATTTGCGCTGTAATTGGTTGATAAAAATAGGAAAAAAAAATTAAAAAAATTAAACCTCCATTACTTTGAATTTAAACTTTCGTTAGTCATGTAAAAGTTAGACTAATAATTGAACTTCTCACGTATTGATTTTTACTACGACATTTTGAACCCTTCGGGGTAACACTCTTCCTAAAGAAGATCTCCCGAAAAATTTAAACATATACACTGTTGCTTTCTTTACTTTTAACCCATTTAAGGCCATTCACCCACACGTGAGACGTGCCTCTACGAGCGATTTTCGCCATAGGCAGCGGCAGCTGCAGAATACAGCTATACGCTACGGCGTAGCACACGTAGCGCTGGCTTAGATGCTCTAATATTTATAGGTGTGACTCAAGTTTTCACATTCACACTCGGTGCCAAGAATCGCTACGCGCTACCCTCGTAGCCGATACCGTGGAGCGTAAGAAGCAGAAAGCGCCTACGGCGTAGACACCCGATAGTCGGGTCCCCGGCGCTGAATGTTTTCAGTGTAGAGATGGGTAGGGGTGGGTAAATACCGGGTATTTACCCAAAGCACCCGGTAAATACCCATATCTCCCCAAATTCGTGGGTATAAACTATTTCCAAAAAAATATTTTTTAATATATATTTTTTTCAAAATATGATCAAATTGAAACGTGAGCCACTACCAGAATCCATACTTAATATTAAACATGCGAAAGTATGTCTGTCTGTCTGTATGTCTGTCTGTCTATCTGTCTGTCTGTCAGTACATGCCTAAACCGCTGAACCGATTTAGATGAAATTTGGTATAGACATAGCTTGAGTCCCAGGAAAGGACATAGGGTAGTTTTTATCCCGGAAATCAATCCCTAAGGGGATGAAATGGGGGGAATTTGTATGGAGCTACTTAAACCGCTGCACCGATTTGGACGAAGGTTGGAATATAAATAGTGAGTCCTGGGGAAGGACAAAGGATAGGTTTTATACCGAAAATAATCCCCTAAGGGGGTGAAATTGGGGGGTGAAAATTTGGATATAACCCATTTTGATGAAATTTTGTTTAGAGATAGTTTAAGTCCTGGAAAAAGACAGGAAAGAGCCTACGAGCAGTGCGCCCATCTAGTGGCTTCCTGCATGGTCAAAGTATAAACACATTCACTTCTAAGAATCACTACGCGCTACGTAGCCAATCTCGTGGTTATCCTCGTATGTACCGGAAAGCGACTACGGCGTAGGCGCTCGCTAGGAGGGTCCCTGAAAGTGTTGATGTCACATATTTTGTTTAATTTGTAATAGGAGCCAGCACATCCCTTCCACTATCACCGATGCTGGCGTCCCTAGTCGCCCTTTCAGCGCTGCTCTGCGTCGCTGTGTGCGGCGTCATCACGGCGCTGTATCGGCGTCATATGACGCGCCGGCATGACTTGGATAAGCATCCGCCTTTAGCGTAAGTATACTCATACTCAATTACTTATAATATAGCTAGCGACCCGCCCCGGCTTAAACCTTCCTCTTGAATCACTCTATCTATTAAAAACGAACTGCATCAAAAAACGTTGCGTAGTTTTTAAGATCTAAGCATACATAGGAACAGACAGTCAGCGGAAAGCGACTTTGTTTTATACTATGTAGTGATATTAATATAACATGTCACAAACCGTGTGTGTGTGTTACCGTGGATACCTAACAATTTTAAGTAGATCAATTAATTCAAATTAAAAAACACTCTAACATAGGTAACAAACGTAGATGAACCGCCTCAAAAGACAAGATTTTCGATTATAAAACCGCACTCAAATCGGTTCATTCGTTTGGAAGCTACGTAATAACATGTAGAAAGGCAGCGTGACACGTCTTATAAGGATTCATACTGACGACCTTTGTAGCCTAGTTGGTAGTGACCCTGCCTACGAAGCCGGAGGTCCCGAGTTCTAATCCCGGTAAGGGCATTTATTTGTGTGATGAGCACGAATATTTGTTCCTGAGTCATGGAAGTTTTCTATGTATTTAAGTATTTATTTATCTGCATAAGTATCTATGTCGTCGTCAAGTACCCACAGCTTTGCTTAGTTTGGTCGATTTGTGTAAGATTGTACCCATTTTTTTTTATACTTTACATTGCAGTGGTGCACGTGCTGACCACTTATACGCATGTGGTGTGGCTCAGCCTTAAAGCCGGTCATTGCAACTACTTAATTCATAATTGCAATGTTTTTTGAATCAGGAACGCCCTCTACATGCAACGAAGTCTCGAGTCGTTTTCGAAGCCAGATAGTTTGAACACGTACACCGCGACGCCGAAGCTCGACTATTGTAGTCGGTACGAGCTGAAAATGGACGACGTGGAAGAATCAGACCCTGATATCATTCCGTGCCATTATGGTGAGTTTTTCTTAAAGTTAGATAGTCAAACATATAATTGGGAATGGATGAAAATTTTAGAATTGCCTGATTATTTTTTTGGTGTTAGGAATAACCTTCCTTTGCACCAGAAACAAGTTGCAGACTTTTCAGCAGCATCAATTATTTTTGAAAACTATTAACAGTTTCCTCACTTAAGTTTTGGGTTTAGGACGGCGAATGAGACACTTTCCTTGATCCGTCTCATATTACAAAAAAACATTTTAAGTATCTGACACAGGCAATGACAAATATAGCCGCTGAATGTCAATATTATTGCAAGTGTCAGTTTACCACGGATTTTTAAGATATTTTCTTGTAATATGAGACGGATCAAGCAAAGTGTCTTATTCGCCGTCCTAACCCAAAACGTAAGTGAGGAAACTGTTAATATTTTTCAAAAATAATTAACGCAGCTGAAAAGTCTGCAACCTTTTTCTGGTGCTAAGGAAGGTTATTCCTATCACCAAAAAAATAATCAGGCACTTCTAAAATTTTCATCCATACCCAATTATAGATAAAACGACAGTAGTCGAAGGTAGGTAACGCTTGACTATTATTGTAGTCAACTAGCTGAGACACAGACCCTGACATTCCGGGTCAATGTGGTAAGTTGTTCTTCAAGCTGGATAGTCAAACACATAGGTAAAGTGACACCTATGCTTGACAACCGTAGTCAACCGCCTAAAAGTGGGCGACGAGAAAGATCTGTATAATTCTCGTCACCTATCTTCAGCTGGTTTCAGAGTCTGCATTCTGATTCTGACTCATAGAGGGGAGTATCTTAAAGTTACGTAGTTAATCAAATACTTATAGATATTCCCAAGCTTTACTATTGTAGTCGTCAGGAAAAAACATTACATTTGACATTATTCCGTGTCATTATAGCTAGCGCAGCAGAACCAAGGTAACCGATATAGCTCTCCGAATAGCTAAACTTAAGTGGCAGTGGGCGGGGCACATTGCACGTAGAACCGATGGCCGTTGGGGCAGAAAGGTTCTTGAGTGGCGACCACGTACCGGAAGGCGCGGCGTGGGTATGCCCCCCACAAGGTGGACTGATGACCTGGTAAAGGTCGCGGGAGTCCGCTGGATGCGGGTGGCGCAGGACCGGCCATTGTGGCACTCTTTGGGGGAGGCCTATTTCCAGCAGTGGACGTCTTTTGGCTGATATGATGATGATGATGATGATAGCTAGTGGTTTTTAAAAGTGCCTATATATATTTAAAGTTTAAAATGACTACTGTAGTCCAAATTGAATAATTATGGAGCCGTATTTGAATAATTATGGATGAAGTGCGACATGAAGGGGAGAGGACCTGGAGCCATGCCTACTTAAGATTCAAATCATCCCCTCTATGTCAGAGAGATCATACCCACTTTTTTTTAATGTATTTGAAGTACTAATGGGGAATGGATGAAAATTTTAGAAATGGCTGATTATTTTTTTTGGTGATAGGAATAACCTTCCTTAGCACCAGAAAAAAGTTGCAGACTTGTCAGCTGCGTCAATTATTTTTGAAAAATATAAACAGTTTCCTCACTTACGTTTTGTGGTTAGGACGGCGAATGAGACAATTTCCGTGATCCGTCTCATATTACAAAAAATATTTTAAATATCTGACCCTGGCAATGACCAATATAGCTGCTGCAGCTGTCAATATCATTGCCAGTGTCAGTTAACCACGGATTTTTATGATATTTTTATGTAATATGAGACGGATCAAGGAAATAGTCTCATTCGCCGTCCTAACCACAAAACGTAAGTGAGGAAACTGTTTATATTTTTCAAAAATAATTGACACATCTGAAAAGTCTGCAACTTTTTTCTGGTGCTAAGGAAGGTTATTCCTATCTCCAAAAAAAATCAGGCGTTTCTAAAATTTTCATCCATTCCCCATTGAGGGAACTACAAGTGACTAGTAAAATGTAAATGTGTCACCTATTTTGCGACAGCGACAAAATTAAGCTGATAAGTTCTGAAAAAGGATAGGATTGTTTCTAAAAAAAACCATTTAGTCCGTCAAATAGGTTATCCAAAAAAATAGGTACCTAACGTATTTTTTTGTTTGTCAATAAACCATTTAACTACAACGTAGAAAAGTTGAAAAACCCCCGACTGACAAGTTGACGAACTCCGGCAACCGTATTTTGAAGACCATTTCGGAAAACCTATGTAGCCCTATCTACCGGTACTGGTCTTCCGTCCATCGCGATGCGAACAGAAAATAGCTGACATAGCTTATAATCAAGCGTCGGACTCCAGCGGGCATTTTCGTGGCATGTCAGAATGATAGGTAAGGTTCGCAAATCAATCAATTCACTTTCGAGTATTTGTACTTAGTATTTGGTACCTAGTATTTATAATGTGAAATTCCAATAATGTGACCTTTCTGTGACTCAAGTTCGGAGTGATGTCGTAGTATCGTATCCATTACAATTTAACATATAAAGCAAATCTTTCTATTGATTAGACGGCACTCTACCAACACATATAAGTATGAACAACAGTCATAATGACGCATGTCAGCTATTTATTTGTTTTTTAAGTGGCCACTTCAGTGGGCTATCAGTCGTCACTTCAAAGAGTATTTACACATTATAGATGAATAAATGATAACGGGTAACTAATTTAATTAACTATGTTACAAATAATACAACATAATACTCGTAAGTTAAGATTTTTTTGTAAACCTTACCTTGCCCTCAAACTGCCCCCTATAGTCCGACGTTTGCTTATAATAAGCAGCTAACTAACTTTTTACGCGGGACTTGTCATTATTATGATATGATGCAAGTTTTTTTTATTTTAATTATTCTTAATGTTTTTTTTTCTGTGTACTATGGACTGTTGTTTGCAATAAACTGATTGTATTTATTTTTATCTATTTATTTTTATTTATTTTCATTTCAAAGTTCAATATCTCAAAAAACACAGACACACAGACACGTCAAACTTATAACACCCCTCTTTTTCCGTCGGGGGTTAAAAATGATGAAGATCATAACCCGTTAAAGTTCCGCGTGACGTCACACTACAACACAAAATGTACCTACTGTGCATGTGTTGTAATGTGACGTCACACTACAAAAGAAAATGTACCTACTGTGCATGTGTTGTAATGTGACGTCACACTACAAAACAAAATGGACCTACTGTGCATGTGTTGTAATGTGACGTCACACTACAATACAAAATGTACCTACTGTGCATGTGTTGTAATGTGACGTCACACTACAAAAGCAAATGTACCTACTGTGCATGTGTTGTAATGTGACGTCACACTACAAAACAAAATGTACCTACTGTGCATGTGTTGTAATGTGACGTCACACTACAAAACAAAATGTACCTACTGTGCATGTGTTGTAATGTGACGTCACACTACAAAACAAAACGTACCTACTGTGCATGTGTTGTAATGTGACGTCACACTACAAAACAAAATGTACCTACTGTGCATGTGTTGTAATGTGACGTCACACTACAAAACAAAATGTACCTACTGTGCATGTGTTGTAATGTGACGTCACACTACAAAACAAAATGTACCTACTGTGCATGTGTTGTAATGTGACGTCACACTACAAAACAAAATGTACCTACTGTGCATGTGTTGTAATGTGACGTCACACTACAAAACAAAATGTACCTACTGTGCATGTGTTGTAATGTGACGTCACACTACAAAACAAAATGTACCTACTGTGCATGTGTTGTAATGTGACGTCACACTACAAAACAAAATGTACCTACTGTGCATGTGTTGTAATGTGACGTCACACTACAAAATAAAATGTACCTAATGTGCATGTGTTGTAATGTGACGTCACACTACAAAATAAAATGTACCTACTGTGCATGTGTTGTAATGTGACGTCACACTACAAAACAAAATGTACCTACTGTGCATGTGTTGTAATGTGACGTCACATTACAAAATAAAATGTACCTACTGTGCATGTGTTGTAATGTGACGTCACACTACAAAACAAAATGTACCTACTGTGCATGTGTTGTAATGAATGAATGAATGAAATTTTTATTTCGTGTAACCAATGACACATGTTGTTAGTAGAATTTACAAAACTAGGGGGTTAGTAGTTACAGCTAAACTTACATTTAAAACAAAACAACACTGACAGGGGAGTGTAGTCCCTCGCAGTGCGACATGTAGGGACAGTCAACCCTGTCCGCTATCATGCGCAGAATGCTGTTGGGACTGCGGCGCACCCTGCGCACCAGGGATGCTGCGCGCGTACGCATGCTCGTATAAAAACAGTCCACACGCGCCGCCGCGAACATCCCTGATGCGCTACAGAAACGACGCAGTCCCATCAACACCCGGAACGCATTATTATACTGGACCCTAAGGGCCCCATATGCCCGTTGCGTATACTGCTCCCACAGATTGCAGGTATAGAGGGAGGTGCAAAACGCCCTAAACAGTGTTTCTTTCACCTCTTTAGAGCACCTTGCAAATCTGCGGGCGATCATATTCGCCCGGACCGACAGGGCCCTTCGTTCCCTTTCCATGTCCAGGTCGTCTTTGAGGTCGGTCGCGATCACATGGCCTAAGTACTTGAAATGGTCCACTCTATCCATAGGGGTACCATTGAGGCAAATGGTAGGAACTTCCACTGTTTTCTTGCGATCGCACTCAAATACCATGAACTGGCTCTTAGCAACATTATATTTAAGGCCATGATTTGTTGCATACGTTTCACAAATTTTCAGCAGCTTACGCAGCCCACACACCGACGCGCTCAGCAGCACCATGTCGTCCGCGTAACTTATGTTGTTAACACAAACTCCACCTACATGACAGCCGACATGGGTTCTGCTGAGCGCCTCGATTAGCCCGTTAACATATAGGTTAAAGAGCGTAGGTGAGGTCAGCCCTCCCTGTCTCACCCCACACTCCAACCTGTACTCATCAGACTGCGCGTTAGCCCATCTAACACTGTTGACCTGATTTCCATACCAGTACTTAAATATGCGAATGGTTTCCTGCGGTAAACTGGTATTTTCCAGCTTCTTCCATAGTAGGTCATAGGAAACCAGGTCAAAAGCCTTAGATAGATCGAGGAAACAGGCTACCACCGGGGTTTTACTTTTGGTATAATACCTGACAGTGTGCTTAAGACACAGGATCGCAGATTCTGTAGATAACTGTGGTCGGAAACCTAGTTGGTTATCATGCAGTTTTACATGACTCTTTAACTGTGAATTAAGCACACTATCAAGTATTTTTGCCATGATTGTTCTATCTAACGAGATGGGTCTGTAGTTATTCCTATCTGCCAGGTCCCCTGTCCTGTTTTTGACGATAGGTACAACGATCGTTCGCATTAGGTTATCTGGCAGATAAGAATGCCTAATACACAGGGTATAAAACATTGCCAACACTCGCGATATGTGGGGACCTGCATGCTGGAGATGCTCGATAGAGAGACCGTCGTACCCGGGTGATTTACCTCTAGACATTGATTTAATAATTTGAGCAATGTCCTTGGCGGCAAGGCTGGGACCCACGCTCTCAATATCGGTCTCACTATTGAGCCTCCCCAACTCCATTGAGCCTAAAGCCGATTTGATAACAAAATTGTCTTTAAAGAGGTTGGCTATGATTTTTGGATCGCTAACGCCCTCTACGCTAGCCGGGTGGCCACCCAAAGGTTTCAATTTGTTAGTGGCCTTCCAAAAGGAACGGAAATCCTTTTTTGAGTGATGAGAGCTGATAATGTCCAGCTTTATTTGGTGTTCATGATCTTGACACCATTTCAAGCGCGATTTAAAGATCTATCGACTCTCACGCATCTCATTAAACAAAATACCACTATCAGGCCGTCCGACCATTATCCAATCATGAAACGTAATGTGACGTCACACTACAAAATAAAATGTACCTACTGTGCATGTGTTGTAATGTGACGTCACACTACAAAACAAAATGTACCTACTGTGCATGTGTTGTAATGTGACGTCACACTACAAAACAAAATGTACCTACTGTGCATGTGTTGTAATGTGACGTCACACTACAAAACAAAATGTACCTACTGTGCATGTGTTGTAATGTGACGTCACACGGAACTTTAATGGGCTATGATCTTCATAATTTTTTGTATGATTGACAAACAAAAAAATACGTGTCCAATATGTTTGGATAATTTAATTGACGGACTTGATAGTTTTTTTTGTAACATTCCTAATTAGGTCCTGTTTAAGTTCAAGTTTTTTCTTGTGCTTGTACATGCACAATCATTGAATGTACACGCGTTTATATGTAAGCAATATTTACAAAACATGGTTTCCTTTGTTTAAGATGTTGAATACACTGCTTTTTCCTCAAACGCTGTCTTGTTTTCAGAGATATACCGATTGACTCAACTTAAGGAGCGTGAAGCTTAGTACCTACCTAGCACACGACTCAAGTCACTTTCACACATCCGCGAATCAGTGACAAAAAATAACTTTCAATTATAGAATGTATGTATGTATAGTAATAGTGACAAGATTTTTCCGACTTTTCTTGAACGTCGTTTTTTACAAAAGAACCAATGTCAATATGAAACTTGTTACGGATAAGATCTTATAGCTTAGCAAGGCTGATGCCAGTCAAAATGATAGACATGGTGTAAGAGGATTTCCTTGGAGCAGGCTTTGCTTGTTTGTTCGTAATTTAAGGGGGATCGATAAGGAAATATGCGGGATTTAGTCAATTTCCTACGTGTTGGAATGAATATTTAATCCGAAACACGGTTTGCTTTCAAAGTAATAAGCAGCATGACCTGTACTGCGTATAAGTTTGTATGCAAGGGAGTTTTTAGATAATAATTGGCAAAACACTAGTCTGTAATTGGTGCAAATACAGTATTGTCACCGCAATTTGCTTTAATATGTGCCAATATTTTTTATTTTTTTATTTATTGATTAAGATAAAAGAAATACATGATAATATTAACATACCCATCTAGGCAAAACCTTGAAGAGGTTTGTGTGCCAGTGGGGAGTTCTTATCTACTTATCTAATTTATATAGATAGGTACAATAGGTACATTAAAATTGAAAGTAAGTATTTTAAGTAGGTAGACACAACTTAATAGAGTATAGGTAAGATTATTACATTTTCAAAAGTGCTTTTTCATGTTTTTTCTTATTTTACAACCTTTCACATATAGGTTTTGTACGTGTTCAGGTAATTGATTTCTAATTTTAGGCAGTAAGTGTAAGTGTGTTCGAGAACCATATGGGCGATTATTCGAGCGTTTCAAACGCTTGACTTCGGTGGCCACATTTTTGAAGAATTGGGCATAGATGTTGATGCCATTTTTAGATATTTGTTAGATGTCCGGTAGACTTATATGCTTACTAGAAACAAAATCAAAATCTGCAACCACTTCTTCAAAAATGTGGCCACCGAAGTCAAGCGTTTGAAACGCTCGAATAATCGCCCATATATTAAGTCATAAGTCATAAGTCTTTTATTTATAATATTATTATATTTAGGTAAACAAAATTGGCTTTGGGATGATAACTTTCTTAATCTACTACATCTTTTCTTAACTTTGAGTTTAGTAAGCTTGTGATATTCTTCAACTTAATACAATAATAGGAGGGTTGAAAATCTGCGAATAGGTGACATAGCTAAACTATTTTTACAGTACACACTTGCGGAAAAGTAGCACCTTTTTTCCACACGTGTGCGGAAAAAAGCACTTTCCGTGCATATAACCGAAACTTTAAAGAGCCATATGTACTGTAAAACTTTGTTCGACACAAGTGCGAATAGGTAATTCGCAACTCGTGTCGATTTAAAACGCTCCCTTCGGTCGTGTTTTAATTTATCACCACTCGTTGCGAATTTCCTATTTTCCGCACTTGTATCGTTAATAACTATAACTACACATTAACAACTATATAATGATATACATGACTATAAATACTTTTTGTCCCTTTAAGTATTTATTTGCAACTTAAAAAATTTAAGGCAAAAATTACCACCTGTTAAGGTCATCTTTTTGTATTTTTTTATGGTGCAGGATTTTTAGTTTTATGCAAATATCAAGAGACTTGAATTATGGATACATTTTAGTCTTGCCCGTTTAATTGTTAAACCATGACGTTAGCAAACAAGCATAAGGCAATCTTCATGGAAAGCTGATATTGTAGCCTATGGAGGACCCTTGCGAGTTTTAGAACCTTAAGTACACCTCTGTTGCAATTAGGTACTGTCTTCAAAGTAATGTAATATATTTTTAAGTACTTAATTTAAATACAATACAAACACTCGTAATAAAACCTCATAATAAAATTACCAACTCATAAAGTAATTGTTTGTTGCATGCTGTTATTTTTTTTGGCCACTATTTGCTGCACTCGATTGGCTTTATTTCAATATATTTTTCATATGTCTATTATGTTACTAACTTTTTTTTTAATTACTTAAGCCGTTCTGTGTTTTGTTCCGATGGCATTGTCACTATATTAGTAATTATATTTAAACCTCCTAGTGGGAATGCCTTAGGAAATTGATTTTAAATATTTAAGTATAACTTCTATTCCCTTTGTAATTAACGATGTATTTCTAAATATTTCTGTTTTTATCCCAAATTAAAAACTAAATTACCAACCTATTTAGCGTTGCATCTTTGCTGCTACTGGTAACGTGTTGGCTTTGTAATGTTATCTGTATCCAAATGCAATTCCCCTTCTAAACCGAAGCTAACATAATAACTTGGTTCCATGTAATGGGCAACTATACCACCACTTATCATAATTGCTAAACGATTCTGTTGAACTAGCTTATTTAGTCAACAGCTAACCATATTATTTAACACTAGCTTATGGTAATTATGTGGGACTGCAAACTATATACACGATTGTTTTTAATCGGTGATCACAATCAGGAATCGATGGCAATCACGTTGAAGTCGCCCAAAACAGACGTTTCGCAAATATTTTTTTTGTTAAAATTAAAATTCATCCCATTCAGCACCAGTCAAGATACAAATGCGTCTAAAAGAAACAAGCACTTTTTGCTATTTTTATGGAGTTTAACACTTTTACTGCCAAGACTCGCTACGCTCTTAAGCAATCACGTGGTTTTCCGTGTGTGTAGCGGAAAGCGCCCGCTACCTATGTGGGTTCCTGGCAGTGAAAGTGTTAAGTAGCTACGGACTATGATGCACCACTACGGGCGTAGCATGAAGGGGAATAAGTTTAAACATCCTTGTTAATCGATTTCGGTTGGATGTTTTCAAATAAATTGTTTCGGTAGGCCAAATGCGGCAGCCAAGTAATTTAATATAATTTTATTCTATTTCAAACGTCGTTTCCGAATTTGTTTATAGGTATATTCCACAAAAACGTAACTAATTTGATCTGATAAATAGCCTAACAGGATTACAACTGAATCACACAAATTGGACGGAGGACACAACATCATCTGGAATCCAATATGGCGGATTAGACGAGATTTTGTGAGGTTTTTTGCAACGGTTCTCGTGTCAGACGAAAATTGCCGATTTTTAGACACGTACGGATACAACTCAATTATTCTATTATATTGCATTTCAATTGGATATATAGGATAAGTAATGCCGACTATGAACGCGATGTTGCAGTTGTTTATTATTTTTAACCAACTTCATAAAAAGGAGGAGGTTCTCAATTCGGAAGTATTTTTTTATTTTTTTTTTAATGTTTGTTACCTCAGAACTCTGTCATTTATGAACTGATTCGTACAATTCTTTTTTAACTGAAAGTACTCGTATATGCTTCCAGATTGGTCTCATTGTTTCCAAAACCCCAATTGGATGATGGGAACCATGAGGAATTGAGGGAACTCCTCAAATATATTAGGCACGCGTGTAGTAATTTCGGTATTTTCTATTATAACTCGTGTATTTACACCCAGAAATCATAAATTTGGTGAAGTGGAAGTGATGATGAAGACCACAGATGGCTTGTGGAACTTCTCAATGATGTACTTCAAACTATATAAGTACGTCACAGATTCTGATATTATTCCGTTGAAATAGCAAACAATGAGGTGACAAAGGTAATTCTGAGATCCTTGAGGAATCGACGGAAGTCCTCAAATATTATCGGCCCACATACAGCGATTTGGTTTATTGGTCTAAAAATCAACGCTTTTGTTCTCGAAAATCAGTTCATGTGGTAAATTGGAAAAAAAATGTGGAAATGTTAATGTGGCTTGGCGGAGTACTGAATTGAAGTCGGTTAAAACTTTGTTTTGAAAGTAAATTATTATTAAGGTTATGTTCCCAAATGATACCAGAGGGGTTTTGTTACAAAGGCTTTGCTTGTTTGTCTGGCCGTCCAATTAGTCACAGGTATATTTTTGAACCGAATAAGGTAGTCACTGTAGTTAGTAAAGTGTGATTCAATTTTGCTGGTCTTAACAAAAATTTAAGAAAAAAATGTAGTAATTTTATACCACCTATGCCTTCATAAAGTTAAAATGAACCCAGGCTATGTATAGTAATAAATCTACCAAAATAGTAATTAAAATTAAGATCCTAAATCCCTCAGCGAGCAACGCTTTTAAACAAATTTTGTGAATGCTTTGGTAATTATTGATTACTCACCTAATTATTTAATTACCCGCGTAAGTAATATTTAAGCGTGTCATGCGCAACAGAGAATTTCCTCAGTTCAAAACTCCATAATGTTTTTTTGTCACAGATAAGAAATGCAGCGACTACTGCAAGCTGCCACTTCCACAGTCAGAGAGCGACCCTCTCAGGTTATACTCCGACCAACCTTTGCCGCCTAGTATGGTAAGTTAACGTGCGACATTCAGCTATTTATACCCCACTTACCTATTCGAATTGCATTTCGAAATTGAAGGAAACTGGAATCCGAATACCAGAATTTCCGATCCAATTGTCCGTTATATTGAAACGTTTGCGGAGCCATCTTCAGTTAGCTTGTATGTGTAATGATTAGTTCAAAACGAAGACTGAATAAATAGGTTGTTAAAACATAAAGGATAATGAATGAAATTTAGGCTGGGTTGCGTCGAACGCATTTCGATTAGATTAATTAATAAAAAAAAATATGGGAATTTACACCGCGATCGTTATATTATAAATACTCAAAATAGCAATAACCAAATAACAAAATAAAAATACAATGTATCCTCCCAATAAGGATCGTCAGCATACAATATACAAATAAGAAATTTTACGTTATAAAAAAACAAATTCAATCAATCAATCAAACCATTTATTTGCCATAAAACAAAGAAGAAGTAGGGAGTGCAAGTGATCTAAATATTTTATCTCCCAATAACAGATTAAACATGGCGGCAGCAGATGACAACTCATAGAGATCTGTCAAACTTCCCATATAAACAGTTATTGATTAAGTCACTCGTTACTTTGCGGAATTCCATGATAAACGTTTCTAGAACAATATATTGATTTGATATTTACTAGAAAATTTACCAGTGGTTTAAAATAACCGGCCCTTAGAAACAGTCACTTTGAGAAACTCCTCCATTTTCTTCCTCGTTGTTGCCAGGAGTAGGGGTACCTAACTACGTAGAAATTAATATTCATTGTCTTAAACTAAAACTATCGAAATCTTAAACTTAGTTAGTCCTTTCACAAATCGAACAATAACGTCTGGATCATAACTTAATCCTACAGGAGTCCTTTTCGATGTCGCACGATTCGCGATATGGCAAATTTCGTGACGAAGCGGTGATGTGTCAACCAGAAACCGTATACCGGTCAATACTAAAATCATCATCATCATATCAGCCAAATGACGTGCACTGCTGGACAAAGGCCTCACCCAAAGAGTTTCACAATGACCGGTCCTGCGCCACCCGCATCCAGCGGACTCCCGCGACCTTTACCAGGTCATCAGTTCAATTTGTGGTGGGTCTACGTGGTCTTATTCTGGTGGTCGAGGTGGTATTACTTATAGAATACCGATAAAATATCGTGAATTGAACAACATATTTTTTTTATTTTCTATTAATACATGCATGTAATGTGGCTATAATAATATATTCTGAAATATATACATATATATCCTAAACCCTCCCTCATATTTCATAAGCTATGTGTTAGTGTAATTTGTAATTTCTATTGCACCTCAATTGCATGTAATTTCTTATATATTTTGAGTGCATTCTCATCAGCTTAGTACGTAGTAAGTAGGTATTAAGATGTTTAATTCGACGCTATGTCTTAGTGGGAGCAGTTTAGGAAGTAAGTTCGAAAGTAATTAAAATGAGAACCGCATCAAAATCCGTTGCATAATTTTAAAGATCTAAGCATACATAGATGGACAGACAGACAGCGGGAATCGACTTTGTTTTATATTTTGTAGTGATAACTTAATATTGAATAAATATATATATTTTGGACCGTTCATATTACTCGAACTAAGAAACTCCTTTTTTTTAGAAGTCGTGAAAAAGTCATCATACACCAAACACCAAAGTCATTATAGATATGTCATAATCCTCTTAGCGTTATTCCAGGTTGTGCCCTAAAGGAGCCCGGGGTCCGCTTTGACACCTAAACCCAAGATTTGGCATAGGCACTAGTTTTACGAAAGCAATTTAATTTTCATTTCATTTCATTTATTTATTCATTAAACAATACAGGAATGTGTTTGAACTTACTTAAGACTAAAATCAACAATTCCATAAAAGGTATGTACATAACACAGTCGGCCGAATAAATTAAAAAAATATATAAATAGGACACGTCATAATAAAAATTTGCTACATTACCAGTCTTAATATCACTAAAATTAGAATTACAATTTAAATATTACACCAAGTACTCTGCCTTGGAACCAACCTACGACTTCGTTCCAGTCGCTGTAGAGACAGCTGGGCCCTGGGGCAGCGAGGCTCTCGGGCTTTTCAAGGAGTTGGGCAGACGTTTGAGGGAGAGGGGTCTTGACCCCCGCTCTGGGTCATGGCTCGTCCAACAGGTCTCAATTGCTGTTCAGCGAGGCAATGCCGCAAGCATTTTGGGGACCTTTGGTTCGGGCATGACGCAGAGCGGGATGTAGTTTTACTTTATACTTTTTCGGCTTTATTTATTATACCTATGTATTTTATTGTAATAATTGTTTTGTGAATTAAACATTTAAATATTTAAAATACAAGTTCAATATTTAAAAAAATACAAATTTAAGTAGTTACTCTACTAGCGTATCGCAGTCCCATTCAACAGTTAAGTTACACATTTTTCATGAACTGAGTACAAGCATTGTTCCAACAAAGTTTTCTTTAGTTTGTTACCAAGCATGTTTGCGTTTGTGAGTAACTTCAATTCGCGAGGCAGTTTGTTGTATAGACCGATTCCCTGGTCGCGTCTGAGTCGCGCTATAATGGTCTGTGGTAGATCCTTTCGTCTACTAGCTATTCGTAGTCCTTGAGCACTACTAGGACATAAAAATTGCTATCTGACCTTCCGACTCAGATGGAAAACTAGACCTTATTGGGATTAGACCGGTTTCCTCACGATGTTTCCGTTCACTGAAAAGCTAATGGTAAATATTCCGTACAAAAGTTTCGAAAAACTCATTGGTACGAGTCGGGATCCAAACCCACGATCGCCGCTTAACAGCCGCATGCCTAGGCTACCGTAGCTTCATTATATTCTCTCAAAATGGGCAATATCTCTAGCTCCACGTCTTGACTGGCGAACCCATTTAATGCGATTTTTACCGTTCGTTCCCGTGCCAATTGAATTTGCAGTGACATCTCCAATTTATTCAATGAAAGGCGAACTACATTGTACGGCCAGCTGCAGAAATGTAGTCTGCTCGCCGCCCGGACTTTATAAGCTGTGCTGTACTACATAACAAAGACAACGGACTAGACGAGATAGTTCCATGAACTCATTTGTTAACGTTAAAGATAACTGGAGAGCACTAAAAACTTTGTACATTGACGCGGTTCAAATATCTACGTTGCTTTGAACGCGAAACATTTTAAAAGAACAAATATTTTGTTTGCGGAAACGTTTTTGGTATTTCAGTAAATGTAAACTGCAGTCTATTTTTGCACAAATGGGTAGTTAGGTAGGTAAATGTCACATTTATGATTTTTTCCATTAAATAAAGGTGGTTACCTCCACCAGTACATTGTAAATTTTCAGCAAAACAACAAATGCTAACAAACAAATATTTCTATATTGCTCGCGTAAATTAAAGATATCATTTTCTTCCTCCAAAGTTGATTACGAATCCTTATTGTTATATAATATCAAGTTGTAAAGTAATCCTTTTGAATATCAAGTTGTTCACGAAGTTATTCAAGCTAAAGGGCCAAAACCCCGTTAAATTGATAGTCTCCCATTTTTTTACAAGTCGGATATGAATCTTGCATAAATTATGAATCCATTCACTTTACATGGTTCCATGCGGCAAATATCTTGCTGTCTGCAAATCCGACGTTGAGATATGGCCGCACTCTCATGCATGACAGGGAACCATGGTGGTTTTATAATGGAAAAACATAGTGCTATGATAGTTCTGTGAAGTGCTAGACAGCCTTTGTAGCCTCAACTGGGATATGGATTTTTCAAATTACCGTTTGGTCTACGGTCCCTAATAAGTTTGATAAACAAAACAAATATATTGTAAAGTACATTTAGGTAAAACTCGTTGTTAATTAATTAAACATCTGTGAAACTTTTTAATTAGAAGGATGATTAACATTTTTTTTTATAAAAACTGCATTTTAATGAGATCAATATATAGTAAAGTACATTTGCGTTAAACTCGTTGTTAATTAAACATCTGTAAAACTTTTTAATTAAAAGGATGGTTAACATTATTTTTTTATAAAAACTTCATATTAATTAGAACAAGATGAATGGAGACTTGGACAGGCAGGAACCCCAGGCCGGTTTATGCCTGTTAGCTTCACCAAAATGTATTACTATTACCCGAGACTTTTCTGTACAAAATTGAAAATGTACGAAATTCTCAAACTTACATTGGACCCCATTATCGTCATTGACAATGCTCAGTAATGGTGATAGGAGCAATTTCCGCGATATCCCAGTTAAGCCATTTTGTGGGCCAAATTATTCCCACTATCGCCGTTATGGCGGATAAGCAGCGAATGTGGATTATGTATGAGATAAGTATGCCCAGTGTCCCTATCCAAATTAATATATGAATTGTCGGACCAGTTTGGTTTCTCTCGTTGCATGTGAGCGCATTCTTTTTTTGCCATAGCTTCAGGCTTTGCGTATATAGAAGAGGAATTTTACCCTTATAGTTTTGCCATGCCCATCTGTCTGTCCGCAGCTTAGCTTAGTGAACCAACCCGTTTGAAAATATTGTCGATTTTTAACGACATTTTTTGAGTCATGAATCCGTTTACGCAATAATTTAAAATGGTATTTTTGTAAGAGTCTAATGTCGCTCCCATCCCTGTCTGTTAAGCTGT
Source organism: Epinotia brunnichana (assembly GCA_963854355.1). Classification (NCBI taxonomy): domain Eukaryota; kingdom Metazoa; phylum Arthropoda; class Insecta; order Lepidoptera; family Tortricidae; genus Epinotia; species Epinotia brunnichana. The sequence continues at coordinate 23,427,835 of OY977952.1, forward strand.
TACTACTGGGTGTGAAAAAAATACTTGTTTTTTTTCAAGGTGGTTCCTTCCATGCTATATCTCGTCTCATTCCACGATTTTTTTGTAAGTATTCATATATTGTCTCCGAGATAAGTAACAACCATGCGTAACTAGAGTTGAGTGTAAACTGGTTCATCTTAGACGAGTTACAATAGCGCGAAATGTTGTCAATATACAACATGATCACATAGTCCATTAATCAGTAATCAACTAGCATTCGACGGAACTGCACTTAAGTCTTATTAATTTCGTCCGCCAAAACCAATAATTTAAAGCATCTTCAACATGGCACTTTGTAACTTAGCAGACAATTTGTCAGATTACTGACGAACTTAAGACATGACAAATGGCATCTTCGCTAAGATATCGTCAGTTTGTAGCTGTGTAAATAAAGACAGGAAACATCATTTGAATATATTTGCATGCGGCACAAAAGCGGCTGGTTTAAATGGGAAAAGGGGAAAAGTGTCCGTTTCGCACGTTTAATTGTGTTTTTCGAATGTATGTGCCTGTTGACATTTTATTCTTACGAGGCGCTTCCTCGACTTATAAAAGCCACAATCAAATCACCCATGTACTGATTTTATCATTATAATTCCGTCTGCTTTTATTTTAATTCCCATAGAACGTTTATATTATTCCAGTGTACTTATCGTTCCGTTGTGAGTTGGATTTTTCACTCACTTATTATCTCAATTACTATATAAGATAGCAACTGCTTTTTTGGGGAACTTTCATGATACAGTTTGATGCGTCTTTTGACATTAAAAAAATCACGATAAAAACGAAACAAAGAATCACACTGGAACCGAATGATGCAGAAATAGGTATATTTCTTTTTCATTACTTTAAGCATGAGACTTTGTTTTATATAAGATGAGTTTAATAGGTTAAGTTGTATAAAAACTGAGCGCGTCTCGCCATCAAACGTAACAGTTTGGCGAGAATATAAATGTTTTGTAAGATGTAATTTGAAAATATAAATAAATAAAAAAAAAAAAAAAAAAAACAACTTACAAAAGTTGATAAACCCCCAACATTTTCATTTCAAAGTTCAATATCTCAAAAACGGCTGCACCGATTTTGTTATAATGTAGCTTAGAACCATCTCGATCACAAACTTTCGAATAAAAAAAACCCCATTCAAATCGGTAAATTCGTTTAGGAGCTACAATGCCACAGTCACACACAGATACGACAAACTTATAACACTCCTCATTTTGTTTCGGGGGTTAAAAAATTAGTTGAAAATGACCCATTGTACGTCACACATTTATGTTTTCCGCATACGAGAGAGAAAAAGATGTAGGTGTATTTTTGCGGGAGTGGTTCTTTCTTATAAAAGCTGATAAATATCTCAATAGGGAACATTACTGCAATGTTCTGCCGCCAGAGTGCAGCACTAACACAATTAGTAAACAGTTTTTTTGACAACTTTGACAAGCTCTGGATCAAATAGTGAAGAAAATATTTCAATAAATAAAATGCATCAGTGCTGCGTAAATGGATGCAAGAATGATGGGCATCATTCATTTCCTAAGGAAACGATGATACAAAAACTATGGGAAGCGGCAATACGTCGTAAAGCAAAAAAAGCCCTCATCCACCTTTAAATAGCTATAGGATGCCATTTTAATATCACAGTACAGGTATTTTACACACGAATGATAATAAAACGATTGTAGTTTAACGCGTTTTCATCAATTATTTGTTATTGTTTGTCAGGTAAATAAATATGACATTTTACGTCATGGCGGTTTGTTTACGGGTTGTGTTAGTGTCGCCCCCTACGCAGAGCTTTGCGTAATGTTCCCTATTTGTAAAGCTTTTTTTTCATATAAATATGCGTCTATGACTCTTGAGATGAGGTAAAGTACCTACAGTCTATTTCAACCTGATTGTGCCGGTTAGTAATGTATTGTTCGAGATGGCTGACGCAAAAAGGAAACGGATCCAACTTTAAATGTTCTATGGAGAAAGCCGTTCAAGGTTCATATAATACGACAATAAATCTGTGTAGAAATGCACCGTGTAAAACTGTGCATAATAACGTACATTATGGAAGCACAGTTTTCATTCCTTTTAATCCTTAGAACGGAATGAATATCTAGTAGCGGAAACTAAGTGGCCAATAAATAATGGAATCTAGTTCAATGAATAATTGGAGATCACTTAAATTCGCTGAATTAATTTCTGCTAGTAAAGTACTAATGTATTCGCTACTTGGTGGTCCCGGGTATGTTTTTCAACCGACGAAAAAAACGGAGGAGGTTCTCAATTCGACGCGTATATATTTTTTTTTATGTATGACCACGCATAACTTTTTACAGAGTAGGTAGTTCGATTTTGATAAATCTTTTTTTATTGGAAAGGGTATAATAACCCAAAGTTGGTCCCATATAAATTTGGAAAAAAAAACCAACCCTAAGGGTACGAAAATAGGGGATGATTAATTTTTCGTCGGTTAAAACTTTGTTTTCAAAGTAAATTATTTATATCGGTGTTGATAAAAAAGTCGTCTCATTCTGACTAGTTTTGTAGATATTTTATTCCTTTATATCTCCCTTAGGTAGTAAAGTTTCTATCACGGATAATCGGTAGCTATTTAATCAAATAAATTATAAGGACATGAAAATGCAAGATATTTACGTAGCTTTTCAATCGTCAGTAAGCGTGAGTGATTATGGTACACACTCACGCTTACTGACGATTGAAAAGTTACGTAAATATCTGTATCTACACTCATAATCACTCACGCACAGTAGGTACTACTGGTTTTTTTTAGAAGCACTGGCCCTTTTGTAATGTTATGTATGTTAATGCATGGGAAAGCCTATAAATCAAGTGTAAACCAAGACTAAGCATTTATATTCTAGAGCACGAAAAATCTAAAATGATGTCTCTACGCCGCTGAAATGCTTTGTAGACTTTGTAGTGTGGGATTCCGAATGTAACTCCCGTTCGGATTGTTTAAAACTGTTCCGTCGGTTTATACGACTCTTCTGTTGGGAGAGGAAAACATTCCTTCAATAACGTTTTTATTTAAGATCGCTTTAATAGGTTTACTATTGAGAGGCATAAAATCATTAATACTAATATGGTTACGCATAATTATTTTACGCCGAAAATAAGATATGCATAAGTCACATTTCGCATAATTTTTTAGGCATAACATTAAATACAGAAAGCATAACCCTCATTAAAACTAATAACAAAAAGCATAAACATGAATACCCATAATAATCAATTGACATCATATCAAAATGCATAACGCTATTGTCCTATTAAAAGGGGTACGTATCACATTGTCTAAAATTAAAAAAAAACCTAACATTAAATAACCTACGTTCAAAATATGTGTGTAGATTTTAGTGATTTTAGCCTATGGTTTTCTTAGTAGTAAATTGCCTAATTGTCATAAGTAGTAAGTTTTAATAAAAGGTTTTTCCGCTCTTTTATAAAAAAAAATACCTCTAAGACGAAAGCGGGAGCAAAGCTCCCGCTTCCGTCTTCTAACCTATCCGCAATCAGAGTCGGTTTTGCCACTAAGCCCCTGTTCAAAGGGTGGGCATCAAATATTCTTTTGGCAAAACCGACTCGGATCGGGGATAGGTTAGATAGGTCGAAGACGAAAGCGGGAGCAAAGCTCCCGCTTCCGTCTTCGAGGTTATTTTTCTTATAAAAGAGCGGAAAAACTAATAATATCATTTTAGGTATTTTGGCCAGTTTCATTCATTTAGTTATTTTAGACAACTGAAATTATGGACAGTAACAGATATACCAAATAATTATTAGCCCCAGCCTTAGTATGCCTAATGTATATTCGGCCAATACAAATTAGTCTAGCTAAAATTATGCTAATAGCGTAGTATGCCAGAAAAACAGTAGGCCAAAATATTACTATGCGAAAGTACTATTATGCCACAAATAATTATGCCAAACCAATTATGCGAAATTGCATTAGTCTAAAAACCATTATGCGATCCAAGGGGATACCGCTTTAATAGCGCTAGAAACTCTGTTAGGTTTAGCAATTTTAGTATGAGTAGGCTACGCATTGCGTGCGAAATCTTTGAAACGAAGGCATGACAATCTTTGGAACAAGTGCGTTGTCTATATACTAATATTATAAAAACCGGTCAAGTGCGAGTTGGAATCGCGCACGAAGGGTTCCTTGCCATTATCTATAAAAAGCGGTCAAGTGCGAGTCGGACTCGCACATGAAGGGTTCCGTAAAATAAATTGCGGTTTACGATTTATGACGTATTAAAAAAAACCTACTTACTAGATCTCGATTAAACCAATTTTCGGTTGGAGTTTGCATGGTGTACATATTTTTTTTTTTTAGTTTTATCATTCTCTTATTTTAGAAGTTACAGGGGGGGGGGTCACACATTTTACCACTTTGGAAGTCTCTCGCGCAAAATATTCAGTTTAGAAAAAAATTATATAAAAAACCTCAATATCATTTTTGAAGACCTATCCACGTATGGGTTTGATGAAAAAAATTTTTTTGAGTTTCAGTTTTGAGTATGGGGACCCCCAAAACTTAATGATTTTTTTTCTATTTTTGTGTGCAAATCTTAATGCGGTTCACAGAATACATCTACTTACCAAGTTTCAACAGTATAGCTCTTATAGTTTCGGAAAAAAGTGTCTATGACATACGGACGGACAGACAGATAGACAGACAGACAGACAGACATACATGACGAATCTATAAGGGTTCCGTTTTTTTCCATTTGGCTACGGAACCCAAAAACGGCAATAAAATCATGTCTGTTGTATGGGACCTTGGGTTAAGGGGGGGCCTTAAATATTTGTTTTTTTTTTATATTTATTTTTAAAGTGTTCTGTGAATATTTCAAGCGCTTACCTGTTGCCGTGTTGCCGTTATCGATATTGAGTAAAAACGAGCAAACAATCACTTTTGTGGTATGGGAGCCCCCATAAATATTGATTTTATTCGGTTTTTTAGTATTTTGTTGTTATAGCGGCAACAGAAATACATCATCTGTGAACATTTCAACTGTATAACTATTTCATGAGATACAGCTTGGTGACAGATGGACAGACAGATAGACATATAGACAGACAGACAGACAGACGGACAGCAGAGTCATAGTAATATTAGGGTCCCGTTGTACTCTTTGAGTACGGAACCCTAAAAAGGAAATCTGGGAGATTGTACGTTTATAAGTTTGTATGTAATGGGTAATTACCGGAATCTAGACTGCAGAATGGACTTTCGGGTTAGGTATAGGCTATATTTTATCACGCGGGTATGTTTGCGTTTCTGCAATATGCGAGCGAAGCCACGCGGACAGCATTATGTATAACTTGGATGCAAATCTAAGGCCTCTACCGCATTTTTGCAATGCGAAGTCGCTGAGATATTAAAAAGTATAGATAAATTGACGAGAGCATGGAATTGCATATGTAGTAGCATTGTATGTATAAATTTTATATTTGAATTTTCTATTTTCTCGTACTATCAGCATAAAAAGAGGTTTGAATTGAAGAAGTAAATACCAAAATAATGTCAGTGTCAAATTGTGAAGAAAAATTAAGAGAAAATTATTCTCCTTTTGTTGCAAACGGTACAACCACTACAAATGCAATTCCATGTTCTCGATAATTCATCTATAGTCAGCAAAGCAAGTACTATGGATACTAATCGAAGATAAAACTTGTTTAAACTAGATAAAAAAGAAACATTTATTTAAGAAAAATGGTTCCATTTTTTTTAGTAACAATTGCCTTAATATACTATGTTAGACACATGAAATAAATAAAATACTAAAACTGACTAACAGGGCTCTTCCTGCGCTTCATCTATCCCTATTGATGTGCAGAACTATGTAGCGCGCCAGGATGCCAGGGTCTAACCTATCGGTGACCATCTGCAGGAAACTGTTACCGCTCCCCCCGCACACGTCTTATCATCATCATCATCATATCAGCCGAAAGACGTCCACTGCTAGACATAGGCCTCCCCCAAAGAGTGACACAATGACCGGTCCTGCGCCACCCGCATCCAGCGGACTCCCGCGCCCTTTACCAGGGGGGTAAACACGTAACGTTCCGAACGCGCGTCGGTACAAATTAACTGTCAAATTTCCATATAAAAAGTGACATTTAGACCTACCCGACGTTCGTACAATGCGTTACGTGATCGACATACAGGTCATCAGTCTTATAATAATGGAGATAAATCTAAGATACAAGAATAAATATTTGTTCTTCTAACAAAAATATTTTTTTTTACTGGGATTTGAACCCGTGACCGCTGGTTTCGTAGGCAGGGTAAAGTGGCCTAATTGGGATACCATTTAGTGAAAATGCAAATTTCACAGCATCACGATTCCTTTGTTTTGAGCACTCCAATATATATTAGTATAACTCACTATGTTGTTATATTTTGCTGTCAAGAGTAGAACCCTCATTTGTTTCTGCGAAATCATCATCGTTTATCATATTCGGGCCGTCGATTTAGGTCGTCACTTCGCATCGCAGTATTAAATGATTTGTATGTTTTGTACCTAATCATTTATTACTAAACAATAGTCATATTTTACTGGTCTGCAAGCAAGTAGAAGTATACAGGAAAAACAACCTAAGGTCCCCAGACACGTTACGGGACTTTAACTTTTTAGAGGAGCTGGGGTGGTTAGAGCACTACTCCTCCCCCCTTTTCTCTCCAAATAGGCACACTAACAACTGGACTGGACTGGTTATAACTGGAAGAAATCCCTAACAGGGTTAAGTTCGCCTTTGTACCAACTTAACTTAATTTGTCTGTATTTTTACGAATGTCTTGTGTAATTACAATAAAGTATTTACATACTCCGAATCGCTAAACTTAAGTGGCAGTGGGCGGGGCACATTGCATGTAGAACCGATGGCTGTTGGCGACCACGTACCGGAAGGCGCGGCGTGGGTAGGCCCCTCTCAAGGTGGACTGATGACCTGGTAAAGGTCGCGGGATTCCGCTGGATGCGGGTGGCGCAGGACCGGCCATTGTGGCACTCTTTGGGGGAGGCCTATGTCCAGCAGTAGACGTGTTTCGGCTGATATGATGATGATGATACATACATACATCCACACTGGATGTCTACTTGCGGAAAATGCCCAGTAAAACAAACTACTTAACTCATTTATTAGCGACAGGCACAGTTGAATTGTCCTCTCGCTCATGTATTGTTTTATACCACGCCCGTCTGATGGTAAAAGTCACCGTAGCATATGGATGCTTGCAACTTCAGGGGCAACATGCTCGTTCCCGACCCTAAATCGTATCATATTACCCTTACCGATGTTGGCCCTGGAGACGACGACGCCTGGCTAGACGGCAGCAAACTCTCTTCCAGTATGCTTTTGTATTTCTCGGCATTAACGGTTCCATCTATACATTGCAGACAGCCCACAATCTGTGCCGACATACAGCCTCAAATCGTTAAAGATGCTGGAAACTTCACCTTTCGCTAAAGACAGTCTTTATGAAATGCCTCTCCTTTTTTACAAGCTTTATATTAACTTGCACTGTTCGTATGTAAATTTTTCAGTCACTTCCCGTTATCCAATTGAACTGAAATTTTGCATGCATATGTCTTTCGCATGACAATGCAATATTATGATGACTTGGAGCTGATCTGATGCTGGAGCAGGAAGTTGGCCATAGGAACTCCGCAATAAAACGACACAACCCCATCGAGTTTGGGCTCGTTAGAATAGTCTCAATGAGTTGATGATAGTATGCAGAAAATTAGTCGGCAATAAAATGTTGTACCAAAAATGAAATTTTTGACAGAAACTTATCTCGAATGATTTTACTTCGTTCATCGCCAACAGTGACTTCTCATTTGCATTTGTCACTCCATATAATTTTTGGTTCATTGCACCAAACTTTCTGTAACAGTCAGCGGTGTTCGTTAAAATCTAATCAGTATGTCAATTTTCTATTGGTTAACAGCTGCCGGCGCAGAGCCATATTTAATTTAACTTTGATCGGCGCCGCCATATTTAACTTTGATCGGTGATCGTAAGCGCCCTTAGAACAGCCCAGCTGGGAAAGTACCTTACAGAAGACCGCAGCATTTACGCCACTACTCGCTCGGTCAGTAGGAATCTCAGAGCATAGAATACTATAGAGAGGACAAGCTGCCGGCGGCCGCGACGCAGCTGTTAGCTCACTGACATACTGTGCACGCGTGCTGATCGCAGAGAATAATAATATTACGTCCCAAAATGTCTGATATGACGCGCGTGTATTGTCCAATAAGCGCGTAGGTATACAAGTGTGTGTGTTTTAGATGTGTGCGTGCTTTGTCATGTCAATTACTTGGTCGTTGTGTGGGTTAGTGAACTTGCGACAGGCGTACTCAATACAAATTGGCCGGAATCCGATCTCCTTATATTCATACATCTGTGGTAGGAATATAGTGTTGTGTTCCTGGTGGTGAGGTCATCAGAATTCGAGGATAGGCTGGGTTAAGGGTGAGGCTCCTACATTTGTATCTGGCTGTCGATACAACAAAGCCTCAATTCAAGTTTGTTTATTCTAATTGTATGGCATACATAATAGGGGTGTAGACTCAAAATTTATTATAACTCCAAAAGAAAGAAGGCACAAAAAAATGCCTAGTGACGAAAATCCCATTTAGTTATCTCAAAAAATTACGAAGTTACAACCGTTTTAATATTGCTTGTTAGAGAGAGAAAACGCTAGGGGATCGTGACATTACGATCCACGAGCGTCAATAGACTAAATGACAATCGTTTCATATGAAGGTTCGTTTGCAGAAAATGGACAGAATATACCCCCTCTTAAAACTTTAGACACTTAATAACTTTGTGATTATTTATACCCCTGCTTTTTTCTCCATTTTTTCTCCATTTGACAATATTTTTAATCCTCTTTCGAGAAAATTCATCACTATTGGTTATTTTATTTGGTGTCTACACCCCTATTTGACCTTTGAGTTTGTCACTCTTTATTTAGTTCCACCCAGGGGACACGTGCAGGGTTGTGAGGTAGCTCCTGCGGACGCAAATTACAGTTGTCCCCCCTTTGTCAAGTGAGTGGGCAACTCGACTGTTAAAGGTTCTCAAGCCGCCCGACGGCCTCTAACTCGGCTTAACGACTACTGTCACACGGAAGCGCTCATTTATAGTAACCACTAAAACAGCTTACAACTTTGCTTAACCGGCGTTATCGTTTCCGATTCGCAGGCGCCGCTAGGCTATGAACGCTTCACTCAATTCAAGTAAGGGCAGGCCTTATGTTTGTTTGCCACCTTCGTGGTGAAAAAAGTCAGCTTCCACACGCAAGCCACAATTTGAAATGTAAAGTCGAATTGACCCCCTTGCCTATCTTAGTAAGAAAATAAGGCCGACGACGATCAAGATTATTGCACAGTATATAAAATCCTCTTACTCTCATTTTGTGAAATAGAGTATGACAGCTGATACTGGGTAAAAAAACTTTGGATCTTACCTACTCGTATTTACAGATCAACTTAAAGCAGTACCTATTATGGCAGCAATCTTCGGTAAGGAGAAGGTACTTTTACTCAGCCGGGATGCCTCAAATATATGCGAGATAGCATTCTGCTGTGCTCTACGTCTTTTTTTTTTCACAGCCTGCTGGGAAAAGGCCTCCCCCCTCCTCCCGCCAGCCCAAACAGAATGCGTCCAAATCATCCCGCCACCTTTTTGGTCTGACTCTGGTCCGCTAGCCGTCTTGCGGGGTCCATTCCGTTCTTATCTTGGGCCATCTTTCCAGATGTATACGGGAGACATGTCCAGCCCAGTCTGTCTACTCGTACCTCACATACAGAACGATATAAAGTGTATGTAAAATTTAAACTTCCTTATTCATTCAATTTATTAAATTCAGACTAGTAGGTCGATCACGTAACGCATTGTACGAACGTCGGGTAGTTCTAAATGTCACTTTTTATATGGAAATTGACATTTAAATTGTACCGACGCGCGTTCGGAACGTTACGTGTTTACCCCCTAGGTCCCATGTTAGTAAAAAAACGAGTAAATACACTAGCCTTACTTACTATGTTGGAACATCATTCAAAATTAATGGTAAACACTCCCTCTGGATTCCAAGTGGAAAGTATCCTGTGTTTCCACATTGCACTAGCCGGGTACTCCACCACTAACTTCAGGAGACTGTTGGGACTCTCGCAAGCTATAAAACCATCCACGCGCGCCTCTGCGCACATTCCTGATGCGCTGCAAAAAACGCCGTAATCCCAGCAGCAACGTAATCCATTATTATACTGGACGCGCAGAGCATTGAACGCCTTTTTTTCGCTTCATACGGACAACTACAAAAATGAATTTTCCTCCCATATTAAACGTCTAAAGGTATCCTCAGACCTGCAAGTGACGTGAAAGGCTGCGAAAGTTCTTATGAATTTAGTATTCTTGGAAGTACTCAGTACCTATTGCTGGAACTCTAATGCTGGCAACGCTCTTATCCATTATATCTTAAACATATGCACACGTTAGGACATTCTCGCTTTTATCTCATTAATCAACTATTAAGGTAAGAAGGGTAACCATTAAAGCCACACGGTTTTAACGTGTGTAAATAATGACGACAACAACGTTTTTTTCTTGTGTTTATATTCAGGTTTAGGTACTTAGTTTAACTAAGTAGCTTAGGTTAGGTTAGGTTAGCTTCTTTTTGGCAAAACTGACTGACTGTTGAGTTTGTTTCGGCGTTTCTTCATAACAGTGGTCTTTTTTTTTCAGAAACGCTAATAGATTTTTTACTTGTAAAAGTGCTATTGCGGCCTACTTGCAGAATAAAAATCATTTATTTCATTAAAGTTTGATCTCTTCAATCATCTCGGAGAAGATCATAAAGGAGAAGGTATTAAATAAAACAAAAATATTTACGTGACATCATTTTACAGTTAGGCTAGTTCCTTATTTGGTGGGGCAGAATCAGTATGCAGTATTTTGCACTTCATCGACAGCAGCTTACTTTTGACACCAATTTCCTTACTCGTCAGTACACTGTCAGTAGTACATTCGCGTGGTAAACTATTTGTAACCCCCGACGCAAAAAGAGGGGTGTTATAAGTTTGACGTGTCTGTGTGTCTGTCTGTGGCATCGTAGCTCCTAAACGAATGAACCGATTTGAATGCGGTTTTTTATCCGAAAACTGACGTGATCGAGATGGTTCTACGCTACGTTTCAACATAATCGATTAAGGCGTTTTTAAGATATTGAACTCTGTAATGATAATATCGGGGGCTTTTTCTCGTCATGGAGGATGGTGATGTCAACGGGAACTGCCTGGCACTTCGGTCGATTTATCAGCAGGACATCAGGCCTTCCCCAAATATTTATTACGAGATTTTGCCGCGGCTTTACTCGCGTGGAACTAGTTTATATTGTACCTACATACAAACTTTCGGCCCCCATATCTCCTTGTTAAAATTTTTTTTAAGGAATAAAACTATCTTATGTCCATCCTTGGTTCTCAAACTATCTCCGTACTAAATTTCATCTAAATCAGTTAAGTGGTTTAACTGTGAAACGGTTACAGAGGAGAGATAGAGAGACAATGTTACACTCGCACTTATAATATTAAGGATGGATTTTTATCATAATTAACATAATTACAGTCTTCACAGAGCATATCAGTGGTCAACAGAGGAGTTACAGCCCGCAGCGCAGACATCGCGTCCGCGCGCCGTCCGGAGGTCGTCACGACTAGTCGGAGGGTCAAAGAGAGCTGCATATAGAGAAACGTAGCTATATCTAGGTTCAGGAAGCCCTCGTAAGAGCACCTGCCATCGGTTTACATGAGAATGAAACATGTAATGTCACGTCAGCATTGTTCTCTCAGATGATCATCAAGCGATCATCACCTCTGAGAGAGATTTGAAGAGGTCACGTCCGCGATCTGTCCGAAGGTCGTCACGATAAGTCAGAGGCTCAAAGAGAACTGCAAAAAGCACAACGTATCAGTACACTGTATGTACACAACATTTGATTACACGCCACGGTTTTACATGAAACATGAGATTTGAATATACAGACTTCAGCGCGCTTCCGTTTGGAGATCGTTACGTGGTCGTCACGGCCAGTTGGATTACGTAGTTGTTTAAATATTAAACATTACAATGCAAAGTATTAGTTTACACTTGTTGTACCTATTGACAAACATTTCATCGAATGAATGTTTCGCCGAATTTTCATTTCATCGAAAACAATTTTATTCAACAATAGTAAAATTTTCAGAATTGTTATGAAACACACCTAACCTAATGGGTTCTACAAAATAACTTAATAGTACCTAAAACAATTACGGTTTCTGATATTAAAATCGATTCGATGAAATGAAAATCCGGCAAAACAATGCAATTGGTGAAACGTTTCTCGCTAAAATAAGGGACTTCCCAAAGTATGGCCTGAAGAGGGGCTTGCATTAGTTTGTGCCGTCCACATAGCGAAAACTCAAATAAATAAAAATCTTCGACACACATTTTACTCGAAAAATCTATTAGGGTTTCGTTTACTAAAAACCTACGGAACCCTAATAACCAGTGATCGGATTTTACGGTGCAACATGGTGGGATATCGAGTAGAAATATTAATATGGACATGACCAAAATCTCGGCATCTTGTTTAAAATAAATGCAAGTCAGAATTATGATATTTGTAATTAGGCCGCTTAGGCTATTTTAAACAGAGTTATTTAGCAAACTTTTATACAGCTTTTTTGAATAATAGTCAACACTGATTGTCTTAAATATACATTATGTGAATAGGCTCATAAAATAAAGTTAACAACTTTTTTTGCTCTCCGTAATGTCTCTTTCCACCGTAGCACTATTCTTGACTATAGTGAAATTATTTTATATCAATTGTTAAAATGTAATTGATTTTTTTTTCATGTATAATCAGAATCAATATCCTTCAAAACAAATGTAAGTCCCGGAATCTCGGAGCATCTCCATATTAACATAATGTTTGGGGTCATTCACTCCGTGTTGCACCGGGAACTCCGATCATTGCTAATAACGGCCACAAGAATAGTATATTCGTACAGATACTTCCATACTACACAGAACCAGGCTGCAAAGCGACCCCTTTTACAGCATATTATATTAGTCTGTCCATTGTAATCTTACTTAACACATTCACTGCCTAGAATCAATAAGCGCTACGCTCGTAGCTTCTCGTGGGTTTTCCCATATGTAGCAAAAAGCGACTATGGCGTAGGCCTTGCTATGTGGGCAGTCAAAGTGTTAAATAAAATTACAATACCTGCTTAATCCGTCTAAGATACAAAATTTATGACTGTATATTCGCTTTCGAGTATGATTTCACAATCTGCATGTTCTTAGAACGCTGTTGAGCGCTCAAAATGTGCAATTATTTGTAAAAACGTGCAGCGTTTAATGGAGTGAATGGGGTTAAGAATTAAGAATATTTTGCGTCGATGTTTCTGTAATGTAGGTACTTACATTTTATTTTCAGTAACATTGAGGAAATGGGAAGGTGTCAAACTAACTGTTATGTTTTTTTCTTGTATCTTCAGCGATAATACTTTATCACGTTTGATTTCAATAAATAAATAAATAAAATAAATATTTGCGGACAATCTTACACAAATCAACCTAGTCCCAAACTAAGCAAAGCTTGTACTATGGGTACTAGACGACGATATACATACTTATATAGAGAAATAAATACTTAAATACATAGAAAACATCCATGACTCAGGAACAAATATTCGTGCTCATCACACAAATAAATGCCCTTACCGGGATTCGAACCCAGGACCTCTTGCTTCGTAGGCAGGGTCACTACCAACTAGGCTAAGGCGGTCGTCAAATCAATCAATGATTATTAAATGTTTAAAAAGAGGGCTGGCAATGTCCCTCATTATTTAAACAAGATGAATCTCCTGAGGAATTCACGAAGCTTCCCATTTATTATAAGCACACTCATGACAATTTGGTAATGTTTACAAAAAAGTAAATTGTTCGTTCATGCAAAAAAAAATGTTATTCAATTTAATTTTTTGTTGTAATTACTCCTGTAGGCCGATCAATTGACGGTTAAATTGTACCGACGCGCGTTCGGAACGTTACGTGATTACCCTTTTGGACGTCAAAGGATACGTTTGAAAAGAAATTTTATTTGTCACAAAGTAATAAAATGATTCAATGGGTAAAATGATATTTAATGTCGAACATTGCATCGCAATTAAAAAATGAATGCTAACATGAAATGCTCGTAGAATTGAATCATTGTTTTTGAAATAAGTAAACATACTATTTGCCTTCATGTTCGTACCTACATGAGCCATTTTATTAATTGCCTCTACTATGCTATTACGATTTCGTTATTTCCATTTCAGTGAAGTAGGTACTCGAATAAATAATTACATTTCGTCCCAGCACTTGATTAAATGGATAAGAAGCAGATTTAATGATAATGTAAACTGTTTCAATACTGAACCTTACAATACGTCATAGTAACCATAGGTCCAGACGCAAAGACATAACATAAGTTGTTGCAGCACATGCTTGACGTCAGTCTTGCCAGGAAGCTCGGCTCTCCATACAAACTTAGTTTAGTTCTGGATAAAACGGCATGCTGCAATAATATGAAACATTGTACATGTAGGTGCTTAATAAGACCCGTCAAAAACTAGTTTTATTTGCTAGAAAATAGAGCGGGTAGAACGTTTTTCATACAAAGTGTCTAATCTCTTTTGTTTCTATTAAGTATAATGTGAAACAACAGACACTAGTTTCTGACCTACATTGATATGGTTGGCTCCCATTTTGTAAAAAAAGTTTCATGATATTGCAATAGTCCGTTGTAAAATGAGAACCTATTGTTAAGACTTATTAAGTCGACTATGCTGGGCAGTCTTAAGAGTGGGTTAAGACGCAACGACAAAGTTGCGCAACTTGATTTGCATCGCTCACATGGTACAGTCGCCACCACATACATAGGTATACTATAGGTGTTCAAAAATATTGGCACATGCACCCTAACACCTTGAAAATAGAGGTGTGTTCCGATGTTTGTGAGCTGCTTGTTTGCTCCGACGTATGTGATGGCGACTGTACTGGCCATTTTCGCTGAGCAGCGCATACGATAAAACAAACTTTAAGGTGTGTACCCACCACTGAGTAGAGCGTCTTGGCGACCCTTAATCAATAAACAAATGACAAGTGTGTGATCAAAGATGGAAATTAATAATATTCAAGTGAAATAGTAGTTACTCAAAATTATCTCGATCAGTTAATGTGCATTCAACTGCAAAAATATGTGTCGATTTAATCATGTCATATAATAATACTTTTTGTACTCGACGATTAAAATATGTGTATTAAGATTTCATAGAGAATACTGCAACGTCACTCTTTTCATAGTTGTAGTCCATGTTACTGTCGAAACAATCGAAATAACTACTTTTCGATACGCTCCAGACAACTAAAATAAATTCGACCAATCACGTGGCTGCTTTACTGAACTGTAATGAATTGGACCAATAGAATCGCTTTGATGTCGTACGCTCGTTGATGTCTTTTAAGATATCAACAAGCGTACGAGCGATGAGCTGCACTTCGTTTCAACAGTATCGAGTTTGTTTAATTAGTTCAGTTGACTCGTAGAAAATTAATTTTAATGAACTCGTACAAAAAGTATTGTTCACAATAGTGTTATAATCAAGCTTTTTAATCTCGTACCTTACTTAGGCCACTCAGCAAGCTTCGTGGCCTAAACACGGTACTCGACTAAAAAGCTCTCTATTATAACACGATTATGAAAAATACTATTTGTGTTGCTTAGCTCGTTACAATGTTTTTTTATAAATAAATTGACGAAACCAGAGTTACGTAAAGTTACAGTAAATACGTTACGTTTCAAACGCGCGTTAGTACAATTATTTAACTGTAATTTTTCCATAGAAAAAGTGACATTTAGATGTACCTGACGCGCGTTCATACAATGCGGTACGTGATCGACCTGCAGATTACTTATATTTGTATGAGTTTGCAGTTCGTATTTTTGTGCTCATTTCAAATAAACGAAACACTAATATTTTGAAGAATTTATAAAAAATAAAACAGCCAACGCAACAACAAAGCAGGCAACGTCAGATTTCAGATTTTATTTATAAATGTACATCTCATTATTACAAGTCACAAAGTAATGAATAAAATAAAATAATAACATTCTTAATTTTTGGCCTGTGTTGGTCAATGATCTCTTTGCAGGAACTCATCTATATTGTAGCACGCAAGGTCAGTAAGCAATTTCTTAAGTTTTTTTGTAAATGAGGTGTCACTCTCAGCTTTTTTGATGTGTTCGGGAACACAGTTATATATGTGGATCCCGGCAACGCCGAGTGCCGCGCGAGCCTTAGCCAAGCGCCGGTACGGGGGCCGCAGCAGGTGCCGAGGTCAAAGCCCATATCACAATTAAATTACATTATTCGTGTCTATGTTGAAACAAACAATCCACCACTACATAGGCATTTCTCTGTTCTAGCTAATTTACCTACCTACACGAGTAGGTACCTATGCAATTATTTGCACAGGTATGCAATTTGTAAAAGCGTGAAAGGTTATTGAACGATTGTACAAATATTTGAACTGTGCAGGGATTTTGAACTGCGAATATTTACTTAAGATGCATGACTGTGTACAGAGCGAGTACGCTCCATATTTAATCACCAGTGTGTTATGAGAACTTGTTTAAGACGGGGTCTATTCCTATAAACATAATATTGAAAAAGTTTTAACCGACGAAAAATCAATCATTTCCTATTTTCTTACCCTTAAGGTTGTTTTTTTTTTCAAATTTATATGGGACCAACTTCGGGGTATACCCTTTCCAATAAAAAAAGAAATATCAAAATCGAACTACTCTGTAAAAAAATATGCGTGGTCATCACAAAGTACTTTGTTAGTGGTCATACATAAAAAAAAATATATATATACGCGTAGACTTGAGAACCTCCTTCGTTTTTTTCCACGGTTGATTGTGTTTGCCGCGCGTAACGTAAACTACAAAACTTATTCTTATTAAGTTAAGAGCCCTTAACGTGCTCACTAGCGCCACCGGTACATAATAGGGAACTTGCATCTTTATATTTTATTACGAAAATTAAAAGTATAATCTAGCATTGAAATAACTGGAGCATTAAAACTTTCTTATGATATTTTTTTCTGATGTTATATGCATTTGAAATCGCCGGCACCCCCCGAAAACGCTCTATATCAAACTGGCTTATGCTATGACGTCACAACTTGTACTCTCGGCGCGTTAACTATGGACTCTATGGAGTAAGTCATTAATTTGCAATTATCTCCACAAAATTTGCGTTTAAGTCTATATTCAATATCCTGTGTAACTGTTATGTTATTTTATCGAAAAAATATTATTTTTTTCGTCATTTTACGTGAGATAAAACTAATACAATCGTTTTTTTTTACTTCTTCTTCTGTATGATATTTCTACATATATCCGCATCAATTGAGTGCAATTTATTCGAAATTGAAGTCCCATGCAAGTTCCCCATTGTGTAAAAATACAAAATACAGTGTGTGCCTATACTTTTTTAAATATCTATCGTTAAAGAATAATCACAATTATTTACCAGTGGCGCTAGTGAGCACCTTAACGGGCTCTTAATAAAATGTCTTGTGAAATATACTTACCGCCTTTAGAGATTTCGCAGTCAGCACAGTCAAAGTGATTATTTCGTTTTGTTAAGCTATGAGTTTTTTTATTTTATTAACCGACTTCAAAAAAAGAGGAGGTTCTCAAATCGACTGTATTTTTTTGTGTGTTTGTTACGCGATAGGTAATTTATGACTCAGTAGGTTATTTTTTGAACTGATTTGAAAAAAAAAACCTTGTTTGAAAGCATATACTTCCAGATTGGTCCCGCTATCACCAAAATCCAGTTCTGATGATAGGGTCCTGGAGAGATAGAGGGCTACTGATTTGAAGTCGGTTAAAACTTTGTAAGTACATTATGTTGGATTTTGTCTCTAGGTTTTTATTTCATTTAAATCAAATCAAATCAAATAATTTATTTCAGACTAAGTATACAATTAATTTCTACAATTATTCATTTAAAATACAAAATAAAATACAAAATACAAATAATCATCCTAAGTCTAAAAAAGGGACATACAAAACAAAGACACTACACTACATACAGTAAATTGGTTTGCCTGTCAGTAGATGAATCATGTGGCAATGGTTCAAGTACTGACAGTCAAACCTAGCTGCAAATGCCCTCAGGATGCCGTTGGGGATGGCTCGCACCCTGCGCGTCAGGGATGTGCATCGCTTGCGCATGGTAGTGTAGAAACAGTCTACCCTGGCTTCAGCAAACATTCCTGACGCGCTACAGTAGCGTGGAAGACCCATCAGCGCCCTGAAGGCATTGTTGTATTGTACACGAATGGCGATATTTAAATGATGATATATCCGTTACACAGAAAAAGCGACAAAAAGCTTCTATGTAATTATTGAACCTGCTCACAATATTTTACAAGAATCGGTCAAGGAATGTGACCTGTCGAGGAGAACCACGACATGCGGCCATTGAGACATACGAAAGAATTTTGGTCCAAAATCAAACGGAGAAAGTTGTTCGCTCCGCTCGCTCATTCAATTAAAAATAATGTTCAATTACGTCTGTATCTTGTACAAGACTTAATTTTATGTTCACATGAATTTTCCTTTAAAGTCGACTTCAACGTTTGCGTTACAAGATTAAATTATGAGTAAGACGAAAAGGCACTACATGGAATATGAAAAGACATATGTGAACGAGTTTGTATGAACAATCCACCTTTTTGGAATAGAAAGGCTTCACGTGTAATAGAACAGGCGGCGTTACACAAATTGATAGCAATTAATCTGTCTGAAGGTGAACGAACAATGACACTTTAACAAAGAAATTGCCTGCTTAAAGTACAGTCAATGGTAATTTGTATACTTACATAAATAAGGACATAAAGTCATAAAGAGTCCTTAACCACTCACTTGCTTGTGGCAATCACAGTTGCCAATTTTGTGCTCCCCTAAATTGCTTCTGGCAACTGTGGTTGCCAAGCAAAGTATGGGCTTCGTTGATAAAAATAAATTGAAAGCAATTTAGGCTACCTTTTTTTTAATCCTATAGCAAGTGAGTGATTAATGTATATACGTATACTAATACCCCTCACTTTACCTACCTTATAGCATTTATATTATTCTTAGTGTTGTAGGTATGTTGGACTCTACGTATATTTCTTGGCGTACCTGGCAAATACAAAATTGATTCAAATTCAAAATTAAATTATTTTAATATAGCAAATTATAACATGAAGAATTGGCCATATTCGCGGTGGTAATTTGAATTGAATTGTTATTTTTTCTATTATTTTTATAACAATATGTAAAAAACAGTAAGTACCTACTTTATTTTCTTGTGATGATGTTTAATTTAGAATCAACAATAGATTAACATATATTGACTTGTAAAAGTGCCATTGCAGTGCAGAATAAATATTAAGACATTTTAAATTTTGTAAATAATTTACAGAGCGAAATATGCACCCCTAAAACCAGAAGAAAGCAATTGGAATTGTTTAATTTTTAAGACTTTGATTCAAACTGGAATAAGAACTTAATCCGAGATTAAATGTTGAAATTGAACGGACTTATACCGGTATTCCTAAAAAAATAAGCGATAATAGTTTCGGTATTCCAAAATTGTATTTAGTTCATGATGCTGAAATGTTTGACAGGTCTGTTAGAATACAAATGAAATAATAAGCAAGATACTGAATTTAGAAACCAGCTTTTTTTCAATAATACCGGTATAAAGTACCTTAATAGAATCAAACATTATTGACATACTTAAACTATGTACACAACTCTGTAATAAAATAAAACCTAATGGCAAAATATAACAATGATTCATTCTTGTTTTTGCGACAATTCACACATTCTTGTATCTCTCGTGAAACAGTCATCATATTACTGTTTTGAAGTCCCTTTTGTCGAGACGAGACGTGTCAATTTACTAAGTGAGCGGGGTTCACCTACAAATTACTCACATTTGGTTAGAATGGGCCTGAATTTGGCTGAATGTTATGTGCAAAACAACACGTCAAAGATTTGTTATATATTGTCGGTAAATTGAATTCTGTGAATTAACTTTATCACTTTTATTGTACTGTGAAAGATTATATTACTCCATATTTTTGGAGTTCATTTGTTTTATAGTATGAATGAAATGTTGAATAAAAGTTGTGAAAAAACATTGAAGTAAATTATGTTAGTACTAGAACAGATACGGTGAAATTCTAATGTTATATGGAATGAGGTAAGAGACATAGGAATAATAATAGTGCTGGCGATTGAGATATGGCACAATTATGTCACAAATCTTCGGATCTATTCTAGTAAAAACTTATTATTACTTCAATGGTACCTATAAATTACATAATATAAGTTACAAAACGTTATAAATGTTAAAATTCCTTGCACCGCTATCAAAAAACCACATTCTCAAACTACAGTACTATGTTATAAATTCTAGGCCTAATGTTTAACTGAATCGTTTGAGGTACCTGTTCGGTGCAGGAGGGTGTTTAAAAAAAAATATTACGGGACAATCTTACACAAATCAACCTAGGCCCACGGTAAGCTCAGTAAGGCTTGTGTTGTGGGTACTAGGCGATGAAATATATAATAGATAAATACATATAGATACTTATTATATAGGTACCTACATATATAACATCCATATAACTCAGGAACAAATATTCGTGATAAACTCACAAATAAATGCCCTGACCGGGATTCGAACCCGGGACCTCCAGCTTCGTAGGCAGAGTCACTACCCACTGGGCTACGGACTGGGCTGGGTTTGTGTCGTTAGAGCTCTATCTACTTTCCGTCTAGCTCGCGCTGTCACCCCTCATGCACCGTGCTACTACCGAAGCCACCGGTTCACCTGTTCCCTTTGCAAGATTTATAAGTTTTTAATCATGAAAAATAATAAGGACAGTCAGTATCATACCCATGTTTACCGTTTTCGATCTTATACCTTAAGCAATAAAGTGCAAAATTGTATACACGTCTATGATGCTGACTCTACCGATTTGTATTCGGGGATGTGGTATTATGGGAACGAACGCTTTCTTGTTGTAGTTAAGTGAAAATAAAGTAAAGTATTGTTAAAATTAAGACTCGACTGACTGTATTTTTAGTGATATTAAGGTCATTGTGATTGTTTAAATAAAATTATTAATATGTCATACCTTTTATTTATTTAAACCTACCCATAGATTAACAGATGGTTCTGTTAGCTGTAGAACTCCCAAGCCTGTCTTTTTAAAAAAAATAAGTTATATTCTCTTTTTTAATTTCTAAAAACTGGATCTACAAAAAAAAACTGTATAGTCTTTAGAGTAATTTTAGTATTTTGTGTTTGTATTTATAATGTTTAAATTAATCTAAATATTTACGAATTGAATTTGCTCAGTTTTCAGTTGAATCAATTTGAGACGATCAAAAGCTAAACAAACTTGAATCTAATTTAAATAACGAAAACAAAAGATAAATAAAACGGGCGTTTCTCTTAATAATTTTGCCAAAGCGTTCAGAAGCCTTAGATTTAATTTCAATGTAATCCTTAATACTCACAAAAACTGGTTCAGTTTAGAATAATGTTTAAATAAAATTGAAAATGATATGAAAAGTATGATTTTCTTAAGCTAGATTTATACTTTTATAAGATTTCGTAGTAACATTCGTTTTAACGGTTCCATGCAAATAAACGGAACACTAATATTTTGAAGAATTTATAAAAAATAAAACTGCCAACGCAACAGCAACGCAGCCCATATCACAATTAAATTACATTATTCGTGTCTATGTTGAAACAAACAATCCACCACTGCATAGGCATTTCTCTGTTCTAGCTAATTTACCTAACACGAGTAGGTACCTATGCAATTATTTGCACAGGTATGCAATTTGTAAAAGCGTGAAAGGTTATTGAACGATTGTACAAATATTTGAACTGTGCAGGGATTTTGAACTGCGAATATTTACTTAAGATGCATGACTGTGTACAGAGCGAGTACGCTCCATATTTAATCACCAGTGTGTTATGAGAACTTGTTTAAGACGGGGTCTATTCCTATAAACATAATATTGAAAAAGTTTTAACCGACGAAAAATCAATCATTTCCTATTTTCTTACCCTTAAGGTTGTTTTTTTTTTCAAATTTATATGGGACCAACTTCGGGGTATAAAAAAAGAAATATCAAAATCGAACTACTCTGTAAAAAAATATGCGTGGTCATCACAAAGTACTTTGTTAGTGGTCATACATAAAAAAATATATATATATACGCGTAGACTTGAGAACCTCCTTCGTTTTTTTCCACGGTTGATTGTGTTTGCCGCGCGTAACGTAAACTACAAAACTTATTCTTATTAAGTTAAGAGCCCTTAACGTGCTCACTAGCGCCACCGGTACATAATAGGGAACTTGCATCTTTATATTTTATTACGAAAATTAAAAGTATAATCTAGCATTGAAATAACTGGAGCATTAAAACTTTCTTATGATATTTTTTTCTGATGTTATATGCATTTGAAATCGCCGGCACCCCCCGAAAACGCTCTATATCAAACTGGCTTATGCTGTTACAGATTCTTCGATAGCTCAGCGAAAGGGGGGTTGGAAAGCATGAATTCCCCAGAGAAAGTAACCAAGGCGATCAGCAAGAGAAAAGAGCAACCCACTCACCTTGTGCACCTCAATAGCAGCAGCTCGTGATGTGGTGAAAGCCCAGCTCCTTTCTCCTTCTGCTATGCCTAGGTCTTATAAGCCTCGATCTTGATTCAGCACAGGTTAGGGTAAAAGCACAACATAGAAAGCGGTAAAAGTATATAGCCACGAAAGCACCGTGATATATATGTCTCAGCGGCTGGAAGGGATGCGCGCGCGACGACAGCCAGTTGCGTACTACTCAAACGTTCTGGAAGGAGCCAGTCCGAAAGGGCGAGATTCGCTTGGCATTGAAGGAGCCTTCGGTGATGGACTACTCCTAGCTCTTGACAATAGCCTAGTTACTTAATCCTAAACATACTCCCCCCCGCTGCGAAATCATAATTTCCAGAAATGAAAGGGAATAAACAGAAACGCCTGATGGCACAGTGACAGACGGCCGAATAGCATTCTTGTTATTGAGGTTCAGTATAAATAGTATGTCTAACTAACGATTAAGTTAAGATTAGTAAAGAATAAAACAATGCGACAGAATTATAACAGATGTAAAACGAACCCTAGTGGCAAAAAAGCACACTAAGTAAAGTAAAAGTATAAAGAAAGTGTGTATTTGATGTCTTAGTTATTACTAATAGGAAGTACGCAGAGCTTGACGACGGGCCGTTTAAAGTCTCTATTACGCGAATCAGCATCTGCGGTACGAACAGTTGCCACTCGTACGATCCCGTCCTGACCAGGATGCACGTTGACGACGCGTGCCACCGACCACAGCAACGGTCGAAGGTTGTCGTCCTTAATGAGGACTAAGTCACCAACTCTCACAGCACGAGAATTGTCTGTCCATTTGTTTCTCTGATTTAAAGTATTTAAATAGTCACGATGCCAACGCTTCCAAAAATCAGCATGTAATCGCTGTAACAATTGCCAGCGTTTCAGCAAAGAAATCTTTGTGATCTCATTATTATCGTCCGGGACAGACGTTAAAGGAGAAAGCGGTAAAAAATGGCCTGGCGTAAGGACAGAAAAATCATTTGGGTCATTACTGATAGCACACAAAGGACGTGAGTTCAGTACTGCCTCTATCTGCACGAGAACGGTATGAAACTCTTCTAAAGTCAACAGATGACCTCCCACTACCTTGGCAAGGTGTCCCTTAACTGAGCGTACCCCGGCCTCCCAAACTCCACCGAAGTGGGGGGAAGAGGGCGGAATAGTCTTAAATTCAATGCTCTGTGATGCGGCGGCATCCTTCATAAGCCCCGCTAACTGATTTCTGGCACCGACAAAGTTGGTACCACAATCGCTCATTATCAGGGAGCACCGGCCCCGGCGAGCGACGAAGCGACGTAAGGCAGCGATAAAAGATTCAGCCGAAAGATCATTGGCAATCTCCAAATGCAGGGCCTTGCTCGACAGACAGACAAAGAGACAGAGATATACTTTGTCAGAGCGCGCTCCTCGGCGACGGCGACCAAGGATGACATGAAAAGGACCAGCGTAGTCACAGCCCACACGTTGAAAGGCTTTGACAGCAGTAACCCTGACGCGAGGAAGGTCCCCCATCATGGGTTGTGACGTCGTTGGTTTAGCCCGAAAGCACGGGATACATCGAGAAAGACGTTTCGCAATAGCACGTCGAGCAGAAAGTACCCAAAAGTTCTGAGACAAAAGGAAATGCACCATTTGTGCACCACCATGCAACGACTTTGCATGTACATCATCGATAATTAAAGACGAAAGTCGATGATTTGAAGGCAAAATAGCGGGATGCTTTGCATCGTATTCTAAATCTGAGTGTCGAAGTCTCCCTCCGACACGCAACACGTTGTCCTGTGAGAGAAAAGGACTCAATTTCTTCATAGGCTTTGGCAAAGGCTTGTTATCTTTAAGATTATTGATCTCATTAGCAAAACAATCTTGCTGACATGACTTAACGAGAGTTTCAAGAGCTTGATTCAGCTCTTGTTCACATATTGGACCAGAATATGTTCTCTGCTTCCGCAAAAGACTCAGGAACCTAAGCACAGTCGCAGTTACTCGCAGGATTTTCTTCAAGGAAGAGAACCGGAGTAAAAGCTGCTGTATCGAGTCAGTCTCGTTGGTGACAACGAAGGCTGACTTCTTCTCTTCTTGACGTAATTCCGTTGTTACGTCGATTGGTGGGGGAAGAGTTTTTAAACGAGGCCAATGATCAGACGAGAGGGACAGAAAACTCGGACCATTCCACCAAAGTGAATGTTCCAGCATTGCATTTGGAAGCATGCCTCTCGAGGCTGCATCGGCCGGGTTATCGTGGGTGCTTACGTAGTTCCAGTGTGCTGAGGGCAATTTTCGTTGAATCTTTGCGACTCGATTGCCAACGAAAATTTTCCATTTGGATGGGTGAGATGCGATCCAAGAAAGAGTAATCGTCGAATCAGACCAAGCAAAGATATTCTTGATTTCGATAAAAGTTTTTGCCAAAAAGTGACAAGACAGAGTAGCCCTAAAGGCTCAAACACACGAGCCGGCTCTGACAGTATCTGCCGCTTCGTACATTGATTTTGCGACGCATTAACAATTAATTGCTTTTGTAGCTCAAGAGCCTCACTAACAGAAGACGCACCTGTGGGTATCTCGTCTACGTACGTGTCTGTAGACAATACAGAGGAAGGCACCTCTGACATGTGACCACGCATTTCCAATTTATTGAAGGGGCGCACAGCGATAGAACGACTGTTACGGACAGACGGCTCAACAGATTTGAACGGCAGCTCAACAACGAATTTGCCAGAGC
The DNA here is from genome assembly GCA_963854355.1 of Epinotia brunnichana. Lineage (NCBI taxonomy): Eukaryota > Metazoa > Arthropoda > Insecta > Lepidoptera > Tortricidae > Epinotia > Epinotia brunnichana. The sequence goes on from OY977952.1 coordinate 23,453,447, forward strand.
CATCACGCTTGTCAGTAGAAAGAAAATTCTCTTCACAAGCCACATCTTGCGGCGGCAGCATTTCTTCGGGGGTACGCACATCCTCTATCTCCCACAACAGTTTCAAATCATTTTCCAAGTTAGCATGTGACGCGTGAAGCGTTTGGACTGATGAAAGGTTTGAGTATAACGAGGGTATACTCTCAAGGCAGCGAGAGCGCCCTAAAAAGACCCAGCCAAAAATAGTATTTAACCCTACAGGGGAGTCATTCCCACCCGGAATCATACCCTGTAGAAAGATCTCATTCCAAAGTTCGGAACCAAGAAGGAGGTCGATTGGTCCCGGAACATGAAAGGATGGGTCCGCGAGTTTAATGAATCCTAAATTCTTTAAAAAGCTGGTTTCGACCGTGACTGACGGCATGTCATGACAAATGCGGGGTATCACAATTGCCTCGAAAGATATTTCTTTGTCCTGATGGTTCTCGGGACGGACAGTGCATTGGACGGTACCCAATACAGGCGTGGAAGCGTTACCTATGCCAAAAACGGAAGGTGCGTTACTTGAGACAGGTAAGCCTAGGCGATTTGCTAGACCTTGGGAGATATAATTGGCTTGACTGCCAGAGTCAATTAACACGCGCACGGCGTGAAAGGAGCGCCATCTATCCAAGATATCTACTTGAGCGGTTGACAGTAAGACCGTTTTATTGGACGACGTATTTGTAGAAAGCCCCTGAACACCTAAAGCATTAGAGGTGGCGTTGGGGTTGGATGGCCCTGATTTGCGATCCACATAAGTGTCCTGAAAGTGTAACAACGAATGATGACGGCGACCACAAGTTCGACACGAACCTTGTGAAGGACAGTTTGACACTACATGACCTATGCGCAAACAATTGAAACAAAGCTGTTTCTCACCAACGACTTGCGATCGATGCGCAACAGTTAAGTTTTGAAAGTCCGGACAATGTGCGAGAAAGTGCTTTTTCGAGCAGAATTGACAAGGCGGAGGTGGAGGCAGTGCAGGAGAAGTCGACTGGTTACCCACCAAAGTCGTTTGCCTAAAACGTCGTGGCGGTGTCGTGACGTGATCGGATCGCATGGTGTTAACGACAGGTGGCCGCGTGTATCCGCCGTGAGCTGAACTGGTACTAGCTCCGGCATGCTCCACCGCCTTACAGTAGTAGTTCTCCACGAAGGTCTCCAAAGATTTATAGGTCGGAATGTCCTCCGACGTGACGGTCATCTCAAATTCTTTACGAATGGATGGTTCCAATTTCGATAAAAGCGTATAGAACATTATAAAGTCCCATTTATCGATGGGCAAATTCAATGACTTTAAAATAGCTAAGTTTTCTTGGAATGTGTCCAAAAGAAACCGAATCGCTTGCGCCGTGTTATTCTGTAACTTAACAGTTACAATAGACTGCCACGCTAGAAAGGCTAGCTGGCGTTTATTTTGATAGCGCTTCACCAAAGTTTCATACGCCATATCGTAATTGTCACACGAGATAGGAAATGCTTTTATTAGGTTTAACGGTTCACCTTTCAATGACGAGACTAAATATTGAAACTTTTCAATTTTAGAGATCTCGTGTTTGTCATGTACCAAGGTTCGGTACAGATCATAGAAAGTAATCCACGTTTTATAGCCACCCTCGAACGTAGGTATATGGATGGGCGGCATGCGAATATGACCCGTATTGCTGCTCGAGCTACCTGCGGGTACGGGCAAAGCGACGCTAGGCACTTGAGGTGCTTCCTCAGCAAACAATTGCGATTTAATGGACAAAATGTCTATCACGGTCTCGTCAAACCCCTGTCGTATCTCCTCATTATCCGCGATCTCCTGAGGATCCTTTAAAGAAGCTACTATTTTCGCATGATTCTCGTCAAATAACACTTCTAAACCTTCCAATCTCGTTAAATGCACCTTAAAGCGCGGTTCCATTTCTGGGTCCGTTATACATCTTTTTGCACAAATATAAGCGTCATTCAAACGCTTAAGAGCCATAGAACGGCGGCATTTTTCCATTTTGTGCATAGTCTAATTTATGAAAGCAAACGCAAGCGATAGGTACAACGTGATCGAACAATTACCTATCTTACTACGAGTAAGTATAAATAATTCGACAAAAGGCGAGAAAGAATTTTAAACCTTGCGTCTACGGCGTAAGGTCGAAAGTCAATAAAATTAATTCGTATGGTTACGTACTGCATTAACTAACTAGACTTAGTAATGAAAGAAGTTCCCCTACATACACATTTTCACTGATATCGCTTATGCTTCAATGTACGTAATGCATAAACATAAAAGTTATAACTTGATCATATTGAACTCGGTACCTACGTCAACTTCAAGATGCAACGCGTTGAGTGCGCGCTAAGGAATTTGAAACACGGAATAACTACCCTGTTTCGCACAGAATATATAAATTTAGTGAAATTTACTATTAAAACAACCAATTTTACACTCAAATAAATAGTTAAACGTGTAATTAGAACATACAACTATAATGTTATAATTTACGACAGCGAAATAAGCCACTTTACTCGTAAACAACTCGCTGCTCGGACAAAAGGTCGTAAGTTCATACGAAAATTACGGCGGTTACATCTTTTTTAGTAATCGAACAAATTAGTTTGAAATACATCAAATATTTTAATTTAGTATGTAATAGTAGGTAGGTTAATAAAGAATGCTATTCGTATGGTTTGCACTGTAATCCATAGGTATACAACATTTAGTTCGAATTAATATATCCGGTATAGAAGGAACACAAATATGTTACAGATTCTTCGATAGCTCAGCGAAAGGGGGGTTGGAAAGCATGAATTCCCCAGAGAAAGTAACCAAGGCGATCAGCAAGAGAAAAGAGCAACCCACTCACCTTGTGCACCTCAATAGCAGCAGCTCGTGATGTGGTGAAACCCCAGCTCCTTTCTCCTTCTGCTATGCCTAGGTCTTATAAGCCTCGATCTTGATTCAGCACAGGTTAGGGTAAAAGCACAACATAGAAAGCGGTAAAAGTATATAGCCACGAAAGCACCGTGATATATATGTCTCAGCGGCTGGAAGGGATGCGCGCGCGACGACAGCCAGTTGCGTACTACTCAAACGTTCTGGAAGGAGCCAGTCCGAAAGGGCGAGATTCGCTTGGCATTGAAGGAGCCTTCGGTGATGGACTACTCCTAGCTCTTGACAATAGCCTAGTTACTTAATCCTAAACATATGCTATGACGTCACAACTTGTACTCTCGGCGCGTTAACTATGGACTCTATGGAGTAAGTCATTAATTTGCAATTATCTCCACAAAATTTGCGTTTAAGTCTATATTCAATATCCTGTGTAACTGTTATGTTATTTTATCGAAAAAATATTATTTTTTTCGTCATTTTACGTGAGATAATACTAATACAATCGTTTTTTTTTACTTCTTCTTCTGTATGATATTTCTACATATATCCGCATCAATTGAGTGCAATTTATTCGAAATTGAAGTCCCATGCAAGTTCCCCATTGTGTAAAAATACAAAATACAGTGTGTGCCTATACTTTTTTAAATATCTATCGTTAAAGAATAATCACAATTATTTACCAGTGGCGCTAGTGAGCACCTTAACGGGCTCTTAATAAAATGTCTTGTGAAATATACTTACCGCCTTTAGAGATTTCGCAGTCAGCACAGTCAAAGTGATTATTTCGTTTTGTTAAGCTATGAGTTTTTTTATTTTATTAACCGACTTCAAAAAAAGAGGAGGTTCTCAAATCGACTGTATTTTTTTGTGTGTTTGTTACGCGATAGGTAATTTATGACTCAGTAGGTTATTTTTTGAACTGATTTGAAAAAAAAAACCTTGTTTGAAAGCATATACTTCCAGATTGGTCCCGCTATCACCAAAATCCAGTTCTGATGATAGGGTCCTGGAGAGATAGAGGGCTACTGATTTGAAGTCGGTTAAAACTTTGTAAGTACATTATGTTGGATTTTGTCTCTAGGTTTTTATTTCATTTAAATCAAATCAAATCAAATAATTTATTTCAGACTAAGTATACAATTAATTTCTACAATTATTCATTTAAAATACAAAATAAAATACAAAATACAAATAATCATCCTAAGTCTAAAAAAGGGACATACAAAACAAAGACACTACACTACATACAGTAAATTGGTTTGCCTGTCAGTAGATGAATCATGTGGCAATGGTTCAAGTACTGACAGTCAAACCTAGCTGCAAATGCCCTCAGGATGCCGTTGGGGATGGCTCGCACCCTGCGCGTCAGGGATGTGCATCGCTTGCGCATGGTAGTGTAGAAACAGTCTACCCTGGCTTCAGCAAACATTCCTGACGCGCTACAGTAGCGTGGAAGACCCATCAGCGCCCTGAAGGCATTGTTGTATTGTACACGAATGGCGATATTTAAATGATGATATATCCGTTACACAGAAAAAGCGACAAAAAGCTTCTATGTAATTATTGAACCTGCTCACAATATTTTACAAGAATCGGTCAAGGAATGTGACCTGTCGAGGAGAACCACGACATGCGGCCATTGAGACATACGAAAGAATTTTGGTCCAAAATCAAACGGAGAAAGTTGTTCGCTCCGCTCGCTCATTCAATTAAAAATAATGTTCAATTACGTCTGTATCTTGTACAAGACTTAATTTTATGTTCACATGAATTTTCCTTTAAAGTCGACTTCAACGTTTGCGTTACAAGATTAAATTATGAGTAAGACGAAAAGGCACTACATGGAATATGAAAAGACATATGTGAACGAGTTTGTATGAACAATCCACCTTTTTGGAATAGAAAGGCTTCACGTGTAATAGAACAGGCGGCGTTACACAAATTGATAGCAATTAATCTGTCTGAAGGTGAACGAACAATGACACTTTAACAAAGAAATTGCCTGCTTAAAGTACAGTCAATGGTAATTTGTATACTTACATAAATAAGGACATAAAGTCATAAAGAGTCCTTAACCACTCACTTGCTTGTGGCAATCACAGTTGCCAATTTTGTGCTCCCCTAAATTGCTTCTGGCAACTGTGGTTGCCAAGCAAAGTATGGGCTTCGTTGATAAAAATAAATTGAAAGCAATTTAGGCTACCTTTTTTTTAATCCTATAGCAAGTGAGTGATTAATGTATATACGTATACTAATACCCCTCACTTTACCTACCTTATAGCATTTATATTATTCTTAGTGTTGTAGGTATGTTGGACTCTACGTATATTTCTTGGCGTACCTGGCAAATACAAAATTGATTCAAATTCAAAATTAAATTATTTTAATATAGCAAATTATAACATGAAGAATTGGCCATATTCGCGGTGGTAATTTGAATTGAATTGTTATTTTTTCTATTATTTTTATAACAATATGTAAAAAACAGTAAGTACCTACTTTATTTTCTTGTGATGATGTTTAATTTAGAATCAACAATAGATTAACATATATTGACTTGTAAAAGTGCCATTGCAGTGCAGAATAAATATTAAGACATTTTAAATTTTGTAAATAATTTACAGAGCGAAATATGCACCCCTAAAACCAGAAGAAAGCAATTGGAATTGTTTAATTTTTAAGACTTTGATTCAAACTGGAATAAGAACTTAATCCGAGATTAAATGTTGAAATTGAACGGACTTATACCGGTATTCCTAAAAAAATAAGCGATAATAGTTTCGGTATTCCAAAATTGTATTTAGTTCATGATGCTGAAATGTTTGACAGGTCTGTTAGAATACAAATGAAATAATAAGCAAGATACTGAATTTAGAAACCAGCTTTTTTTCAATAATACCGGTATAAAGTACCTTAATAGAATCAAACATTATTGACATACTTAAACTATGTACACAACTCTGTAATAAAATAAAACCTAATGGCAAAATATAACAATGATTCATTCTTGTTTTTGCGACAATTCACACATTCTTGTATCTCTCGTGAAACAGTCATCATATTACTGTTTTGAAGTCCCTTTTGTCGAGACGAGACGTGTCAATTTACTAAGTGAGCGGGGTTCACCTACAAATTACTCACATTTGGTTAGAATGGGCCTGAATTTGGCTGAATGTTATGTGCAAAACAACACGTCAAAGATTTGTTATATATTGTCGGTAAATTGAATTCTGTGAATTAACTTTATCACTTTTATTGTACTGTGAAAGATTATATTACTCCATATTTTTGGAGTTCATTTGTTTTATAGTATGAATGAAATGTTGAATAAAAGTTGTGAAAAAACATTGAAGTAAATTATGTTAGTACTAGAACAGATACAGTGAAATTCTAATGTTATATGGAATGAGGTAAGAGACATAGGAATAATAATAGTGCTGGCGATTGAGATATGGCACAATTATGTCACAAATCTTCGGATCTATTCTAGTAAAAACTTATTATTACTTCAATGGTACCTATAAATTACATAATATAAGTTACAAAACGTTATAAATGTTAAAATTCCTTGCACCGCTATCAAAAAACCACATTCTCAAACTACAGTACTATGTTATAAATTCTAGGCCTAATGTTTAACTGAATCGTTTGAGGTACCTGTTCGGTGCAGGAGGGTGTTTAAAAAAAAATATTACGGGACAATCTTACACAAATCAACCTAGGCCCACGGTAAGCTCAGTAAGGCTTGTGTTGTGGGTACTAGGCGATGAAATATATAATAGATAAATACATATAGATACTTATTATATAGGTACCTACATATATAACATCCATATAACTCAGGAACAAATATTCGTGATAAACTCACAAATAAATGCCCTGACCGGGATTCGAACCCGGGACCTCCAGCTTCGTAGGCAGAGTCACTACCCACTGGGCTACGGACTGGGCTGGGTTTGTGTCGTTAGAGCTCTATCTACTTTCCGTCTAGCTCGCGCTGTCACCCCTCATGCACCGTGCTACTACCGAAGCCACCGGTTCACCTGTTCCCTTTGCAAGATTTATAAGTTTTTAATCATGAAAAATAATAAGGACAGTCAGTATCATACCCATGTTTACCGTTTTCGATCTTATACCTTAAGCAATAAAGTGCAAAATTGTATACACGTCTATGATGCTGACTCTACCGATTTGTATTCGGGGATGTGGTATTATGGGAACGAACGCTTTCTTGTTGTAGTTAAGTGAAAATAAAGTAAAGTATTGTTAAAATTAAGACTCGACTGACTGTATTTTTAGTGATATTAAGGTCATTGTGATTGTTTAAATAAAATTATTAATATGTCATACCTTTTATTTATTTAAACCTACCCATAGATTAACAGATGGTTCTGTTAGCTGTAGAACTCCCAAGCCTGTCTTTTTAAAAAAAATAAGTTATATTCTCTTTTTTAATTTCTAAAAACTGGATCTACAAAAAAAAACTGTATAGTCTTTAGAGTAATTTTAGTATTTTGTGTTTGTATTTATAATGTTTAAATTAATCTAAATATTTACGAATTGTATTTGCTCAGTTTTCAGTTGAATCAATTTGAGACGATCAAAAGCTAAACAAACTTGAATCTAATTTAAATAACGAAAACAAAAGATAAATAAAACGGGCGTTTCTCTTAATAATTTTGCCAAAGCGTTCAGAAGCCTTAGATTTAATTTCAATGTAATCCTTAATACTCACAAAAACTGGTTCAGTTTAGAATAATGTTTAAATAAAATTGAAAATGATATGAAAAGTATGATTTTCTTAAGCTAGATTTATACTTTTATAAGATTTCGTAGTAACATTCGTTTTAACGGTTCCATGCAAATAAACGGAACACTAATATTTTGAAGAATTTATAAAAAATAAAACTGCCAACGCAACAGCAACGCAGCCCATATCACAATTAAATTACATTATTCGTGTCTATGTTGAAACAAACAATCCACCACTGCATAGGCATTTCTCTGTTCTAGCTAATTTACCTTACACGAGTAGGTACCTATGCAATTATTTGCACAGGTATGCAATTTGTAAAAGCGTGAAAGGTTATTGAACGATTGTACAAATATTTGAACTGTGCAGGGATTTTGAACTGCGAATATTTACTTAAGATGCATGACTGTGTACAGAGCGAGTACGCTCCATATTTAATCACCAGTGTGTTATGAGAACTTGTTTAAGACGGGGTCTATTCCTATAAACATAATATTGAAAAAGTTTTAACCGACGAAAAATCAATCATTTCCTATTTTCCTACCCTTAAGGTTGTTTTTTTTTTTCAAATTTTATATGGGACTAACTTCGGGGTATACCCTTTCCAATTAAAAAAGAAATATCAAAATCGAACTACTCTGTAAAAAGTGATGCTTGGTCATACATAAAAAAAATATATATATGTATTTATATACGCGTCGACTTGAGAACCTCCTTTGTTTTTTTCGTCGGTTGATTAAAACCGTTGTTCTGTTTGCCGCGCGTAACGTAAACTACAAAACTTTTTCTTAGAGCCCTTAACGTGCTCACTAGCGCCACCGGTACATAATAGGGAACTTGCATCTTTATATTTTATTACGAAAATTAAAAGTATAATCTAGCATTGAAATAACTGGAGCATTAAAACATTCTTATGATATTTTTTTCTGATGTTATATGCATTTGAAATCTGCACGCGCCGGCACCCCCCGAAAACGCTCTATATCAAACTGGCTTATGCTATGACGTCACAACTTGTACTCTCGGCGCGTTAACTATGGACTCTATGGAGTAAGTCATTAATTTGCAATTATCTCCACAAAATTTACGTTTAAGTCTATACTTGTCATACAAAATATCATTTCTTATTCAATATCCTGTGTAACTGTTATGTTATTTTATCGAAAAAATATTATTTTTTTCGTCATTTTACGTGAGATAAAACTAATACAATCGTTTTTTTTTACTACTTCTTCTGTATGATATTTCTACATATATCCGCATCAATTGAGTGCAATTTATTCGAAATTGAAGTCCCATGCAAGTTCCCCATTGTGTAAAAATATAAAATACAGTGTGTGCCTATACTTTTTTAAATATCTATCGTTAAAGAATAATCACAATTATTTACCAGTGGCGCTAGTGAGCACCTTAACGGGCTCTTAATAAATGTCTTGTGAAATATACTTACCGCCTTTAGAGATTTCGCAGTCAGCACAGTCAAAGTGATTATTTCGTTTTGTTAAGCTATGAGTTTTTTTATTTTATTAACCGACTTCAAAAAAAGAGGAGGTTCTCAAATCGACTGTATTTTTTTGTGTGTTTGTTACGCGATAGGTAATTTATGACTCAGTAGGTTATTTTTTGAACTGATTTGAAAAAAAAAACCTTGTTTGAAAGCATATACTTCCAGATTGGTCCCGCTATCACCAAAATCCAGTTCTGATGATAGGGTCCTGGAGAGATAGAGGGCTACTGATTTGAAGTCGGTTAAAACTTTGTAAGTACATTATGTTGGATTTTGTCTCTAGGTTTTTATTTCATTTAAATCAAATCAAATCAAATAATTTATTTCAGACTAAGTATACAATTAATTTCTACAATTATTCATTTAAAATACAAAATAAAATACAAAATACAAATAATCATCCTAAGTCTAAAAAAGGGACATACAAAACAAAGACACTACACTACATACAGTAAATTGGTTTGCCTGTCAGTAGATGAATCATGTGGCAATGGTTCAAGTACTGACAGTCAAACCTAGCTGCAAATGCCCTCAGGATGCCGTTGGGGATGGCTCGCACCCTGCGCGTCAGGGATGTGCATCGCTTGCGCATGGTAGTGTAGAAACAGTCTACCCTGGCTTCAGCAAACATTCCTGACGCGCTACAGTAGCGTGGAAGGCCCATCAGCGCCCTGAAGGCATTGTTGTATTGTACACGAATGGCGATATTTAAATGATGATATATCCGTTACACAGAAAAAGCGACAAAAAGCTTCTATGTAATTATTGAACCTGCTCACAATATTTTACAAGAATCGGTCAAGGAATGTGACCTGTCGAGGAGAACCACGACATGCGGCCATTGAGACATACGAAAGAATTTTGGTCCAAAATCAAACGGAGAAAGTTGTTCGCTCCGCTCGCTCATTCAATTAAAAATAATGTTCAATTACGTCTGTATTTTGTACAAGACTTAATTTTATGTTCACATGAATTTTCCTTTAAAGTCGACTTCAACGTTTGCGTTACAAGATTAAATTATGAGTAAGACGAAAAGGCACTACATGGAATATGAAAAGACATATGTGAACGAGTTTGTATGAACAATCCACCTTTTTGGAATAGAAAGGCTTCACGTGTAATAGAACAGGCGGCGTTACACAAATTGATAGCAATTAATCTGTCTGAAGGTGAACGAACAATGACACTTTAACAAAGAAATTGCCTGCTTAAAGTACAGTCAATGGTAATTTATATACTTACATAAATAAGGACATAAAGTCATAAAGAGTCCTTAACCACTCACTTGCTTGTGGCAACCACAGTTGCCAATTTTGTGCACCCCTAAATTGCTTCTGGCAACGGTGGTTGCCAAGCAAAGTATGGGCTTCCTTGATAAAAATAGATTGAAAGCAATTTAGGCTACCTTTTTTTTAATCCGATAGCAAGTGAGTGACTAATGTATATACGTATATTAATACCCCTCACTTTACCTACCTTATAGCACTTATAATATTCTTAGTGTTGTAGGTATGTTGGACTCGACGTATATTTCTTGGCGTACCTGGCAAATACAAAATTGATTCAAATTCAATACGTTTAATATAGCAAATTATAACATGAAGAATTGGCCATATTCACGGTGGTAATTTGAATTGAATTGTTATTTTTTCTATTATTTTTATAACAATATATGTAAAAACAGTAAGTACCTACTTTATTTTCTTGTGATGATGTTTAATTTAGAATCAACAATAGATAAACATATATTGACTTGTAAAAGTGCCCTTGCAGTGCAGAATAAATATTAAGAAATTTTAAATTTTGTAAATAATTTACAGAGCGAAATATGCACCCCTAAAACCAGAAGAAAGCAATTGGAATTGTTTAATTTTTAAGACTTTGATTCAAACTGGAATAAGAACTTAATCCGAGATTAAATGTTGAAATTGAACGGACTCATACCGGTATTCCTAAAAAAATAAGCGATAATAGTTTCGGTATTCCAAAATTGTATTTAGTTCATGATGCTGAAATGTTTGACAGGTCTGTTAGAATACAAATGAAATAATAAGCAAGATACTGAATTTAGAAACCAGCTTTTTTTCAATAATACCGGTATAAAGTACCTTAATAGAATCAAACATTATTGACATACTTAAACTATGTACACAACTCTGTAATAAAATAAAACCTAATGGCAAAATATAACAATGATTCATTCTTGTTTTTGCGACAATTCACACATTCTTGTATCTCTCGTGAAACAGTCATCATATTACTGTTTTGAAGTCCCTTTGTCGAGACGAGACGTGTCAATTTACTAAGTGAGCGGGGTTCACCTACAAATTACTCACATTTGGTTAGAATGGGCCTGAATTTGGCTGAATGTTATGTGCAAAACAACACGTCAAAGATTTGTTATATATTGTCGGTAAATTGAATTCTGTGAATTAACTTTATCACTTTTATTGTACTGTGAAAGATTATATTACTCCATATTTTTGGAGTTCATTTGTTTTATAGTATGAATGAAATGTTGAATAAAAGTTGTGAAAAAACATTGAAGTAAATTATGTTAGTACTAGAACAGATACGGTGACATTCTAATGTTATATGGAATGAGGTAAGAGACATAGGAATAATAATAGTGCTGGCGATTGAGATATGGCACAATTATGTCACAAATCTTCGGATCTATTCTAGTAAAAACTTATTATTACTTCAATGGTACCTATAAATTACATAATATAAGTTACAAAACGTTATAAATGTTAAAATTCCTTGCACCGCTATCAAAAAACCACATTCTCAAACTACAGTACTATGTTATAAATTCTAGGCCTAATGTTTAACTGAATCGTTTGAGGTACCTGTTCGGTGCAGGAGGGTGTTTAAAAAAAAATATTACGGGACAATCTTACACAAATCAACCTAGGCCCACGGTAAGCTCAGTAAGGCTTGTGTTGTGGGTACTAGGCGATGAAATATATAATAGATAAATACATATAGATACTTATTATATAGGTACCTACATATATAACATCCATATAACTCAGGAACAAATATTCGTGATAAACTCACAAATAAATGCCCTGACCGGGATTCGAACCCGGGACCTCCAGCTTCGTAGGCAGAGTCACTACCCACTGGGCTACGGACTGGGCTGGGTTTGTGTCGTTAGAGCTCTATCTACTTTCCGTCTAGCTCGCGCTGTCACCCCTCATGCACCGTGCTACTACCGAAGCCACCGGTTCACCTGTTCCCTTTGCAAGATTTATAAGTTTTTAATCATGAAAAATAATAAGGACAGTCAGTATCATACCCATGTTTACCGTTTTCGATCTTATACCTTAAGCAATAAAGTGCGAAATTGTATACACGTCTATGATGCTGACTCTACCGATTTGTATTCGGGGATGTGGTATTATGGGAACGAACGCTTTCTTGTTGTAGTTAAGTGAAAATAAAGTAAAGTATTGTTAAAATTAAGACTCGACTGACTGTATTTTTAGTGATATTAAGGTCATTGTGATTGTTTAAATAAAATTATTAATATGTCATACCTTTTATTTATTTAAACCTAACCATAGATTAAAAGATGGTTCTGTTAGCTGTAGAACTCCCAAGCCTGTCTTTTTAAAAAAAATAAGTTATATTCTCTTTTTTAATTTCTAAAAACTGGATCTACAAAAAAAATCTGTATAGTCTTTAGAGTAATTTTAGTATGTTGTGTTTGTATTTATAATGTTTAAATTAATCTAAATATTTACGAATTGAATTTGCTCAGTTTTCAGTTGAATCAATTTGAGACGATCAAAAGCTAAACAAACTTGAATCTAATTTAAATAACGAAAACAAAAGATAAATAAAACGGGCGTTTCTCTTAATAATTTTGCCAAAGCGTTCAGAAGCTTTAGATTTAATTTCAATTTAATCCTTAATACTCACAAAAACTGGTTCACTTTAGAATAATGTTTAAATAAAATTGAAAATGATATGAAAAGTATGATTTTCTTAAGTTAAATTTATACTTTTATAAGATTTCGTAGTAACATTCGTTTTAACGGTTCCATGCAAAAAGGTAAAAAAAACCGCTATGGTTGCACCATGACTGTTCCGTCTGCCTGTCTGTCACAACGAATAATATCTGAGATCATTGCTATTTAATAGTACATTACTTACCTAGGGCGGTTAAGCAAAGAATGTCTCAGATCGCAGGTATTTGACGCCCGAGCCGAAGGCAAGGGCGATAAATATGCGCTCTGAGGCTTTCTTTATTACCGCCCGTGGTAAGTACAAAATTTTACGTCTCTATCTGGCCAGGAAGTGGGGTTTTCCGCACGCATGGCGTGCGGTAATTCCTACTTTATGGCCAGGTATGACGTAAATTCAAGTTAACGATTTCAATGTAAACGATAATGTGTAGGTAACACTTAAAAATATTAATTAATCATATATTATTTTATACAAAACAAATTACAATAGACAAAGAGTGCACCTTAATTTTATATATTTTTAAGAGGGCGTTATAAGTTTGATGTCGTATCTGGCATCATAAGCTCCTAAATCCTAAACGAAAGGACCGATTAAAAAAAAATACCCTAAAGCTGACATGATTGAGATGGTTCTTAGCGAAGTTACAACCAAATTGGGTCAGCCGGTTTTGAGATATTGAACTTCGAACTGCAGCACGGGTGTCACTGTCAAACCCAGTTGACAGCAAAAAAGCGGTAATTTTTAAAAATATGTTTATTTCAGAGCCATCTACCGAAACATTATATTATTATGATATTTTTTTCTTTGCATCTATACTAATCCCAATGCATAATGTGACCGCTAATTACCAAGACACAAGGTATCGTATTGATTTAAAAAATATTGAACATGACCATTACTTCAATCAATTATATTGTCGGTTGACAAGCAAAATTCACTATGTAACAAATACCTACTTAAATCAAATGTCGTATCTCGATATCGACTACGTACCGAGATACGAGGTTTTGAAGAGCAGTGACAGTTTTGGTAGTGACTTTTGCTTGTCACCCGACGAATTTATTATATAGTTGACACCCGTACTGCAGCGGTGTTGCCGTACTGACACCTCTGGTTGGCACCCGTAGGTAAAAGGACTATTAGCAAGAAAATTTTCCTACCTAGATATGGCGGATATAATTGTGTATACATACAAAGTTTCATGTAAATGATAACCAAATTGCGTTTGTTTGGATCGTCAAGCGTCCTAGCGACAACGACAACTAAGTTAAACATGATCCAGAGATCCAGAAATATACGTCTTTTTTATTTTATTTTGTAGTCTTAACTAGGTACAAACTATCCCAATTAAGGAATGAAAGTACCCTCAGTCTTTAATTGGGTCTATCAAAGTTTTCATGAAGCCTGCCAATTTTATCGTCCCGTGCCAAAATAGTTTGCTAATTTTGGAATAGAATCACTTCGACGTCTGTATCTGTCGCGCTTTTATTTAATTATGATTAAAATAAGGGGTCGTTTATAAGGGTTCCGTACTCAAAGAGTAAAACGGGATCCTATTACTAAGACTCCGCTGTCCGTCTATCTGTCCGTCTGTCTGTCTGTCTGTCACCAGGCTGTATCTCACTGATACCGTGATAGTTCCAGTTGAAATTTTCACAAATGATGTATTTCTGTTGCCGCTATAACAATAAATACAAAAAAACCGGCCAAGTGCGAGTCGGACTCGCGCACGAAGGTTTCCGTACCATCATCTATAAAACTATTAATTTTATTCTGTTTTTAGTATTTACCTAATAAAAACAAGGAAAAGTTGATCGACCCAAGCAAAATAAATGTTTGATTCTGATTCTAAACAATATTCAAAGCCGTAGCAGGATTAAGGGAAGAAAAACTGCCCTTTAATAATAAATTACGCTGTTTTTAGGGTTCCGTAGCCAAATAACAAAAAACGGAACCCTTATAGATTCGTCATGTCTGTCTGTCTGTCTGTCTGTCTGTCCGCCCGTATGTCACAGCCACTTTTTTCCGAAACTATAAGAGCTATACGGTTGAAACTTGGTATGTAGATGTATTCTGTAAACCGCATTAAGCTTTTCACACAAAAATAGAAAAAAAAACAATAAATTTTGGTGTTCCCCATACTAAGAACTGAAACACAAATATATTTTTTTCATCAAACCCATACGTGTGGGTGTATAGATACCTATGGATAGGTCTTTAAAAATGATATTGAAGTTTTAAACATAATTTTTTTCTAAACTGAATAGTTTGCGCGAGAGACACTTCCAAAGTGGTAAAATGTGTCCCCCCCCCCCCCTGTAACTTCTAAAATAAGAGAATGATAAAACTAAAAATTATATGATGTACATTATTACCATGCAAACTTCCAACGAAAATTGGTTTGAACGAGATCTAGTTAGTAGTTTTTTTTTAATACGTCATAAATCGTAAAAAGCAATTTATTTTACGGAACCCTTCATGTGCGAGTCTGACTCGCACTTGGCCGCTTTTTTTTCTTATGTTACTTACATCTAGTAGGTAGATTGTGCGAAGTTTTGTTAAAAAAATCTCTTGGGATCCGGAAAAAACAAATATTTCCGAATTCATGAAATGTGATTGTTCTCTCAAACTATTAAACTTCAATATACCATTATTTTTTCATTCTGGTTAGTTAGTCATTGGTATGACCTGAAAGAAAATGGAGTTCCCTTATACTTATATCCTATACTGTTAAACGAGCAATATTTATAATAATATTATATATATTTGTAATCACGTTCTCGTAAACGGCTCTAACGATTTCGGTGAAATTTGGAGTATAGGGGTTTACGGAGGTGAAAAATCGATATAGCTGGGTCTCATGTCTGGGAAAATTAGTTTTCTCGGTTTTTTCTCTATTTTCAGCAGAGCAGAGCTCGGTCGCCCAGGGACTTTATCCTGAGACGGCCTTTGCGATAGGTAAGTACATGACAAAGCAATCAGAAGCAGCAATGTAAACAATCTTTGGGTCTGTAGGTACTTCGCATGCTCTTAAACGTTCTAATGCAAAAATAAACGATTTGTCCCAAACTCTAAGACTGTTCTAATAGTTCACGGACTAAAGCCAAGATCCATTTGGATGGCCGCAATATTTTCAACAAAGTAAGGGTAATATAATTTATAGGTTTAATTAAGAATTCAGGACACCTCAGATCGAAACGTCGGTAACAAGGCCTAATTAGGACTATAAAGACTAATGCAGCGCTTTTCTATGCCTCCCGCAAACAATAGCACATGGCAGGCACGTGGCAGTAAAATCGTTAACCATTCTCAAGTCGGGCTGAAAAAGTCTCGCGTCCCTTTTGACTGCTTAGTTCAGGCGTGCAATCATAGGTGGCGCTGTTTTCAATAATGGCTCGAGGAGTTTCATTGTGTTCTCATAGAGTGCTCTTTCGTTAGTTCTTACGATTTTTATTATTTGAATTATATTTTATTCTTAATTAAACTACGTTGTGATTAATAATTTTGCCAAACGGTTCACAAAAATAAGGATGCAATGCAAAATAATGCTACTTTCTGCGCTAGTAAAACATAGGTACATACTTACCTAAAGATGATGAGAAAATTAAGAACGGCAATGCTTAGTTAGTTTTAACACCATCTAGATCAGAACGAAAGAATTAAATATTTAGATATTTGTTAAAGTTTTTTTTACATAAGTTTAAGTACTTGGGCCACTGGGTAACGGAAAGTTAGACCCGGATTAAACAGTATTTAAATAACGGAAAGTATGTCAGATAACGATGACATAGACAGGGAATGTAGGGCATTGTGTTCGTTGTAACATGCTGGCCCGCAAATTTGCACGCTGTAGTAATGAAGTAAAGCTAAAACACTTTTTAAAGCATTTTGTCAAACATTCTACACGTGCAATCTGTGGTCTAGCTATACGCAGCGGGCATACAATGCTCTGCGTGTTCAGTACAACAACGCGTTTAGAGTGCTGCGACAATGTTTGCCGAGGCGCACACCGATGGCTTCGCTGCCATAATAAGAAAGCGGTGCGCTTCCCTTCAGAACCGTCTTTGCCACAGCTCAAACAGCATTCTAAACAGGCTCAGCGCTGGGACTCGCCGATGCTCACGCACTGGGTCCAGCTGCACGCGCCTGTAGTCGCCGCACCACGCCGCTTTTAAGTTAATTTTATTTTATTTATTTGGTACTAACATAGCTTTATAAATGTCATTGTTACTAACATTTTATATGGATTACTATTTTCCGAAATAAAAACTTTGATTTGATTTGATAAAGTAAACCGTTTGAAATAAGTGTCGAAGTTTTTTTTTTACATCTTACCCATTTGCCAAAAAAAATCGTCTGGAAGTTTCATTTTACTATTTTCCAGATCATAAAGTTTTGAATTGGTGTTCAAGTTAACAAATCGGGAACTTATCAAGTGCTCACAATTAGAACATAACTTTTATCATACAAGGCCTAATAAAAGTTACATACATGACACGCAACGACATGAGACGCGTGCGGCAACATGATCAGGTTTACGTCACAGTCATAAAGCATTCTTCCCTCTCGTACTTACATAGTTGCTAGTAAGAGACGCATGCATTAATTGCGATATAAACGCGATCATGCTAAGCTGGCTATTGATCCATCACGCTTTTACATAAACTCTCCTAAGCAACACCATAATATGTTTTTTCCCTCACTGCCTCGGAAAGCCGTATTTTATCCCTTAAAACCAGTGAGCAAAAACGCATTTAAAACGTAATTTGACCTTGGCGTATCTCATGTATCTCATGAACCGTAATAGTTATACAGTTGAAATTTTCACTTATGATGTATTTCTGTTGTCGCTATAACAAGAAATACTAAAAAACAGAATAAAATAATTATTTCAAGGGGCCTCCCATACAAAAAACTTTTCTGAATTGCTTGTTGCCTTCATCAGGCGCTGGGTCTCAAAATGTATGGGAAAGCTAAAATCCAACTCACACTTGACCAAAATTTAAAAAAAATTGTTATTCGTTTTTTTTTACAAGGGTGCAAATGTATTATTTTAATTAAATAAAGTTGTTTTGCATGTTGTACTTTCCTCGCTACTAACAGTGAGGTGAAAAGTTTTGTGTTACACACGGGTGCAAATGTATTTTACTTCTCGTGTGTTGAAACACTCGCTACGCTCAGGATTCTATTTTAGAACCACTCGCTTCGCTCGTAGTTCAACTATAGATTCCTTTCGCTTGCTCGTGTTTCAATTCCACACTCGCGGGTAAAATATAACTTTGCACCCTTGTATAACAAATAACTATTTCCCTTCTCATGCTCGAAAAGTGTGTCATATTAGGCTTAGCAAGCGGAACTAAAGTAGTTAGTATATTTTGCTCCTAGGGAAAATATGTATATGTCACCGTTCGATTGTGAACACTGTCAGTTTATAATCTAACTCGCGATATTATAAACTGACAAAAAATTGTGAACTGTCAAAACCGGTCATAATTTAACGCATTATTTTTCGTTGTTTAAAAACTATCAATGTCGAATCGTCAAATTGTCAACTGAGATCAAATCGGTATTGAGACGATCCGAGAGCTTCGCTCTCAGACTCAATAGTATCTAAGGGCGGAATTACTCTTTTAAATTGATAGATGTTAGCGTTGTGGGTTTCAGGTCCAAATATGAAGGGATTGAAGCTTTCATTCGTTATCATCCTGTTAATTATGTATGTAAATAAGTAAGATATAAATTGCGTTAGATGCTATTCTAGGCTAAAATCAAGACTACAATTAAAAGTGTAGAAAACTCGCGTTTCATCCAAAATAATTGGTTTAAAACATACTTCAGCATACTAATTCAGTATTGTTGGATTAGTGTATCATTTAATGTGTGCTAGATCTAGATTTATAGATTCATAAATTAGAATAGTTAGGTTAGATTTTTTAGGAATGGATCGCTGGCCAGCAAGAAAACGCGTGGACGGACGCGCGAGCTGCAGAGACATTCTACCCGCGAAGTCGAGAAAAGTGCTTATCGATCGGCACTGTGGGGCGAGGAACGCTCCCTGGAAAATGGGCCTTATACCCTTTTTGTTAAGGTATATTTTCAGATGAGGAGTCGGATTAGTGGCGTGATCGTGTTAGTGTTGGCTATAAATACCCCGGCGGGCCGAGGAGCGTTTCACTTTTCTATGGGACGTCGAAGCGAGATCACGCTGCAGAAGGCAAAGGCGGCCAGGCTAGGCTGACCTCTGGGCGCGTACTACTTCGAGGCGGAACAAGGCTGGTCACCGCTGGGCTGCATTACGGCTGTTGCTGAGAGGAATTAGAGTTTGGTAAGGTCGCAAATGCCTTTGCGATCGTCTGGTGAGATTGAATATTTTATTTTAAAGTGTGACTAATCATAGTGAATTCTGGAATTTCTTAGGGAGTAATTATCTTGTGCGCACATTGTCTTGAATTGAGTGATTAATATTTAGGCAATATCTTTCTGCTCGTGAACTGATATGATCTTATATGATCACGTGTGTATTTTGAATATGTGGCGGTCTAATAGGTTTATCACCTAATAAATGCGCTTAAGACATCATCATATTAGAATTCCGTATACTCCCATGAAGTGAAGTGAACACGACTATTTATAGTACATGAATGTTCGCTAAGGAACGGTCCAATGGTAAATAATTCCTAATTGTATACCAGTATCTAGTGGTTAGTTGTAGGTACAAATGAGGAAAATCTTTATTAAAATATGTGTTAATATTATATTGTAATTTATTTATGGCGGAGGAGCTGGCTTGTTACGAGCGTCGAGGGAGATCAGAAGTGGCGGGAGCCCTGGGAACCAGAGAGGCGTTGGGTACGTGTCCCACTATTAAGAAATTAAAATCTGGTGAGTGACCTTTATAATCACTGTATTGAATGATTCTGAAACTTATTAATTTGTTTTTGGGCTATTATCTAACCATTTCAACGTTATCATACTTGTATTTGTGTATCGAAATCTAGTTCTACTGTATATAGTTTGGGGAATATGCTAGATAAAGTACGAGCGGTTTATGTATAGGTTATGAACGGATCTAGGTCATTGATTAAATAACTGACGATATTACAGGAATGTTGTTTTGTTCTACATATATATTACTAGTTGATTTGTCACTGCGATATGATTGGGTTCCGTGCGCCCCCACGAGATAAAGTGATCAATTATTATACGACAACCTAGCTATAGCAATTGACTCGGTCCGTGGTACGCGTTACACTATGAGGATAGATTGTTAAGATGCGGATAAGCGACAAATATTACCACAAGTTCATATTAATATCCGGTGGTTAGTATAGGTGCTGATGGGTGGTTACTTTACTAGATTAACGCAACTGAATAAAGTAGTTATATACACTCGTGGCTGTGTGCTCGGTGTCGAGACAACCATATCCACAGGGCACATTGAGGACCCTGGCCACACGAGAATTCTCCCGAAAGGGGCTTCTTAGTCAGCAGAGATGTGCCCGCACTAGAGCGCCAGTCATAGATGTGTAGACAGAGTGAGTGGCTGAGAGTCTTCAATCTTGCAAATTGAGGGACCTCACTGGTCGAGCTGCTGTCTTAGTTCTAACAACCCTCTTAACAAGGGTTACGGTTGTGTTGGTTTATGAAGTAATCAGATGTACTTATAGATATATTGTGTGGAATTCCTTGAATGAATGAATCTAGCGTAGTAAATTAGTTATGTACACCTGTGGCCGAGAGCTTAGCGTTGTGGACAACCATATCCAAAGAGCACATTGACGACCCTGACCAATACGAGAATTCGCCCGTTAAGGGGTTTCTTAGTCAGTAGAGATGATGATCGCGCTTAGGCCTCCGTCACGGATGTGTCAACGAAGGTAAGGTTGGTGAGACCTTTCAGTCTTGCAAACTGAAGAGTTTCGCTGGCCAAGCCGTCGTTTTGCTTTAACCGAAGCTTCTTACCGTGAAGCTAGCTATGTTGATTTTACAAGGGAATCCAACACTTTCGCTTTAGTAACGTCAATAATTAAGTAGGTATCTTCTTAGGTGGGGTCGTTATTATCGGGATCTCAACAAAAGTATCGCAGTGGGTTGGTAATTAATTATCATTCGTCAGTTCAACTGTGCATTGTCGTATATTTAACATTGTTCCGACTATAAAGTGCCTTTGAGTTGATTGGGTGAGATTGGTTGCTAAGACATTGTGTTACATCCATTGAGATATTTTGGGGGTGAATTGTATTATAAATAGCTTAGGAAAAGTCAGTACTGATTGGTATTAGATTTGATAGAAATAACGATAGGGTAGGCGGAATCAACAGATGAGGTGGGATTACTAGCGAGTACGAGCAGCCGCGAGCGAGCGAGAGGCGAGCGCTACAGTTCGCTAACAACTCTAAGATTCATCGTTAGGGAGAATCGATATTATACTAGACATTGCGTCATTCATGTACCTGGAAGTAAAACATGTACTAATATTCTATTTCAATAGACTATCATCGCATCATCATCAATATCTTGACTTATGATTATTTTCGTTATTATATCATCGCATCATCATCAATATCTTGACTTACGATTATTTTCGTTATTATATCATCGCATCATCATCAATATCTTGACTTACGATTATTTTCGTTATTATATCATCGCATCATCATCAATATCTTGACTTCTTCATGATTATTTTCATTATTATATCATCGCATCATCATCAATAGAGATCCCATCATGGCCAACACAAGTTGACCACTATTGTATTGCGAGTCTGTTTAAAGGGCGTCACCTACCACAGAGCGTAATTTATCACTTCCCACAACTTAGTATAACAAGGAATTTATGCCCACTTTAGCCTCCATAATTGTGCATCACTCAATGAGACTACTGAATTGTAAATTAATTCTAAGGAACTGGTATAATTGTCTTACTTAAGTTATAGGTTCTACTAAAATGGGGTTATTGTACAGCTTCAATTAACGTGTAACTTTTCTCTTTATAGAAATACAAACTTCATACTTCTCGAAAAGGGCTGGGTCTACTCGCACAACGCGGGGCCTAACCACTAGACGAAATCACACGCCAAGCCACTTCACCAGCGCGAATCACGTATAGCTTAGGTCTAAATAGGCCTTCGAGGTTAGGTTCCAGAGATAATAAATTCTAGGTTAGATTACGGCATTGTAGGCCTGGAGTCGGACGGTTTTTTATTTGACCGAATCTCTTTCCGTCCGGCAATATCCTAGGAGATGATTTGGTCTGTTAAAGTACTCAAGCTCGATTACTTTAACATAAATAACGAGAGATTCTGTAGCTGTAGGATAGATTTACCTAGACTAGAATAAAACCCAACCTTTCTAGTAGGATCGGCCGGAACTAACTCGGTTTTTCTATTCGCTTTGGTACGAGTTAGTATTTATAGGAACAAAGTGGATATCTAGTACAATCGAGTCTTGATTTTACTGGATTAATTAGTCAAAGGTTCTTTAGCTTCAAAACAAACAAAATTAATTTGATATTTCTATGGTAAATAAATGATTTATTTTCTCGCTTACTATCTGTTTAATTTTATTCAATAACTTTTCCTTCAGGTAGGATTCCATTTTCAGACGACTAGAAGCTTCTCAGGAGCTTCAGCTTTCAGATAGGGGTTAATTTAAGTTCAGAATAGGAAAACATAAAAAGCAAGCCATTTAAGAGGTTGAATCGTTACATTTTGGTGAGGCCGTGACCAGGATGAAAATAGGGTTTTAAATTCACTTTTTAGTATCCCGGGTTACTACAGAATAGAGTATTTTCGTTTTAAAAAAAAAAAAAAAGAAAAAAAATTATAATAAAAGAAAAAAATATTTTTTTATTACGTGATTCGCTTGGTGAAAGGGCTAATTAAATTTATTTACAGATTTTTCTGTGTGTGGGTTATACAAATAACCCACATTTTGTTGCCGTGGAGTAGATAGAGAGATGGAGTTTGTATTTTTTTATGTTGTGTTGTGTATTATTTTCAGGACTTTCTTTCTTGTATTTAATTTCAAAGGGATTTTCACGCGCGGTACGTAGGTGAATTACTAATCAATAAGTTATATCACACTAAACTATGAAAAATATGCATAGAAATAATTTTGTTGTAGACGAAGGGCTAATATTATTTTGACAGAAATTCATTTGGGGGTACACATTTTTATTCCCGACTGTACTTTTCTACATATGTTTACCAACTGCTTATTAAGACGATTCTAACGAGTCCAAACTCGATGGGTTTGTGTCATTGTATCACGAAGTTCCTAGGCCCATCTTCCAACCCCAGCATCAGATTAGTTCCTTGTCATCATAACTTTAATTTGTCATGCGATTTATACATATGTGCGAAATTTTAGGCCGAACGGAAGTCAGGAAGTGAGTCTAATCTAAGAATTAAGTAAAAACGTAACAGTACCTAAACACTCTTTTCATCGGACAGTCGTGTCAAAGTAGTGCCTACGCGTAATTTGTATAAAAGGGGGGCAGGAATGTTATGCGGAATGGCCTTACAACCTGCCAATGCCATAGCACAATTAAGTAGGTTCCATATACATCAGGCGGTTGCGGTAGTAGTTATAATAAAGTTTAGGTATAATGCTTTTATTCCAAAATAAAATAAAAATAAAATAAAACGGATCTAGATAACCTCAAGATAGTATTTTGTTAAATTAGCATCTTATGTATTTAGCTACGATTATTTCATCCTTCATATTCAATTGTTGCATTTGAGTTCGCAAGAATAGTGTTGAGGTCATTGACATCTGTCCCGCGGTTGGGCAATTATTCGTTAAATAGTGGTTAGGAAAGTACCGGTGGATGATTATAGTACCAAGGACTTAGGAACATACTTAAGAACTCATCACATAATAGGGGTTAGAGTTATAGGTAACTTTCGTAAGCTAGGGGAGAAAAGTAGGTACGCGTTATACCTAGTTAGTTGACCTAGTCAAATTGAATCCAATTCTCGGCGTTTACGATAAATCGATCGCTACTAAGTATTGTCCGAAATCTTAAGTACCTATAACCTTGCGGATATTTTCTACGTAATCGTCTTTGTAAAGAAAGTAATTGTAAGAATAGATAAGTAGGTAATTCGCGCGAGTTATATTCATTAACCAGTTAAAATGATAGGAAACTGGAGCGGTTATCTGTTACAAGAAAATGCGCATTCGAATCGGATTAGTTCCGGCTAGAAATTCAAATACCTAAGATCAAAGGTACACTATAATGGACTTTGTTGTTAGGTCATTAAGGTCAAAAGGTAAGCTGTGTGTAGGTATTTAAATGGTTGTCATCGTGAGTCAGTGAACCGGTTGTATGTACGCGTGAGATTTCAATTTTTAATTACGTAGGTACATAAAACCACTTTGGCAGGGTTAAAATAGTGACAGGTTTGAAGATAAGCAACAAGTAAAGGGCACCTAAATACCTGGCTAACTCCACAGAGGTATATTCCTGGCATGGTAGGACTCACACATTTCCACATAAATACGCGGCCACTCTATCACGATTCACTTTATATTTAGCACTAGTCCTATTATCACTGCATTGATTCATGTTTGAATACACACTAAACCACAGTAAAACACCTTAAACTGATTAAATAATAGACCTGAATATGTGAGAATTCGGCTTGTTGAAGCCCGCGCGCAAACTAAAAACAATTTTAAACATCGAACTTGTGGTTGTTCGGGCCGACATCTTGAAATTCTGCAGACATTTGGCGCCGCGCCGTCGGTAGGTAATCGTAAAGATTTTTGGCGGGAAATTGTTGTTTAATTTGATGATAGAGGAGTAATATTAATTAACTATATATCGCGTTCACTAATAATTTGGTGGAATGGGTGAACAATTTTAGGATCATAGGATAAATATTTATGTAATGCATTAAGGTCGGTCTTAAATAAAGAGCGTCGCACGTAAAATATTTTGACACGGTAAATTATGTAGCCAATTAGATGCGTTAATATTGATAGTAACTTTATGATAATAGCATAGTGTAAATTATTTCTAATAACTAGGTAATAATATAGTTGCTTTACTTTTGAGGTGGATACTTCTTTGCTCACGTTTTGTATAGGGGTACAGTTCAAGATGTATTGGCCACTAAATATTAGTCGCAAAATGTTATTTAGTTTATATGTCGGACATGGAAATAAAGCTTAAACGACCACCATTCCTAAATGGGTCCCAAGTCGGGTGAGGTATGTTAGCCATGTTGCCACATAAGTATGTGATTTACATGTACTTATACAGAATTTAGGGGTTTCGTGTCGGATGTATTAAAGGAACATAGACAACAAGGAAGTGTCTACTTGGGCTTGATAAACGGTTGTGTCCTCGGCGCGGTCTGATTTCTCTCACGGGCCGGAACTCATATCAACGAATTAAAAATATGGAATTAGTATGCGACAAAATTAGCTTTGTGTGGAGGTTGCGGGCTAAATATAAGAACTAATTAGAGCCTACATATTTTATATTGGTCAATTCTAATAGGTATGTTAAGTACCTTAAAGCGTCACGCGGGTTTACGTGGGTACAATGTAATGAAAAAAATAATAGATAGATTGCGCCTTACAAAACTTAGCGAAATAAAGTTTTAGACCCATCACACACTGTAGGTATAGCGAATTTCATTGTAATCAGTAGCTTAATTAACGCTAACGTACTTACGAGCGTTCGAATTAGAAAATAAGTAAGTAAGTAATAATAGATATATATATAGATATAAGATTAAGGCGCTATTGTATAAGGTCAACCTGTAAAAATAGTTGCTGTACTGAAATAAATAAATAAAATAAATAAAAAAATAAAATAAAAAAGGTAACACGTGTTGGCAAGCGAATGAAATAAAACGAATTCATTGAATAAGGATATTCCGAAATCCGTCTGTCTGGTTTAGTTACTTCATGAGTCATAATTATAGAGCGGGGTTTGTGAAGTTTCAGAATAATTTAAATAATTAATTATAATTCCAGTCAAGTTAGGTTTTCATATATATATGCAAAACCAAGCACGCGTGATCTACGGGACGACATTATTAGTTAGCGAATAACTTTGATACTCAGGTTCTGAGGCGAAAGACTTCGCTGATAGGGATTTCCGAATCTCACGCGAGATTCAGCTCTAAGAAAGGGGGGCAGAAGGCTTAGAATCGTAAGACAATGTGTGTAGGACATGAAATTGATTAACCGCAACGCACTTAATTATTAATAAGGTAGTGTTAAAGTCATGGGTTCTATCAATAGGGTTGAATGCAATTTAAATGTAGGTAGGTATAGTAAGTAAATATAGTACGGATCAATTCATTGATAATTACGTTGATAGTAAAATTTATTACTTACGTATTTTAAACAATGGTTTCAGAATTTGTCAAGTATAAGATGGATAGTTGTCCCAGTCTGATACCGAAAGATTAGAGCTTGTCAGACAAATACCATATATGTACCGGTTCACGTCAGGTTACGAAAGATATTCGCCATGTTTACATTATATGGTAACAGGGCAATTCGGAGAAATTATATTAGTAATACCAAGTTGTGCACGTGTTATTATTATTATGTACTTTAAGGCAGGAGTCGTATATATCGCATGGCACTTTAATTGGTTACCATAGTATGTGATACTGGAGTATGTAAACTAACTGTTCCACCTCTCTAGTCATTGTTGAGGTAATGTGAATTTCGAAATGGGTCGTTAATTTCGCAAGTTATCTTAACAGCGCACTGGACGATTGGTTTGTCCGGCGGGCTATGAATCGCGAGCGTGCGGGTTCGATCCCCGGTACGGAAAAATCTTTTTGTGTTTTTTTATTTTTGCTTTACTAACAATATTGTGGGCTACTACTTTTTAAACCTTTGGTTATTAAATTGAACGAATTTTACAATGTTTGGAGTAAGTTAAGGGTAATTGGGGATACTTATATATTTAGGCGTTTATAGTTTTAACATTATGCGATTTAGGTATTCATCAAATTGTGTATTTGTCTACGACATAGGGTCCGTCTATTTTTTTTCCATGAAGTACCTATGACAAAAATGACTTATCAGTTAATGTAAGAGGTTGTAATTAGGTATTATTTAAGGGTCTGCGGTATAATTTTACGGATTCATAAAATTATCATC
This sequence comes from Epinotia brunnichana, assembly GCA_963854355.1. Taxonomy (NCBI): domain Eukaryota; kingdom Metazoa; phylum Arthropoda; class Insecta; order Lepidoptera; family Tortricidae; genus Epinotia; species Epinotia brunnichana. The sequence goes on from OY977952.1 coordinate 23,480,728, forward strand.
GAGGCACTCGCGTAGGTTTATTGAACAGAACGTATGGTTGTTTATAAACGATATTCGTATTAGGGCATATTTCCAAGTTCGGTTACAAAACTAGCGCAAAATAGGTCAGATATTGGTCACGTAGGAAAATTAATCCGACCCGTGGCGGGGATATTTTGATACTAGCGACGAACGCAAGTGATATTTCTCTCATCCATGTAAGAAATAAGTAGTCGGCCGATGGATTAACTGTCGCATGAGTAAGATCGCGGTTGCTTTCCGTTCTTTCGTAACCGTTTAAAAGAGTTTAGTACCTTTACTGAATTCAGTGCTGGATTAAAATAGGCCTTATGGTTTAAAATGGGAAGATTTTAAAGGAAGAAGGTATAAATTACTTACGGTTGATTGACATGACACCCACTAGTTGAGTTCCCAGTAGCAGAATTCATGGTTTCACTAGCTTCACCTTAAAACTAACTAAGTATACATTCTAATGCACAACACTGAATAATGCTCGTATTATGATACGTTGGAAAAGGCCAAAATAGGAGGCAAAACACTCGTTGTTGCACTATACCAGTCAGGCGTAACTGGAGCAATTTATTCCTTCAAATAATAGCAATCTAGACACTAGTTATTAAATTATTTGATTAATTACGACGAATGTTGTTTACAAAATTTGTCTAGCGAGGCCGCGGGAATTTGACATTTGCTGATTTGGGTTAAGATCTGTGGTGAGGCTTTAATGTACGGCCAAGTGGCGTGTTTAAACGGTTGTTACGGTTTAGGAAAAATTAGGAGTTGTGAATATATAAAGCCTGAGCTTACTTAGAGGTGGTAATTTAATTCTAATGGGGTTTTGTCATGTGGAATACGGTGGCGGAATGAAGGGGTTAATTCGGTTTCGAGTCAAATCATTTACGCGTTACAAGAGCATCTTACATTTATAAACTGTGTATCAGGCAAGTGAGGTATTGGGAATTATGTTAAATTTTTTTTGACAAGAGAGTTCATATTTACTTAGACGGATTTTCCTTGCCTACTAACATTAAACTAGGACCTTTTATTAGATAGACCTTGCCAGTATGTTGTGTCTAGTTGATAAATCTAATGATTAATTTCCCTGCGCTTAAAGTTATTAAACTATAAATGTGATTAACAGGTCCTACCAATGTCAGAATTCGCGTCGATTTATAAGGGGCCTTTTGTAATTGGGGTTAGCATTGTGATTATAAAATACTCTGATACTACATTATATCCAAATGAGAAATCCTAGTAAGTGTTTGTATTCATACCAAAATTTGTAGACATCCCATTGAAATTGAGTCGCGCATTATGTTGGGTGTACATTATCGTTTGTAGGGCCATTATCGCTTGTATCGCGGGAGGGTTAGCGTAGTCGGTTGTCTTTAATCCATTCGGTATGATAGCTTTTGCGAGGGTACTACCACAATTTTATTTAGCATTTTAGACGATAAATATCAAAAAAAATAATGATAAGTAGAATAAGAAAAGTTATAGTCTGTGTTAAGAATAGTTACGCGATCCACTCACCGCTGGTTCAAATCGCGCGAATGAAACCGTAAGTACTTCGCGTTGTTCGTCTCACACTAGATATAAAAAAAAGGGGAAATTTAGTACTTTATGCTTGATTCCGTGCTTAAAACTAGAATAGAATAGGCAACTTGTAAGTTTGTAAATAAGATATTATGTGGTCGAGATCGTAAGGCGTATCTATAGTGTGCGCTCACGGGAGGTCGTGCGTCGATAAGGTTAACCGACTTTCAAAAAGGGGAGGGCTCTCAGATGGGTTGTATTTTACTTCTTTAAATCAGGTTGGACGTTAATTAAAGGCGCCTATATAGGTTGTTCAACAACAAATTAGGTACTTGTTATAAAATATTAACAAAATGGTTGGTTGTAGTATGGGAATTTAGGTATTTTTAATGCGTAACATTTATCGTCAGAAATATTTCTAAGTCAATAAATTGTCCAATATGTAGTTCACGATAGATTATACCGGTAGCTATTAAGGTAGATTCGAGATCGCTGCGTTGGGCGTGGCAAAATTAGCACTGACCCCTGGTCTTATATTGATATTGAGAGGTTAGAGATCAGGTTATACTGGCTGTAAGAAATAAATCGATTTGAGTCGAGTCGTTCTGCATTGGCGAATATCAAGGTTGGCGCAATGACCGCGGGATTGTCTCGCTATCAGCTGGGCTGTTATTCTGGGCGTACTAGGGAAGCACCTCACCTCACCTCACCTTTCACCACTAGCGAAAGTAGATCTATACCCGCAGCGCTGAGTCATCGTTGCCATCGTCATCATATTAGCCGGTAGACAGCTACTGTTAGACAGGACTCCCCCAAAGAGTACTAGCGGTTATATCCCAATATTTAGTTGTTACGAATTGCGGGGTCTAGAGATATTTGTACGTGACCTTTTAGGATGACGTAAAATAAGTTACAGGATAACGGGACAAGAATGACTGATAAATTAAGTACTAGATGGTATAAATTTATAATTCTTTTTTTTGAGTTGGCGGGAAATTTTAATTTTGTTCTTGTCATCCCTTCCTTTCGGAGAAAGTAGGTATACGGCGGATTGACGTCTCATAGGTATAAAGGGGGAATCAGATAACCTGTTGTCGTGCGTGTCAAATTTTAGATACTTAAGTTGAAATTTTAGATCGCGGCTCATCTTGGTTTTAAGGGATTCCTGACGGGTATCATTTTCAAGTTATACGGGAATGCAGGTTCTAGATTTAAGATAAGTTTGGAATCCAGGATGGCTGATAAAATTTTTGAAAGAAAAAATCGGCGCGAGTATCATTTTCGAGTAATGCACGGATGCAGATTTCGAATTTTGGGGCTAAATTTGGAGTTCAATAGGGCAGGGTCGGCTTTGGAGAAGAAGAGGTCGCGGCTACCGTATTCGATTAGCTTGTGATTGTATATTTTGAATTACGATACAGATGTGGGGTAAAGGCGACGGTGTTATGACAGCGTGACGGCAGTTGCAGTTGCGGGAGCGGAATTTCAAGCATCGATTGAATACTAATTATTGAAACTTACAGGTATCTTATGAGAACGAAGAGATGGAGTTCATAATAAAGGGAAGGAAATGGGGCCGTGATCGTCTAGTGGTTAGGACCTTATTATATTACGCAGTTATAATTATTCCGGCTTAAATTTATCTCAAGCATGGAATATGGTTATATATTTTGTCCACATGTTATGCGCTAGGTAGTGCATAAACAACGTTAAATATTTACATGAAATAATCCATTTATTACAGGTATATCTTAAGATGTATGATGCGTTTGTCAATACAATATTGACAATTTATCTGGTATTTACTACATAAATTATAGTATTACGAAAATTTGAGATCCAACTATAAAATTATTTAAGTTGTGAGAATGGGGGGCAGTTATTTAATTAATGACTGATAGGTAAATGGTAAATGGGATATGGCTTAAAATTTTGATATTTACGGGTTACTCTAGGAGGGTTAATTAAGTTTGACTTACTGTCTTTTATAATCTTCAAACATATGAAGGGCAGGTTAGTTGGCTGTGTGCGAATAGGGCTGTGCGGATCAATTAAAGCAGTAAAATTTTGTTTTGCAAAATAAGTAAAGTAGTAATATTATATTATCGCTTTGTTCTACTCTTCATATCATAATTTTCTCGTCTTATAAAGTAAATGTAAATTCTCATAGCATATAACTTGGGAAGAACATTATATATCATTAATGTGGTTGTACTGTCGGATTCCGTTTGGTTGGTCTAAGTCGTGTTTAGGGCAAGGGGATTAATTAGGTTGGGAGGGTATATGTGTGTGTTCGTTGAGTTAAGAGATGTATGAGTCCACGTGAGAGGTAGTGCTGAAAGTGTGATTGTATGATAACAATGGGCTTTTACCGACTGGTCGGAGTTCGCAGTGCAACCTAGGTTTGTTGGTACTGATTGATCTCTCCAAACCATTTTACACCGGTGTTTCCGCAGTTATAGTTTGGTTAGGTTAAAGTCATAAAATGACAAGGTCCTTGTGTGACTAACTGTGGCGACACTATACTCTACAGAAGCTAAGCTGAAAGGCTAAGCTAGTCTTATCTTCGTCCTACACATCTCTTCGTGGCAAGGATACTTCCGACACCATATTCTTCGGGATGATTTGTCAACGAACATTCATTCTGAAACTTAAGTAATAATATTTTAACTTCCATTACTGGGAATTTATCAGGAATTTCCTATTATATGTTAAGTAATTTGCAATGTCAAGATTACAATCTTGCAAGGGTTCAATGAACATGGTTTGTTGAAATTAAATTTAGTAAGGCTGTTATTCTTACACGATGGTGAAGTGTTGCATTTTGTATTTGAGTAATGCAAACGTATTTTATAGTAGTTACGACATTTCTACAGTAAAGCTGGGTGGGGCTTGGACGCATGTAGTCGGATTCTCTATAGGATGTCAAGGCACTTCCTAGAGACCCCACGGGGTTGATGAATGTTACTGTGTGCGACTGGGTCACGTTCGGTATAGAGATAGAGTATCATCGCGAACGACGATTAAAGTTAAAGTTTGTTTGATGTTTTGTCAGTATTATCACTATCGTTAATGGTTTGATGGTGCTGTCAGGACATTGAAGGGATTAATGCAAAATTAACCCAGTAGTTTATGAACAGTTTGCCTCTAGTGTGGAATACAGTCTGAAGTCGGATATCCTAGTCAAGAAGAAACATTCTCCACTGGGTTTGCTTGGTGGTTATCTGTGTACTCAGTTTTCTGCTGTTCGCATGGGGAGTTATTGTAATAACATAAACCGAGATATGTGGTCGAACCTGGATCCTTGGTAGCCAGAAGGTATCTGAGGGTTCGGGGTGTTAGTGCAACATCGTGGTCATTAGGATCTATTGGGCTCACAACCTAGTACTTTGTGCGAATGGGAGTATTCTGGGGAAGTTTTCTAGCGGCGCCGACCGAGATATGTGGTCTAACTTGAGTTTGTAGTGGCCAGGGGGCATCTGTGGGCTCAAGGTGAAGCTAGAAGATAATTATATTGTGTCATCGGCCGAGATATGTGGCCTAACTTGTACTGACGGAAGCCAGAAGGCAACTGGAGGTGCAAGGTGATGCAGTATAGGGGTTTGTATTGCCAGCCGAGATGTGTGGCTAAACTTGAGTTTGTGGTGGCCAGGGGGCATCTGTGGACTCAAGGTGGTACCGTAGGGATGGGTATGTGTGTCATCAGCCGAGATATGTGGCTAAACTTGTGCTGACGGAAGCCAGAAGGTGACTGGAGGCACAAGGTGATACAGGGGCTATTCTTCAACGTCCATTACCAAGCAAACGTAGTGGTTAAACATTCACACGCCTAAAATACACTTGTTGGAGAGATCGATATATCAACGAATTGAAACTTCCCGAGTTATGGGGTTGGCATTTTTTGCAAATTATAATCATAGATTATTGGTCAGAATTAATTGGGAGAGTTATGTAAATAGACACAGCTAACAAATCTAGCCTTCAGTTAGAGTAATATTATATTTAAATTTGGTATAAGGACAGTAGGTTAACGGAATTATCTACTCAAAGTTATTTTAAAATTCACCATTTATAGGTCGCAATTCCTTGTTTATTGCTTAAGTATGTTTTAGATTGTGATAATGCTTCGCTCAATATCGTAGATTTCTCGCTGTGCATGATCATGGGGCAGAATGAGACGATCCGAGAGCTTCGCTCTCAGACTCAATAGTATCTAAGGGCGGAATTACTCTTTTAAATTGATAGATGTTAGCGTTGTGGGTTTCAGGTCCAAATATGAAGGGATTGAAGCTTTCATTCGTTATCATCCTGTTAATTATGTATGTAAATAAGTAAGATATAAATTGCGTTAGATGCTATTCTAGGCTAAAATCAAGACTACAATTAAAAGTGTAGAAAACTCGCGTTTCGTCCAAAATAATTGGTTTAAAACATACTTCAGCATACTAATTCAGTATTGTTGGATTAGTGTATCATTTAATGTGTGCTAGATCTAGATTTATAGATTCATAAATTAGAATAGTTAGGTTAGATTTTTTAGGAATGGATCGCTGGCCAGCAAGAAAACGCGTGGACGGACGCGCGAGCTGCAGAGACATTCCACCCGCGAAGTCGAGAAAAGTGCTTATCGATCGGCACTGTGGGGCGAGGAACGCTCCCTGGAAAATGGGCCTTATACCCTTTTTGTTAAGGTATATTTTCAGATGAGGAGTCGGATTAGTGGCGTGATCGTGTTAGTGTTGGCTATAAATACCCCGGCGGGCCGAGGAGCGTTTCACTTTTCTATGGGACGTCGAAGCGAGATCACGCTGCAGAAGGCAAAGGCGGCCAGGCTAGGCTGACCTCTGGGCGCGTACTACTTCGAGGCGGAACAAGGCTGGTCACCGCTGGGCTGCATTACGGCTGTTGCTGAGAGGAATTAGAGTTTGGTAAGGTCGCAAATGCCTTTGCGATCGTCTGGTGAGATTGAATATTTTATTTTAAAGTGTGACTAATCATAGTGAATTCTGGAATTTCTTAGGGAGTAATTATCTTGTGCGCACATTGTCTTGAATTGAGTGATTAATATTTAGGCAATATCTTTCTGCTCGTGAACTGATATGATCTTATATGATCACGTGTGTATTTTGAATATGTGGCGGTCTAATAGGTTTATCACCTAATAAATGCGCTTAAGACATCATCATATTAGAATTCCGTATACTCCCATGAAGTGAAGTGAACACGACTATTTATAGTACATGAATGTTTGCTAAGGAACGGTCCAATGGTAAATAATTCCTAATTGTATACCAGTATCTAGTGGTTAGTTGTAGGTACAAATGAGGGAAATCTTTATTAAAATATGTGTTAATATTATATTGTAATTTATTTATGGCGGAGGAGCTGGCTTGTTACGAGCGTCGAGGGAGATCAGAAGTGGCGGGAGCCCTGGGAACCAGAGAGGCGTTGGGTACGTGTCCCACTATTAAGAAATTAAAATCTGGTGAGTGACCTTTATAATCACTGTATTGAATGATTCTGAAACTTATTAATTTGTTTTTGGGCTATTATCTAACCATTTCAACGTTATCATACTTGTATTTGTGTATCGAAATCTAGTTCTACTGTATATAGTTTGGGGAATATGCTAGATAAAGTACGAGCGGTTTATGTATAGGTTATGAACGGATCTAGGTCATTGATTAAATAACTGACGATATTACAGGAATGTTGTTTTGTTCTACATATATATTACTAGTTGATTTGTCACTGCGATATGATTGGGTTCCGTGCGCCCCCACGAGATAAAGTGATCAATTATTATACGACAACCTAGCTATAGCAATTGACTCGGTCCGTGGTACGCGTTACACTATGAGGATAGATTGTTAAGATGCGGATAAGCGACAAATATTACCACAAGTTCATATTAATATCCGGTGGTTAGTATAGGTGCTGATGGGTGGTTACTTTACTAGATTAACGCAACTGAATAAAGTAGTTATATACACTCGTGGCTGTGTGCTCGGTGTCGAGACAACCATATCCACAGGGCACATTGAGGACCCTGGCCACACGAGAATTCTCCCGAAAGGGGCTTCTTAGTCAGCAGAGATGTGCCCGCACTAGAGCGCCAGTCATAGATGTGTAGACAGAGTGAGTGGCTGAGAGTCTTCAATCTTGCAAATTGAGGGACCTCACTGGTCGAGCTGCTGTCTTAGTTCTAACAACCCTCTTAACAAGGGTTACGGTTGTGTTGGTTTATGAAGTAATCAGATGTACTTATAGATATATTGTGTGGAATTCCTTGAATGAATGAATCTAGCGTAGTAAATTAGTTATGTACACCTGTGGCCGAGAGCTTAGCGTTGTGGACAACCATATCCAAAGAGCACATTGACGACCCTGACCAATACGAGAATTCGCCCGTTAAGGGGTTTCTTAGTCAGTAGAGATGATGATCGCGCTTAGGCCTCCGTCACGGATGTGTCAACGAAGGTAAGGTTGGTGAGACCTTTCAGTCTTGCAAACTGAAGAGTTTCGCTGGCCAAGCCGTCGTTTTGCTTTAACCGAAGCTTCTTACCGTGAAGCTAGCTATGTTGATTTTACAAGGGAATCCAACACTTTCGCTTTAGTAACGTCAATAATTAAGTAGGTATCTTCTTAGGTGGGGTCGTTATTATCGGGATCTCAACAAAAGTATCGCAGTGGGTTGGTAATTAATTATCATTCGTCAGTTCAACTGTGCATTGTCGTATATTTAACATTGTTCCGACTATAAAGTGCCTTTGAGTTGATTGGGTGAGATTGGTTGCTAAGACATTGTGTTACATCCATTGAGATATTTTGGGGGTGAATTGTATTATAAATAGCTTAGGAAAAGTCAGTACTGATTGGTATTAGATTTGATAGAAATAACGATAGGGTAGGCGGAATCAACAGATGAGGTGGGATTACTAGCGAGTACGAGCAGCCGCGAGCGAGCGAGAGGCGAGCGCTACAGTTCGCTAACAACTCTAAGATTCATCGTTAGGGAGAATCGATATTATACTAGACATTGCGTCATTCATGTACCTGGAAGTAAAACATGTACTAATATTCTATTTCAATAGACTATCATCGCATCATCATCAATATCTTGACTTATGATTATTTTCGTTATTATATCATCGCATCATCATCAATATCTTGACTTACGATTATTTTCGTTATTATATCATCGCATCATCATCAATATCTTGACTTACGATTATTTTCGTTATTATATCATCGCATCATCATCAATATCTTGACTTCTTCATGATTATTTTCATTATTATATCATCGCATCATCATCAATAGAGATCCCATCATGGCCAACACAAGTTGACCACTATTGTATTGCGAGTCTGTTTAAAGGGCGTCACCTACCACAGAGCGTAATTTATCACTTCCCACAACTTAGTATAACAAGGAATTTATGCCCACTTTAGCCTCCATAATTGTGCATCACTCAATGAGACTACTGAATTGTAAATTAATTCTAAGGAACTGGTATAATTGTCTTACTTAAGTTATAGGTTCTACTAAAATGGGGTTATTGTACAGCTTCAATTAACGTGTAACTTTTCTCTTTATAGAAATACAAACTTCATACTTCTCGAAAAGGGCTGGGTCTACTCGCACAACGCGGGGCCTAACCACTAGACGAAATCACACGCCAAGCCACTTCACCAGCGCGAATCACGTATAGCTTAGGTCTAAATAGGCCTTCGAGGTTAGGTTCCAGAGATAATAAATTCTAGGTTAGATTACGGCATTGTAGGCCTGGAGTCGGACGGTTTTTTATTTGACCGAATCTCTTTCCGTCCGGCAATATCCTAGGAGATGATTTGGTCTGTTAAAGTACTCAAGCTCGATTACTTTAACATAAATAACGAGAGATTCTGTAGCTGTAGGATAGATTTACCTAGACTAGAATAAAACCCAACCTTTCTAGTAGGATCGGCCGGAACTAACTCGGTTTTTCTATTCGCTTTGGTACGAGTTAGTATTTATAGGAACAAAGTGGATATCTAGTACAATCGAGTCTTGATTTTACTGGATTAATTAGTCAAAGGTTCTTTAGCTTCAAAACAAACAAAATTAATTTGATATTTCTATGGTAAATAAATGATTTATTTTCTCGCTTACTATCTGTTTAATTTTATTCAATAACTTTTCCTTCAGGTAGGATTCCATTTTCAGACGACTAGAAGCTTCTCAGGAGCTTCAGCTTTCAGATAGGGGTTAATTTAAGTTCAGAATAGGAAAACATAAAAAGCAAGCCATTTAAGAGGTTGAATCGTTACAGTATGCTACGGACCGCATACACAAAGACTAGGTAGGTTAGGTTAGTTAGGTAGCTTCAGTTGCCCGAAGGGCAAACCGCCCAGAAATAGGAGCCCCGCTCAGCCGGGCTCCGTCGACATTGCTGGATGACGAAATAAATGGAATAAAATAACTGGATGAAAAAAAAAACAATCATGTTCTAACATAAGTGGAAGCTGATGCAAGAGAAATAATTCGTTTTCCAATCATTCGTATTCCGAATCATACCAATTTGATTCAGTTCACAATTTTACGATCCGTCATTGATAGTTTATAAACTAACGAAAAATCATGCGTTAAATTGTGAACGGTTTGGACAGTTCACAATTTTTCGACAGTTTATAATATCGCGAGTAAGATTATAAACTGACGGTGTTGATAATCTGACGGTAACATATACATATGATTTTAAAACATTTTAATTTGACCAATCAAAACACTTCACCGTATTAAATCCACCAATCACAACACTTGCAAAAAAACATTTGTATTTATTTGCTGTCAACCAATTACGAAACAGAATAAATTTCAAACATCAGGCCTTTTTTATTCCCTAACTCACAATCATGCCGTTTGGACGTGCCTATAAACGGTCAGAGGTGTTTATTCTTGGTGTCAATACTATGTATCTGTGTCAAAGCAATTTAAAAATCATGCCGCCAAATTGGACAATCTTTTCGCAGTGGAGTTTATTATTGATTGTGGATGAATAATCTTTGTTTTTACTATTTTCTCGCAGTCGAAGTGAAAATTGGAGTGTATAACTCTGGTCTAAAAGCCATGTACCACTCGAACAATTTCTCCTCACTTCGTTCGGGGAAATAACCGTATCGTGGTGTTTGGCTTATTTTAGACCCTTGTCATACAATCTACTATTTGGGGGACTACCGACGCGAGTCCACGTCTCCACTTCGTATGTCCACAAAATAACCGTATTACCCTAAGTTTTTGTCATAAAATTTAATTTTTAACGAACCCTAAAAAAAGTAGCAGGGTCTAAATTCGTTGGAATCTTTAATTTTTTTATGTCTGACTGATCCCCGATAACTCAAAGACGCCTTGTCCGATTTGGGAACTTCTTCTTTTGTTTGAAAGAGTATTCTTCCCATGTGGTCTCATGGTCATCAGGTCGGAACGGGATCCTGGATAAATCGATGGAAATCCTAAAATTTTAAAGACACACTTGAAGCGATTTGGGTACTGATTTGACTCGGTTAAAACTTTAATTTAAAAGTAATTCATTTAGAAAAGAAATAAGTGCTTAAAGAGAGAAAAAATGCACTTTTATGTCAGGAAACCTTTTAAAAGGCGACAATTTAGAGTAAAGTGTGATCTTAATTATATTATTGTCCATTTTAATGAACAGTGAGCGATGGAGGAAACAATAGCGGCCATTAGAGTTCATTTATAAACGGTGAAATAGACTTAATAGGGAGCGACAGTGGTAGCAGGGATACGACTTAAGAAAAAAGGTATATAAAATATTCAAAAGTCGTGACAAATGACTTCAAGTTCCTTAGTGTAACCATCGTCTGTTTTAATGTAACCATGTCTCATGCATATTTCTTTTGAAAGAATTGAATGAATGAATGAATGATTATTAACCCTTACCCGGGCAGTGATCGCATAGTGACCACATAACAATTATTTTTTTCTAGACGAGCAGATGTGATATAGGGCACACAAAATGTCATTATTGCGTTGTATACAAAACAAGGCGATTTCTGAACGCAAAAAAAGTTGGTGTATCGGAACGTATTTATATGACGTTTTAGTTGTCAAATTTAAAACCACCGATCTGACTCGTTTTTGCACGTTTCTTGCATTAATAAATGGAACGATGCCAAAAATAAATACGGTAAGTGCTATGTATTGTATTTTGTGGGTAGCATATGAGTTATTCTACATGTAGTATGTGATGATATCAAACAGTCTCATGTTATTTGTGAAAAAATCGCTTTTAACCTATGTGGTCCCTTTATAACCTCTGCCCGTCTGTGTCAGGTGTATGTGGTCTGTATGTGGCCACTGCCCTGTATAGCATTTACACGCCTTTTAAGGGCAAGTTCATTGTGCCATTTCAAACTAAAATCCATCTTGAGTATTCTATTGCATAAAAAATATCGCTTTTTAGGGTTCCGTACTCAAAGAGTAAAACGAGACCCTATTACTAAGACTTCGCTGTCCGTCCGTCCGTCCGTCTGTATGTCTGTCACCAGGCTGTATCTCAAGAACCGATCACGGTTCTTGAGATACAGATAATACATAATCTGTGAAAATTTCAATGCTCTAGCTATCAAGCTAGAGCATTGAAATTTTCACAGATTATGTATTTCTGTTGCCGCTATAACAAAAAATACTAATAACAAAATAAAATATTTTTAAGAGGAGCTTCCATACAACAAACGTGGGTTTTTTGCCGTTTTTATAGATAATGGTACGGAACCCTTCGTGTGCGAGTCCAACTCGCACTTGGCCGGTTTTAGCTAAAAGCAGCAGAGTCAATGTAAACGAACCGTTTCATTTTAAATACTATAAAACAATCTAGTTTATTTTACGTGATCTGCAGTGAATTATTGTATGTTTTTAACCGACTTCAAGATTTCAAAAGGAGGAGATTCTCAATTCGGTTGTATGTTTTTGTTTTTATTTTTTATGTTTATTACTCCATAACTCTGTCACGTTTGAACCGATTTTGAAAATTCTTTTTTTGATTGTATGTATACATACAAATTAGTCCCATTTTTGTCAAAACGCAATTCTGATGATGGGATCCATGAAGAATCGAGAGAAGTCCTCAAATTTTAAAGGCATACATATAGTGATTATTGTGTTTTTAGTATTATGGTTTTAGTGTACCAACGATTTCTTCTAAAGACATAGCTTACCCTTAAAAGGAAAGTATTTGCTAGTAGGGCAGTGGCCACATATGAACCACATGCATCTTTTAGTAATGAACAGTGGTCACATGGGGACCACGGGGTTTTTTTTTCAATAGTAATAATAATAAAAAAAAAACTAGAAATTACTTTTCTTTCTAGGCTATATTATCTACTATAATCAGTATTCAAAAGCAGATAAATCGTTAGGCCCGTTTAAGGGTTAAAAACACAACCACAACATTAAATACAAATGCTTAAATCTAGGAAAAAATAAAAAGAAGTACAATGTTGAGAGTGGTCTCAAAAAGGAGTCCACTCAGCATGTGTTGGAGCATGGAAAGCCCCTACGCTGATTTTCTGGGGGGCAATGGTTACTCGCGTCCGCAGGAAGATTTACCCTCAGTTTCCCTGCACGTGTCCCCCGGGTGGTGCTAAAGAGTAATCAACTTCTGGCTGCTGCACTGCTTATTCTAATAGCCTCGCAGCAACATACAGTTTTTTACCCACGATGGTCTTAATATAAGTTTGTAAAGAACTGTACCCATGCCATACGAATAAATAAAAAATAACTTTATTTTCTATAGTAAAAACAAGATGATAATTAACATAAACTAAATTAAATTAAAACTACGTTAAATCTAAAAAAGGCCCTCGAGGCATTGTACCGAGGATGCTGGCGGCATTTCCTCGTTGAATTGCAATGCTGATGCGTTGCGCAAGAAAGCCGCCAGCTATAACTATTTTTAAAAATTTATGGAGCAGCAATGTATTGCGTACACTCCTTTGACACATGGAAGAAGCGGGTCACTCGAGACATTTGTGACGTCACGCCAGTAAGACAAAGTAGTGATACATTGCCTGCTGAATTATTTTATGAGGAAAAAAAAATTGAAGGTTAAGAAAATTTTCTTGCAAAATCGGTTCACATCCCTAACACCTACGTCTAGTTACAATTTGAGGTAATATTAAAAATACACGCTGTATAATAGATACATAAAATCTCCCCAATCCTAGTGATAACAACAGGATATCACCTAATCCAGATCACGAACTTAATCCAAAATGCAAATGTACCTACTTACTGCAATCCCAGCGATAAATATTTAGTTTTTTTTTTTTATTTATTTAGTGACATCTTAGTTTGTAAACCGTTTATCGGCCTTTAATATGCAATTTTGAAATTATTACTGTGTAAGATTATTTTTAGGGTTCAGTACCCCAAGGGTAACACGGATAATAACGGGTAATAGGGATTACTAAGACTCCGCTGTCCGTCTGTCTGTCTGTCTGTCTGTCTGTCTGTCTGTATATCTCTCTGTCTGTCTGTCTGCCCGTCTGTCACCAGGCTCTATTACATCAACAGTGATAGTTAGACAGTTGAAATTTTCACAGATGATGTATTTCTGTTGCCGCTATAACAACAAATACTAGAAAACAATAAGTAAATACCTATTTTTTTTTCTTTTACAGTCTTACACAAATCGACCTAGTCCTAAACTAAGCAAAGCTTGTACTATGGGCACTAGACAACGATAAACATAGGTACTTATATAGATAAATCAATACTTAAATACATAGAAAACATCCATGACTCAGGAACAAATATGTGTGTTCATCACACAAATAAATGCTCTCACCAGGATTCGAACCCGGGACCTCCAGCTTCGTAGGCAGGGTCACTACCAACTACGCTACAGGGGGCTCCCATACAACAAACGATTTTTTTTTGCCGTTTTTATAGATAATGGTACGGAACCCTTCGTGCGCGAGTCCGGCTCGCACTTGGCCGCTTTTTTTTTATTGTGCTGTAAAGTTGAGCTTGATGATTTTTATTTTCTGTCCTTCACACTTTGTCGGCTCATAACTTTTTTTAATTTCCTAGCTTTATAAAAATAAGATTTCTATAGGATACGCACAAATAAAAAAATAAACAAACCCCACCTTTTTGGACCTGTCTCATTAAAAAATAAGATAGGTAAACAAAATTGATAATTTGTGCAAATGCCGATATAAAATAAAAAAACATAAAATAAAAAAACACCATGGGCAGGCCGAGAGTTAATTGGCCAAAAATGTGCAAGTGATCCTACCTAACCACCCATTTGGCAGACGATTTTCCATACAACCTGTATAATGCTTAAGCGTTAGTCACTTCGATAGTTCTACGATTCGTCCCCTACTGAATCCGTCCAGATGCTTGCGTTTGCGAAGGAATTCGCCTGGCTACTAAATGCCAATAAAAAGCTTGACATTCACTAGGCACCGCGTCGTTGTTTGTCGCGGTGCTTAAATGGATGTATCCATTTGGACGGACTAATATTTAAACTACATTCACGGGCGCGTCACTTAGCTGTCACTGTCTGGTCGAGTGTTATTTTGACATCCACTGGCGCGCCATTTATAATGAATGTGTCCAAATGGATGAAAGGGAGGGCACTGCAGTAGTCTCTTGCTGTCAACACAGTGAATTCACAAATTATTTTCTTCATAACTGCACCGATCCACTCAAATCTTTCTGCACCTGAAACGAAAGGGTTAATTTCCCGGCGCGACGGGTCGCAGTAATGAGCGCT
The DNA here is from genome assembly GCA_963854355.1 of Epinotia brunnichana. NCBI lineage: Eukaryota > Metazoa > Arthropoda > Insecta > Lepidoptera > Tortricidae > Epinotia > Epinotia brunnichana. The sequence goes on from OY977952.1 coordinate 23,496,050, forward strand.
TTCCTGCAAAAAAATGCTTCAGAATTGTGTCAAGGGCTCGCTGAGGCGCCAACTTGTGTCAAGATAGCTTAAAGGAGCAAGCTTGGAAATGTATACGCCGCGTACCTTTACGCAGTGACGCGTCTTATGTGGCATAATTGAAAGCTATGCTACATAAATTCAAACATCACTAAAGCTCAAATTACGTAAGCTGACGCTGCGAATATACAATGACGCAATGACGTCAAAATCGCAAATGAAAAAGGGCAAGTACATTAAATGTTTATGACTACAGCTCAGTTGAAACTGCGTATCCGTAAAAATTATGACGCTCTAGGCCACCATTTAGCGGTTAGAAGTCAGTGTGGAGCCAGTAAGCTGTCACCAAAACAAGGCTGCGCGCGTACATTTCAATTTACCAAAAGCAATGGATTCTGTCTCCATAGATATTCAGACAATTTAATCGTCTCGAAATAGACGCATTAAGTGCTTCCTGATTGGCGCGGGGTGCGCGGAAGCAAGGCGGTACGCTTGCCTAAGTGTAGGCCTGAGTGGGCGCTCGGAGCGGAGCGTTCGGCGGGGCGTGCAGCGGGGCGGGTGAGCGTGCATTCGCTTTGTGCAGCGTCTACTCAGGACACCAGTATGAGTTTCATTTGTTTAACATGCACGCCGCACGCTCCGCTCCTCCGCACGCCTGACTCGAGCGTCCACTCAGGTCTTACACTAATGATGGGACTCCACTTGGCTGTATTTGCCCAAATATTAGTGTTGAGAATGTCTATAATAATTTACTTTAAAAACAAAGTTTTAACCGACGAAAAATCAATCATCCCCTATTTTCCTACCCTTAAGGTTGGTCTTTTTCTTCGAAATTTATATGGGACCAACTTTCCCTTTCCAATAACAAATAATTATCAAAATCGAACTACTCTGTAAAAAGTTATGCGTCATATATAAAAAAAATATATATACATATACGCGACGACCTGAGAACCTCCTCCGTTTTTTCCGTCGGTTGAAAAGAGTGGAAGGGCAAGTTGGAAGGGGAAGACCTAGGCGAACTTTCTCCAATCAAATTGGAGAAACCTTACAAATTTCATATCGGAGTTCGTATATCTCTGATACTCACAAGTGCAATAGAGAAAGCGATTATCTAAAACTTGGCAAAATGCATGCAATAACTGCACTCACACTCACTGATTAGAGCAGCTATACTCTACCTGCGGCCCGTCAAGCTTTCGCGAGCGGCCCGCCATTCACCATGCGCTCCTAGTATAAGAACCCTTGGCTCCTTTGATAAAATGTCTTTGCAGCCCTCGTAGAAAAAAGGTTGAGTATGACTGGATTAGAGCGAGATGGCTTATCTCCTCTCCCCCAGTTAGTGTACTGTATATTTGATTATCTTTGACTTGGGTTTATACAGAAGAGAACCTCCAACTAATTGGTAGGAACGTAACACTTAAGAGTAAATTCTGTCAAACAAACGCAAGCAAAAAACGACCGTATGTTCTGAGTTGAATTGGCTAATATAGTTTCAGCCCTACAGTACATCAACCTTTCGTTCGTTCTTCAGGTTTGCATAAAAGTTTAAAAAAAAATTGTTAAAAATTCTAACATTACAATGACTGACTGATCTTTTTCTACCGAATGCAACTAAAATGAAATTTCCGTGGGTCGATATTTTAAGTATTTGTTTTGTGAATTACTAAACCATAACGCGCCTGAAACTACGTCCAGCAATGGAAATGCATTCACATACCTTTTTATGCCTTATTGTCATAGTAACAAGAGCTAAAAAGGCACGTGAATACATTTCCCTCTCTGTACATTGCACGAATACTGACAGGCTCTCAAACCTAGGTCTGTTATGACCCGCCGCTTCCAAACTCAGTTACATTTCAATCTGCTTCTCTCGTATCCACGCGCACCCTGCTCAAGAATGTTTGCTAGAAAGAGCGTAAAACAAATTGAAATGCGATTGGTTTGAAAGTTTACCAAATAGCCTACCAGCCTTGGTAGTGAAGTGTGAGGACCACAATAAGTGTGAGGGTGGACATCAAACCATGTGAAGTGGACGCCTGAAGCACTGGCATGAAGAGGTGTTTCACGCTTTTATGAATCTCATAACAAGGGCGGGACGGGACTTGTTTAGTGGGAAACTAGACGCATATTGTGTTTGTATTTTTTCCTCGTTAATTTCTCTTTAGTTAGCAATAGGGAACATTACTGCAATGTTCTGCCGCCAGAGTGCAGCACTATCCCAATTAGTAATCAGTTTTTTTGACAACTTTGACGACAAGTCCTTCAAAGCTCTGGATCAAATAGGGAAGAAAATATTTCCATAAATAAAATGCATCAGTGCTGCGTAATTGAATGCAAGAATGAAGGGTAACATTCATTTCCTAAGGAAACGATGATACGAAAACTATGGGAAGCGGCAATACGTCGTAAAACAAAAAAAAGCCCTCAGGATGCCATTTTAATATCACAGTACAGGTATTTTACACACGAATGATAATAAAATGATTGTAGTTTAACGCGTTTTCATCAATTATTTGTTATTGTTTGTTAGATAAATAAATATGACATTGTACGTCATGGCGGTTTGTTTACGGGTTGTGTTAGTGTCGCGCCTATGCAGAGCTTTGCGTAATGTTCCCTATTGGGAATTAATGAAAATTTTGGAAGTGCCTGATTATTCTTTGGTATTAGGAATAACCTTACTTAGCACCAGAAAATAGTTGCAGACTTTTCAGCTCCGTCAATTATTTTTGAAAAATATAAATATTTTCCTTACTTACGTTTTGGGTTTAGGACGAATTTTCATCCATTCCCCAGACTGCATGGAATTCTTCTATCGACGGTATGGCAACGGCAACTGAATATTAACAGTTAAAATATGGTGGCATAGGCTGTCATTACGAAGTTGCCGGTATAGGGAACATTACGCAAAACTCTTCGTAGGTGGCGACACTAGCAGCGTTGACATTGTATCTCGTTCCCACTTGAGGTATTGTCTATGCAAGCATCCTTGTCACTCATTTGACAATCAATTGTGCATGTGTGTGTGAATCCCTATATTCCTATACTGGTTTACTATTAGTGGTAGTGCTGCCTCTGGAGGCAGAACATTGCAGTAATGTTCCCTATTGTTGCCTTTGCTGGCAACGCGCTGGAGATTATATGGGATTTTTCCAAACCAGCAACGGATCACTGGGTATAATAGGTAGACAATACCAAACCTAACCCTTCACGAGCGAGCAAAGCGAACGAAGTTCTTCGTTTCATCTTGGGCCTAAATTCTTTTGTACGTCCGGATGTCTCACTGGCCCGCTGTCTGGCTGTCCGGCTAAACTCCTCAACACATCTGAAGTTGCAAGCGTCCATAGACTGCGGTAAGCTAGATTGCCACCACCGTGCTATTTATTAAACAAGTATAAAAATTTCAAAAAACTGTACCCTGACTACGGAAACTGAATGAAAAAAAACGGTTTATTTTCATACAAGGTGGCCTAAGTGGTCACTCGGAGCATAATTTCGAATCGATTGATACGTCATTTATCAAAATCAGTTCAGTATCTTAAAACGCTACGGTGGAAGTGGAACACACGTAAATACAAACTGCTAAAATCATAGCCCGGAAGGTTGCTTACTTGCGTAGTCACGCAAAAAAGTTTAGTACATTTATTATTATTTAATTTTATTCAATAAACAGAGTATATAAACATGGATACATTAACTGGGTCTCACAAAACTGTCGGAACAGTTTGTCTGTGTAATTATATAATAAACATCATAGTACAGAGTTAATAATTAATTAATTACTAATTTGTAAATAGGTTTAGGTTAAACACATGTTACATACATACAGCATACAGTTACTTATGCCTTATGGGTTATGATACTTAAGTTATGTCGTTTTAGTTTTCTTTTAAAGTCGTTTTTAGGGTTCCGTACTCAAAGACTAACTCACTAACACTAAGACTTCACTGTCCGTCCCTCCGTCCGTCCGTCTGTCTGTCACCAGGCTGTATCTCAAGAACCGTGATAGCTAGAGAGTTGAAATTTTCAAAGATTATGTATTTCTGTTGCCGCTATAACAACAAATACTAAAAACAAAATAAAATAAATATTTTATTGATAATGGTACGGAACGTGCGCGAGTCCGACTCGCACTTGGCCGGTTTTTTATCCTTTCACGGCTGATAGTTTCTGGTAAACTGTTCAGAAGATAAGGAATACTAGTTGCAGGTGTTGGCTTCATTATACGGCGATTTGTGATTAAGAGATTTCCTTTTGCAAAGTTGGTCTTGCGACTCAAAGATGGATTTAAGAAGAGGAGCCATCAAAATTTCACATGTAAATTTTGGGAGGGGGGGTAAGCTTACCCCGAATTACCTGGCGATATTTATTAAGCTATAAGGGCAAGTTTGGTATCATTTTCGTATAAATCAAGGACGCCAAATTCATTCCTGATATTTAATTTTAACTTTTTCAACGTAAAAAGGAAAAAAAACATAAAGAAATGAAAGTTTACAGTGTCTTGTTTTCTTAAAATATCTTTGTAACTTCTTTATTTAAATTTTAAGAAAAAAACAATAGACATATTTGGATAGCCGTATAGTTAAACATTGTAAAAATTACCCATACGATTTTTTAGTCTGAGTATTGTGCGTGTAAAAAAATAATTACATTCCACGGAACCAAAATAACAATAAATGCATTTAGCTATTATGGCAAGTTTGGTATCATTTTCGTATAAACCAAGGATGCCAAATGTATTACTGATAATTATTTTATTTGCATTTTTTTTACGAAAAAAGGTAAAAACTTGTCTTACTAACTAAGTTGTCCGTCAAAATTTTCAATCGATTTTTCAGTCGCTTGCCGTTATCCGATTGAGCTGAAATTTTGGGTGTTAGTATAGTCTGGATGACAATTCAATATTGTGGTACCATCGAGCTGATCTGATGATGGAGACAGAAGTTTTTTTTTGAGTTTGGGCTCGTTAGAATCGTCTCAATGAGTGGTTGATGATGGTATACAGAAAAGTACAGTCGTTAATAAAAGCTTGTAACAAAAAAAATTTTTTGACAGAAACTTATTTTCTGTTATCTCAAGTATTTAATATGAAATGTTGTAAATATTATTCCATAAATGATTTTTTCATCTTTCGTTTATTCGAAACCGACACCAAGTTTAATGCAATAGCCTAAACACAAAATGCTGTAAAATTAACACATTATTGATAACGGACCCCCCCTTACGGATCTTCCTGCATCAAAATACAAGATGGCTCCCCTTCTTAAAACGGTCTGGGGGTTCAAGGGATTCACTCTGCCAAAGGACACCGCTTAATCATCAAACGCCGTATATTGCACTTTTATGTCGTGTACAGACGCCACTATACGTTTTTTTAAGGTTCTGTCGCCATAATAGTTTTTAACCTTCGGTACGCACAGTTTACCAGACGCCATAGCCCTAGTAACATATTATAATGTATTACCGACTGTTTTTAACACGCCATTCTCAGAGCTGCTAGGCTCTAGACTGCTATGGTTATTTATAACAAGTAGATATTTGTTTAAGACTAACAGGCAGTATTTTACAAATTTTGAAAAGAAGTTTATAGTTACCTTTACATTTCTGTCTAGTTTTACTGTTTACTTATAATTTAACAAATCTAAGTTGTATGTTTTCTAACCTATCAATGTTTGTTTTAGTTGTGAGTCCATAACTGTCAAGGGCATAACTCAGAATAGAGCCTACTAGTGACATATATAAGCACCTTAAAGTACTAACTGGTATCCTGAAACTTAGATGAAAGAACTTGCCTAATAACATTCTTAGTTTATCGCAGATAAAGTTAGTATGAACATTCCAAGAGAAGTTTTCGTCTACTTTCATGCCTAAATAAGTTACATATTTAGATCTTTTTATAGGTTCACAAGTACAATTTACCATTTTATTATGAAGGCATTCAAAGGTGTGAGTATACATAGGGGGAGGAGTGCTAACGGGGCATAAGTGTGGTGAATGGATCAATAACAAATTGGTTTTATCAGTATTGAGAAGTATTCCATTGTCATGGGACCACGCAATGACTGAATCAATATCTCGTTGAACTAGATGGACGGTGTCTGCGAGGTCTGTGCCAGCTCGTAGGATGCAAAGGTCATCGGCGAACATGTGCGCTGAGCAGTGTTGTGGTACATTGCACAGGCTATTGACGTGCATCAGGTAGAGCACAGGAGAACAGCCCGAATCCTGTGGCACTCCACATCCCGCCCACAGTATGCTCACTACTGAAGGTGTTGCCTATTCTCACCATGTATTAGGAACGCGAGGTGAGATAATAGCGACACCATTCGTTTAGCGGTTCGCCCACTCCACACTCGTACATGGCGTTCAATAAGATGTTCGATTCTAAGGTATCAAACGCTTTTTTAAAGTCAAAGAATACTGCTTATATAAGTTTTTTTATCATTTAGGTAATTATTTATTTCATCTGTAAATTTGGATAATAGAGTAGAGGTACTCTTTCCTTTTTGGAAACCATGTTGACAATGGTTCAAAATGTTATGTTTACTAAGGTAGTTACCAAGCTGGTCATTTATGCACTTTCCATTATTTTATCAATACTTGATAATATTGCGATATGCCTGTAATTACAGAACGATTTATGATCACTTTTTTTGTAGATAGGTCGTACAATAGCTTGTTTTAAATTATTATGAAATTTATGAAGTTTAACTGATAAATTGACTAGCCTGGCAATCACTGGGCTTATTTTATCAGCTACTAGCTCAATATCAGACATACGTATCTGATCACTACCCGGTGATATATTAATATTCATTTTGTTGATGTTTTTTTGATTTGGTAACTTCTCTGACGGGTCTGCCATCTCATAAACAGGTCTGGTTTTTTACATAATCATCTCTTTTAATCCAGGTATCATTACATGCCATATGTCATCACTGGCAACACACACTGGTCAAAGACTCTCGTCTTGAGACACTGCGGAATATTGGACGAAAAGATGTGCCGTAGCGTTACCAGGCCATCAGCCCCCGCAAGGTGGACTGATGACCTGGTAAAGGTCGCGGGAGTCCGCTGGATGTGGGTGGCGCAGGACCGGTTATTTTGGCACTCTTCGGGGAGGCCTATGTCCATCAGTGGATGTCTTTCGGCTGATATGATGATGATGATGATGATGATGATCATTACATTGTTAGGCGCTAATAAAACCATGAAAGTAATTTTATGATGCACTGTATTAAATAATTATTATATCGAACATATGGGTTCTCCTGTGCTTAGGTGTAACGATGATGCTATACTAAAGATTGACAGATGTCAACTAGACTTATATAAATCTATATATTGATGTACCGTCTTGTACATAAATGTGTGCTTGATTGCTATAAAAAAAATTCTGACGATTTAACTCTCCGACACTATCACTATTCCGAAATTTTAAAAGTCCGAAAGCCAATTTCCGCTAAACGAAAATTTGAACGCAGATGATTTAATGGAAATACATAAAAAGCTTAGGTAAGGTAAGTATTCTGAAAAATGAAAATTTCCTTCAGCGGAACAGTATTTTCGGAATTCTGAAATTCAGAAAAAATATTGATTTCGGACAAATGAAAACAAAAAAAAAATAGAACACAAAACGAAACACAATAATATATGGTTATCCCACGTTAAGTGCATTTTCGTCATTTTAAGTAAAACAAACTACTGTGGGCTGTGCTCTTATAATTTACCATTCCATTAGTTGAAATCAAAGCCTATTACTCAACAAATTGAATGGAACAATTGGAATAATTGGGTTTAAATATTTATTAACCCTTCCGTTTCATGTTTCCGTTCTGTTTGATCATCATGACTTATTTTTATTAAAAAAATATAACAGTTAGTCTTAATCACATGCAGTATTAGTGACGTGATCTTGTGAAAGATGTTCGTTTAAAATTTATAAGAATTCTATTATAACGTAAAGCAAACTAAGGATTTTATTTTTCCAAACCGTGGTAATAGATTTACAAACAACGCAAACGCAACGCGTTTAGGCAAACAATGGGTACTAGTTATTCTTAAAATATCCAAAATCAAAAAAAATCTAAATCAATTATTTATTCTGCAGAAAGGCCACAAGGGCACTTTTACATGTTAAATGGTATTCTACAATATAATATTAATTAACCAATAATAAATGAATAAATAAATACAAAGGGACAATCTTACACAATTCGAACTAGTCCTTTAGTAAACTCAATAAGGCTTGTGTTTTTTATTTATTGTATGGCCAGCTTGTGTTATGGGTACTAGACGAGGATATCATCTTCCTCCTCCTAGCTTTATTCCCGGTTGTGCCCTAAAAGAGCCCAGGGTCCGCCTTGACTCCTAATCCCAAGATTTGGCATAGGCACTAGCCTTACGAAAGCGACTGCCATCCGACCTTATTGGGATTAGACCGGTTTCCTCACGATGTTTTCCTTCACTGAAAAGCTAACGGTAAATATTCCGTACATAAGTTCCGAAAAACTCATTAGTACGAGGCGGGATTCTAACCCACGACCGCCGTATGCCTGAACCACTAGACTACCGTAGCTCTACTACTTACTTGTAGGTACAAGAAGACGATTATATTTTTATAAATATAAATACTTAAATACATAGAAAACATCCATCACTCAGATCTAAATATTCATGGTCATCACACAAATATTTGCCCTTACCAGGATTTGAACCCAGGACCTTCAGCTTTATAGGCAGCGTCACTACCCACTAGGTTGACTGGTCGTTAAAACATCGATCAGCCAAGCTGCCACAAAAGCAACCAAAACCTACTATTATCTAGACCTTGTGTGAACTTAGAAGCCGAAACAAAACACGAATAAAATTAATCAACTTAAACTACAGGTAGATGTTTTTGTAATCATTCTTGATTGTAGTTAGATAAGACCCCATAATTTAAAAAATATATAAATCAAAAACTTTATACAGCTTTTACTATACATATCCAAATGTATCCACCTTTAAACAGTCTTTCCAATAAGAATTCAAAACCGTTGTATAAATATACATAGTTTTTAAATTTAAACTAATACTTCACTATAACTTAATTAAAATTTTGTTGAACCTCGAAAGGCCCAAGCTATTCTTAGGCCTAATGTCCCTAACGGCCCAAAGTCCCGCAAATAGGTCATAACTAACTAGTGAGTAAGGCTGTTAAGCCTCAATTTTCTTGTCCTAATATTAGGCATTACGAGGTTAAATTAATAAACGTCGGAAATCTTCACTTGTAGGCCATGTAGAACTGAAAAAAAAACACAAAATTCAGAAAACTTTCATGATAATATTGTCTGAAATAAATTTTCTGCGCCAAGACACTTTCTTGAGTTCAGACAGAATTTAGTTAAACTTAAAGATAACTCAAATCTATTTTAGTGTTTCTCAAGCTATGATAAATAATATTATGTGTAAAACTTATGGTGCTTTAGATAATTTTGTATTTTATAGAGGTCAGTTGTTTAGAGTTTGTGTTACCTATTTATTGACACATTGAATAAAGTGAGGAATGATAATTGATAAACCGTTTTTTATTTGAATGGATCACACCCATTTAAGGTACTAAAATTCTGAGAAATGTATCTTGTTGTTAATGTTATTATTATTAATCACCCAACGTTACTTGTGAATGAATTGAATTGTTTCCTCTTTTGGGTGAAACCGAAACAAATTTCAATTGTGATTTAGATTCAATTTTATTTCAACGAAACACTTAATGTGATCAATCAGTGTCTACCCGTCCATTACAGCGAGTTCGTTACAAGACAAAGGATTAAAAGTTACCTGGATCAGAAGCAGTAAATAGTTCACACTAACATCCATTATAGTCACTGGAACATACAGTCCTATAGGTAGATCTGCGCCGGCGTTGAAAGTAATCTTCTGAGTTGTCACGCTACTGTACCAACGGAACAGGGTCTGATGGGCTTTTGATGAATCGTCTATGTAAAAACAATGATAAATTATATGAAGATGTACACTGCACTAATGCATACAACGATTTATAATTATGCTTCGTTAGTCTCTCTAAAACATTCGTTTGGTAGTACTGTAAAAGCTAGGTTTTGATAGATATCTAGATAATATCTAGATATCTATCAAAACCTAGCTTTATAATGATGGCTTAACCTTAGCCTTCTATAGGTATAACCTTACTTCCGGAATAAAAAATTGCTTTTGAAAATAAATATGAAGTCACTGCTAGGCGCGTACTTATACTACGCTTGATACTATAGTCTCCGGAATAGAATTGGTTGTAAAAAGCTGGTAGCTCTGGTTGCCAAAATCAAGAGCGTATTTATTTATGGAGCAAAGAATAGGTTCTCGTAAGAGAAAAACTTCACATTTTTAGTGACCGTGGCCAATAAAGCTATCAAACTCAGCGGACGAAGCACTGCTGGTTAAAAAACTAGAACATACACAAAATCAAGTAAAATTTATCAATTTTATTACCGTTTGATATTTTTGGATCCAAAACCAGTTTTTCGGCTAGATTAAATCCCAATTCCTTGCAAATAACCTCGGTCCGATATGCCGCAAAACAAACTACCCACCAAGAATACAGAGATCTTATCTCACGCCAAATTAGGAATCCAATTTGTAAAAAAGTCTGAAACGGATAATGCAAAAATTAAGTCATCAAAAAATATTAAGTCATATTTATTACTCATTGAAAACGTTTATGTAATAGACAAGGGAGTACATTTATTTATAGCATGTACACTGTAGATTTGTTTTTTATAATGCTCTGGATATATACTGGTAGTATGCTGTTTTGTGACCCCCGTATTTATTAACAATAGTTTTGTAAGTTATGTACTCGTGTTTGTACCTAACAACACTTTTGTGGACTTTGGCCTGAATTATATGATTTTATTATTATTATCAATTGCAAAGACCCAAAAAAAAACTGGTGCAGTACTTGAGGTTTTCGTCAAGATCATTTTATATTTTCTTATATACGTTCGTCTCTTGATCCGGTGTATCCTTATCAATTAAAAGTACCTATCGACTCATAGACGATTAAATAACCATGCTATTAGAAAATCAAAACACGTAGATAGATAACTGTAACTGACTTACCATCTCAGAATAAATGAGAACGAGGACAAAACCAAAAACGATGGAGTTAATAAAAGTGATGAGCCACATCAGGAGAATCTGCAAAAAAACCCTAGTTAAATACTAGAAAAATTGCTTGTAATATTCCGTAAACCTGTAAATACCTACACTTAACTGGAATCCATCGTTGAAATAGGCAGACGCAATCAAAATATGTCTGTAAACAGTGCACCCGAAACTTGGATGCGAATTCATAGACTTTGCTAATCTGATGTTGATGATGGAGATGAATAACGAAATAAAGTTCATTTCGGCATCAAAAGCAGCAGATCCTAAGCAAAACATCATCATCAAACCGGGCTTCACTCCCAACTGCATCATTCCGCAAACATCAGCCATACAAACACAGCAACAGCAGCCAAATCTGCTTTCTTTTTCAGAGAATCCGTATAGTGATCATCTAAACCAAATTTAGAATCTAGTTTTTCAACAGCGATATATTTCTTCCTGGAATAACGAGCTGCGATAGACAAAGCTATCAACTCAAGAGCATTTAAAACTTGAAATGCTAAAATTTTGAAATCAATTTCAGGATAAGAAACAATTATTTCGTAAGAAGCTGCACTGATGACAGAAATGCAAATAAAATAATAGAAATAGTCACAAATTGTTTTTGTAGTAATATTCAAAAGGAGAAATGAGCGATTGATGCATAGAAAACACTCTAAAATTATTAAATTCTTAAAACAACCAATGGTAGTTTTTGCGAACATCTTCAACATTTTTAAACAACAGATTTAAAACACGATGTAGAATTAGAAAAGCTAGCTGTTGGTCTAAACTTCGTCGTAATATGTCAGGAATTACACTGAATCAATCTTTCTATTAGCCCTAATTACGCCCTTGCGACCATTTTGTCATTTAAACTCACAAGGGATCAGTAATTGATATTAAAAGTTTGGTTGACTCTAGGGATAAATAATTTACCACGACTGTCTGAACAAAAATACTTAAAAACAAAATAAAATTTATCATACATAAATACATATTTAAGCGGATACCTTTGATATCCATAAATTCATTTGCCAAAACGCTAGTGTTTGACATAATCATCATTTGCCATAAAATAAACTGTAACATTTGCGTAAGTGATGCAAACTTTGTATGAGCGGTAGTACGTAGGTTTTGTTTGTTTAATGAAGATCCCGAGACGTTGACAGTTACTGAGAAAAACTAATTAGGGAAAATTATGATTATGGAAAACTTTACACTTATCATCCTCCTAGCGTTATTCCCGCTTGTGCCCCTAAAGGAGCCCGGGGTCCGCTTTGACACCTAATCCCAAGATTTGGCATAGGCACTTGTTTTTATACACCAAACTTTACACTTATGGCAAATTAAAGTATGCATTTTATTAGTAACTCATATTTAAGAGCCCAGCCTCTTGTAAGTGGAGTGACCAAAACTAAATAGCTTCTGCTAGTATAGCTACATTCTTCTTCTTCATCGCATCCTCATAACTGAGGCTCGTGACTACATGACATTGAGGTCTTCGCTTTGTGCAATAAAGGATGACTCACGCTAGAACGGGCTGTTTTCTAAGAAAAACGACGGTGTTTTTGCGCGGTCGAGCCATACCCAAGCCCGCCCAAGCCACGGCCAGGCCGTGCCGACACCGAGCCATTTCCGAGCCTCGGCCGTGACTCGGTCGGGCTTGGGAATGGCTCGGCCGCGCAAAAACGCCATCGCTTTTCTTAGAAAACGGCCCGGGCCAGACACGGCCCGTTCTAGTGTGAGTCATCCTTAACGCTATCCAAGCCAATCGGTTTCCGGCCATCTGGATAGACGTCTTCGAGCTATCGTCTGATAGCCTGTTGATTGCTCTTACATAGCGAGTAAATACAAGAAGAAGTACACAAAATATTCATTTACCCAGTTAGTTAACAAACAGGAAGATTACAAAGAAATAAGAGTATTACATTCAAGTTAGGCAATAGTCCACACAGTAGGTCGAGTCTGTGTCGTGAGAACTGTAAGGTGTTACCAGAAGAATTTTACCCAAACGTGGTGCTCAAAAATACAGATCTGGTACTGAGAGGTAAAATTAAAACGTAAATTAGTAAATACAATAAGCTAATATTAGGGAAAAAAGAGAAATACGGTAATTTAAAACTGTAGTGGGATGTGTGCGCGAGTGTAAGACTGTGTGTGAGTGAGTGTTTGTGTCCATGATTATGGGTGTGTTATTTAAAGCAGCCAATAAATAGGTATTTTCTCTTGATACAGAGCAGCAGCAGCATCAGATTTGTATCCTTATTGAATACTTATCTGATGCAATAAATGTAAAAAGAATTACACTGATTATTAAAATAATAACTATGATCAAAGCCGTATTGATTAAGAGCAAACTGACAAGAAAGATGCGATTTAGTGGCGATGATTTAAATAACAAATAATAAAATGTGGTATCACACCATAGTAAGTACTATAAGAGAGACACGCATTTCATTTCATTTTATTACAAAACATCAAATCATAAAATGAGTTACTTACCATTAAACTTTTCAACACTCCCAATATCAGTCTTTGTGGCAACCCTAATTCAATTTAGCCAACTCCTAAACAAGCATTAAACCTCATTAAGACCTTGGACCTTATTATCAGAGTTCGAAGTGTTTGAACTCTGTACCACGAGCTAACTCGGTGTGATAAAAGTTTCGAGAGTCAGCAACAGATGGCGCTGTGTTTTACTGATGTTTTATCATTGCTTGAGTGTAAGGGGGAGGTTTGGGTGCTGAGCGTTTCTTAATTTTAATGTTTAGTGGTGGTACTTAATGAATGTTAATACTTTATTGTACGTAGTAGTAAAAATAAAAGGAAAAATATGACACAAAGGTCAACTTATCCCTACAAGAGATCTCATCCAGTTAACCTTTGAGTTAATAATATTAGATAGATTAGATTTATTTTTTACACAATACGGACTTTTTTATAAATAACATTCCTGTAAATTTAAAAGAATCCCTATTGTGGTCGTCTATGCAACATAATTATGATAAATAAAATACAACAGAATTATAAAAAGAAGACAAATGAGGAAAAATTAAAAAACAATTAAAATTGCATGTCAAAAATGGCACCGAAAAAAATCGTCATCATATTAAGGTAGGTGTTTAATAATAATTTAATAATATTATTATCTCAAATATAATGTCGACTTCTTCTGTCTAGTTCCATCACTGCCGAGGATCGCGACCAATTACGGTCCGTTTCCAAAGGGTGCGGTCATAGGGTCCGACCACATGTCTGCGGTGCGGCGCCGCCCATCATAGGCCGTGTGGACCGCAAGTTGAACACCGCCGCCTGCCGCCTTCTTGACGGTGTCAAACCATCTCATTGGTACCTACTCTGGGTTTGCCAATAATCCATTTGACCTAGAATTATTTGAACTATTAAACAACTGCAACTATTAAGCAACAGAAACGCATTAAGGTCTCAAAATACAGCTGTCTCGGTGCCCAATATCAGTTATTTGCTTTCGGCGTCAAGACACTAGCTCCTTGGGGTAAGAGTGCGGTGGAGCTCCACTAAGAGCTCAGCGAAAGGTTGAGGGAGGCAACAGGCGACCCTCGCGCTGGCAGCTATCTCGCGCAAAGAATTGCAATCGCAGTTCAGCGCGGGAATGCTGCCTGCGTGATGGGCACCTGCCAAGAGGCCCAGGTATCTTATTTAATTATTTAATTTAAAAAAAAAACTGAGTTTAAGGTTTACTTTTAGTTATTATTTTAATTAATTAGTAGTTTCGGTATTGTATTTACATTTTAAGTTATCTATGTTTCTTTTAATTAATATGTTAAGGTTGGAATAGTAAGTACATTTTGATACAAGCGCACTTCTAGATCAGTGCGAGTGGAGCGCGCAGCTTCAATATTTCAACACAACACAGAGCAGAATCCTTGCAGCGCGTGGCCTACTAGATTTTTTTTCACCCGATCACAAAGCAGAATTCTTGTAGCGCGCGGCCATCTAGATTTGCTTAAACCAATCAGATCACACACTCACTCGCTCGCTCGCTCACTCTCACTCGGGAGCTGTAAAATACCACTACTCCCCCGGGAACAATTTAGGCCATTGTCCTTCTGTATACAGGCATGGAATAACACCATTTATGAGCAAATGTAAAAAAAAAAAAAAAAACGTACAATACACTGCAAGTTAAAGTGGCAGTGGGCGGGGCACATTGCACGTAGAACCGATGGCCGTTGGGGCGGAAAGGTTCTCGAGTGGCGACCACGCACCGGAAGGCGCGGCGTGGGTAGGCCCCCCACGAGGTGGTAAAGGTAAAAAAAGAACCTGGTAAAGGTCGCGGGAGTCCGCTGGATGCGGGTGGCGCAGGACCGGCCATTGTGGCACTCTTTGGGGGAGGCCTATGTCCAGCGGTGGACGTCTTTCGGCTGATATGATGATGATTATGAATAAATTTCCGCTACCCGCGCCTCCTCTCACCCTACGCTAAAGGTTCTTTCTCGTCTGCAAAGTTGGATCGTGTTTGTTCAGTTTTATCTTCGCGTTACATGGCGTGCGGAGAATACTATATCGCGGCTTTTAGAATTAATCTCTTTGTTTAGTATGTAAACAACGTGAGCTGTTATTATTTATTAGGATTTGGAGGGATTTCATTAAACGCCTTTGAGCCTATTTCATAAAAGTGCGAGTCGAGTAGCGAGAGTTTTAGAAAAATGTATTAAAATGATCGTTTACATACCTTGCCTTTTTATGGGCACCTACCTTCAGTAGGACCTATACCTTTGATATTAAACCTAAGTTATTAAAGCACTAGTCGTTTCTTGGCCAAGATGGGACTATCGGATAGTTTAGACTGTAGAATGTGTGGTGAGGAGGATGAGACTATGGAACACTTATTGTGTGAATGTCATGCCCTTGCCAGACAAAGAATGAACTACTTTGGTAACGGTTACCCGCAACCAAAGGAATTCAAGGTGCTCCCGATGAACTGCATCATCCGCTTTGTGGAAATGATGGAGCAAGCCTGGGAGCAGGTATAAAGGAGAGGGCAAATGCACAAAAGATCCCACTGGGTCGAAGTGCATCCGAAAGGGCCCTCACCTAGATAAGATAAGATAAGACTAGTCGTTTTTTATAAATATTTCAACAATTTAGTTTTTTTTGAAGCGATATGAAAATAGGTTCACAGCACGGCTATCACAGCACGGCCCGTGTCTGTTCTGTCTCTTTCTAAGCGTTATAATTAGAAACAGACGGATAGACGCTGGCATCTGGTGACAATACAAGGAAACCAGAATTCGCATCGAATGAAAAACTAGTTCTGCAACTAAATATAATACTAGTGACTCTGTAAGCGGTATTAGAACTCGCAGGGCTGTTAAAAAAAATACGAAAAATATTTAAAAACTAAATCAACAAAAATAAACTATGTACCTAATTATCGAACCGTCACAAAATTTCACGACATAAGGTTAAGAAATGCGACTTGTAGACGAAAACAGCTAGACAGCCGGACAATTGAATGAATTTTGACCCAATCTGAAACAAAGAACTTTCGTTAGCTTAGTTCGCTCGTTCAATAAGATAAATAGATAAACCTTTTATTCAAATCCACAACATACGTGGTATTAACATGATAGGTACAAAATTAACAGTAAAAGTTGTGAAGTGACAAAAAATATACAAAAAAAAAGTATACGACTTAAGACTAGATAGTTATTTTATTTTATTTATATATATGTAAGTAAAATCAAATTTCCTTTTATAAAAAGGAGGCTTTATCAAAACGATTTAAATAACGTTTTATCCAGCTGGACATTCGTTCATTCATCGTTGGAATATCGACGGCCATCCATTTGGACGCATCCGTTTGTGGCCGAGACAAATGTCACGCTAGTAAATATTGAAACAACACACGACCACGAGCATGTGAACATGTGAACATGTGATACATACTCTTAGTAGTAGTTAGGAGTTAGACTCTTGTCGGTGTAGCTCCCTCCATCTGACTCTTCTCTTCTCTTGATCTCTTTATACGACGTGACTGCTACTTTTTCTTTTGTTTGTTTCATGTAACTTATCCTTGGTCTTCCTCTTCTTCGCTTCCCTGCTACTTTTCCTTCCATGATGTTATTAATAAAAACTTCATGTCGTATCATCATCATCATATCAGCCGACATACGTCCACTGCTGGCTGGACATAGGCCTCCCCCAAAGAGTGCCACAATGGCCGGTCCTGCGCCACCCGCATCCAGCGGACTCCCGCGACCTTTACCAGGTCATCAGTCCACCTTGTGGAGGGCCTACCCACGCCGCGCCTTCCGGTACGTGGTTGCCACTCGAGAACCTTTCCGCCTCAACGGCCATCGGCAATTCGGAGGGCTATATCGGTTACCTTGGTTCTGCTGCGGATAGCCTCATTTCTCTTTCATGTCGTATAAGGTGACCAATTATTTTCCTCTCCTATTCTCTATTGTTTTTATCATTTCTATTTTCTCTCCCACTCTTCTCAGCACAGCTATACTTGAGATTATTAGAGTTGGCCGAATTGCATCAAAGTAGTCCATTAAAATAGCAACTCTACCGTCCAATATAGAAGATTCCAATTACATTGACAGTTTTATAAAAATTCAGCCACATTAAATAATCTAAACGTATGGACATGGCGCGCCCGTGCATGTTGTCAAAATGTTCCATTTGGATGCATTCCTTTGGCACCTTGGTAAATGTCCACTTGAACTGTTTATACTAGTTCCTTCATGTATTTACATGAAGGAACTAGTATAAACAGATTTAAAATACAATAAAAAAAGGCCCTTGGGGACCAGAGGCTCACCAATTGTTTAGCCTAATAAAAAAAAAGATCATCCGTATCTCCGGTGATCCCAGAGCTGGCGCGTTTCTCGGCCAAAGAATCAGCATTGCTGTGCAGCGTGGAAACGCCGCCAGCATTTTGGGGTCCTTTCCCCTAATGCGCGACCTTGGGGACGCGGGTTAAATACCCGCATCTACTTTTATTTTAGTTTTTTTTGATTTACTTATTTTTGTGTATAGATTAAGTTAGTTTTAGTCATTTTAGTTTGTATATGTAAATAGATTTCCAAAGTGAAAAAAAAAAAAAAAACAAATAATTGGTTTATTCTAGGAAAGGGGGAATTTGGCGCAAATGGGAAGCCAATTGGTGAAAGTTTGTTACATAAGTTTCTTAAAATATCACGCCGTTAGCCTGCGAATGTCAAATAACGTTTTGTATGGCAATCGAACCACCATAAAAATATACCTTATTAGCAAAGCTTATAATTCCGTCCAAAAGTTTTTAAATGAGCAATGATAATTTAACAATTAGTGCCATAGTTTTAGTACCTAAACAAACCTTCTTGGTTGGGAAAAATTCCTACTCGAAAAATGTTATTATATCTTGGATGACTTTTTCGCAACTTAACTTGTAAAGTTTCCGTTTTGTAGGTATATAATACATAAATTCATAGTTTTAAGCTTGTAATAGTTGTTTCTGCTGCACCCCATCGGGGTATCTTGTTAGATACTGTTGTATAACTTGTATGTAATGGCATGAATAAACGAATACGAATAAGCTTAAGTTTTAGTTACGTTGCTATACCCTTGCAAGGTTCATGTTGAGACTGTATATCATTTTAAGACCACATGTACCTACACATGAAATGCAATAAACTATTTGAATTTGAGTTAATCCAGCAGTTTGCACGAACTTCGTCCTAAAGTGTCTGGGGAAGGTCCAACTGCAGCCTTTAATTACGACATGACGCAGGCAATTTGGCTTTAACTAAGTCTACACACAAGTCTATTTAAACGAGACAAAAGTATGTCTGGATGTCTATATGTCCCGCTGCCCGGCTGTTCTCCTCTAGAGGTCGCATTAAGCAACGAATTTCCGTGAAATATTGTAAGCAAGTTCAGTTTTAAAGTTTTTTTTGCCCACTCTATTTTTATTAAAATTAAAAAAAAAACGAAGAAAAGGCTTCTTGCGAGTTCTAACACAAAGCCACTAGATTTATGTATACGTTATGGAACTTATATCTCGAGAGCAAATCTAAAAGTTATATTTAAAACTGACCTTAAGTAGAATGGCAATGAAAAATGTCGCTGCAGTTCTTTATTCCGCAATATCTTTGACTGGAATACTTCTGTCAGGTTTTTTTGCCTGCCTGATGTTAAGCAGGTACCTATGGACACTTGTGACTCCAGAAGACTCACAAGCGCGTTGCCGACCCATTATTCACTTGAGGATTCGCTGTGTTGGCAGATAGAGACATTTAGATCCCTCGCTCCCAACACAGCGCATGCTAAGGGAGCTCTCGAACACAACAACACATGCTTCATAGTATGCAATAATATAAATAGCAGCCATAATAGCAACACTACAAAGCAGTGGTGCTATTATGGCTGCGGTCTTCTGTAAGGTACTTCCCCAGTTGGGCTGCTCCACATACGAGCGAGATGACATTCCGCTGTGCCCTACCTCTCTAACCACTAGTACCACGTTGGTGGCAACCAAGTCTACGGCCCGACTGGTGGTGGTAGCCGGTTACCGTATCCTATGGATGCCTTCAAGTCAAGGGGACCTCGCATTGCCGACCCTTTAAAACCTTATCTGTATACTTGTTTCTTGAAAAACCCTAAAATGAAGTCCCTCAGGAAAATCATGACAGGGAATTAATTTCCAACGCTATGTATGGTCTCTTTGGAGTCGCAATCATCCTTAGGCTACCGTATCCGCTAGGCTTTGTACTTGTTTCTCGTCTTCGTGGTGGTTATAAGCGATGTTTTTAGGGTTCCGTACTCAAAGAGTAAAACGGGACCCTATTACTAAGACTCCGCTGTCCGTCTGTTTGTCTGTCTGTCTGTCTGTCCGTCTGTCACCAGGCTGTATCTCATGAACCTTGATAGTTAGACAGTTGAAATTTTTACAGATGATGTATTTCTGTTGCCGCTATAACAACAAACACTAAAAAACCGAATAAATTAAATATTTTAATTATTTTTTTTATTTTTCAAATGTGATTTTGTGCTGTTTCTAACTTTCTATATATCAGCTGCCGGCAACAGGCGGCCCGCGGGCCGCATGCGGCCCGCAAGACCCTTGCTTGCGGCCCGCGAGCCTCCCTGGCTGTTTTGGATGTAAAGGTAGTTGAATTCAGAATTTTGGAATTGTCTGATAAAGTCACAAATAATAAAGAAATGCGGCCCGCGTAATTTTTGTTAGCTCCTATTTGGCCCTTGGTTGCTAAAAGGTTGCCGACCCCTGCTATAGATAATGGTACTTACGGAACCCTTCGTGCGCGAGTCCAACTCGCACTTGGTCGGTTTTTTTTTCTTTGACCTTAAACTACTACTATGAATTCAGGGATAATTTTACCTCACCTATAGGTATATGTAGACACTTAGAAAAAAAATTTGTCAACGCCCATCACTTCACACTTCTTTTGAATAATAATATATTATAAATTTACTACACACGGACAGTGGGATAATGTACATATTACGTAGTAATGTTTGATCAAGGTCTGGATACATGAATACAATATTTCCCAACGGAGAAACATCAGTAACTAGCACAGCTTGAACCCCGAGCTTCTGTATGGTTCTTGGTGTTACAAAGATGGCTCGTAGACTCTGGGAGGTCTTGATATTTTGGCACTATGCTCTGAGTTGAAAGATGAGACAAGAAAATATATAAATAGAAGGCTTTTAGGAGCCGTTTTGGGTAATCTTGCGTGAGAGAATATTATAATCAGAGGGTATTCGTTTTTTTTAAACGTAGGTAGTTCCTTACTTAGTATCGTATCTAAGGGCTCCCGAAAATGCTCTTTGTCGAGATTTTTTTTTATACTTCGACGGTGGCAAACAAGCTTTCGGCCTGCCTGATGTTAAGCTGGTACCGTCACCTATGGACATTAATGACTCCAGAAGAATCACAAGCGCGTTGCCGACCCTTTATTCACTTGCCATCCATGCTCATTAAGCACATTTATAAAATATGGGAAGACTCTTGTGATGCACTGGGGATATTCTGTGACTTATCAAAAGCTTTTGACTGCGTTGAACATGACATTATAATAATTAAGTTAGGACATTATGGATTATCTGAAATCGCCCCAAACCTTATCTCGAGTTATCTCATCCACAGAACGCAAACCGTAGTTATTAATAAAACTCAGTCGGAAAAAGCCCCTATTAGACTAGGAGTACCTCAGGGATCCATTTTAGGACCTTTCCTTTTCTTAGTCTATATAAATGACTTGCCAAGTATTGTAAAAGACGCTTGTGAAATTGTATTATTCGCAGATGACACTTCCTTAATTTTTAAAGTTAATCGACATTCTGAAAATTATAATGACATAAACAATACCCTTGACAAAATGTTTAATTGGTTTACTGTGAATAATTTGTTACTAAATTTCAAAAAAACTAAATGTGTAAGATTTACTTTACCTAATGTAAAGCCGGTTAGCGATAACATATATAAGGAATGTTTAGAAATAGTATAGACAAAACTTTATTTTTAGGTTTGACTCTTGATAAACATTTGCAGTGGAGTCCACACATATCTGCTCTCGCAAATAGACTTAGTTTAGCAGCTTATGCAATAAGAAGGATTAGACAACTAACTAACGTAGAAACTGCCCGAAGAGTGTATTTCAGCTACTTCCACAGCGTAATGGCATATGGAATTTTACTTTGGGGTAAAGCTGCTGATATACAAACCATACGAGCAATACGGTTGATATACAACATGGGCTCACGTGTATCACTGATAGAACATTTCAAAAACATAAATATTTTAACAATGGCATCACAGTACATTTATGATACCATTATATATGCTCTAAAGAATGTAGACTCGTTCCATAAAATGCATAGTGCGAGACATAAACACAAAATTGCAATTACCAAGTTTCGAGTTAGTAAAATCAGCAAATCCTTTTTGGGTCAATGCATACGTTTCTACAATGAACTACCCAAGGAAGCGCTAGAGTTACCGTTTCCTAGAATAAAAAAATATTTAAAGACTTTTTTACTGAAAAAGGCATATTATACCGTTCAAGAGTATTTAAATGATTAAATTGACTGGCCTCTTATAGGACTATACAAATAACTTCTTTTTTTTTGTTCTCTTTTGCTTCCTCATGTATTAATCAAACTTATGAAATGTGTTGATAAATAAGAATCGAAACAGACATGTAATAACCACATTGAATTATTTAGAATTAGGTGACATATTAATTAATAAAATGTATACGTGTGTTTGTGTAACCGAATAGATATGATATTGTACAATATAAACCTTGACGATGCAAAAGTGATTGTAAAATCCTACTTGAATAAATGATTTTTATCTCATCTTATCTTATCTTGAGGATTCGCTGTGTAAATAAAAGAGAATAAAAGACTTGCATTTATCTGCTGACTCAAATAAAAGATGTCCCACTCAAACTAGAGGCACAGTCTATAAACCAATACAGTCAGTCGACGAAGCCGTCTAGACAGGGCAATCGTGCGGGGTGTGAGGGGCAAAGGGCGTATAGGGCGAGCCCCAGCTGCATACATGTAACTTGGGACATGACGTTGTCAAACCCGCAAACGTCAAAGCGTCGGTCTACTGTTACTCTTAACACTGTGCTCAGTGAGCTGTAGAACGTTTTTTTTTCATTATTTTAAATAATTGAATGGATAAAAAAACCGGTGTGATTCTCCGAGGTGTGACTGTGGGGCAGGCTATACAGTCAACCTATCACATTATCCACGAGTGCCCAAAAAGAACGTACACTGAAGATCCTTTTTGACTAAATATCATTAAGTACGCATCCCCGAAGAACCGAGATATTAATTTGTCTACTTGTAGACTCGCTGAGTCGGGAACAATGCCATACGAATAAATAAATAAATAACTTCAGTGAACCTAATCACAACATTTCACGAGAATCGGCTGAGAAATGCGACTTGTAGGGGAGAACAGCCGGACATCTGGACATCCGTACATCCGTACTCATTTGAAGAGGTAGAGGAGAGACTTTCTGAGGCATTTGACCACTTTGGAAAATACTACAAGGCCAACTGCCTCCAGCCAACCCCGAGCAAGACACAATCCTGCGCGTTGCACTTGCGCAACCATCACGCGCAAAGGTACCAAAAAATAACGTAGGAAGGAGCGGCGATTGAACACTTTCAATCCCACGTTATATTTAGCAACCCCACGCCCTAATCCACGATACTTGGGAATTACGCTGGACAGGGCACTAACGTACAAGACGCACTATGCTAACACCCACATGAAGGTTAGCGCACGTAACAACTTGCTGCGAAGACTAACGTCAACAAGCTGGGGATCATCTGCGCACACTGTGCGCACCACCGGGCTGGCGCTGTGCTTTTCTGCGCGGGAGTACGCCTGCCCTGTATGGCATCGGTCAGCACACGCCAGCCTGGTGACTGCTGCACTCAATGATACCTGCCGCACCATCAGATAGGATGCCTAAGATCGTAAGTTGGCCACTGCAAGGAAGACATGGGCAGATGAGGACTGCATCATGGCCAATCAACCCAATGTGTTTGCGGTACAGCACCGTAACATGGCGCACCTGATGGCGAGACGCGACTGGTAGAGCTGTCCACACTGCTGCCCATTGGGCATCTCTTATTTGAGGAACCTCGACACGAAGACGAAGAAGACTATAGCTAGAGCCTCCTGCACTCGCGAATAACTTAACAGTACGAGAGGCTTAATGATTTATGATACCATCACCACTTTGATGTAGTAGTTGGGCAAAGAGATCGGTTCTTTACTTCTAATTTATCATCTAGTTGCTTTTGGTGAATTTGAGCTTCAAAATTTGCGACCTGTAAAAACACAGATTACAGTTTAAGCGTGGTCTAAACCATTCAAAAATATGTTACTAAACTTTCTATATTTGAATTTGAGAGTTCTATCTTGGTTGTTAATGCGTTTTCTATGGTTGGACTAAAAGTTATTTTAGAACTCATGTGCGGAACAAGTTCAAACTATCGCGAACAGTCAACTCAGCTGCAACTGTAAGATGGGAAAATTAGCCTAAAAAACAGTTGCAGCCGAAACCGAGTTACCTATAAGTCGATCGTTTCAACCATCATAATTGCTTACGGACGGGATCTCTAAGTACTAGATCTATAGTTTTAAATGTTAAGGTCATCTTTTGATTAGCTAATTTTGACAACTGCGTACGAGGGGCCAACTGAGACGGTGTCGACGGCGCGGCGCAGAGCGCTCGCCAATTCGCCATCTCAGTCAAGCTGTGAATTTATAAAATTGACGGTTGGATCGATCTGGAATATATAAATAGGAATTTAACTTAGCTCAAACCTTTTTAAGTATCAGTGTATGGACGTCTCATGTGCCGCTCCGTGCGTCGGCCGGCAAAACAGTGAACAGCTGTCAAAATCGCATAAGAAACCTTCTGTCAATAATTAACAGGTAGAATATGTAGACTATGGCGATTTTTAGTGTTCCGTACCAAAATTGGTCCAACGGAACACTTATGCGATCACTCGGAGTATGTCCGTCTGTAACAGCCAGTTTTTTTGTCGCTGGTTAGAATCCAAATCGAATTTGTTATTGTTTCCACATTGCGCGCGATATAACTCGCAGGCGGCCTTGTGCCAGCCGTGTAGTATGTCTCGCTGAACCGACAAGTTTCGGCGATCCGAAATCGGTTTCGGCGCTCGGGTCACACTAAGGCAACAGCATCAAAGACTCGTTTAACAAAACTGTACCGAACAAACGTTAACAGTAAAACGTACTGTTAAAAGTTGCGGTATGAATTCGTAACTTTGATAGCCGTTGTTCGAATGTGTACAAATTGTATCAAGTTTTGATATATTGCAGTTAATTTTATCGAGCTCTTTTGCAAACAAAACGAGGTTGTAAATGAAAATTCGCAGGCTGACTATGTATGAAGCTAGATATATTCACGTGCAATGCTAGTAAACCTTTTTTACAGGCTTTTGCTTAACTTTCTGTTGCTGATCTGGGTGAACACAGAAGGTAGTTATAGCCAACTCGTTAACTAGCTAACTACACAAGATAAATCAGTCGTGTTTGACATAAACAAAACCCAAATTAGGTAGGTATTCATTTCGTCTAAGCTTTATTTCCAAAACCATATTTTTTCCGTAAATATTTCGCGATTATAGAATAAACATAACCTAACCTAATGGGATGCGGTGTTTTTTTGAATTTTTGGAATGTTAAAGGTTTCCTTGTTTGGCAATACAAAAAATGCGAAAAATTTATCGCCCATATGAACGGGGTATAGTCCAATAGTGGCAGCAAATGTTTGCCCTAAAGGTTTTGATAATTCTAATGTTGGAAAATATTACCTTTAAGATATAAAATATTGACGAAAAGTTAGAAAGCGCGTCAGGTATAAGTTAGACGTATTTATATTTTTTTGTTGCTGATTCATGAATATTTAAGTGTAAAATTTAAGCTTCATCTATTATTATTTGTTTATCGCTTCATGCTATTAATTTTTCGGTTTTTTTAAGCACCTCTTTTTGTCAATCGAGAATAAAGTGGTCCATGTTTATGTAGATACATTTCTCGTGAAAGAAACTAAATATTATTTTCTCAACCAATATTTCCCGTCTTAACACGTTGTTTGCCATATCACGCGAACTCGCGTGAAGCGGCTGTATACGTAGTGGCCGCTCACGCGAGTTCGCTTGATGATCGAATACAATATTGTCCGAGCCACAAAATTGCGGCCGTTGCGTATTGGCTTCTGATTTTTCCTTTGGCCACTAGGGAAGGGAATTACCTAGTAACTAGGGCGCGTGGCCTGTGGGTAGCCATGTTTTAAGTACGAGCACTTGACAGTTCGCTCGCCGCAGCCGTACTGTGCGGGTGTGTTGTTTGTGTGGCCATCCATATAAATTCTGCATTTTCGGCTTGGCAACGAACGTGTTAAAGGATCTTTGTAAATGAAGGTACACGTCGCGTCACCTTTTTCACAGTCAGCTGGAGGAAAACAGCAAAGATCGCGGACATATAAACATGCTAGCTTTGTCATGCAAATGTGCTCGAGCTAAGAATTTTAGCGCGGCGGCACAGTAGATATTAGTATAACAATAGTACATAACTGGGGCTATCAAAATTATCACGTTTTTACTGAAATCTGCTTTTGTGTTACATTTTGTATTGCTTGTAAGACAAATTTCGGGTTATGGTTAACACGAAAGTATCACAAAAGCACCAAACACAAAAAAAAATGTAACAAAAGCAGAATGCTTAAAAAGCTTTAAAAATAATTTGGATGGACTTATTACCCAACTAACCTCTTCCTTCTCTTTTCGTGTGACGAGTCCAACAAATGGGGGGATTTAGCTCAAACTGCCATATCAATGATTAATGTGTTAAAAAAACATTTATTCGTGACAAAAATAACACAGTTAAAAAATAAATAATATAAAAAACACATCAGGCTTTGTCACAAAATGGACCCAGCTCAGCATGTTGCTAGCTTTACAGCCAGCGCGCTGGTCTTCCGCAGGGTCCATTCGGTAAGCGCACGGTGGGCAACAACGACGCATGTACAAATGTCATGAAACAAACAAAGAAATAAGAACGTATAAAATTGAACTATTATATAACTAAAATACACAAAAAAGGAATAAAATTATCAATTTTTAAAAAGGATAAAAAAATGGTATGTTGTGAACGAATGAATGTTTGTTGTTCATCAACGAGCTGGGGACCGATTTTTGACTTTCGAGCGCTCGACTCTTTCACTCGAAAACAGTCAAAAATTATGAAATGCTATTTTGAAATAGCGATAGAAATTTTTAAAACTACTGGTTCAATTCTATCGGTAGAAAGTAAGGGCCTGCAATTATGTCACTTGTCGTGGGTTATAAAAAAAGAAGAAAGAAAAAAAGTAAGTTTGAAGTGTCAAATAATTAACCCGCTACACTCACCTAAAGTTGCTCGGATTTCAGCCGGACCAAGTCCTACTTTTAAAACTTATTAATTGTTATTATTAAACTACTTTAAAACAACAACACAAACGGAACGCATCCTCCAGTGACATCTGTCACCGCTTTATTAATGTGATTATTTGAGAATGATTCTTTTATTTATTTTATAAGCGTAGTTCTCCAAACTCACGATTATTAATAAAACTATTATCGAAAACTTATTCATTTCATCGCGACGAGGATTTTGATGTGCTTGAAGTTAAGTTTCTAAGCTGGAAGACCTTTGAAACAAGTGTACGAAGTTTGTCAACATGTGTGGCTATATTTGGTGCTGCAAAGGCCACCGTGCATCGTATTGGCTACTTAAAAGACATTAAACCATGTATTTCGAAGGTGAGTGACTCATTCCTCTTGTTTGTGATCACCAGATCATGTTAGTTTGTGATAAAACAAGCTTCGAAATACACGACTATTTTTTGTTGTCAAATGTATGTAGGCTATGCTACACACTACAATCATATTTACTTTTATTTAATTTTCGAGCGGTCGGAAGTCAAAAATTGGCCCCCAGATCATACTTGTCAAATGAATTAAAGAGGCGGTTGTGGTTTTCGCTTGTCTGGTTCTAAAGTATTTCTTCTTCCAAAACTCAACCTATTTAAACCCTTTTTTATCCGACTGCCTTTGGGTTATGTTTTTTCGAGCATTTGTGTATGTATGTGGCCGAAAATATTTGTATTTTACAGCCCAACCGGCTTGATGGATTTTAACACAATATTAAATAATGTTAGTAGATTTGTTTTATTTGTGGAAATGTCAAATTTAAAAAAAATCAGTCTGGTTTTAAAAGATAACAATTTCATTCACCTCGTTAGTCTTGCATTTTATAAAAGTACGGCTTACATAGGTAGTATGTGCTGTGTTAATATCGACAGAACGAAACTTTAACATGTGCCAACGGTTTGTAGCGTTACACTTACGACCAGTAGGGCGGTTTTTTGACCTTCGAGCGCTCGAAAATTAAATAAAAGTAAACATGACTCAAAATTGCAGGCACTTACTTTCTACCTATAGAATTAATGGTCAATACCCGTTTTTTAATTTTCTATCGCTATTTTAAAATAGTATTTAATTATTTTTGACAGTTTTCGAGTGAAAGAGTCAAGCGCTCGAAAGTCTAAAATCGGTCCCAGCGCGCCCACTTAAGCTCCTGGCACTAAAAGTGTTAAATCAATGAAGCGTCGATCAGCGTGGTATCTAGACTGTCAGCATTCACTCCTACACTTCTTCATAAAAAGTGTGGTGTAGGTGATTAAGGGCGTGTACTATGCGGCAGGAGTTGCGAGTAATAAAATGCACAAACTTACAGTTCAATGTATATTATCCGCGTACACACAAAATCCA
Source organism: Epinotia brunnichana (assembly GCA_963854355.1). Taxonomy (NCBI): domain Eukaryota; kingdom Metazoa; phylum Arthropoda; class Insecta; order Lepidoptera; family Tortricidae; genus Epinotia; species Epinotia brunnichana. Next base: position 23,524,589 of record OY977952.1, read on the forward strand.
TACACAAGCATAAACAGAAGGCACAGAAGGGTAGAAAGCACAGGCACTATTAATAGAAGAAATTCTTAAAGCGAGAATACAGTTCGGAAGATAGGAAATGATAATAACAAGCGAGCGAGAAAGCAAGCACATAGATCGCGGCTATTGTTTAGCGGTCAAGAGGTTCATGCGCTCCGCGTCGGTACTAAGCGATGACTGATAATCGACCTCTGCTGATGCGCGGACGCCGCGCTCGGCCATAACCAGTTGGCCGCTAGGGCGACGGTGAGGTCGATCTAGTATGTCGATATACTAGTATATCGATATCGACAAACTGGTTGGTATACATATATATTTCTATAAGTGTAATAAGCATATTAAGCGTAATATATAATTTATATATGTAAATCTATTTATCTATATAAGTGTGTATATATGTACGAGTATGTAAATATGTATAAGTTAAGAATTGTAAATAAATAAGTTTTAACATGCGATTATAGAAATGTATAAGTGTAAAATGTAGAATGTGTATGAGTACCCTACATCACCCCCCACCAGAGTCCCTCAGGGACGATAATAGTCTGGAAATTTAACTACGCGTCCTGAGCGAGTTGTTTTGTTCTGAGGTTTTTTTGGTGCGGGAGTGGGCTTAAAAGCCGGTTTGAGCCTGTCAATGTTATTACAAATTTTAAAAACCTTGTCTCCTCTGGCGAGTACCTTGTGTGGCCCGGAGTAAGCTGGGGTGAGGGAACCTCTGATAGTGTCATCGCGAAGGAAGACATGACTACAGGTTTCCAATTCCTTGTGTACGAACACTCTAGGATTACAATGTCGTGAAGCAGGAATGGGCCGTTATTTGTCTACAAAGCTTCTGAGTCTAGCGGAAAAATCTGACAAGTCTGAAGTAAAGCCAGTACTCGGCTCCCAGAACTCGCCGGGTAGTCTCAACGGCTCTCCGTAAACAAGCTCGGCTGAAGACGCTTGTAAGTCTTCTTTAAAAGATGTACGTATTCCTAGAAGGACCCACGGCAACGACTCAGTCCATCTGTCATTTGCATGACAGACTATAGCCGCCTTTAGTTGGCGGTGAAAACGCTCAACCAAACCGTTAGAAGCTGGATGGTATGCTGTCGTCCTTTTATGCTCAAACCCGGCTATCCTAGATAAGCATTGAAAGAGGGCCAACTCAAACTGACGGCCTCGGTCAGTTGTAATGCTTACAGGACAGCCGAGTTGAGCAATCCAGGTTGACAGCAGTGCTTTTGCAACGGTTTCTGCCGTGATGTCTTCTATCGGTACTGCCTCTGGCCAGCGAGTAAAGCGATCTACTTATGTGAGGCAATATCGATAGCCCTGAGAAAGTGGAAGGGGTCCGACCAGGTCTATATGAATCTGTTTGAAACGGGCGCGCGGTAAATTGAATGTGCCCAGAGAGGAAGTCACGTGACGGTTGACCTTAGCTCGCTGGCACGGCAAGCAAGAACGCGCCCATTCCCTGCAGTCTTTTCTTACTACTGGCCAGACGAAACACTCAGAAACTAGTTTCGCCGAAGCGTTACTGCCAGGGTGACTAAGAGAATGCAGGCTATCAAAATTTTGTTTACGCAGAAACCTCGGTACGTAAGGCCTGGTAGCCAGTGTGCTGACATCGCAGTACAAAGGGACTTGGCTTCCAGGAACATGGAGTTTCTGCAGCTGCAACGAAGAACCCTTGTCCAAAAGCTGTTGGAATTCGGGGTCGGAGGCTTGATGTTGGGCTATCGTCTCGAGGCTGACAGGTGCTTCTAATTCCTCAATTCGCGACAAGGCATCAGCTACAACGTTATCTTTGCCACTTATGTGGTGGATGTCTGTCGTGAATTGTGATATGAAGTCCAGGTGTCTATACTGCCTTGGCGAACAGTTGTTCTTCCTTTCATGGAATGCGAAACTGATCGGCTTGTGGTCAGTATAGACGATGAAATCACGAGCCTCGAGCATGTGCCTAAAATATTTTATAGCCTCGTATATGGCCAGTAACTCCCTATCGTAAGGTGAGTATTTGACCTGTGATGGGCTCAGCTTTCTGGAAAAGAAGGCCAATGGCTCCCAAGCGCCGTCCTTAAGTTGCTGGAGCACTGCACCCATGGCTTTATCAGACGCATCCGTGACTACTGCTAGTTTCGCTGAGCAAGTAGGATGTGCTAGCATGGCTGCGTCTGATAAGCTCTCCTTGCAGGCCTGAAAAGCTTCTAAGGCGTCTCCTGTGAGGTTGACTGGATGGGATCCCTTGACAGAACCTGTCAACAGCGCGTGTAGTGGGGCTTGTATCTGGGCTGCTCGTGGAAGAAAACGTCTATAAAAATTAAGCATCCCTAAGAAGCCTCGGAGCTGTTTGACGTTGGCTGGAGGTGGGAAGTCCATAACTGCCTGCACCTTCGACTCCAGGGGTCTGCATCCACTGGATGTGGTCAGGTACCCTAGGAATGTCACCTCATGAGCTCCTAAGACACACTTAGAGGTATTTACCAGCATGCCATACTCCTTTAGCTTACTGAAAACGATTCGCAGGTGCTCCTCGTGCTCGGCTTCGTCCCTAGAATAAATTAAAAAGTCGTCCAAGTAAGCGTAGACGAAATCGAGTCCTCTGGTGAGCTCGTCCACGAACCGCTGAAACGTTTGACCTGCGTTTCGTAGGCCAAACGACATAAAAGGGAACTCGTATAGGCCGAAGGGAGTGGTAATGGCGGTCTTAGGTATATCATCGGGATTGACAGGTATCTGATTGTAAGCTTTTTCTAAGTATAGTGTACTAAATACCTTACTACCAGCGATGTCGTACGCGAAGTCCTGAATATGCCTAATCAGATACCTGTCAGGCACCGTGCGAGCATTCAGGCTGCGGTAATCTCCGCAGGGGCGCCATCCGTTACCCTTCTTCGGAGCCAGGTGAAGAGGAGATGACCAGGGACTTTCGGACGGCCTGGCTGTACCACTAGCCAGCATGGTCCGGAACTCTTCCTGGGCGATTTTCAGCTTGTCAGGAGCTAAACGACGGGGTGGCAAAGATACTGGGGGACCTGATGTCGTACGAATGTGGTGGACAGTGTTGTGTGGTGTGATGGTGTTATGCCTACCAGCTGGTCGAGTAATTTCGGGAAATTCCTCAAGAATTTTATGATACCGAGAATAGCCAGTTACGACTTTAACGGAGGACACGTTTTTACAATTGGCTATAGTAGCAATGGAAGCTATAGTTGGTCTTCCTCTCGTTGGATATGCCTAGTCTCTTGATGAGCTCAGATTTGAGTTTCTCATATTTCTGGGTCGCGGGCGGATTTATAATTATATCCTTCACCTCGCGAGAATACTGGTTGTCGAGGTGGGCGATGACATAATTAAATTTCGTGGAATCGCTGGTGATGCCAGAAATATTAAATTGACCCTCGACCTGGGCGAACCAAATCTCCGGTTCTTCTGCCCAGAACGGTGGCACTCTTACGCCGACCTTAAAAATATTGCTCGTTTCTATCGACTCTGTCCCCACACTATTCTTTGCTGACGTGCCTGGTGCGAGATCAATCAATACCCTTTCTAGGTTCGTATTAGGGGTCACCATTGTGGTGTAGGTGATTAAGGGCGTGTACTATGCGGCAGGAGTTGCGAGTAATAAAATGCACAAACTTACAGTTCAATGTATATTGTCCGCGTACACACAAAATCCATACACAAGCATAAACAGAAGGCACAGAAGGGTAGAAAGCACAGGCACTATTAATAGAAGAAAGTCTTAAAGCGAAAATACAGTTCGGAAGATAGGAAATGATAATAACAAGCGAGCGAGAAAGCAAGCACATAGATCGCGGCTATTGTTTAGCGGTCAAGAGGTTCATGCGCTCCGCGTCGGTACTAAGCGATGACTGATAATCGACCTCTGCTGATGCGCGGACGCCGCGCTCGGCCATAACCAGTTGGCCGCTAGGGCGACGGTGAGGTCGATCTAGTATGTCGATATACTACTATATCGATATCGACAAACTGGTTGGTATACATATATATTTCTATAAGTGTAATAAGCATATTAAGCGTAATATATAATTTATATATGTAAATCTATTTATCTATATAAGTGTGTATATATGTACGAGTATGTAAATATGTATAAGTTAAGAATTGTAAATAAATAAGTTTTAACATGCGATTATAGAAATGTATAAGTGTAAAATGTAGAATGTGTATGAGTACCCTACAAAAGATTCTTGTTGCGTTACTGTTCAGATTTTCCACTGTGAGCTCCGAGATAGCTGAAAAAGACGCTCAACACACGACGCGCTCGGAATATTTAGCAGTCTGTTTAAATTTCTGTCTTAAATCCATAGCACTATGGAAATCACTTAGTATACAAGTTCTTTGTTCTAGTATAATACGGACTGAAGTAGGAATAATGATATTCAATTTGATAATGATTCGACAAGACTGTATTTCACTGTTTCACTGTTCATGTGAGCGTAAGCGAGCGCCTTCTAGCTTTTATTATTCACGTCATTTATTTTCCATCTCAGTTTTGTCACAATAAATTTATAAAAGTAAAATACATGTACAAAAAAAACAAACGATAAACAGTATAAACACGGGAGGCTCTCATTTTTCCGAAAAATGTTTCGCCGAATGCATTTTTTAGCCAAATTTTCGTTATACATCGATTTATTTATGATGTCGGCACTTAATGTCACAGTGCCATGCCATGACTTGAATTCCAATGAAGAAAAATCCTCTTATTTCGAATTTAAAAACCCATATTGCTTTGACGTACTAAGTATACTGCCGTGCAGAACCTAAAGTGCAGTATCGGGCTAATTTGGGTTTTTTTGTTTTTTGATGATCTGTGATCAGTATTTCAAGATGCACATGTGTATCTAATCGGTATTTCATTTGGACAACTGGAACATGTAAAAAAAAATCTCCTAAAGTACAGTAATGGACTAGCGTAGAACACAAAATACTACTTAAACCGCAGTTAAAACGTCTACGGCTACGAATATTGGACCATTACCAACTAAAACGCAGTAGAATCGTAATTTATCAGATGTTTTAGCCTGTATCAACTCAACAAGTTATTCGTGAAATACTAACTAAACTGCAGTATCAAAGTTTTGTTCCAAATTCTTCGTACTGTGTTTCGAATATCTTTGATTTTTAGACATAATTACTAACTAAAACGCAGTGAAAAGTATGTTACCTTACTTTAGTCGGTACCCTCCCTATTTAAATATTAATCTTATTGCCATCTAAAGTGCAGTAGCGAGCCGAGGTACTGCACTTTAGATGGTATTTTCAATGCATTTGTTTTTTGTCACTGTACTCGTGGACAGACAGTGTGTTTTTACAGCCTAAACCACAGTGTCTGAAGCTTAACTACTGCGTTTTAAATGGCATTTTGCTCGATTTTTTGTCCTGTTACTGTATTTAAAATAGGTTTTTGTAAAAAAAATACTGGGGCCCGTTTGCCAATTGATCAAATTATTTAATCGTCATCGAACCTACATTTGCTCAGTAAAAGTCGAGTCAATCACACCACATTAAGTGGCCGAAAATCGTCTAGCAAGATTGGAATATACTTGTTTTGTATTTATTTTTGGAGATAGTAAATTAATCACATACCTAGTTGTTGAAATCGTATGTAATCAATGTTTATTAAACATAATTATGTATGACAGTAATAAAAATACCTACTACTTCAGTATAATACATTATTCAGTCTTATGTAGCTAAATGGCATTTTTATCTTATTGTAACGGACAAACAAGACACGTTTTTAAACTGTCACTAATGAGATCGTAATTACGAATAAAATGGACGGCACACATATATTACCATTCAATGGGCTATTTGTAACAATACAACCTTCAACAATATACAAAATTTACTGCAAATAGAGCTTTTCCCAGTTAGAACAATGTGACTTCTAAACATAATGCCATTAGAATACTTGCGTAACCTCAGGGAATAAAGATATACCTTATAAAACAACTTAAAATTTTAGCTGGAATAATTTTATTAATTAATAATATGTATAAGCGAGGTACAAGAATCAAATTATTTTTGGAAAACTTACTTCTAAGCTGTTTTCTTAAAATAATTCACCAAAAAAACTTGACTGTGTCAGTTCAGGCAAATAAGATAAAGAAAAAATATTTAATTTAAAGATTGCGATCATTATTATTAGGGAATACCCCACGTAATGCGTTATCAGGTGCAGATGAGACAGGTAAATGCCACCAATACACGAGCCGATTTTTGGGCATCAGTGAACCCTGCAGTTTCTTAAGACGGCATTGCTTCCTTACGGAACTGGAGCCAAGTTTTACTGGAGCATTTGAGATTATCACTATTTATTATGTAGGCTGGTCGTCTTAAACATGAAAATCACTAAATATAGGTCAGAAAAACTGCACCTCTTGATCTTTTGCTTGGTATCAGTTACTTAAGGAAGCAAAATCTTGATGCTCAAAAACTGGCTTGTGTTTTGTAGGCAATTACCTGTCTCATCTGCACCAGCAGGTCGACCACGTAACACATTGTACGCACGTCAGGTAGATCTAAATGTCATATTTTAAATGGAAAAATGACAGTTCGATTGTACTAACGCGCGTTTGGAACGTAACGTGATTACCCCTCTGACAACGGCAGTACGTGGGGTATTTCCTAATTATAATGATCACCATATTTAAATTTAAATACCTGTTTTTAGTTTTTCTTGTTTGCCTGAACTGACACAGTTAAACTTTCCAAGCCTTGACCAATTTTAATTCGTTTTATATTTAAAAGTTTTGGTGAAATATTTTACAAAACAGTTTAGAAGTAAGTTATTAAAAACAAATTTTATTCGTATACCTTATTACTATAATAAATTAATATAGCTAATCCCAGCTAAAATTTTAATTTATTTTATAAGGGTATACACAGTATAATAAAGATATATCTTTATTCCCAGGGGTTACCAAAGTATTCTAATGTAATTATGTTTAGAAGTCACATTGTTCTAACTGGAAAAAGCTCTAGTTGTAGTAATTCTTGTATATTGTTGAATTTTTTATTGTTACTAATAGCCTAATGAATGGTTATATATGTGTGCCGTCCATTTTATTAGTAATTACGATCTTATTAGTTATAGTTTAATATCTGACAAAGTAACTGAATGGACAATAACAATAAGATTAGAGTGCTATTTTAACAGTACATAAGAATAAATAGTAGCATTATACTGAAGTAGTCGTCATTTTTTATTAGTAGGGTTATTTTATTATGTGTAATAAACATTGTTTGCTTACAATTTCACGAAATATGTGTTTTATTTAGGATCTCCAATAATAAATCACAAATAAGTTTATTTAAATCTTGCTAGTCGTTTTTCTCCCACTTAAAGAAGCCTGATTGACTTGACATTTACTGAGCATATGTAGTTTTGAAGACAATTAAATATTAAATCATTTTATTGGCAAAAAGGCTTCAGTCATACTTTTTTTTTACAAAAACCTGTTTTAAATGCAGTAACGGATGTTCGTAGCACTAAAAATCAAGCAAAATACCGTTTAAAACGCAGTAGTATAGCTCCGCGTACTGTGGTTTAAACGGTAATTCATCACTTGTCTGTGTAAGTGAATGCAAAACATGGACAGTAACTCGACTTTTCACTGTGTTTTATGCGGTATTTCTTTTGGTTTTGCCTGTCTCAAAGAGTGCAGTACGAGCTTGAAATTTTGAAAAAGCCTCATAATTAATTTCAGTGTACACTGAAACCATTGTTTTTAACGTCATCGTATTCTATGTGTTGAGCGCTTTCCATGACAATAAATTATAAGTATATACCGCTTGAACGAACGGAAATAAACTACTTTTAAAGTGTTTTTTGCGTTTATCTCGAAATGGACTTTTTCGAGTTACTGCACTTTAGGTTCTGCACGGCAGTATAGTCCTTCTTTGAAGTACTATAGTATTCCTTATTGTCGTATCCGACGACGGCGACCCTTAGAATTTCCTCTGATGAGCACGAATATGGCTCGCCAACAAATATGTTCGGTCACATTGTGTGCAGTAGGTAAAGCGTGTCCCAGTCATTATAAGTATATGCCAAGGATGGTCTAGGTCGAGTCTTCTGTAAATGGCGCTTTTCTATCGTGCTCGCCAAAGATTAAAAATAAAGCAACAAATAATGAAGTAACATTTGTCTGGTTTATACCCTGGCACGCTGTGTTTAGTATTTTATCTCGTACCTAATTTGGAATCTATTGTAAAAAAAGATAGGGTTCATTATTCATTGAACATTTTTTTGCAATATTTGTCACGCGCTCGCAAACAATGCCTATTCATAAGCTCAGAACAAAGGCCATTAAATAGCTCAGTTCAAATCGTCTTAACTATACTAGGATGTTTACCTTATAAATCTGTGAGACTGTGGCGTCGTGGCCTCCAAATGGATGAACCGATTTGACTGCGTTTTTCAATCGAAAGCCTTGTTTGTCGAGATGGTCCTAAGCTATACTTATTCAGCGAAATGGTTTAAATTTTATGTCGTTATCACGAGTTTATGAGGTCCATAAAACGACCAAGCCATCAAACTTCAACACTAAGCAATAAATCGTCTTCGCACATTACTCCACTAAACTACGACGACGTCTCGGCTTAAGTACATAAGCGTGGCTGAATTAATGTCAAAATTGCCGGCCTTTGAAGGGCCCCGCAATTTCTTATGGAAAATTAAGGCTTTCAGGTGGAAATTGCGCGGGGCGGCGGAGAGGGATTTAATCATGGCGCGTTCGGTATGACGTGACGGTGTTGTGACGAGCTAAATGGGGTTGAGAACTGGTATTTTTTTTACTTTGGGGCACTTAGTTGTACTCGTATCATTTACACACTAAGTATTTAGTATCTACCCATTTACTTGTGGAAACCACAGTAAAGTTGCCAGCTTCGCGCACCCCTAAATAGATTGTGCCGATTATTTGAAATCTAAAATTAAGTGAGCGGCTATTCTAGGAGTTTCTCTGCGTGACCGCATCAGAAATAAGGTTTATCCGCAGCAGAACTCATCAATCTCATCATGCTCCTAGCGTTATTCCCGGTTGTTCCCCTTAAGGAGCTCGGGGTCCGTTTTGACACCTAATCCCAAGATTTGGCATAGGCACTAGCTTAACGAAAGCGACTGCCATCTGACCTTCCAACCCAAAGGGAAAACTAGACCTTATTGGGATTAGACCGGTTTCCTCACGATGTTTACCTTCACCGAAAAGCTAACCGCTACCGTAGCTTATCCGCAGCAGAACTAAGGTAACCGATATAACCCTCCGAATCGCTAAACTTAAGTGGCAGTGGGCGGCACATCAAGGTCGAGGTCACCATGAATTGTAAGAAGGTGTCTATGAATATCATTTGCTGGAAAAATGTAACAATAACTTCAGTTGGTTGATCACGTAACGCATTTTACGTACATTATGTAGATCTAAATGTCAAATTTTATGTGGAAAATTGACTATTGAATTATCGAAACGTTACATGATTATCCCTCAGACCTCACACGCATGCCTTCTGTCCGTCCACCTTTCAGGGTTACCTTTGCGTTTGTACAGTGATTAAAACAAAGTATAGTTAGGCACTACCAACTCCATAAGTACACATTATATTTCCTTCAGACTTATAATCTAAACTTTATGACTATAAGTCATAAGATTGTTTTTCTAATAAATGTTTTATTCAGTTACGAGATTGGGAATGTAAGTTGGAACAGCGATTTGAGCGGGCGGAATCATGGTGTCTTCCGGTGAAAAAACAAAACCCTTCAATAGCCCGCGGGCGAGATTTGCATACAGTCCGAATGGTTAGAAACGGCTCCAAAATGGCCGCCTATAAATGGCAGGGTTGTAACAATAGTATAAGCTAGAACGTATAACTCTCCTGAGCGAAATAGCCTATGCGAAACGACCAGTAGGGCGACCAATGCTTCGTTTTAAGGACAGCGCAAAACAAGGCATGTTGTCCTTTAAGATTGACCCAACCAAATGGGAACTGGAATCTGAGGACCGAGACCACTGGAGGAAGACCCTGGGCGAAGGTATGGTTGCGCATGATGCAGCCTGGTTCGATCTTCTGTTGTTCCGACGAGAACAGAGACACCAGCGTGCTGCTGTCCTCCCTATATCATCGTGCACAACATTTACTTGTCAATTATGCGGTCGGGCCTGTCGCTCCCGTATCGGCCTTACGAGTCCTGTGCGTAAGTGCCGCACCACCTTGACATAGACGCTGTTTAAATCATCTTATCATAAATGTACAAGGCCAATGATGATGAGAAGCTAGAACGTAAGTAATAGATGGACGAGTTAGTCCGCTACGCGTCGGCCCTCAAGGTACGAGGCCGAGGCTTAACACAGTGCCTTTCACGCCTACTGCGAGGAAATTGCATATAATTATGTATGTATGTCATCATCATCATCATATCAGCCGAAAGACGTCCACTGCTGGACATAGGCCTCCCCCAAAGAGTGCCAAAATAGCCGGTTCTGCGCCACCCGCATCCAGCGGACTCCCGCGAACTAATGGCCGTTGGGGCGGAAAGGTTCTCGAGTGGCGACCACGTACCGGAAGGCGAGGCGTGGGTAGGCCCCCCACAAGGTGGGCTGATGACCTGGTAAAGGTCGCGGGAGTCCGCTGGATGAGGGTGGCGCAGGATCAGCCATTGTGGCACTCTTTGGGGGAGGCCTATGTCCAGCAGTGGACGTCTTTCGGTGATGATGATGATGATGAGACAGTCAAAACTTGTCCAATATAATTTTTGATAAACCTTTTAGGTGACAGCCCTGCGTTCTTTCGTCCGGATATAAGTCAATTTGGTTGTAATACACCCATTGCTAACGAGGGTGATTAATATCCACCCACGCGTCGATTGCCTTTTTATAGCACACGTAGGTAGCAAAAGGGTAATTTGAAATAGGAAACGAGCATGTATTTCGCTCGCACCTATGAGGAAGATTTTTCATAATGTACATTCAAACTTCTATGCAAACGGGAGTCTATGTTTACACACATTACCGTAGGTAGAGTAGGTACGTGTTCCCTAGAAGACTTTTATTGTGAACCTCAGCGAAATCTCATCAAAACCATTACAGTCGTTTTAGAAAACCGCTCTACAAATAAATTTATTGCGCTCTATAAAGAATTGTACGATAGTTTGGAAAAAGAAACTGCTTCAAATCTAAATTAAATACAGACAAATTACAATAATGCGACAACTACATCCAAAATGTCTAGAGCCAATATTTAAGTTTTAATATTCTTCTGCCATTCATTACAAACTTTCTTAATTCGTTTTTCTTCGTCTATTACCCATAGTAGCTACAAGCTTTGCTTAGTTTGGAACTATATAGGTCGATTTGTGTAAGATCGTCCAATACTTATAATTTATTTGTTTCAGAACTCCCATAATTATATTTTTTTAGCAACAACAAACATTTAAATCGCATTTACAAAAGAACCAAAAAATCACACGTCAACTTAACTCCAAGCAAATACGTCCTATATAAAAGACGTTGTTAATGATCGGCTCGTTTTAACGAGCGGCACAATGCACTCTCGTTAGTATTATGTCCTATATAAAGTACAATACCGTCACATCGCACGTTATAATTGCATGGAAAATATTGTGAAACAGTTTTTAAAAGCTGCAGTGCTTTTGATCGTATTTCACTGAATTGATGATTTGACTCTTTATTGCTAAGTTACTGACACATTCATCTTCATTTTTAACCCCCGACGCAAAAAGAGGGGCTGAGTGTTACGTGTCTGTGTGTCTGTCCGTGGCATCGTAGCTCCTAAACAAAAATATTGATTTTCGGTTTTTCAACTTTACTAATTTGTAGTTATTTTGTGAAGTCACGTTTAAAAAAAAATATGTTATTAAAATATTCATAATTAATTCCAATGTATAAGTAAACATTGAAAATTAAATCTAAATAAATATAATTAAGCTAGGCTAAAATAGTAGTGAGTAAAAAAATAACTACAAACATAATACCTACACAAAAGTAAAATAAAATAAAACAAAAAAACATAACATCACAAATAGAAAACTTGGCCCAGATCGGCGCCAGGCGGCAGGGTGCCCAGAAGGCTGGCGGCATTGCCACGTTGTATGGCAATACTAATACGCTGGGCTAGGTATGCGCCAGCCTTTTGGTCACCAGAAGCGTCGACAAGGCGCTGCGAAAGTGTTTTGAAGATTTTTGAAGCGCTGGTGCCCCATGGCCCTAAGGTCTCGACCCCGAAAGGCTCAAACATGAAGCCACTGTCAATGCCAGCATATTTGAGCCGTTTAAAATAGATAAATAGACTACAATCTAAATTAATTCCCATTTGGCAGTTATCTTTAGTTAAATAAATACTCTTTTTACGCTCCAGTGGCTCTTGCCAAAACAAAACTGTAATTAACGATATTTCTCGCCAAAAAATATTAGACTGGTGAAAAAGGCACCGGTTTTTAGTCTATTGCATTAAATACCATTATTTTCACACAACAATGGCGGAATGAAATTGAATTTTATCGAGACAGCGTTTAAAAATAACTAAAAGAGTATTTTCGCTTCGCACCGGTTATTCTGGAATTTAACGATGGTTTTAGTGTGGTGTGGAAAAATGTTAATTTCATCTATACCGACTAATATAATAATAACTGCAACTTAGAAAAGTTGAAAAACCCCCGACATTTTCATTTCAAAGTTCAATATCTCAAAAACGGCTGAACCGATTTTGTTGAAACGTAGATAAAAAAACCGCATTCAAATCGGTCTATTCGTTTAGTAGTTACGATGCCACAGCCAGTCATAGACACACACAGACACGTCAAACTTATAACCAGAGATCGGACAAATTTGCGACATTGCTCGCAATAATGTGGACATGACTCCAAAATGAATCAAAATGTTATTCAATTAATTAGTAGCTTACATGACATATAATTTGATTCCTAGTCAATAAATACAAAAGTTTGTTAAAGTATACATTTATAAAAGAAAACAATCAGTATTTTTTCCAAATTTTCTGCAGTAATTCTATTTCTTTTTATATAAAATACAAATAGAAATCGATAACTTAGTAATGTAGAAAGGTTACCTTGATTATCGTTGCATTGAAATGTACGAATAAGAGCGATTACCATTTCCCAACATTCATCGAATTTTGATGAATCGATTTGTTTCAAGATAAAAATAAAAGAAAATAAATAAAATAAAAAATAAAAATTGTTTATTTAAAGAAAACCTTTTTACAGTACAGCTTATCCTGCGGCCCCACACTAGGCTATGCCTGACACGTGACTTCCAACACCTTTCCTTAAAGTTTAAATAACAGCGTTTTTAAACTGGCGATATTCAGTACCCATCAGTAAAGAACATGCCATTATTTAATTTTGCCGTCGTTTAGGTACGGTACGTACCTACGTAAGTAATTTAGGTACGGCAATTACGACTGTAATTTGGCAACTATCAATGTCAAAATATATATATTAAGAAAAAGTAAATCCAAGGAGGTTTTATATGTATTGAACTAAAAAGATTATTTACCATGTAAGTAGTTGTTGGGTATTATGGGTATTATTTCTAGTGAAAATAATCGTGTCAGTTTAAAATCGTAACTTCATTTCATTATTATATAAAAATATTTACGAAAATGATAACCAATTCAAATAAAAATTTCCTAATAGTTATAAGCACGTATAAACTATTATTATCTCCGGAAATTAACATTTTATTTCAAGAAAAAAATAATTGATTAACATTTTGATTAATTTTGGAGTCATGTCCACATTATTGCGAGCAATGTCGCAAATTTGTCCGATCTCTGCTTATAACACCCCTCTTTTTCCGTCGGGGGTTTAAAAATGAAAGTCGGTGAGATATTAACTTTGTAAGTGTGTATGTTTTGGGTAATCTTTGGACCCATTTATCCGATATCAAAAATTATTTCACCTGCGTGTAGAAAGGAGCTTCTGGATAGTTATACGCTATATTTTATCCCGCGGGTTTTCCTTCGTTCTTTGCAATATGCGGGCGAAGACACGCGGGCAGCTAGTACAATGGAATAAAATTAATACGTTACTACATAAGGCGGTAAAACAACAAAAGCCTCAGACCGTATCGCCTATTGGCAAAACATAGTGAAACTGTAAAAAAAAGACAAAACCCCTAACTACCTATGTTTACAAATAAATCACTACTTACTTACTTACGTATTAATCGCTCGTGCGTTCGGCTCAGGTGCAATATGCGGCTTTCTTTACCGCCCATGTAAGTATAACATTTTTCATCACACATAGACACACAGATTAGATTATTATTATTAGGTTTATTAGGTTTTGGTATAACATCCCCGAAAAGTTTACTGATTCTGAAATGATTTTCGATGATATGAAAATTCTGCGAAACATACATTCGAACAATTGTCGGTAAAACAAGGTACAACCATAAATACCTAATCAATTCCATATTCAAACATTAAATGAAACAAAAAATTAAGTTTATTTTAAATTGGCTTACGATGGTCGCTCTTTTTGTTTGTGTTAAACAAATACCGAGGATGTATGTATATTTAATTATTAGAATATAATAATACTAATAATTAAACGATTAAACTCACGTATTAAATGTTAATTTAACATTAAATGTTACTACGGACGATATTTAATGATCATCATCATCATATCAGCCGAAAGACGTCCACTGCTGGACATAGGCCTCCCCCAAAGAGTGCCAAAATTAAAAATATTTCATGTATGTATGTAGATGTATTTTTCAGAATAGGGCTACGAATGGAAAATAATTTATATTTAGTCCGTCCAATGTCGTCTTGTTCGATACAAGACCAAACAATATTCACGGGCTATTTTCTACGCAAAGCATAAAAAATATCAATGACAATAGGAAGTTGTTCCATCAGAAATTCTATTAAAATGGTTTACAATTCCTATGAAAGTAGTTGTTAAGTGAATATTTTTATGGACTCATTTTTAGCACACCGTACGACTCTTTGTAAAACTTCAGAATTTTATTAATTTTTTGAATTTTTTACTTTCTTACTTTATTTTATTTTTGTTCCTAATACTAACATAACACGTAAGATTTTACTAACAAAAATATGGATATGTATGGACTGAATGTTTATTTTATTTTATTTATGCCTTTGAATCTTCCTATATCTTGCTTTTCCCCAACAGATGCAGTATTGTAGATAGCTCGTGTCAGTGCTTTTTTTTATATATTGACGTCTCATCATCATCGTAATCACATCAGCCGAAAGACGTCCACTGCTGGACTCTGCCTCCCCTAAAGAGTGCCACAATGACCGGGTCTTACCAGGTCATCAGTCCACCTTGTGGGGGATTTATGTAGTATTTGACTAATCAAATCAGCAATTTTTTAAGAAACTTCAATAACGCTTTGTCAAAGCAAAGTTCTTATGCAAATACAAATTAGTGACTTCACCATTTTCCATGGTCAGTATGATAGTAACAGTGTCTAATTTTTGATATTAGTTAATTGCAAAATGGCAAAAAAAGTTGAAGCTATCAAACTTCAAGCTGCCATCAGTTTCCCAAGTTTTTTCTTAGATACAATTTATTTATTTTCACTGTTATCAAATAGTATAATAAATTTGTTAAGTTTATTATTTTTCTTTTTAGCTTTTAATTTTCTATGTTATATGATTAGGATGTTATGTTATGAACCTCCAGGTCTTTAGCTTTATGTCAGTTAGTACTCTTTGTGTGCCCTTATATTTTGGCTTATGCGGCTGTTTGTGTTCTAAACAAAATAAAATAAATTTTGTTCATACCTTGTATACCTTGGTAAGTTAATAATGGGTCGTGTTCGGGTAACCTTGTCATGACAATGTCTGGGGCATTGAGTAGTTCATTAATCAGTTTAAGGGTCCAGTCGATACCACAGCCCGTTTGTGAGAATCAATAGTGTTATTAACCTTGTCAAGACGTCCCTGTTACCTTGACCGGTTAGTTAATAAGTTAAATATGTTCTGTCGATATAAACCTAGTGTTCCACACGGGTGTACGTAATGTTTGATATTACTTCTTGCATAATAACATATTATAAACGACGTTTAATATTAATATTTTCATGTGAAAAGTTTATTGAAATCTTTTCCTATTTGAACAAGCTTTAAAAATAGAAAAAAGTGAAGAAAGGTTTCCTTCCAGCAAACCATTTTTAACCACTTGTACGGTACAAAAGTAAAATTGTGTTTGAGAGTGCAAAAGTAATTTCACGAAAATTCTGTTGTTTTCTTCTTCTGTACCTATTCGTTAATATTATTTACTAAATTATCATTAAATATAATTATAATTGTGTTTCCAAGTAGATAGTAGTTAACCATCAAATTATTGTGATAAAAAAATTGTAAAATATAATAATAAAAATACAAATACATTAAAAGTGTAGAAAAAATATGCATTTTTTTATTAGGTATCCATTAGTAAATTTAAAGCTACTAATAGAGTCCTTACGCTTTGATAGAAACAACATTGTAAAGCAACTATGGACCTAAACGTAGTTTTTCGCGACCGAAACAGCAATTTACTTGAACACAGGAATCCTAGCTCGGGACCCAATGACTTGTATCCTGTGTATCATGTTTTTGCCGAATAAATATTTTTCTATTTCTACTTTCCATATAACGATTAGTACCAATATTAAACTGTGACGACATCATTCCATATCACTAATTCATTTAGAATGATGATGTCACAGTTTAATATCAAGCCTTACACATTTTTTTGGGTATTTATGTTCTTTAATTGTAGTTGCTCCTATACAAACATTTGTTACTCTATACTCACTGGTTCGAATAGCATCGTAAAAAAAATCGGAAACTAGCCTGACCTAGATAAAGACGGACGAGCGTAGCGAGCGTAGGAATGTATACCTAGTGCGTAGCGAGGCCGGATAGGGATACGAGGCTGGCAATCCCTAGTTCAAGCCGAGGAATATATACCTAGTGTGTAGCGAGGCCGGATAGGGATACGAGGCTGGCAATCCCTAGTTCCAGCCGAGGAATGTATACCTAGTGCGTAGCGAGGCCGGATAGGGATACGAGGCTGGCAATCCCTAGTTCCAGCCGAGGAATGTATACCTAGTGCGTAGCGAGGCCAGATAGGGATACGAGGCTGGCAATCCCTAGTTCCAGCCGAGGAATGTATACCTAGTGCGTAGCGAGGCCAGATAGAGATACGAGGCTGGCAATCCCTAGTTCCAGCCGAGGAATGTATACCTAGTGTGTAGCGAGGCCAGATAGAGATACGAGGCTGGCAATCCCTAGTTCCAGCCGAGGAATGTATACCTAGTGCGTAGCGAGGCCAGATAGAGATACGAGGCTGGCAATCCCTAGTTCCAGCCGAGGAATGTATACCTAGTGCGTAGCGAGGCCAGATAGAGATACGAGGCTGGCAATCCCTTGTTCCAGCCGAGGAATGTATACCTAGTGCGTAGCGAGGCCAGATAGAGATACGAGGCTGGCAATCCCTAATTCCAGCCGAGGAATGTATACCTAGTGCGTAGCGAGGCCAGATAGGGATACGAGGCTGGCAATCCCTAGTTCTAGCCGAGGAATGTATATCCAGTGCGTAGCGAGGCCGGATAGGGATACGAGGCTGGCAATCCCTAGTTCCAGCCGAGGAATGTATATCCAGTGCGTAGCGAGGCCGGATAGGGATACGAGTGTGGCAATCTCTAGTTCCAGCTGAGGAATGTATTCCTAGTGCGTAGCGAGGCCGGATAGGGATAAGAGGCTGGCAATCCCTAGTTCCAGCCGAGGAATGTATACCAAGTGCGTAGCGAAGCCGGATAGGGATACGAGGCTGGCAATCTCTAGTTCCAGCTGAGGAATGTATACCTAGTGCGTAGCGAGGCCGGATAGGGATACGAGGCTGGCAATCCCTTGTTCCAGCTGAGGAATGTATACCTAGTGCGTAGCGAGGCCGGATAGGGATACGAGGCTGGCAATCCCTAGTTCCACCCGAGGAATGTATAGTGCTTTTCTCAAACATATGAATAACAAACTGAAAGTAATGGCTGAACGCAACGTTGTTGGGTCACGAATTGATACTGAAACAAAAGAAGATTGCTTTTCAGGCCAAGGCCGCCAATATTGTATGAAACTCCGTTACAGATCTCTTGTGTCACCGCGCCCAATAGGTGATACTTCGAAGCCTTATTATAAAGAACACAACGTTAATAGGTAATTCAATGCACGTTTGAGAAAAAAAAAGTCCTGCACTGGTTTCAGACCCTAAGCTATCATAATATTACATTGACATACGTTTACATTTACGGCCTCCGTAGCCCAGTGGGTAGTGACTCTGCCTACGAAGCTGGAGGTCCCGGGTTCGAATCCCGGTCAGGGCATTTATTTGTGTATTTATCACGAATATTTGTTCCTGAGTTATGGATGTTATATATGTATATAAGTATCTATATGTATGTATCTATTATATATATCGTCGCCTAGTACCCACAACACAAGCCTTACTGAGCTTACCGTGGGCCTAGGTTGATTTGTGTAAGATTGTCCCGTAATATTTATTATTTATATAGGTACCTAACGCCTCAGTTTCTCGTTCCATTTTGGCACATTTCAACCCGTTTGCGTGTTGAGTGGCAAAGCTAAAACTGCATTGACACAAGGCTCGTGGCCGACACTCGACACGTGCTCGCTTTGAGGTAATCCGGTTAACGCTCCAGATGGGCACGTCACTTTTGACGCGTGTGTTTTTTCTAAAGTTGCGAAAAACTGGAGAGTGCAAAATGTGTCAGAACGGAAGGTAAAATGGCACAAAATAAATCATATTTTTTCATCTGCTCGTAAAGGGCTTCATGACGCGCTGGCAAACAGATTTAATTTGCCTTTGTTGCGCCCTTGGGCCTAATGTTTTTTTTTCGTACGAGCGAGCAAAGCGAACGAAATTCTATGCTTCAGCTTGGGCTTAAAATCGTTCGTACGTCCGGTGTATGTCACGCTGTCCCGCTGTTCTCCTCTACAGGTCGCATTTCTCAACAGATTCTTGTGAAATTTTGTGAGTAGGTTCATTGATTTATATTATCAATAAATAGTATTTTTTTGTCCAACCAAGTTTTGGAAATTCAAAAAACAACGTTTTTTTTAAAGAATGGCTTATTTGTGTGTGGATCGCGTAGTGTACGGATCCCCTAGTCTTCAATTTTATTGTATCCTTCTCTCGTGCGTCAGCTATAAAAGCAAGGAGTTTTTTTAATAAAATACGATGTTTGAAAACCTATTAATAGTACTTTAATATGGTGACTGTATATGAAGGGCATCAAAGAAGAGTGTGGGTTTATGAAACGAGCGTCAGCGAGTTTCATAATAGGATCACACAATGTTGTAATTCCTAATTATGTACAGTTAGATACACTACTTCATCTACCCACATTATTATAAATCCTCAATGATGTGTTCGGGAACCATAAGAATAACCGCCATTGCACCACCATCGCCGACTAGATTTCAAATCATGATCAACTAGATTTCCATAATAATATCGATGTTATTATGTCCTACTAATAATATTATAAATGTGAAAGTTTGGATGTTTGGATGTTTGGATGTCTGGATGTTTGTTACTCGATCATGCAAAAACGGCTGAACGGATATTGCTGAAACTAGGTATAGAGATAGTTTATAACCCGAATTAACACATAGGCTAAATTTTATCTCGAATTGTTTCGCTACTTTTCGCCGAATATAAATTTTGGGTATTAATTTCATATAAATTTCATGATTTTGAAGTTTATTTAGATATTTACGCCATTTTAGGTGTAAACTTACTATCAATAAGCAATATAATGGCTTGAAACGAAATAATTACAAGTATAATGCACATTGACGTATATTTTGGCATATCGAAGTTTTTGTATCTCAAAGACAAAGTGGCGTATCCATTGAAATATTTATGCTATTCTAGAACACACGACCCATATGTTAAGAAATATAATCGCGTGCAGAATATAATCAATTTGTGTTATTTTGACACAAAAAGGCGCAGTTCTTATGTAATGTTTCTAAATGAAATGTCAGCTGCCAGTACTCAAGTCTTTTTACAGACCGGCAATGAGGTTCGCGTATATCTTTTTCTGTCGCTCAAATAAGAGCGGTAGAGATGGAGATATACAAGTATCGAGGATGTATTCACAAAGCTTCCCGACAATAATTTATCGACGCATGGCTAGCACGTGATGGTGCGTGACTTATGTAGTGGTCACTTTTTAACTGCTCTAATTAGAAAGAGACGGGTAGCCTATTTCGCTCGCTGTTATATTCTCAGTGCTAACCGTGCAAACAAACTACCTATTTATGACGAAGTTCAAAGTTTGTATATCTCCCTCTCTATCACTCGAATACGCAAGTGCAATAGAGACGGAGGTACCTACACGAACGAACGATATTGTATTGGAGTTACATACTATTAGTGTAACCTCCATCCTCGACCGACCACGCATAATAGTTGTTCACTTCATTCATGACTTCAACAGCACGCCCACTATCTGGCCTATTAACGAACTGCTGAGTCACCCATCGAGCCTCGGGTGCGGTGCGACGAAGATGTTCAGCGACAGGCAAGTGTGAGGGCTGAAGAAACGTCGGAGCAGCGCCAGCACCGACTTCAACATCACGCCCACTATTTGGCCTCTCAACGAACTGCTGAGTCACTGAGCCAGTCTCAGGCGCGGCGTGAAGAACAAGCACAGCGGCAGGCAAATGTGAGGGCTGAAGAAACTTCGGAGCAGCACCAACACCAACTTCAACAGCATGCCCACTATCTGGCCTCCCAGCGAGCTTCTGAGACTGCGGAGCAAGCAGAAGCTAGAAGACGAATTAGGTCCCAACTTCCTTCCTTGCCAATGAACAGCCACAGTTTTTGCAGGTTTACTTTTTAGGTGACGAGGAAGCGCAACTTGATCGACGGTCCTCCATCGTACAAGGCGTTCAGAGACCAGTACTACAAACAATTCAAAGAGTTCTGGAGAACAGTAACGTGCTAATACATGAACTTAGAAGCGCTTTGAAGAACATGACTGACGAAACGTTTAAGGTAGTGATCCACTCTGACTGCGTGCCCCTTGGGCAGCACGAGCGGCGCTACAACGGGCCCACCACCAGCGAGGTGGTGGCCGTGGTCGCCGGCTCGGAGCCCACCGCCGGCAGTGGCATCATGCTGCGCGCGCGCGAAGGCCGGCTCTGCCGCATCGCCGACACTCACAGGTTCCTAGATGCACTCCAGTATCCAGTCATATTCCGGAAAGCCCAGGAAGGGTATCATTTTGAAATACCTCAGGTGAATCCACAGACTACGCAACCAGTACCAAACAAGAACGTTTCCTGTATGGATTTCTATGCATACAACCTTATGGTGCTTAGCAACGGGTTCAATCTGTTGTTACGCTGCAAGCAACTTCTGCACCAGTTTTTAGTCGATATGTATGTTAAGCTTGAAAGCGAACGCCTTAGGTACATATCACTAAACCAACGCAAGTTGCGAGCAGAAAATTACACTCTCTTACAAGATGCTGTAAGGAATGACGCGCAAGTTAACGCCAACGATGTGGGGCAGATAGTGATACTGCCCTCCTCCGTCGTGAATAGCCCGAGATACCTCAACGAGTACATGCAAGCTGCGTTTGCGTATGTTCGGAGCTACGGCCGTCCGGATCTGTTCATCACGCTTACATGCAACACGACATAGCCGGATATTACCAATCAATGAACTAATGCCTGGATAAATAGCCACTGAGAGGCACGACCTCATTGCATGTGTTTTTTTAAATTAAAGTACAGAAGTTGGTCGCCCTGTTAAGTAACCTCCGTGCATGAAGGATGGGAAGTGTACAAAGAAGTACCCCCGAGCGTTACTAAGGGACACGCAGACGAGTGAAAATGGGTATCCACTGTACCGGCGAAGAGCACCTGACGATGGAGGACGCACTGTAACTACTAGAATTCGCGGTGTAGAAAGCCTCATGTTGGATAACCGGTGGATTGTGCCATATTCTCCGCTTCTGATCAACATGTTCGATGGCCATATTAATGTAAAATTTTGTAGTTCAAGGCAGGCTATCAAATACATATGCAAATATATCAACAAGGGCAACGATCAGGCGGTCTTCAACGTTAGGCAAGCTGGTGATGTAAATATCGACCCCAGGGATGAGGTGCAAACGTTTAGGGCGGGCCGATACGTCAGCAGCAATGAAGCGGCGTGGCGAATCTTTGGCTAGCGAAACATTGTATGTCCACGTGTGGCACATCAATCGATAGGCCTTTCAAAACAAGTATAAGGTTTCTTAGCAATTTTTTTGATTAAGTGAATATAGTCGGAGATAATCGCCCCGAAAGTCATAAAAATTGTGTCCCCCCCCCCTCTAATTTCCAAACGGTGAATTAAAAAAAATTAAAAGAAATTGTAGACATAGCGCTTATTAAATTCTTTTACCGAAAAGTATTTTGAACAAGATCGGTTAAAAGGTTTTCGAGATATTGCTGAAAAACTGCCTTCCCTGCGGAAAAGGACGTAAGTGTCGTAAGATTTCTGTAACGATACGACCTTTTTATAGGCACGGAACCCTTCGTTGTGCGTGGTTCGACACGCACTTGGCCGATTTTTTTTATTTTATCATCGCTGCCTTTAATGTTAGTGGATTATAGAAAAACACAGTAAATATGATTTAACAAAAACTTTAAGTACTTATGTTTAAAAGACGAAACCGTATCTCAAATACATACTTAAAGATTGCTTCTTGCATTTTTATTCGTAGGTTTTATATTCGTGTGTAAGCCTATACAAATACAGGTTATCCCCCCCTTTTTTTCTAACCACAATACCATACTAACCCGTCAACTGGATCACCGCCAATTTGCAAGCTAAATAAGGTTCACAAATGGTCAGTTAATACCTAGGGTTGTCGATTGTACGTATTCAACGCGAACGAAGTCGCGGGTAAAAGCTAGTTTTTCATATATCATCATCTCATGGCAGAGCTAAGGCCCCACCCTAAGTTAGATTTCTATTATTAGTTTATATTTTACTTATCTTAACTTAAATAACAATGAATAAAGGAAATAATATTTAAAAAAAATTATAATCTGTACGTTGATATTCTTGTAAAAAAATATTATAAATTAAGCTATCTTCAACTGTGCTACTGCATTACGGTTAGCTAGCGAGCGAGAGAAAAATGGTCGGCACATTCGCAATGTAAATGGACAAAAAGTTTAAAAAGCAACTTCCAAGCATCTATACTTATGAGTAATTTACCTATAACAGCATTTTTACACTCACACAATCACCCTAAACGACCAGCACAATCTATTACCAACATACGGCATTACACCATTACCTGCATACATCCGAACAAAGGACATCACAAATCCGTTTGCAAAACCACTCGGTTTGTTAAGGTGAGTATAGACGTGAGATTATGACGTCATCTCGAGTGCTCACTCGCGCGGGACGGCCCGATAAGGCGGGGACACACGGACGGAAACAACAAGTAGCACCTAATTAAACTACTGGGTGGGTTGCAAAAAATATGTACATAATTAAGGGCATTATGGGCTATGTACATTGCAATTCACCCTACTGCAAAATAAATGCACACTTAGATGTTCTTATTCATAAACGTTCACCATACATATTTTAGCTAAAATGCTGTTGAAATTCCATTGTTTTACAAGTATGTATGTAAATATGTAAGTTGTCCGTCAAAATTTGCAATCCAATTTTCAGTCACTTGCCGTTTTCCAATTGAGCTGAAATTTTGCAAGCATATGTATATCGCATGACAATGCAATATTATGACTTGGAGCTGATCTGATGCTGGAGCTGGAAGGTAGCCATACGAACTCCACAATAAAACGACACAACCCCATCGAGTTTGGGCTCGTTAGTATCGTCTCAATGAGTACTTGATGATGGTATGCAGAAATTACAGTCGGTAGTAAAAGCTTGTACCAAAAATGTAATTTTTGACAGAAAATTATTATGTATCGCTTTGACATTTTATGTTAGTAAGAAAGAGACAATACATATTTTAGTCAACAAAGGTTTGTTCAATTTTATGAGTAGGTACCCCTACTCAACTCTCTCATCTCCTAGCTATATACTCGTATTCCACATGGTGATGGGGTGGGCGTTCCTCGTCCTATTTCTCCACTCCGCTCTGTCTTCGACATCGGTTTCGGATGACATGCACTCTATTATGTCTCTAAGCACTGAATCCTTCTATCTTGTTCTGGGTCAGCTTCAGCCAAGCAGTACCTCTACTCACCACATCTACGTAAACCTTACGTTAACATATACTATTGTTACGATCATCCATAATCTTTTTAGAGTTCCGTACTCTAAGAGGAAAACGGGACCCTATTACTAAGACTCCGCTGTCCGTCTGTCTTTCTGTCTGTCTGTCTGTCTGTCTGTCACCAGGCTGTATCTCACTGATACCGTGATAGTTCCAGTTGAAATTTTCACAGATGATGTATTTCTGTGGCCGCTATTTCAACAAATACTAAAAACAGAATAAAATAAATATTTTTGTAGATATACGGAACCCTTCGTGCGCGAGTCTGACTCGCACTTGGCCGGTTTTATTTTGGAATATCGTGATATTGTTATCACAATCACAAACATTGCTTTGTTCACAGTATGTTACCACCAAATTCATAAATATAAACCATGTTCATAGTTTATCACTATGTTCACAAAACATCACTGAGTTCACAGAATGTCACATAGTTTGTCACGCAACTTTTAGACACAAGTTCCTGCTACCGTTTATCAATTTTTGTTTGCCAAATATACCAGCAAACAAAATGTCATTATGATTTTATAACAGATCTAAGATCACAATAGGTCACCATGTTCACAAAATGTTAACAATTTCATTAATCAAACAATGTTCACCGTTTAATCACTAAGTTCACAAAACATCACCAAATTCACAGAACGTGACCAACACCTTATTAACTGTTTGGCACGTGTTCCTGGCATTTTTATACCAATTTTTGTTCGCTAAATATTTCTGCCGTGTGTTCCCACTCCAAATAGATGATGACTGAAATAACTCCATGTGTTAAAGCGAGTCGTTTGTCTCTCCCTCCGCGAGTGATCCGTCTCGCGAGCGATAACGCAAACGTATAGCTATTACAGCAGATTTATTATGCCCGTTATGTGGGGCTATGTATTATATTGACCGGTAGTTATCGTATGTAATGAATCGTAACGTTGTTAGGGTATCTTAACTTAGGATGTAGACCGTAGAATTATATTAACTATTTTGGTTCGTTGATTAAAAAAGGGTCTTCGCTTCCAAAACGAGAGGCGCAGCATCGCGATAAGGCGTGTCTTTATCCTGATCTTGGCAACTTCCTGCCAGTTTTTCGGTTTGGAACTCGCATAGATCCACCTGTACCTACGCTATCCTTCCAGCGATGCGTAGGCCGCCCAATTAGGCTACTAGGCTTAGGCAACTAGGGCGCCTCCATTGTAGATAACCCGAAAAATGTTAACAGCACATAGTTCACTCTCGCTTCCACCCATCATCCATTGCAACCATCAGTCATCACCCAAAATTCATACACAGAACTAAACGTCAATGTTACCAAGTTTCTAGCAAGTAAGTAAATAATCTCTTTTTGATAACTAGTGTTCTAATCTGTTCTTATAATACTATTTTTGGTTCTCGAGAATCTCTGCACGTAAAATAAACAATTACAAAGAAAATAAATATCGGTAATAACAGAATTTGATACCTTTGCGAAGTAATTTTTACAAACTTTAAAAAATAATGAATACTCTTTTGTTTATGGATGAGGTTTAATAAATGTATTTTTTTTTGCGTGAGTTCGTGGGTTTGGCTCAATGATATTGTTGTTGTAGGTTGGAATTGATATGGTTAGTCGGAGAATGGAAGACCAGTTCCCTATCATAAGGTCCAGACAGGCGTAGCTTTGACCCGTATTTCAGGAGTAGAAAAATGAAAATAAAACAAATCTTTAGCCGCCCACCGAATACCTACCCACGGTGCGCCTTCCGGCACGTGGTCGCCACTCGTAAGTCCGCAGGATCGGTCACTTTGGCACTCTTTGGGGGAGGCCTATGTCCAGCAGTGGACGTCTTTCAGGTGATATGATGATGATTCATTGTGTTGAAATCACTGAATATTATTTTTGGAAAATAACACAATGCCTAATTAATTTTTACTCTACATGGATAGGTATTGAGATACACAGTCAGCAGCAGAAGTAGCTAAATAGGCGTCCCAAGAGGCCAAAATGATCTATAAACGGCTTTATTACAAGCCTATAAGAGCTGGTGTAGATCATTTTGTGCACATCATTCGCGTGGTTATTTCTTCAACCGAATATTTACACACCGATTCTCATAGAGATCTTTTGTTTTTCCACGTGGCAAATACACCTGAAACCAAAAGGCTACCCCACTACTGCCGTACGCTACCCTTTTTTTTTTTTTTTTTTTTTTTTTTTATTTTTTATTTTTTTTTTTTACGTTGGGGAAATGCTTTTACGCATCCCGCCCGCCACGGGGAAGGGACAGGGCGGGTATGACGGACTAACCGCGGCAAGCCTTGGACCACCGTCTAAAACCCCAACGATTGCCAGCTCCGCCTTAAGAAAGGGGCGCCGCGAGATCGCTTTCCGCATTCGACCGCGTACGTCCCGACGGGCGACCTACAGGGTAGCGGGCCGCAGACATTGCGCGCCAGGTCAGCGCATTCAGTCCAGTGGGATTCATTTTTGCAGGGTATCCCCCGAACCCCGCACCATCCCACTACGGAGGAGGCAGTAAATGCGCGTAGTGCCTGGCTCTGCCTCCCGCCCGTCGCCGGCGGAGCGGATCCGCGAGGGGATCATTCTCGCGTGCCCGCTCCGCGGCCTCCTTCTGTGACATAACCTGGTCACTGAAGGAGGCCATCGCCTTCCATGCTTCCTTATTGTCAAGCATGGCCCTAATAACACCTGACAATGAGAGGTCCGACCGCGTCACTGCTTCTAAAGCAGCCCGTTGGGGCCTCCACGCAATGCATTCTTCTAAAGTGTGACGCGCCGTGTCCACAGGCGCGCCACACTCATGGCAGCAAGGGGAGGATTCCCTCCCTATGCGATGCAGATACTTACCAAAGCAGCCATGGTTAGTAAGCAGCTGCACCATATGGAACGTCAGGGTTCCATGCTGCCTCTCAACCCAGCGTTCTAAGTGAGGCAGTACTGCCTCTACTGTTACTAAGCCGTAATCCGCAGACCCCAACTCCTCTTTCCACTGGCGGAGTGATTCGTTCTGGGCAAACGCTCGAACGCGGTCGAACTCCTGCCGGTCGGGGAACTCCCCTGCCGCTTTTTTCTCAGCCCTATGTTGATGGACCTTAGCGAGCACATGTGCTTGGAGGTCCCAAGGAGAGTCCCCGGCCAGGATCGTTGCCGCTGAAAATGATACCGTACGATATCCTCGAATGGCCCTTAACGAAATTGCCCTTTGAGGTCTGCGGAGTAGGGTCTTATTTGTCGCCGAGAGGGCATCAACCCATATGGGAGCCCCGTATAGAGCCATGCTCCGTATGACCCTTGAATACAGGAGCCTGCACGTGGCATTGGGCTCACCGATGTTGGGGAGCAGCCGGCTAAGGGCAGCGGCTGTAGACATTAACTTCGGAGCAAGCTTGGCAAAGTGTGCCCCAAAGTTCCATCGTCCGTCTAGGATAAGACCCAGATACTTGATGTGAGGTTTCAGCGTCACTACCTCCCCATTTACCCTTATTCCGGCATTTCGAGGAGGGCCTTTCCTAGGACCATGGAATAGGAGAGCTTCTGTCTTTGGAAGGGACACCTTGAGACCCAGCTGATGAATTCGGTCGATCATTAGTGATGTCCCGACCGTTGCTCTTCTGGCAGCCTCCTCATAGGAGTGACCTCTGCATGCGATGAGGGTGTCGTCAGCGTAAGCGAGTACACTCATGCCCGGCAGGACGGGGCCTCGCAAGAGCCAGTCGAAACCGACGTTCCACAATGTGGGACCTAAGACAGATCCCTGTGGGACGCCAAGTTTAACTTGTCGCTGGAGCATTGATCCACTTCCGTCTTCCCACGCAACGTAGCGGTTTTCCAAGTAGCCTCCCAGCAGTGTCCTCAGGTAGACAGGCACTCCAAAGTACTGAAGGGCTTCCTTGAGCGTTTCAAATGGGAGACTGTTGAAAGCATTTTTGACGTCTAGGGAGACCGCCAGCATTACATCTCCTCCATCCGTAGCTTCTTTGGAGAGAACTTTCAGGTAGTCTATTGCGTCAATAGTAGACCGGCCTGCCCGAAAGCCGAACTGAACACTAGAAAGGTTCGGTCCTACTTCCTCGAGATGTCGAACGAGGCGGTCAGACAAGATCTTCTCAAGAAGTTTACCCACCTCGTCTAACATCACGATAGGTCTAAATGCTGAGGGGTGGCCTTGAGGGCGTCCCTCTTTAGGAATCAAGCAAACTCTACCCGTCTTCCATAGGGTTGGGAACTGGCCAGTACGCAGACACTTGTTAAATAGTTCCCGAATCCAGTCTACCCATGCTTCTGCCACAGCAAACAGTAGCCGACCTGGAACGCCATCTGGCCCGGGGGCTGTCCGTCTTCTACGGAGTCGTTCTAAGGCTTTGGTCATTTCCCCATCCCTAACTGGGGGAAAATCTACTCCGTTTTCAGTAACGGCGGGAAGTGGCGGCGCCATCGTAGGAGGCTCGTGTCCCACAGATGCCGGGAATAGTTCTCCCATGACCCGATCCAAAACTTCTCTAGGAAGTGTTTCTGTCGCAGGGGGGCCTTGCACTCGGAGTTTCTTCCGTGCTGTTTTATACGGACGCCCCCAGGGGTCCCGGCTCAAACTGGCCAGAATTTCTTCTCTCGCCCTAGCCTTGGACTGACTTATGGCAGCCTGTAGAGCTTTACGTTTTTCCCGGTAAACGCCCCTCAGCTGCTCCTCAATTGTGAGGTCTAAGCCGTAGCGCCTTCGAGACCGCACATAAGCTCGGCGTGCGGAGTTGCACTCTGCCCGCAATGCTGCAACCTCCGGTGTCCACCAGTAGACCTGTCGTCTGGCCGTGCGACGTTTTATCCTAGGCAGGGCCGCGTCACATACTTTAACCAACGAGCTTCGTAAATGGTCGGCCAGGTCGTCCACCGAAGATGTCTCGATCATCGCGCTGGGAGTAACCCAGCGCTGCACGAGTGCTGCTTCACGGGCAAGCTCTCGGTCCATCTTAGTACAGGCCCAGCGAACGAATCGGCTAGGCTCTCTAGTTCGTGTTAATGATGTAGAATGATGAGAGACCGCAAATCGGATGTAAAGGTGATCCGAAAGGGTCTCCATCTCATTTTCTACTCTCCAGTCCTGTACTCGGCGTGCGACAGCCGGAGTGGCAAATGTTACATCCACTACGGACCCTCCCTGATATCGTACGCAGGTCTGCGACGTTCCTTGGTTTAAAAGAGACATGTTGGCCTGAAGAGCCCAGGCTTCTAGGGCCCGACCACGTGGATTGGTGATGGTGTCCCCCCATGCACTGGACCTCGCATTGAAGTCTCCAAGGACCAGCATGGGTCTCCAAGACCACCTACCTATTACTGCTCTGAGGGAGTCCAAAAACAGTTCAAACTCAGCTAGATTGCGATTGGGAGAAAAGTAGATGGCCAGAACTACATATTCTTTCCAACCAGCAGCAACAAATCCTGGACCTCTTTCAAGTGATGTGAGGGGAGACTGGCTGTCTGATCTAGTGGTTATCGCTACCAGACCGTCTAAATCGCCCGCCCAGTGAGGTTGGGATGGAACCAGATATGGCTCGCAGGCTACTCCTATATCGACCTGCCATTCCGCCATAGACTGCAGGAAAAGGTCCTGAGCCCCGGCGCAGTGGTTAAGGTTACTCTGGAGAAAACTGGCATGCAGAGTCTGATCCATTACTCTTGCATGTCAGTTTCCTCATTCTCTTGGACCGGCGAGCAGCCGGTGTTGGTTGCAGAACCGGTCCGTGGAACCACCTTCCCCGTTCTAGACGGAGGAGTGCATTTTAGGCTACCCATTACGTGACCATGAGGCCTACCAGACTCAGCGCATACAGCGCATTTAGGCACCTTCACAGAGCAAGTCGAAGATCGGTGCCCTCCTTCACCACACCGGTAACAGAGTTGCTCCCTGTTCACTGCTGACGGACACATTGGTTTGGTGTGACCAAGCCCCATACAGCGGTAACACCTTCTAGGAAGCTGCTCTAATGCAATCACACGGGCAGAGCTCCAGCCAACCAAGACGCGACCCTTTGTCACCAACTCCTTCGCTGCTGCCACAGGGCATCGTACAACTACGGCACCCATTCCACCAGGGCCGCGTTGTATTTCTCCGGCCTTCACCAGGCTTAAGGAGCAGCCACCGAACTTCGCTACTGCAGTCATCACGCTGTCTGCTGTAACCGAGTCATCCAGGTTCAAGATTCGCAACGCGGCGCATTTAGTAGGCCTGGTGACAATGGCAATGCCGTCCAGCACTGGACGAAGCCTGTCAGCTAGTTCATCGGCTTTGCTGGCGTCCAGCTCTTTCGGGAGTTCAGCCATCCTTGCTCCAGAGGCCGTTTGGCGGAACTTGAGGGAATGAATCCCTATTTCCTGCAAATTAACACCCGCTACGGCCTTGCCCATTACATCTAGATAGCTCACTCCTTTTTCAGCAGCCTCGGGCTGCAAGGAGATAACAACGGCAGCTGTTTTCGGCGGAGTGAGTCGAGGTTTGTTTGACTTCTTGACCTTTTTGGCCTTTGGCTCGCCAGCATTTTTCCCGGCAGCAGCATCAGATGTTGCGGCGGCTAATAAAGCCTTCTTCTCCTTCTTTTTGGACATTTTACTTTGGACCAAGGTGTACTCTTCTCGGTCTTTTTCGCTTTCAAAGGTTTCAGGTGCATTACCCGCAGGCCCACTCATTTGTGGCGAGGCTGGTCCCGAAACAGTCACCTCCCGTGTAGTGCGTGCTCCGGTCTTTGCCGCCAGAGGGGCAGAGGTAACTTTTGGAGCCGTTTTTCGTTCTGACGCTGGAACCATTGGATTCAGCGTTTCTACCACCTTAATTTTGTCCGATAATAATGGCGGACGGCATGGCTTTGCAGGGAGGAGACGATCTTCAATCCCCTCCATTCGGGCACTAATGATCTCCCCAACGGACACTATAATTGAGCGCTTCAGCTCCTCCAGCAGGTCAGTGCCAGTCGATACCTCTGATATAGGAGCCGGCACTGGCGTCTTATTCTTTAAAGTTCGCATCTCTACGAATTCTCGTCGGTAAGACGTCAATTCAGCCCTCATATTTTCGACTTCTCGTTGTAGTCGATTATTATCTGCTCTTAGTCGATGAATCTCATCCGCCCCTGACCGGGAAAAGGCGGCATCTACCACGTTCATCAGGGCAGAACCTGCCTCTTTGAGATCCTTGACCTTTTTCTGCCCTTTTGAGGTCTTTGCAACGTCGAAGATTTTGGCCATCTTTTGTTCTGCAAGAGCTCTCAAATCTTCAGTGGAAAGACTAGTTGGATCCACTTCCCCCCCGGGGATCGCACCTTTTTCATTATTTAGGCGCTTTTTCCACTTCTCATTTGCGGCTACTTCTCGAGCCTCTTCCTCCATAGCGCGCAGTTCTGCCTTTGCTCGGTTTATGTCTGAGCTATGTCTGTTTCAAATGGGTATGAAGCAGGACACAACTTGCAGGTTCTGCCAGGAGACAGAGGAGACTGCAATGCACATTCTCTGCTCCTGCGGACCACTCATGCATAAAAGAAGTACCTACCTAGGGCGGCACATAATGCACCCACAAGAAGTACAACATATCACCGCCCAAAGAATCTGGAATTTCCTGGAGGCAACGGGACTTAACGGTGAACTCTAAAACAAGGGCTGCCACAATAGATCACTTGCTGGTCGAAGCGGCATATTAAGGCCCACAAAATAATAATAATAATATGTCTGAGCTACGGCCAACCGAACTGGCCTTACCACCTCTGCAGTGAGTTGATACTTTCGCAGCCAGCGGTTGTTCGGTATCTAAGTCGGAGCCATCATCAGAATCTAAGATCAGTCTGATCGATGCATCTTCAGCAGGCCTTTTTCGCAGTGAATGCCCACCTATCAATAAGGGTGCCTCGAGGGTATGTTTCACTGAGGTACCCGCCGTCGGTATCACAGAGGTTTTTGGCTCCTTGGACAGGTGCCCACTCCCATATGATGATACATCTTCTACCATATCATAAGCTTGCTTATCAGTGTCCATGATGAATTTGCCAGAGTCGTCGTTTATTTCTTTGGAATCTCCGTTTGTTTGTTTTAATTCTTGTACATTTGCCATTTAGTTCCCACGAGTAAGGTCGATGGTGTTACACCCCCGGGTGGCGCCCATTCCGAAGATGTGGCTACATACTGTAGAGGTTGCCAGGTGTCTACAGGTTTTAACGACTTCACTGTCGGGTTTTATAGGATTTTCCTTCCCGCGGGCCGGCCAATTAAGGCAAGCCCTCCGGTCCGCGCGCTAGCAGCTATCACCTCCCGTACCCCATACCGCCACTGATGGGGGTCATTGGGAGAATTCTGCGGATTCCGGGATTCAAGGGGGCTGGCGTTGACTCCCCTTTTAATAGTTTTGTGACAAACTACTCTCCCTGCCACGTCCACCCCTACACAAGGGGGTCCTCGGTCGCTTCTAGGATATCCTCTGCTAAGCTAAAGCAGAAAAACCCCAGAGCGTCTTCCTCCCGCTGCGCAACTGGGCGCCCTCCTCTTGTGCTGCTCTTGGTCTGGTCCCTCCCCCCTCGCCTTCCTGGAATGGGTAGCCCTGTCCAGTATAGCCTCGGGGATCATAGGAACACGCAAGCTCCCCCACCACAACAAGGTGACAGCACGTCGGGGGAGGCCGTACGCTACCCTGTATAAGATCCTGTAGATCAAACATTATACAGCTCTGGCATCAAAGACTATTTACTTGCAACGACGAACCAAAGTAAATAACAGGCAAAGCAAATAACAAATATTATCTTGATAATAAGTAAATGTGTCGAAATAATGTTATATGTAAACATTCTCTGTTTGCTGGATTGTTTGTATAGAATACCAATTTGGACTACCAAGATTTGTATACATATTTATTTATTGCGATCATATTCATTGTCGATACAGTAGGTACATAATACCCTGTTAGGGCATTGCAATGATCTTATGTACTAACGTGCAAACAACATAACTAAGTTAGTTTTATAGTAAGAAAGAACTCGGTATTCAAAAATATAAGTACTTATATCATAATTATATTCATCATATCAGCCGAAAGTCGTCCACTGCTGGACATAGGCCTCCCCCAAAGAGTGCCAAATTGACCGGTCCTGCGCCAACCGCATCCAGCGAATATTAAAATTAATTAATTGTTTATGTCATGTTATAAAAAGATGTCGCCGAAATATTAAAGGTATCGGCAGGAGAGTTGAGGTAAATGATCAAACACGTAGAGTAGGTACCAGTTGATTGATTGATTGGATCGGATCATAAGTTCCGGAGATTACCCATAACATATAAACTTACAAAGCTATCTCACAGACTTTTCCTTTTTATCGAACGAGGGAGCGAAGCGAACGAAGTTCTATGCTTCTGCTTGGGCCGAAAATCGTTCGTATGTCCGGTGTCTGTTCCGCTGTTCTTCTTTATAGGTCGCATTTGTCAACGGATTCTGTGAAATTTAGTGAGCAGGTGCGTTACTTGTATGTTTTTTTTTGTCGAGTAACTTTTCGAAATTAAGATAATTTACTTCCAAAACAAAGTTTTAACCGACTTCAAATCAGTACCTAGCCAAATCGCTTCAAGTTTGCCTATAAAATTTTAAGAATTCCCTCGAATTTATCAGAACTGGATTTTGGTGATAACGGGACCAATCTGCTTTCAAACAAAGAAAAAAATGTTCAAATCGGTTCATAATTACCGAGTTATCGCGTAACAAACACACATAAAAAATCTCCTTTTTTTGAAGTTGGTTAAAAATAATTCTCTCGGGTTCTTCAATCACTAGTTATATTAGTATAGATATATTAGTTTATCTGAACTGAAGCTGCAGCTGCATTCAACTAACGAGTATCGATCGCAGCCTAAGTCGTCCAATTTTATAGCAGCGCGAGTTCGCTCAAGAGTGCACCGCGGTGTATGTTGGGGCAATTTGTATGGTAATGCAGCCAATAGCACTCGAGGCTGCAGGCAGGCTTCAATGATAAGAGGTAGCGATTTTTGGGTGGTGACATAGTATACAACTGGCCGCCATAGCAGGCTGTCTGTGAGAGGCTGTACAGATTTATTTTTTTTATACAACGACGGTGGCAAACAAACTTACAGTCTGCCTGATGTTAAGCTGGTACCGTCGCCTATGGACACTTGTGACTCCAGAAGAATCACAAGCGCGTTGCCGACCACTTTCACTTGAGGATTCGCTGTGTAGGCAGGTAGAGACATGCAGGTCCCTCACTCCCAACACAACGCACCCTAGGGAGCTCTGGCGACCTTACTCACCACCAGGAACATAACACCACATGCTTAATAGCATGCAATAATATAGCAACATTACAAAGCAGTGGTGCTATTATGGCTGCGGTCTTCTTTAGGGTGGAGGTACTTTCCCAGTTGGGCTGCTCCACATACGAGCGAGATGACATTCCGCTGTCTGAAAATCAGCGCTGTAGGTGTCTGTCGTCAGACATAATGACCTCGGCATAATGCTGAGACAGCGACCGATTCACTGCCGCGAAGACACACACAATATGTGTCAAATTGTAATGTATGTCTACTGCCTTTGTCTCTGCCCGTGTCTTTTGTGTGTGTGAATAAATGTCTTCTTTTTTCTTTCCTAAATGATTTTTTTTTAAATGTCTCCATTTAAAATCGAAACATGGGACACGGAATCAAAATTAAGACCGAACTTTGTGTTTTTTATTTTACTTTAAAGTAATTGTAATTTGGTTGGTTTTAGATACATACATAATTAAATTATACCAAAAATATATTTATATCGCACGAACTGTCCTTAATTTTATTCTGTTACGAAACCAGCAACATGAACCGCAAAAGGAAAATCCAATACATTACAATACGTGTTATATTTCCTCTTCCATATCGTTATAAGCATTAGTTCATGTTAAATACTGTCTGGTATATAATATTCGTTTTTTCAACCAACTTTAAACGATCCCTAAAATGAACTACGAAAAAGAAACTACCAAATTCATAACCTGCAAAAAATATTCTTAAAACGTGTCACTCTCCCCCATGGCTGGAAACTTGTCCCCTCAAGGGTCAATGCCCTGTCATCCCTTCTGGTCCCAAAACTCGCCTCAAAGCAACCAGAATAATTCTCCACCGATGTCCCATAGTAACTATGAACCTAGAGGTCACGTAATACTGGTCATTGTGGTAGGTGATTTGAAGGTGTGAAGTTGATGTTTATGATGATTGATGACCACTTGACTCCAGCCATACCTGCGATACGAATCACAACCTGTCTCAACTTGTCTCACCACACGTCCAATGTTACTTGAACCAGTGATTCCCTACAATCATACATAACCAGAGGTCAGTCACACTGGTTTGATTCGGATGAGAGGTTAAGTTGTGAATATGAGAAAAATGAAAAATGTACGTTGAGCCCTGAGGTGCGTGCGAAATTTTGGATGAATATATCGAAATGTGACGTCATCGGAAATAAGTGGAAGTGCTGTGACATCCCATTTCTCTTATGAAAGTGACTACACGGTGTAAATTTGGGAAAAAAGTGCTTACGCAAAATATTTTTGGTAACTGTTAACACATATTAGTCGCAGTGTATGAAGAAGTTCGTAACACGAGTACGAAAACATCATAACAAAATCTTATTTCTTGTACGGGCATCATTGGTGGCAACACATTACTGGTAAATAAATAAAAATAAAATAATATACATATACCAGTAGATAGGCATTTGTTTTTCACTGCTTGTCATATAAATACTGCACGCTGTGTACACAGAATGCAAACGAAGGCGCGAGATAAGCTATAGCCATTCGGAAGATCAATGCTACATACTGGCGAAAGAATATTCGAAACAGGATGAGTCGTTCCTGAGATTACCCCCTACAAACGAACGTACAAAGCTACAACCTCACAGACTTGTTTATTAATATTAGTATCTAGGTAAACTGGCTGCCCGCTCGACTCCGCCCGCGTTATAGTAACAATCCACGTCTAGCCGTGAGATAAAATATAGCCTGTGTCCAAACTGAAGATCCATTCTAGTTACAATACAAACCCTAACATACAGACTTAAAAAACTATAAACTCATAATATACTACACTTCCAAACCAAGAAAAAGAATTGTCGGAGCATAACAAACAAAGTAAAGCGGTTTTCAAGTTAAATAATGTTACTGGATGTGGGATGTGAGAAGGATGGACCGAATAAGAAATGTGTATGTAAGGGGAAGCCTAAAAGTACTATCGCTGATAAACTGAGAGCCAATCGCCTTGCGTGGTACGGGCACGTAATGTGGAGGGATGAAAGTCATGTCACCAAAAGAGTATTAGGTATGAATGTGGATGGATGTAAGAGACGAGGTAGGCCAAGGAAAAGGTGGATCTGTGAGAGACGATTTGAAGAAAAAAGAAGTGAGTGATGAGATGACGGCTGACAGAGAAGTATGGAAGATAAAGACATGCTGCGCCGACCCCAAGTAAATGGGATAAGGGCAAGGAAATGATGATGTTCGATAATTATATGGTATTTAGTTGATTCAGTTTTTGGATTTGCTATAAAAAGACAAGCTCGTGGGTTGACTAGTTTTAATATAGACGACCTGCATCTTGTTACTTGCACCAACCTAAAGTAATATAAACTTTGTTCGATTGTCCTGTATATTTCAGTTTGAGTTATTGACGGTAGCTTGAAGCTTCTCACTCAATTAGCAATAAAACATTTGTTCAATAAATCACAATTTACTTTGTAAATAATATATTTGGTGTCGAGACGGGCTGCGTAAATTATTGAAGAACCACTAAAGGTTCTCTCGGTTAAGTACAAACATTAGTTACCGAACCTTCTTTGTCTTCGTTATGTAAGAGCCTTATAACTAAACAAACTTATAGTTAAACTGGAGTGAGTAATAATAGGTTACGAATCGCATACATTTACATATCGGCATGAAGAACGGTGTTTTTACCCGGGTGAGAATGATTGTAGCTACGCATATTTAGTGCTACCTCCCTGTATTAATGAATGAATAAATGTAACTGAATGAATTATTAAATAAAGTATAAATTAATTATTAGTTAACCTCACCTCCTATAATAGCTCTTTTAGATATTGAAGCTAAAATCTGTTAACGAATGCTGTGTCGATACAAACCCGATAGGGTTTAACGACACTTTTCTGTTT
The DNA here is from genome assembly GCA_963854355.1 of Epinotia brunnichana. Lineage (NCBI taxonomy): Eukaryota > Metazoa > Arthropoda > Insecta > Lepidoptera > Tortricidae > Epinotia > Epinotia brunnichana. Next base: position 23,562,135 of record OY977952.1, read on the forward strand.
AACGAAATGTATTTTACTTTTTATAAATGTATTAAAAAACAAAAAAAATAATAAAAACTATGAGCTTCAGATCGACTTTACGGACGATAATTTTACGTGATAACTGACAACGTCATAACGCCGAACGCTCGGCTCAGGCGGAGCGGGTCAATAAGTCATACTTTTTTGTGCGTGCTGCCGGTGTTCATTGATTTATAAGACGAATTTTGAAAAATCCTTTCTTATGCAACCCTAGACCTTATAAGCACCCGTGTCTCATATCTGGGCTAAATGAAATGAATAAATAATTCAACTAATAATAATGTTAGAGTACCTAGTATTTAGTAATTTATTTTGTCACTAACACATAATTTAATTTATTGTAACTAGCACAGTATGGTCCAAAAACCAGAAATAAATATATTGAATTGAATTGAATTGAATGCGGAACCGACGTGCAAAATTTGGAATCTCTATACTTCGTTTTTTTTAGCATTAGAGAGACCTTTGCAGAACGAGAATATAAGGTTTTTTATCGGGCTCATTCTGCGGATCGAACAGTGAATACGATTTAAAAAATATCACGTATTTATTATAATGTTTTATTAATACATACATTACTCAGTGTTGTGAACAGATAAGAAACATAATATTAGTTAATTTATATTGTAAGATGAAAAGAGAATAATTTTAATTAATTGCGTTTGCAATTTTTCATGGAAAGGTTGTACATTAAAAAACCTAAAGAGGCAGAGTTCTCACACAATGGTCTATTTTTAAACGTCACTGTCACTATCTGTCAACTATCACTCATGTGGGTTTTTCATTCGAGTTAATTTTGTTGTCGGTTGTGATTTCTATTGCGGTTAGCTTACTTAAAGATTGTTGTTATCGTTTTTGTTGAATTTTGTTATTAGTTGTTGATTTATTTAGATATTTTGTTTGTTGGTGCACATTTACAATGGATGAAGCCGAGGCTGGCCCGAGTGGGCTACAGAAGTCGCAGCCGGTTCCGGCTAATGTTTTTTCATCTCCAAAGAAGAAAAGGCAAAGCAGAATCCTCTGAGTGCCAATGAAAAGCGGATGGTGGTGAATATTTACAAATTAGTGTCAGAAATGTGCCATAGAAAGGAGTATCCCACTAAATCGAACCGTGTGAAAAAGACTGCCGAGACTGCTGGCATATCGTTGGCTACGGTATACAACATTTCATAAGAAAATATATGCGTTCAGCTATCGGTAAATATCAAATGATATGTACTCGTATGTACATAAGTTCCAAGAAATTCAGTGGTATCAGTCGAAATCGAAGAGGGAAGGTTTACGACCACTGCTTCTTTGTTTACCCGTTTGACAGATAATTCTAATCTTAAAAAAAACGAAGTATAGAACCAGCGGTTTGGGCTGTGTGTTAATATTTCGTGCGCGCAGCCGGCGTTCGGAACGGGACAATGAGTCACACTTTTTCGTGCGTGCAGCCGGCTTTCATCGATTTATAAGACGTTATCACGTCAAAAAAAGGATTCCCACAAGGTATTCTGACACTTGACTACCAAGAAGGCTTACGTTCCTCGCGTGGCCATTGAACGCGTCGTATGAAATGACATCGTGATTGGTTACGATCCTCAATCCAGGGACTGATTTCGGTTACGGTTATACCGGTATGAAACCGGTATTCCATTACGGTACCGTTATGTCGTAAAGGTTATGCGCGCCACGTGTACATAACGGTACCGTAACCGTTTTGAAATAACGGTTAGCGGTACCAGTTTTAAACGATACCGTAACCTTTATAATACCGGTATTATAAAGGTTATAGAGAAAAGTAAGCGAGCTGACACTCTACAGAGGAAGCATTGGCTACTAAACATTTAAAGACAAAAAGACAAAGCAGCAGAGCCTTTGCCGGCGGTTTGGCAACAACTCCAGGCCAAAATCGATATATCGGTACCTTTAAATAGCGGTTACGGTACCGGAAAAAATAAAGGTACCTTTATATTTCGGTAGCGAAATATAAAGGTTCCGCTACCGAAACCGCTATTTCACAACCGATATGACGTCATACCGTTAAAATAGAATACCGGTATTTTTCGGTTATGCAGTCCCTGCCTCAATCATGAGGGACCGACGAAGAAGATTATTAAAACAAAGACAAGTCTGTACTTGTTCAAAATAAACGAACGCCGAAAGAGCCCTGAAATTCAAAATGCGCTTTTTAAGTAGGAAGAAAACAATTTATAAAGCCCTAGTGAAATCCGAACAAGTTGAGCCGGGAAGAAAAGTGCATTTCGTTTGAGTGTAAACCGGGCTTAATCCTGCAGATTTACAACTATTGGAATTGGTTTTCTGTGTGCAAGGTCGCTTTGCGTTTTGCACACACTTGGACTTATTTGTGAGACGGTTGGAGGATTTACCTTTTTACCTTAAGTTGGTATTGGTAAACGGAGAAATGAAGCATTACGAATAAAAGAGGTTTTTTACGTTTTAAAATTCCACAAAATTATTGCACAGTCGAATTCCGTTTTTTTTTTTACCTGTAAGAGAGTTCCTAACACTTTGTTGTTTTTAGGATGCCTTGTGTTGTTTTTTTATATAATTTTAAAGTAGGAGGACATTACCAAATTTTGGGATGTACAATTTTTTTTTTAATTCACCCGTTTTGTAATATCGTAGAGGTCGTCTATGCAACCGCTACCGTGCTGGCTGTACAGTCGGGTTTTGGTATACCACCGTAGGGTCGAGGATCATTTGAACGTCATGAATAACAAGGTCGATTTCCACTTGCAGTAATATTATGACAGTAACCTTAGCGACAATCGGATCTCACAGAAACTTTTGTCAAAACTGGTAGACCACTTTTTTAGCGACAATCGGATCTCACAGAAACTTTTGTCAAAACTGGTAGACCACTTTTTTAGCGACAATCGGATCTCACAGAAACTTTTGTCAAAACTGGTAGACCACTTTTTTAGCGACAATCGGATCTCACAGAAACTTTTGTCAAAACTGGTAGACCACTTTTTTAGCGACAATCGGATCTCACAGAAACTTTTGTCAAAACTGGTAGACCACTTTATTGGCCGAGCGTAGGTACAACACTATTCATAAACACGTTAAAAGTATGTATGTAAATACTTTAGTGTACACAAGGCGGAAAGGTTATCGAGTGGCGACCACGTACCGGAAGGCGCGGCGTGGGTAGACCCCCACAAGGTGGACTGATGACCTGGTAAAGGTCGCGGGAGTCCGCTGGATGCGAGTGGCGCAGGACCGGCCATTTTGGCACTCTTTGGGGGAGGCCTATGTCCAGCAGTGGACATCTTTCGGCTGATATGATGATGACACAAAACACAGGAAAAAATTACAGACAATTATAGTTAAAATCGGTATAGAGGCGAACTTAAAAGTCCATTATATCTTCCTCTATCACTGAGCACCTTCCCTACAATATCAATTTGATATCGTATTAGAATACGTATGTAAATATTGGACTTAGAGAAATACTTAAATTAGTAAAATAACCAATATTTTCAATTTAAAAAGTTTCTGTAGAAAATTTAATTTTTGGTACAAGCTGTTATTGCCGACTGTACTTTTCTGTATACCATCATCAACTACTCATTGTGACGATTCTAACGAGCCCAAACTCGATGGGGTTCGTTTAATTACGGAATTCCTATGGCCACCTTCCAGCTCCATCATCAGATCAGATCTTATCTATGTCATAATAATATAGCATTGTCATCCGATTTATACATGCATGCAAAATTTCAGCTCAATCAGAAACCGAGAAGTGGATCAAATTTAACTTGCAATATTTGATTACAGACATACATCGGGACAGGTGAAACTAAATAAAAGCTTGTAAAAAAAAACAATACACTTACTTTTAACGCGTTGTTCTCCTTCATATTTTAAGTTCTTCAATTAAAAAATTCCAAACATTAATTCAGCGTCCATTATTAAAACAGTCCCCAACAAAACAATTCACGCCAAAATACTCCATCAGCCGTCCCTTCCTTATCAAAATAACCTTTTTTGTCTTAACCGGTTAAAAAATCACTCTAACCCGCACCCTCCCAGTGACTGATGCTCCAGTAGACATCCAGAATGTCTCCGTAATAAATCTGGGGAAGACGGGCGTTATAAATTTTTCGGTCAAGAAATTGGTCGGGCCCCTGATGTATGGGTGTCCTCAAGTAAATACCTACTCAACATACAGTGGTGAATTTATGGGTCCAATATGTGGAGTTTTATAAAGGCTTTTGTTGTCGGTTAGTTTTACGTAACATGTTCATGCTTAGCAGCCCTATGTGGCTCAATATGGCTTGGGTTATGGGTGCTAGCCGACGATATACAGGATGATTGGTGCATCGTTAGTCAAATTAAAACGGCGGGTGTTACATTACCATACCATTCACACCACACCTACATTACCATCACCACCGTGGTACGGAATGATGGGCATGACCCATCTCTTCCGGCCTCCATTAGAATTATCCAAAATTAATTTAAAAACAACACAAAAATTATCCGTGGGCACACACGCTTTTTGTAGACAGGAATAGATAGCAAATGACCCAACTTACCTGCTGTTTTAATTTGGCAAACGCTGGACCAAATATTTGCCGTTACCAGCAGAGGGGTAACTACCTCCTATCTACTGCTGAGGGGTAATCACGTAACGTTGAGCATTGTACGAACGTCGGGTAGGTCTAAATGTCACTTTTAATATGGAAAATTGACAGTTAAATTGTACCGACGCGCGTTCAGAACGTTACGTGATTACCTCGCAGCTGTGTTAGTTAGATCTAAATGTCACCTTTTTTATGAAAAAATTACAGTTGACTTGTCCTAACGTGCATTTGAACAGTTGTGTGATCAGTGATCACCCCTCAGGACCGTCTGTTTCGAAGGCAGGCTAAACCAATCGTCATCCATAACAATAATTTTAGCTTGTGCCTTTGAGATGTAAAGAATCCCCACCGTCAGACAGATCCGTGTGACATATAAAACCACCCTCTACTGACATGACGACAGAATATCTATTGCAAATCTATCAGCTCTGTTTGTGGAACAAACCCAATCAGGGATGTTTTATTCCCGGCTGAACTCACACTCCCTTAATGGAGGCCGTCTGTAACACCGTAATTATCTTTGTGGTTAATATTTTTTTACTTTTCTTTTTAAGACGTCTTATAAGTTTGACGTGTCCGTGTGTCTGTCTGTGGCGTCGTAGTTCCTAAACGAATGCACCAATTTTAATGCGTATTTTTGTCTAAACGCTGACATGATCGAAATGGTTCTCAGCTACGTTACAACAAAATCGGTTCAGTGGTTTTGAAATATTGAACTTTGAAAGGAAAATATCGGGGTTTTTTTTTTTACTTTTCTAAGCTGTTAATTATGTAAATTTTACTATTAGGATAATAGTAACCTACATTTAAGCATCATTCAAACTTGTCAATTTTTAGAAAGTTTTTTTAAATTATAATATTTAAATTTTCCAACGCATCGCAACGCAACGAGTATATCAGGGGATCTTTTAAAGTAACTCCAATACCAGCAAAGCTCAAAGAATGCCTAGCCTAGCTCCGTTGGTATGTTATGCGCCGAGAACGAAGAACGGAACCGTTCACCTATTTAATTTAATTTAATCGTTTATCGGCCTACATTATTTGACCTTTGAGTTTGTCACTTTTAAGTACCACCCAAGGGACACGTGCAGGTTTGTGGTAGGTAATAGCTCCTGTGGACGCAAGTGACAGTAGTCCCCCCTTTGTCAAGTGAGTGGACAACTCGACTGTTAGAAATACTTAAGCTGCCCGAAGACCTCTAACTCGTTCACTTATGGCAACCCAGGATAGAATTTACTGGCACCGCTGCACAAGGAGGCCCGACCCCAGCTGAACTGGGACAAGGGCAGGAAGAAGAAGAAGAAAAATCTTAAATTTTTCCTTTTGTGCTGAATTACAGTAGGTATTTACTGTAGCATAGGGATTTCCCTATGCTTATGCACATCTGTGTAACAGCGGCCGTTTCAAGTGTCCTTGTCTGCAAGTGTTTGCGCACGTACAAAGCGCGTATAACAGCTTCTTCAGAACTCCAGACGACGGTGATACCACTAGTGTTTTAATTGTGGATAGCCAACGGATCTAGATCCAATTGGTTGGATGTTTTCATTGAAATTGTGGGATGTAAGGTTGTTTTTGAGGCTGAAATGGCAAGTATTTTTCGAACGACGTTTGAGAAATGAAGACTATTAGACATACCATCTCACCATATTTATAATTATTTGATTTGTGGGCCTTATTGATTCGCAAGTATGTTTAGGTTATGGCTAATTTTGAATATTATGTAAGCAAATACGTTGTTACTCAGATTAACAATGTACCTACATTAAAAGACATATATAGGTATAAAGTAGCTGCAATATAAATATATTGAGTAATGATTATACTTTAATTTTGTATAATGAAAAATCCCGGAATTCAATGAATAAAATTGAATTGAGTCCGCCTCCATACAACATACAACTCCACATCAACGCCGCCTAAAACGTATAGTTATTTATCTATCATCATCATCATCATTTTCAGCCTGTAATCGCCCACTGCTGAGCATAAGCCTCTCTTCGCGTACGCCACCCATCCCGGTCCCGTGTTAGTCTCATCCAGAAATAACCCGCGGTCTTTTTTATGTCATCAACCCATCGAGCTGGTGGACGACCAACGCTTCTTTTGCCTGCAATTGACCACCAATCCGTTAACGTTTTGGTCCACCTACCGTCACGCTGCCTGGCAATATGTCCTGCCCAACTCCATTTGAGTTTGGTTATGACTTCGCCGACGTCACGCACTTTAGTGCGACGTCGTATCTCAATATTCCTCACTCGGTCTTGTAGCTTAATGCCGAGCATGGCGCGCTCCATGGCTCTCTGTGCTACCCGTACTTTATGCACTGCCACCTTTGTGAGCGTCCATGTCTCAGCACCATACGTCATTGTGGACAGGACACACTGATTATAGAGACGAGTCTTCAGGGATTGTGGAACGTCAACGGATTTGAGGATGTCATCTAACTTGTTGAATACTGCCCAACCCAGCTGAATTCTCTTGGAGATCTCTTTGTTTTTATGTTCCTTGTCAAATGATAGAGTATGACCAAGATAAACGTACCGCTCAACCATCTCCAGTGACTCGTTCCCAACTGTTATTGCTGAATTCGAGTCACTGGAAAAGCTCGCCATAACCTTAGTCTTGGACATATTCATCCTGAGACCTACCAGCAAGGAAGCATGGTAAAGGTCTTGGATCATATTTTGGAGCTCATCTAGGGTCTCGGCAAACAAAACAATGTCGTCGGCGTATCTCAGGTGCGAAAATAACACACCATTGATTTTAATACCGGTCCTGTCCCATGCAAGCGTTTTTATGATGTTCTCTAGAACAGCCGTAAAAAGCTTGGGTGAAATAGTATCCCCTTGTCACACTCCCCTCTGGATTGAAATTGGAGCGCTCAGTTTATGGAGCCGAACTTGCAATGTTGCCGTGCTATACAGCTCCCGAAGCACATCCACGTAGCGAGCATCGATTGAACAGCGATGGAGAGAGTCAAACACGGCCCAGTGCTCGACACTGTCGAAAGCCTTCTCGTAATCTTTTTATGTATGCGATTATCCAATCTCTAGTTATTAAGACTTCCAGGGGCAGTTTAATGAGGCCATCTATTCTGCCCACCTCACAGGATATCTCCCCTTGGAACACTACCCGCTCAAACAAACATGGCCAGAGCTCCCTAGGTTGCGCTGTGTTGGGAGTGAGGGACCTGCATGTCTCTATCTGCCAACACAGCGAATCCTCAAGTGAATAAAGGGTCGTCTACGCGCTTGTGATTCTTCTGGAGTCACAAGTGTCCATAGGCTACGGTAAGTACTAGCTTAACATCAGGCAGGCCGTAAGCTTGTTTGCCACCGTTCTTGTATAAAAAAAACCGGCCAAGTGCGAGGCGGATTCGCGCACGAAGGGTTCCGTACCATTATCTATAAAAAACTATTTTATTCTGTGTTTTTAGTATTTGTTGTTATAGCAGCAACAGAAATACATCATCTGTGAAAATTTCAGCTGGAACTATCACGGTATCAGTGAGATACAGCCTGGTGACAGACAGACGGATGGACGGACGGACGGACGGACAGCGGAGTCTTAGTAATAGGGTCCCGTTTTACTCTTTAAGCACGGAACCCTAAAAAAAATAACATTACAGATACATAGAGGTATTTTATCATCATCGTATAATATAAAATACCTACCTATCGATCAGCTGAAAAACATTCACTTTTGGATAAAACCCTCCCCCACAATCACTGGTCTTGCTAACCGCATCCAGCGGACTCCCACGACGTTTGCCCAGTCATCAGTCCATCTTGTGGGGTCTACCAACGCTGCGCCTTCCCATAGGTAGGTAGGTATTGAATGCTAATTTTATAACATTCAATATAATAATATCCGACCACTCATTACGTATAACAAGGATAGAGGAATAAATACCAGTATGACTGTACATACATTTTTGAACATAATTTTCCTATTTATAAGCTGAAACTTGATAAGAGCCAAACAAATAAGTCAGGTAAGGTACCTACTATTAATTGCTTTATTTGCTATACAACATGAGGTTTTCCTGAATCCTGTACATATATCGTATCATGACAAAGATGGCAAGGAAGCCTACAGCTTGAACCGTGTTAGTGTACCATGACAAAAATGGCAAGGAAGCCTTCAGCTTGAGGCCGTGTTAGTGTACTAAGATAAATATGGCAAGGAAGCCTTCAGCTCGAGACCGTGTTAGTGTATTATGACAAAGATGTCAAGGAAGCCATCAGCTTGAGACCGTGTCAGTGTACTAACACAAATATGGCAAGGAAGCCTTCAGCTTGAGACCGTGTTAGTGTACTATGACAAAGATGGCAAGGAAGCCTCCAGCTTGGACCGTGTTTAGTGTACCATGACAAAGATGGCAAGGAAGCCTTCAGCTTGAGACCGTGTAAGTGTACCATTACAAAGATGGCAAGGAAACATGTAGAGCGTAACTGATGGTTGTCAGAACCTTTGGACCTTTCCATTACGATTGATGGTGTTCACTAATGGGCGAACCCAAGAACAGGTCAAGAACTGGTACGTTCTCTTAAATAGTTTCTTGATACGGAAAACAGACTCTCATTATATATGCTCTACAAAACTGTTCCATCTCACATTTCTTAAATTTTCGGAAAACATGATAATTAGTCTATCAGAGAATAGATAACTTTTGGTTTACCGTGTACAAGATAGATGGTATGCAGCGAAAAGTTATCAACAGTACCTTATGCGTACAATGCGTTATTATTATATATTTTAAAAATAAATTATTGTTACCACATGCACTAAGTACTATTTATAAAATTCCTTTAGATCATAGAAGACTCGTTTCAATTAGGCATTTAGGCATTTTTTTGGCTACACTTATAAGGGTTTCCTTCCAACACCTTTATATCATTACTATCATTAGGAAGTTCATTAAAGACACGTATTACCGTGATAAAAGGGCTTTTGTGATGCAGATGTGATTTAAACGTAAATGGTATAACTTATTTCATGAATCTTATACAATATAAACGTAAAAGTCCTGACTGACTGACTCACTGACTTAAATCAACGCCCAGCCCAAACCGTTGAACCAAGAAAGCTGTTCACAATACGTAGTTTATATAACGTAAGTATTTAGTATCCACTAAGAAGGGATTTTTAAAAATTCCACCCTCAAGGAGGTAAAAGGGGTTGACAGTTTGTATGGGGATGGAGTAAAATTTTAAGTGAGAGACTTGAAACTTTGTGTATGTACTCCTTATTACAATACAAGAAAAGTATATTATGGGTTTTGGAAAACCCACCCCCAAGCAGGTTAAATAGGGGTGCAACGTTTGTATGGGGAAAACTCTTGTTTTGAGTTACAAAATTAAAACTTTATGAAAAGATTCCTTATCAGAATACAAAAAATGGAGCTACGATAAAACGTGTTCCACGCAGACGGAGCCGCGGGCAGAAACTAGTAATAAGTATATGTACGCTGAATATCCTCATTACCTCTACAGGAAACGCAGGTATAATAAAAAGGAGCGCATTGTTATTATTGCGTTAATTGTCCTACTTGTTGAAACACTGCGTGGTCGCGATTTCTGAAGCATATTTAACTTTTATTATTGACGTATCAAAAACCTTTACGCTGCCAGTTATTTCCTACAATCACAAACAAAGCAACATCGGTGCCCTGAAAACCCTACACGTCGAAATAACACCTGAATGCTCCAAGAAGACGAAATGACACTGACATTGTTCGTCCCGTCGTTCTTAATTGTATCCGTCGCGGCACAGGCTAGTGGACATGACTTGGAGACTCAGTCTTCGCCTGCGTTTCTCATTGTAGGGAAAACGAACGGAGAGATAGCGCGCTGCCTTTTTGACAGCCCTGAAAATTGCGAGACTTTCCACGAGGGTGAAAAAAGTGGAGTCAGGAGCACAGTCCTCCATGGAGAGTATTTGTACGCAACATTGGATTCGAAAAAAATACTGCGTTGCGAGTGGGAACGCAAGAACCCCTGCGAAGTCTACTACAAGACTGAAGATTATATTTATACCTTGACTGTCTCTGACGGGTACTTGTACGCCGGTGGTGGTTATGCATCAGGAGTAGTTCTACGCTGCGAGCTGAATCGACCGAATAGCTGCTCTCTACTTCAGACATTCCCGAATGGGGTTATTAGTATGTATGAGTTAAACAGTTACATGTATATTGCTACTGAATACTACCTTTTATGTTGTTCAAAAAAAACAAAGTTTCAATGTTCAAATGTACGAGTTGACGAAGATTTGAGATGGTTATACAGTGTTTCACATTTGGGAAATACTATTATTGCTCTAAAGTTGACTGATAAGGTTGTCTGGTATTATAAACTGACAGCGAGCAATTCCACGAATTATATAAAAAAACAAGAAGTAAAACTACATCGTTACGGATATAAAGTCACGGTCTTCAAAAGAAATGTATATGTGCTAGAAGCTTCCGGTTTTATACAGATATCCGAGGAGAATAAAGACTTGAAACAGTTTTCACGACACGATAATGCGATGACCATATCGTTCGCGTATGCGACCCATGGTATGCATCACAACGCATATGGAGTCAGTAAGTGCTTCGAGCAGTCCACCGTGTTCAACTATAACGAGGAGCACCGAGCCATGCTGGAGGTGAGGGTGGTGAACGGAAGACTGCAGGACGCGCGCGGCGCGGTGCTGGACACGCGGCGCGCGGACCGCGGGTACTCCGGGCCCGCCGCCGTGTTCGCCATGGGGCCGGGGGGCCAGCTGTTGCTCTCCCACGCGCACAGCTCCGGGCTGGTGCACATCTCCAGCCTCTTCGCTGGCCACCCCGTGGCCGGCGCTGGAGAGATCGTAGTGGAAGACGGCGTGGTCAAAAGAATCATCGCGTGCTCTGTGGCCTACTTTCCGGATATCAAGTTGAATAAACAAGTTGTGGACGAACTGTACAGGAGAGGATATGACAAGGCAAACGAAATTGTGTTGGAGACCTGTGATTATACGTGTGACAGAAACTAAGTGGGTGAGTTTGAAACTAGCCCATGCGGCTTTGACCGCGTATTGCAAACAACGCAGGCAAACCTGTGGGATAAAATGTATCCTCTGTAAAAAACAGACTCTTTGGATAGCCAAAAATTCCATCTTTTACACAAATGAAATACAAAATAGATCGGATAAGAGGTACCGGAGGTCATTCCTTAGATACAAACATAAAAGCTATCTTACAAATATTTCCATTTTATCATAAATAATAAGTTTTGCATAATATAAAATGGAAATGTTTGCCAGATTGTAGCATTGTAAGTTCGTATGTTTTGCGTTATTTTTGATAGATTTAACAGTGTGATATTATCCCGTCATGACGTCACTGTCACACGTCGGTTGTTTAATGGTTAGGTACAGTCACCGGCATAAATATATGACATGACAACTCTATTCCTAGAGCCGTAAGAGCCTGTCAGATACTTTTGCGGCATTTGATTCATCATATATTGATGCCGGTGACTGTGTACTACCAGTCAATATGTCCAGTTGATGTGACAAACATACATCAAGGCACATTATTATCACAACTGAATCTCCCGAAAGTGTCTTAGCTCCAAACACATCATGAATTTACTAAGGTTTTTCCCTAATTTCATGATAATTATGTACCTACAATTTTTATTCAATAATTTATCAACTTAAAGACTTCTTTCAAATTCAGATATTTATATTTCTTTTTTTATAAAATTTATGGCCCAGGTATTACAAAGAAAGGAAGGAGATACTTAAAGCTTATCCGGAGCTTATGAAACGTAATAATTTAGTATAATACACACACCATTTCTTATAACTCTTTATAACATTAGTATAAGATTATTATTTTATGTAATATAATAATACTTAACAATACAATGAAATTTTCCATACTGACTATAAAAAAATGGTGCTACTATATTTTTCAAAGTTTTAAACTACTCATTAATCTATACAATTAAATATATAATTATTTATATAAGGACATAAAATAAAATGAGATTAAATATGTATAAGGTAGGTGCACCAAGGATGGCCCCGTTCCTATGAAGCCCACCTTTAATAACTCGCAGTTATTATTTTCCAAACTAGGTACTTAAAATTTCGTGAGCGTTTAAGATCACAAACAAACGTGCATTTCAATTTTTACCCAATCGCGCTGCCATTTTGTAAAAAAAATACATTTTGCTGTGTCTTGTTAAAATATTGCACGTTTTATTATTTTCCATATCATCCAAAGTTTAAAAAAATAACGTAAATTTTAAACTTCAAATTAAAGGAAAAATTTGGGCTCCGAGCCGGATTTTTCTTTGAATTTGAAGTTTATAAATATCGTTAGCAGGCGTAACTGCATTATACAAAATGAACGTAAATTTTGTCAGTATTTTTAGTGAAATTAGATGTTTTTTCTACTCCTGTACCGTTATCTGTCATTTATATAGGCTGTAGCTCAAATACAATGACACCACTAATAATTCGTCGAAAATCTCTATGCTCTATGGCCCAAAAACGAACTGTTTAGCGTCCTTTTTTGGTTCATACATTTTTCATAAAATCACTGTTTAACTTTTTTTTAAATCGGTGGCTATATTGCAGTGGTGCCAACTTCATAAACAAATATTTCGAAATAAATGTATTTATTTACGATTTAACATTTGTTTATTATACATTTTTTACTACAATAATAATAAATCATCATCTATTGTGTGTTAAATTACATGTTTTATAAATTCTTGGTATTATTTATAAAAATAAACAGTTCGAATTCGGTCCGGGTCCGGATTCGGTTTGGTTCGGATGGCAAGTGCAAACAAATTAAAAACAAAACAAACCATAAGCAAGAGCTGTCACATTTCCGATTTCCCACCAAAATACAGTTCAAAATGAAAAGACGAAAGATGATAAACTATTAGTCCTAAACTATTAAGATTTTATTCGTGTTTGTGAAGACAAAAGTGTACGTTCCTTTTAAAATGGTCGAAGAAATTAATAACTGCACTCCTGAAGAAATTGTGTGAGTAGCAAAAGTACGAATAGATAACTTGCTGCCTGAAAAGTTTAACTATTCTGTAGTCTGCTATTTATTTAAAATTTGTCGTAGAAAAAGTATTGTATGCAACGGTGTTGTATAACTGGTCTAAAAACGCTCGTGGCGTCTTTAATTGCGATGCTCGCCAAGGCTCGCATCGCAACCCACGCCACTCGCGATTTAAGACCCTTCTTATACAACAGTTGCATAAAATACTATAATCTGTTTAACATCCAATTGTAGGTAAATACTGTTATTTGAAATTTATTTACGTATTTTACGACACTTAATTGAGCTGAAGTAAGAGTCCCCTAATAAGGCCCACTGTATGTATCCCTTACTAAAAGTATGTCAAAAAATTATGTTAGAATAAAGAACCGATTTATAAATATCATGATACAGACTCACACATGTGTTTTTTTTTCTAATTTAAAAAGTTGTCGTCGTAATATAGCAATTTTTAATTTTCATACTCCTAAGATGGCGGCCACAGCTATATTTTTGGGATAGGTTCAATATTTTATTAAATCAATTTAATAAAAACAATATTTTGCGACAATTTCTTAACGATAGTAAAGTTACATTAATTAAACGATTGTTTTAAATAATTTATAACGGGCCTTATTTTTTGGCGACCGGCCCCGTAGCATGGATGGGCGTTATCACGCGATAAGTGATAGGATAAGCACGTCGTCTCATTCTATAGAACGGTGTCAGCCAGGGACGGCAGCTCTATCCTATCACTTATCGCGTGAAGGCCATCCATGCTACGGGGCCGGTCGCCTAAAAATAAGGCCCGTTATAAATTATTTAAAACAATCGTTTAATTAATGTAACATTACTATCGTTAAGAAATAGTCGCAAAATATTGCCTAAGATGGCCCACTAGCAACATTTTTTTTAGATTGGTTTTTTTTCTGTTCTACGCGCAGATAACATTAAAGTTTATTTTAATATTTCGTTTGTTTAATAAATCATTAGCAGACTGACAGCTGAATGACTTTTCTTTATTAATCATACTGTAATTATTTTACAAGACTTTGAAAATTAGGCGACGGTACCTTATTAGAAAAGTTTACATGTCAATAAAACACTCTTAGTCAAATAACCCGCCCCGTGTCATTCCGGGTGCAAAGGTTCCCATCACACTCGCCGCATTGCCGCGTTGAATTGCGATCGACAACCATTGCAACAGGAATGAGCCGGAACGGGAGTCATGCCCTCTCAGTCGCAAACGGTGCCCCCCTTCCGCTAACAATGTTCTAGCCTCTGAGCACCAGCAATCCGCAAGGTTTTAAATAAATTAAAACTTTTATTGAATGCCTAATTATAATATTTCTAAAAATATAAGCGATATCCTAGTGAGATGTCGCTAGGATCAGCATTGTGTTTCGTGTTTCAGTCATTTCCATTCTCAGTCAGTTTAGACATGAAAGTGGAGACATCGTATTCGTATGTATCCCCAGCCTCAGATTTTTTAACCCCCGACGGACAAAGAGGGGTGTTAGAAGTTTGGCAAGTTTGACGTGTCTGTGTGTCTGTGTGTCTCTGTGTGTGTGTGTCTGTATGTCTGTGTGTGTGTCTGTCTATGGCATCGTAGGTCCTAAACGAATGGACCGATTTGAACGTGGTTTTTATCCGAAAGGAGACGTGAGCGAGATGGTTCTTAACTACGTTTCAACAAAATCGTTTAAGCCGTTTTTGAGATATTGAAGTATGAAATGAAAATGTCGGGGATTTTCGGCTTTTCTAAGTTGTAGTAGTTATTATTTATAATAAATAGGCATGATGCCTGATGTTAAAATGTGTAACGTGTGTTGCTAAATGGGTAAACCATCAAAGTATTGTAAAAAAGTATAAAAATTACGAAATTTAATGAAAATCATAGAAAGCTCCTTGAAAGTTTAGAAAAATATGCATTTTATTTTATTGGGCAAGAGTAAATTCAAAACTACCAATAGAATCCTTACGCTTTTATAAACAAATTTTTAATACAACTATGCTACCTAAACGCAGCATTTCGCGACCGAAACAGAAATTTACTTGATTTTCCATACAACGATTATAGTACAAATAACAGTTGTATCGACGTACCCGTGTGTCAATTAGTATGAAGCGTTTGGGATCACATTTTTGGGTATTTATGTTCTTTATGTGTAGTTGCTCCTATACAAACATTTGTTCCTCTCCAAAAACTGGTTCGAATGGCATCGTAAAATAATCTTTGTCATTGATCCTGGCTAGCAGTAATCTGAAAACAAACCAAGGACCGGAAAACCCCTTTTCAGGCCTATCAATTTGGTAGCCCTATAAATTTGATAACCTTATGATAAGGTAACCTATGGATAGGGTTTTAAAAACAACTTTTAAAATTACCCTTTGGAAAACCCCAATAAACGTAACCGGTTCCGGTCCCTGACACAAACTCTGTTAAGTAAACTACCTAGTCCCCGATTCTAGTCCTAGGTCCTTAATCCCAATTGCACTTTACGTCAAAGCAACATGGGTAAAATTAGAACTAAGAGGATTTTTCTTCATTCGAATTTAAGCCATATCACTTTGCAATAAAGTGCCCATGTTACCACTAGTTTAACGTCCAGGACTAGGACGTGTAGGTTTTTTAGGGTTCCGTACTCAAAGAGTAAAACGGGACCCTATTACTAAGACTGCGCTGTCCGTCTGTCTGTCTGTCTGTCTGTCCGTCTGTCACCAGGCTGTATCTCATGAACCGTAATCTTTGGACAGTTGAGATTTTCACAGATGATGTAGGTATATCTGTTGCCGCTATAACAACAAAAACTGAAAACAGAAAATAATAAATATAAAAAAATACAGTATAGCTACTATCATTTACTTTTAAAATTTTGAGAGCTATATATAAGGTTTAAGGGGGCTCCCATATAACAAACGTGATTTTTTTGCCTTTTTTATAGATAATGGTACGGAACCCTTCGTGCGCGAGTACGACTCGCACTTGACCGGTTTTTTTTTATTTGTATATTATTCATCATTTAACCGAACCACCGGCAAGAAAAAGTGCCCGTGGTCCACCTAAATAGGTGAACTAAGCAGGTGGACCACGACCGACAAGGGGTTAAAGTTTGGTGGTATTTTTATATACTTTATCCATTATAAATAAATGAGTATGACTATGAGGACCTTATTGGTTGTCAAATAAGTATATTCATTCGCGGCCTCATTTCAAATTCAATCGCGTTTCGTCGCACCAACGACCAAGAATTCCTTATACGTGTTGTTCCTGCGTTTTATTATGGACATAAAATGGCTCGTAAAGAGTGCTCCATGGAACATCCGAGTTTCTCACTTCATTATCACGAGTGAGCAGACAGTGGGAACTGTAAAGCTTTTGTAGAAGTTACGACAATAGAGAGATCTCTCAGGGACCGAAGTCCAATGAGAGTTGTTTGGATGTTATATTTATGCAACTGATTTAAGAAACTTCGATAGTGCGATGCAGAACTCGTCAGATTTGACAGGAGTGACGCCACACTTTGATAAAGTATAGAAGGCTCAGAAAAATTAGGGATCTTATTAAAATACTGATATGAGGACCAGATTGGTGCATACTGATTTGCAGATTTTTCTATTTAATTTTTTTATGGAGAGGCCTTTATGTAATCGTGTAACAAAATAAAATAGACACTAACTTTTGCAACCATTTAGTAGTTACTTATTTCAACAATTAAAAATATGTTGTAACCATTTTGCACTTAGTTTCTACCTGAAACTTCAACTAGCTAAACTACCAAGTGTAATCTATTAAAAACCGTTTGTTAGTCGTATAACTCGAAATCAAAAAATCCTTGTAGCGTTTCGCCGCGATCTCAAAATTTCTGAACAAATGTTTTTCCTTGTAGTATGATTTTTGGTCGCCAATTACAATGGTGTATAAAATTCGTAGTATATTTACTTTCCTGCCTTTCTTCACTGTAGTCGCTTTTTCACCTCGATAGATATTTGTTTGTAATGCGTTATTACATATCGCGATATTTCCTTTAAGCACTATACCTTTATAGTTTTGTTTCGTAAATGCAAAGAAAGTTGGTTTCTTGGTACATAACCTGGTTTTGTAAGAAGAATATTTTTTCTAGCTTGTTAGGTTAGGCGGACCATGGCCCATAGTCATTTTTAGGGTTCCGTACTCAAAGAGTAAAACGGGAACCTTTTACTAAGACACCGCTGTCCGTCTGTCTGTATGTCTGTCTGTCTGTCTGTCACCAGGCTGTATCTCATGAACCATGACAGAAAACACAGTTGAAATTTTCACAGATGATGTATTTCTATTGCCGCTATAACAACAAATACTAAAAAAGAGAATTAAATTAATATTTATAGATAATGGTACGGAACCCTTCGTGCGCGAGTCCGACTCGCACTTGGGCGGTTTTTTTTTATTTGTATATAATTCATCATTTAACCGAACCACCGGCAAGAAAAAGTGCCCGTGGTCCACCTTAATAGGTGAACTAAGCAGGTGGACCACGACCGACAAGGGGTTAAAGTTTGGTGACTATACTAGTTTATTTGAGGAGCTCACATTTATTTTTCATTTAATATCAATTATTACATAATTATTACATTACAATTCATAAATGTTTTCAAAATAAAACCGACATACGGTACAATGATTGTTGTGTTTGATTGTACATTTTGTAGGCAATACGCGAAACGAAAATATTGGTGAAAACAAAAGTTGGCATTCTGCGACTATTTGAACTGTTTAGAAAAAAGTTTGCGTAGGTGCGATTTCCGGCATAATGCGATTACATGTATGGAGATTATAAAATGTTGTCCCTGTGCTACCTGTTGCAAGTAAAAATTAAAAAGTCAACTAAGTGCGATAATAATAGGCATCGTGCGACTAAATCAAAAAACTAAAAATATTTGCGGCTAACTAAATAGGCTATTGATAATATGATAATATATGCTAAATCAAAATGTGCTACTGTTGTAAAAATCTATTAAAAATATATGCGAGTAACAAAATATACTACAGATAATACACGCTACAACAAACTACGCTATCGCGGCGAAACGCGAATAGGTGAAAAGCTACAAGGATTTTTTGATTTCGAGGTACAAACGAATTCGAATGGAGAAATTTTTTAATTCGATTCGTATGGTTGGTTGCAAGTAATTCTCGTCATATTAAGTGAAAAAAAATCTACACAGTGTTCCGTCACAAAAAAAATGGAATTAACAAATCAGTTTGGTCTATAATTCTGCCTTGATGATTCTATTTGCCAGACTGATTTTATTTCGGTACTGATGTACCAAAATGCATCTTTAAACATAATTACTACATTTCCTACCGGTACCGAATATGCACATTGCATAGTCGAAACTCATAAACAGCAAAACATAAATACCTAGTCGTTTTCACCCGTTGGACAAATTCTTATAGCAGTTTAAACATGATGTTAAAGTGACACTGTACATAGTTGTCCAGTTCCTGCCCGAGCGTACCTATTGAACGTTTTAATTCTATGATACTTAAAGACAAGGAAGTAAAAAATATAGTTTTCTCGTCACTGCCTCGGAAAGTCGTCTTTTATACTTTAAAACCAGTGAGCAAAATCGCATTTAATCCACTAGTGGGGAAAGTAGCTGTGTGTGTCTTTAAGTAACTGTGTGTTTTTAAGTACCCGATGGTCGCACTACACTTGGCGGTGTTTGCCCAATTATTCGTGTTGCATCTTTTTCTTTCTTACGGCAAATGAAAGATAGGCAACGACGCAACGCGGACACGCAACCCCAAGTGTAGTGCGACCATAAAAATTCCATTAGAAACATTTGTTTTTATATAATGAGATGATGGATAATAGAATGGACTTTCTGGACGGTTAGATGCAAAATTTTATACCGGGTTTGCCTGCGTTCTTAGCAATACGCGGGCGAAGCCACTCGGGCAGCTACTATTACCTAAGTATAGAAGTGTCGCCCATACAAGATGTGAGGTAAGGCTACATTTCGGCACCTAGAAGACAAAGTTTAATTTGTGATGCTTATGGCGCATCCTCCGCAGGATTAAAGTAATGGGGCTGAATACTAAATGAAAGCGGACCAAGGCGCCCGGAGAACAAAAACAAGGAACATTTAAAACAGAAGCGACAATATTTTAATTGTTACTTTATATTTAACGGGATATTTTATTTATTCCTGACGTTTCGACGCGGGTTTATTTCACATGACCACTGAATGGCCATAAGATATTCTAATTTCTTTACTATTACTACTATTTGCGATGAAATTTTCTATATGGAGGTTTACGGGGGCGAAAAAACAATCTAGCTAGGTCTCAGTATCTGGGAAAATCCGTTTTCTCTATTGTCACCTGAGCAGAGCTTGTATTATGGGTATTTTACTACGCGATGTTATACGTACTAAAATAAGTAGATAAATAAAGACTTATAATACATAGAATTTCATGACTCAACAAATCGTCGAGCTTATCACACAAATGCCCTTATCGGGATTCGAACTCAGGACCTCCAGCATCGTAAGCAGGGTCACTATCAACTAGTCTTAAGAGATCGTCGAAATTTATCGAATAGACAGCTTCCGATTGGATAGCGGCAGGTTCATCAGGAGGTAACACTAATACTAGTGGGTTGAACAGTGGAATGGGTATCGAAATGAAAGCAAAGGCGAATGACAACTGATCATTATGTTTTATGTTTAATAATCACAGCTATATATTGCGATGTTGTTTTTATTTCCTCATTGGCCTAATAGGAAAACCACCACAATCTCAACATTAATATTCCACAGTGACTAAACGTCATCGTATGATATTAAGTGTTATTTTAAACATGACTCACGATGATTTAAATCAATCGATATTGAAGAAAAATTAGAGGTTAGAGCTCTTTGAAAAATAGAGGTTATTATTATTATTTAACAGATATTCTTTCACATAGGCTTCACTCAGATGTATGCAGGTTTCTTCACAATGTTTTCATTCACCGAAAAGCTACTGGTAACTTAAGCTACATAAACGAAAAACAGACCTGGATATACCATAACTTATTCTAAGAACAAAGTTTCAGAGCAAACTAGCTAGTCATTTTAAAATGAGAGCGTAACTACGTTTGTATGGAGAAACGACTAGCTAGTTTGCTCTGAAACTTAGTACTTAGAATAAGTTAAGTACCATCCAGGTCTGTAATTTTGTTTATGTAGCTTCTGATACCTTAGTAAAAAATACAGCAAATTTAAGTTTTTCATACAAAATTTGTTTTTGCTGTATTGCGTTTGTTTTATAAACTGGAGCCATATAAACGAATTACAGCCCTAAATATACCTCATGTCATTGTATATGCAGATTTTCGTTACAATTCTATAGAATATAATGTTTATTGACCATGTAATATAATATACATCACATTTAGCACGTTAGACATGTAGGTACTTACATAAAAATACTCACGGAAAAAGAGGGGTGTTGTAAGTTTGACGTGTCTGGGTCTGTCTGTGGCATCGTAGCTCCTAAACGAATAGACCGATTTGAATGCGGTTTTTTTATCCGAGTGCTGACGTGATCGCAATAGTTCTTAGCTACGTTTCAACAAAATCAGTTTAGCTTTTTTTGAGATATTAAACTTTGTAATGGAAAAGTCGGGGGTTTTTCAACTTTTCTAAGATGTAGTTATTGGTTATTCAAAGCAAAAATATACCCGTAGATATATTTTATACTAGCTTTTACCCGCGACTTCGTTCGCGTTGAATATGTACAATCGACAACCCTAGGTATTAACTGACTATTTTGTGAACCTTATTTAGCTTGCAAATTGGCGGTGATCCAGTTGACGGGTTATTATGGTATTGTGGTTAGAATAAAAGGAGGGGTAACCTGTATTTGTATAGGCTTACACACGAATATAAAACCTACGAATAAAAATGCAAGAAGCAATCTTTAAGTATGTATTTGGGATACGGTTTCGTCTTTTAAACAAAAGTACTTAAAGTTTTTGTTAAATCATATTTACTGTGTTTTCTTCTATAATCCACTAACATTAAAGGCAGCGATGATAAAATAAAAAAAAATCGGCCAAGTGCGTGTCGAATCACGCACAACGAAGGGTTCCGTGCCTATTAAAAAGGTCGTATCGTCACAGAAATCTTACGACACTTACGTCCTTTTCCGCAGGGAAGGCAGTTTTTCAGCAATATCTCGAAAACCTTTTAACCGATCTTGTTCAAAATACTTTTCGGTAAAAGAATTTAATAAGCGCTATGTCTATAATTTCTTTTATTTTTTTTTAATTCACCGTTTGGAAATTAGAGGGACACAATTTTTATGACTTTCAGGGCGATTATCTCCGACTATATTCACTTAATCAAAAAAATTGCTAAGAAACCTTATACTTGTTTTGAAAGGCCTATCGATTGATGTGCCACACGTGGACATACAATGTTTCGCCAGCCAAAGATTCGCCACGCCGCTTCATTGCTGCTGACGTATCGGCCTGCCCTAAACGTTTGCACCTCATTCCTGGGGTCGATATTTACATCACCAGCTTGCCTTACGTTGAAGACCGCCTGATCGTTGCCCTTGTTGATATATTTGCATATGTATTTGATAGCCTGCCTTGAACTACAAAATTTTACATTAATATGGCCATCGAACATTTTGATCAGAAGCGGAGAATATGGCACAATCCACCGGTTATCCAACATGAGGCTTTCTGCACCGCGAATTCTAGTAGTAACAGTGCGTCCTCCATCGTCAGGTGCTCTTCGCCGGTACAGTGGATACCCATTTTCACTCGTCTGCGTGTCCTTTAGTAACGCTCGGGGGTACTTCTTTGTACACTTCCCATCCTTCATGCACAGAGGTTACTTAACAGGGCGACCAACTTCTGTACTTAAATTAAAAAAAAAACTCATGCAATGAGGTCGTGCCTCTCAGTGGCTATTTATCCAGGCATTCGTTCATTGATTAGTAATATCCGGTTATGCCGTGTTGAATGTAAGCGTGATGAACAGATCCGGACGGCCGTAGCTCCAAACATACGCGAACGCAGCTTGCGTGTACTCGTGGAAGTATCTCGGGCTATTCACGACGGAGGAGGGCAGTATCACTATCTGCCCCACATCGTTGGCGTTAACTTGCGCGTCATTCCTTACAGCATCTTGTAAGTGAATGTAATTTTCTGCTCGCAACTTGCGTTGGTTTAGTTATATGTACCTAAGGCGTTCGCTTTCATACATATCGACTAAAAACTGGTGCAGAAGTTGCTTGTAGCGTAACAACAGATTGAACCCGTTGCTACGCACCATAAGGTTGTGTGCATAGAAATCCATACAGGATACGTTTTTGTTTGGTACTGGTTGCGTAGTCTGTGGATTCATCTGAGGTATTTCAAAATGATACCCTTCCTGGCCTTTCCGGAATATGACTGGATACTGGAGTGCATCTAGGAACCTGTGAGTGTCGGCGATGCGGCAGAGCCGGCCTTCGCGCGCGCGCAGCACGATGTCACTGCCGGCGGTGGGCTCCGAGCCGGCGACCACGGCCGCCACCTCGCTGGTGGTGGGCGCGTTGTAGCGCCGCTCGTGCTGCCCAAGGGGCACTTAGTCAGGGTGGATCACTACCTTAAACGTTTCGTCAGTCATGTTCTTCAAAGCTCTTCTAAATTCATGTATTAGCACGTTACTGTCCTCTAGAACTCTTTGAATTGTTTGTAGTACTGATCTCTGAACGCCTTGTACGATGGAGGACCGTCGATCAAGTTGCGCTTCCTCGTCAGCTAAAAAGTAAACCTGCAAAAACTGTGGCTGTTCATTGGCAAGGAAGGAAGTTGGGACCTAATTCGTCTTCTAGCTTCCGCTTGCTCCGCAGTCTCAGAAGCTCGCTGGGAGGCCAGATAGTGGGCATGCTGTTGAAGTCGGTGTTGGTGCTGCTTCGAAGTTTCTTCAACCCTCACACTTGCCTGCCGCTGAACGTCTTCGTCGCACCGCGCCCGAGACTCGATGGGTGACTCAGCAGCTCGTTAATAGGCCGGATAGTGGGCGTGCTGTTGAAGTCATGAATGAAGTGAACAACTATTATGCGTGGTCAGTGGAGGATGGAGGTATGTAATTCCAATACAATATCTTTCGTTCGTGTAGGTACCTCCGTCTCTATTGCACTTGCGTATTCGAGTGATAGAGAGGGAGATATACAAACTTTGAACTTCGTCATAAGCAGGTAGTTCGTTTGCACGGTTAGCACTGAGAATATAACAGCTAGCGAAATAGACTACCCGTCTCTTTCTTATTAGAGCAGTTAAAAAGTGACGACTACATAAGCTACCATCACGTGCTAGCTATGCGTCCATAAATTATTGTCGGGAAGCTTTGTGAATACATCCTCGATACTTGTATATCTCCATCTCTACCGCTCTTATTTGATACGCCACTTTGTCTTTGAGATACAAAAACTTCGATATGCCAAAATATACGTCAATGTGCATCATACTCGTAATTATTTTGTTTCAAGCCATTATACTGCTTATTGATAGTAAGTTAACACCTAAAATGGCGTAAATATCTAAATGAACTTCAAAATCATGAAATTAATATGAAATTAATACACAAAATTTATATTTGGCGAAAAGTAGTGAAACAGTTCGAGATAAAGTTTAGCCTATGTGTTAATTCGGGTTATAAACTATCTCTATACCTAGTTTCAGCAATATCCGTTCAGCCGTTTTTGCATGATCGAGTAACAAACATCCAGACATCCAAACATCCAAACTTTCACATTTATAATATTAGTAGGATTCGTGATTCGCACCCATGACAGTCGTTTACCACTAGGGTACCGTAGCTTTATTGAATGTTAAGTAAGTACAGAATTAAAAACCTAGCCTCACTGAGGCTCATAGGCACAAAGCTCTCATTTCCCCCGGCCCCTCTTTTCAGCTCTCCGCCAAAACGCCGCGAGGCCCTCACGTTCACATCGCGAATTGAAGAATAAACAGGATTATGTCCACGCCGGCCCTGTTTGTTTGTAGCATAATAAATGGCGTAATGTACAAATAAATGTACAAAGAGCCGTAAGATCCTGAATGACTGCGCTTTTAAAGAAAGAAAGAAAGAAAACATGTATTCGTGGACAAAACAATGGGTGTAAAAAACAAAACACAGAACGTAAAAATAGCAGGGTCCACGAAAAGGCCCCGACTCAGCATGGTGCTAACCTAGAAGGCCAGCGCTGGTCTTCCGTCGGAACCTTTACATGAGTTACCTTTTGACTTTTTTGTGTAATAAAGTGGTTACTACTACTACCACTATTTCGCTATTGGAATGAAAATGAAAGATGAAAAAATGAAAAATTAAAAAATGAAAAATGTTTTTATTTCACACGTTTTGTTCTTTTACAAAGGTCCTTTGGGGCTACCTAGTAAGTAAATAAATACTTGTGTCAGGTAGTCCCGCTCTTCCATCGGTGCAAGTTGCTATATAATAAACGAAATAATTAACTTAATTTAAATATTAGTTTTTTTTTTTAATTACTTATTAGTTTATTACTACAAACTATTGTAGTGTG
This sequence comes from Epinotia brunnichana, assembly GCA_963854355.1. Classification (NCBI taxonomy): domain Eukaryota; kingdom Metazoa; phylum Arthropoda; class Insecta; order Lepidoptera; family Tortricidae; genus Epinotia; species Epinotia brunnichana. Next base: position 23,587,354 of record OY977952.1, read on the forward strand.
TAGATTCGACCAAACAGGAACAGAGTCTATTCCAGAACTAGTCCATACAATTTTGACGGTGATTAGTCATCCTTATTCCGATTTAGTCGTATCTTAAGTTTCTAAACTAAATAAGGTACAACGTTTTGTGTGTGTGTTCATCAAACGGAAGACCAGCGCTCGCTGCAAAGCCAGCATCATACTGAGTTGGGCCCATTACGTGACACGGACCATGTGATCGCCTGATGTTTACCTCGTCTTGTGTTCACTATGTTCTGTACAATGTTCTTTTATTGAGGTGTGCAATAATAGTAGATTGTACAACAAGGGTCTAAAATGATCCATATTACTACGAGATGGAAATTGTTCGAGTGGTAACATGGCTTTATGACCAGAGTAACATGGCTTTTAGAAAATAGTAAAAACACAGATTATTCATCCACAATCAATTATTAATTCCACGGCGAAAAGATTGTCCAATTTGGCGGCATGATTTTTTTTATAAACTGCTTTGACACAGATAAAAAATATTTACACCAAGAATAAACACCTCTGACCGTTTATACTTCAATACCTATAAAAGGAGCATGCCAACGCGAAAAATCTAAAAATACCTACTTAATTATATTATAATATAATGTGGAAGAAATAATATCATTATTTTTTACAACTCAGTTTACTCCGTTTCATATAACATCTTGTGTACCTACAAGTTTATTATTCCAGCAGGGGTTCTATCAAAGTATGTCAACCTAACGAATTGAAAACAATTTGAATTTGTTGCGTCATTTTCAACCCTTGTGTGAACACGTGGGGTTTTAAGGTAAGTTAAACATGTGTAAAACTAGTGTCAGTGTATGTCTGTGTGTCTTGTATGCATCGTCGTAGCACAAACGTATGAACCGATTTGTCTGTCAAGATAGTTCCTATACCTTGACAGACAAAAAATTAAAACAGACTAGTCTTAACTAATCTTTCTTTCTTTTCTTTTCAAAAAAGTAGAAAAGAAAAGAAAGAAAAAATAGAAAAATCGTGCGAAAATCGTCATGCAATTTTGGAAAACTATTTTGAAAAGCAAAAACATTTAGTTACATTGTGCATTGTTATGTTTGAAAATTACTTGATTACCGAAATAAGTACGACCAGTACAATATTTCCCTTTGATATCCTAGATAATCGAAGACACGTAGACGAATTTGTCCGTTAAAAATTGAAAAATTGAATTAAAAAAAAAAAAAAAAAAAGTCGAATGTTATATGGAATGAGGTATTTGATATAAGTAATACGGAACTCGGGCCCTAGCACTACCGGGAATAACGATATGATGATGAAAACAGAATGTAAACAAATCTTGCAAGTCAAGTGACACCCACTTCCAATAGTCAGAATCCATTTCACGGTGCAGTTTCAGAAGAAATTCCTCCTACGAACGCTCCGGCTTTGGAATGTACCTTCTCCCTGGTCTCTCTACGGTTTACACGGACTGCAGTATGGGGTTCTTTAATAAAGGAGTGTAGGGTACGCGCATGGAGCCCTTAGAGTTGCAAGCGTCTATAGGTTACGGTAACATCAGGCGGGCCGTACGCTTGTTTGCCAGTGATGTGGTATAAAAAACTTGGCAAGCACGACTACCAAATACTAAAAATATTATAATAATTTGGGCATCATGTCGATCTGGTGATTGAACAAGATGTACCTGAAGATTCCAATGGTTACTTCTTATAAAACTGTCACTGGAATCTTGTACCTTGGACGGTAAAGTTGCTTTTTTAACCGACTTAAAAAAAAGGAGGAGGTTCTCAATTCGGTTGTATTTTTTTTATGAATGTACTACTTTTTGCCAACTCAAATAACCTCAAGTATATGTCATCATTTTCTTAGTTTTCATTTCTAATCGACTGCAAAAAATGAGGAGGTTCTCAATTCGACTGTATTTTGCGCGTTTGTTAGGTACGCGATATGTCGGTAATTTTTGAACCGATTTGAAAAATTATTTCTTTGTTCGAAAGCATATACTTCAGATTCAGTTCTGATGATGGGATCTTGGAGAAATTTAGGGAACTCTTTAAATTTTAGAGGCTAACTGGAAGCAATTTCGGTACTGGTTTGAAGTCGGTTAAAACTTTGTGTTCAAAGTAAATTATACGGTTTTTACTTTTGTTTACTGGTAGCTCGTAACCACTGCCATTTACAAACTGCGTGTGAAAATGTAAGATCGGTTACACACGGCGACTTTTTGCAGCGATTTATTTATCGTATGGCGGTAACACACTAATATAATGATGAATCAAAGGCCACAAAAATATCTGACACGCTCTTACGGCTTTAGGAATAGAGTTATCATCAGATAATTTTGCGGCCTTTGTTCCATCATATATTTATGCCGGTGACTGTCCATAATTATATGTATTCGTAGCGATACAAAAGCGCATTTCACGAACGCGCGACTGTCGCTGGACAGTAAACAAAAATCAAGCGGCAAAATCACCTGTATCGATACTATACCGCGTTTGTAGAAGTCGATATCGACGATCGATGGTCGGTCGGTCGGTCGATGTCGATAGCTGTAATCGCTGTAAATGCAATCTCATTCCAATAGGTTAACTCAAACAGACCCATGAATTGCTTTTTCTAACCTCACCTGCGGGGAACTATCTCGATTTTACGGCACCTATTCCAGACCTCATAACATCGACGCATCGATATTTTAAAATTCATGGCAAGCGTCGGATTTATAGTTCAGTACCTGGAATATTTTATTAGAAGACGGAATAGGTGAACGATGATTCGTATGGATGAGTTCGACGTTATTTATATAAGAAGTATTTTTTAGGATATCAGATAATTATGATCTATAAGTACCTACTAATAATAAACAGGTTATAAACACATTATAAAAAACTTAACCTAAGTATACCATATTTTTAGGGTTCCGCACCTCGAAAGGAAAAGCGGAACCCTTATAGGATCACTTTGTTGTCCGTCCGTCCGTCCGTCTGTCAAGACCCTTTTTCTCAGGAACGCGTAATTGTATTAAGCTGAAATTTATATCAAACACTCAAGTCTACTGTCACTTAAAGCTGTGAAAAAATCAAACTTTTAAGCCAACGCAATCAAAAGATAAAGCCGTTTAAGCAAATTTTCAAAATTCTTAAGGGAATCAAAACCTACAGGGTACTTCCCGTGAACTCAAAATCTTGACATTTTGTACGAAGCACAGATAAAGAAAAAATTGCGAAAACCGTAAACTTTTAATTATATCACTGAAAATTTAATGTCCACTATAAACTGACACGCACTAAGTATGTGAATACATACTCTGTGAGTGTCAGTTTATAGTGGACTTGTTTCTATTGTACGGGGTGGTCTGGAACCCTCGCTGCGCGAGTCTGACTCGCACTTGACCGGTTTTTTTTTTCTAGCAATATAACTTTGTAAGGAGGTAAGCGAAATTCGTATTGTTCCCAAGGGACAAATATTGCTTGTAAAAGTTAATCCACGTCTAATATGCGCCTCTAATAATTATGCTCATTGAGAGGGAGAGAAGACCATGAACGTGCGGAGCCTTAAGTACGTACGCCGTACGTATAGACGTCATCTTGATCCTACAACACCTATCATCTCAGTACAGTCCACTTTTTCGTTTTGAGGTTATAAATTGTACGAAGATGACAGCTGTTATAGGATCAAGATTCGCCGCGATACGTGGAACACGTTTTATAGTATCCAATGGCTACTATAAAACGTGCCTTGTTGGCACATACTAATACCATATTGTTTTTAATGCAAATATTCCGCTGATTAACTGCGATTCTCAGAAATGAGTGACCACAAAACACAAACACGAAAAGAGGAGAATTTCCACAAAACTTCATACCTTAAAAAAATCTGAGCACATTTTCCACTTGTATCCACAACGCTTCGACGCCCATTAAACTCTCACGCGATCATTAAAAAAAAACTAAGAGCATGAGAAAAAACATAATTTTGCGTGGAAGGGTTAAACGCAGGGTAAATTGCTCCCGAGAGTGGCCGCAGGGTTAATAGGGACAGAAGTTAAATGGATTCGGGTTGAACTTGGGTCCGTTTAGGTGATGATGTGGTAAGCCTAGGAATCCTTGTCCCAGATTATAGCCAGTTCTTTAGGGTTCCGTACCTAAAGGGTAAAACGGGACCCTATTACTAAAGGCTCCGCTGTCCATCCGTCTGTCACCGGGCATCATCATCATCATCATCTGTCTCATGAACCGTAGTTAGACATTTGATTTTTTTTTTGTAGCCTTTATTGTGTCCCACTGCTGGGCAAAGGCCTCCCCTTTTTTCCGCCACTTGTCTCGGTCCAGTGCTAGTGTTCGCCAATCTGTAAAAAATGTGTCAAGGTCGTCCCGGCAATGAAATGTTTATAGATGATGTATTTCTGTTGCGGCTATAACGCATTCAAGTCAGTCCCAACAGCCTCCTTAGAGCCGTTGCTGATAATATCAGCAGCCCACTATGGAGGCACTGGAACTCCATCCATATGGAGTCCAGAAATAATGTCTTTTCAGTTCAATTTTATAATTTAAATTAATGTGTAGTTATAAATATAAATCTTTTTGCGGACAATTTTACACAAATCTACCTAGTCCCAAACTAAGCAAAGCTTGTACTATGGGTACTAGACGACGATAAACATACTTATATAAATAAATAAATACTTAAATACATAGAAAACATCCATGACTGAGGAACAAATATTCGTGCTCGTCACACAAATAAATGCCCTTACCGGGATTCGAACCCAGGACCTCTTGCTTCGCAGGCAGGGTCACTACCAACTAGGCTAAAGCGGTCGTCAAGTTATTACCACTTATTATTTGACATTTTAATTTAATTTTAATTTTATTAATTAATGTAAATTTAATGTTGTAATTGATTGTGCTAATGATTGATTGTGTTGTGTTGTATATATGTGTTGTGTTGTGATATGGGCAATGCCTGAAAATAAAGTATTAATAATAATAACAACAAATACTAATAAACAGAATGAAATTAATATTTAAGGGGGCTCCCAAACAATACACGTGATTTTTTTTGCTCGTTTTCGCTTGATATTGATAACGGCAACAGGTAGACGCTTGACATTTTTACAGATGATGTATTTCTGTTGCCGCTATAACATCTAATATTAAAAAAAACAGAATAAAATAAATATTTGTGGGGGCTCCCATACAACAAACGTGGTACGCAACCCTTCGTGAGCGAGTCCGAATTGTACTTGGCTGTTTTTTTTAAATATACATCTTAGAATATTGGCTTGCGGCATTTTGTGCGATATTCAAATGATTTAATTAACTAGATAAAACAATAATTAAAACAAATCGTTTGCAGTGCCGTGAATAAATACATAATGATGGAGCCATCGCGAGGAAACCTGCATACATGTCAATTAGGGGTGTAGACTCAACATTTATTATTAGGGTAGACTGGGTACGATTGAACCAATTTTTCGTATATCGTCCGTAGTTTTGCTTTTTATAATCTGAGATGAAGAAAATATATCAAATGAAAGAGCGTGTTATTATCTACTAAACGGCAATAGGTTTTTGGGTCCAGGTGTTCTAGTTTTAGCAGTAGATTAAATTGAAAAAAAAAACCGATTTGTTTCAACTGTCCCCATCCCAGGGGTGGTTAAAACAGTGACAAAATATTATACTTTTATGTTTTTTTTTCGTATATTTTATGAGTTAACGTATAATTTAGGAACTGTTTTTAATCAGCTTGCGTTTTTGCGCTTACAAGTCAAACTCTACGTATACTATCAGTCATGTGTCACCTTATTTAGGTAAATTACCTAAACCAAAACAAAGATAAACTGTTTGCATTTTAAACGTTACAAAGCTAATTAAAAATACATGAAAATATATAAAAGAAAACTAACTTTGACTTTCATTAGTCAATATCAAAAATATACAAGCAAATCACTCTGTTGCAACCGTCCCGTTTCAACCGTCCCCACCTCCTACTTTCGGAAAAAAGCCGTTGTAGTAATAATGAGAATAATGATACAGTAAAATTAGATACGCTGACACGATACACAAGCTTCACTTCAAACATAAACACACACTCAATACTCTCACTCAAATAGAAACCAGAATAATTGAAAAGCTCTACGAGTGAAAATACTTACTTTTGGCGATCAAAATACAATAGGGTCATCTACAAACAAATTACGCGTGCGAGAAGCAACGTCACGATGTTTTTCGTGTACAAACCGATCGTCTGCTTCTTTCCCTCCTTGGACCCATCGCCCTCTCGCCAACGGTTTGCGAGATATTTACGTTGTTTCAACCGTCTACCCTACTTTAAAAGAAAGAAGGCAAAAAATATGCCTACTGACGAAAATCCCATACAAATATCTCAAAAAATTACGAAGCTACATTAACATCATTTTAACGGCCTCCGTAGCCCAGTGGGTAGTGACTCTGCCTACGAAACTGGAGGTTCCGGGTTCGAATCCCGGTCAGGGCATTTATTTGTGTGTTTATCACGAATATTTGTTCCTGAGTTATGGATGTCATATATGTATATAAGTATCTATATGTATGTATCTATTATATATATCATCGCCTAGTACCCACAACACAAGCCTTATTGAGCTTACCGTGGGCCTAGGTTGATTTGTGTAAGATTGTCCCGTAATATTTATTTATTTATTTATTTACATCCGTTTTAAAGTTGCTTGTTAGAGAGAAAACGCTCCGAGATCGTGACGTCACGATCGTCTAGCGTCATAGTAAATGACAATCGTTTCATATGAAGTTGCGTTTTTCGGAAAAGGGACAGAACATACCCCCTCTTAAAACTTTGGGTGCTTATAACTTTGTGATTATTTAATCTCTTGCGTTGTAAGGGTTCCGTAGCCAAATGGCAAAAAACGGAACCCTTATAGATTCGTCATGTCTGTCTGTCTGTCCGTCCGTATGTCACAGCCACTTTTTTCTGAAACTATAAGAGCTATACTGTTGAAACTTGGTAAGTAGATGTATTCTGTGAACCGCATTAAGATTTTCATACAGAAATCGAAAAAAAACATTAAGTTTTAGGGGTCCCCATACTCAGAACTGAAACTCAAAAAAAAATTTTTCATCAAACCTATACGTGTGTGGTGGGGTATATATGGATAGGTCTTAAAAATTATATTGAGATTTCGAATATCATTTTTTTCTAAATTGATAAGTTTGCGCGAGAGACACTTCCAAAGTGGTAAAATGTGTGTCCCCCCCCCTGTAACTTCTAAAATAAGAGAATGATTAAACTAAAAAAAATATATAATGTACATTACCATGCAAACTTCCACCGAAAATTGGTTTGAACGAGATCTAGTAAGTAGTTTTTTTTTAATACGTCATAAACCGTAAACCGCAATTTATTTCACGGAACCCTTCATGTGCGAGTCCGACTCGCACTTGGCCGCTTTTTTTTTCTCCATTTGACTACATTTTTAATCCTTTTTCGAGAAAATGCAACATTATTGATTATTTTATTTAGTGTCTACACCCCTATTCAAAGGTATACCTATGTGAAGTCACTTACTCGTACTGAGCCAACGTGGGCACTACTGCCTGATCCCTCTTATCCAAGTGAACTATGTCCAGCATTGGAACGTATAATAGGCTGACTTTTTTTTTATGAACCCGTACATTACATCTCAAGATTATATTATTTGACACTCAGCTGTCAGGCACTTAAATATTTTGTACATTTAGGCTTGTTTCGACTAAACAAGGAAAAGGACTTGCGTACTTAAGGCTCCACACGTCTTCTCTCCCTCTTGCTGAGCATACGCGTTAAAAAAAAATAGAGCAGTAAATGGTTACAAATGAAATAATAGGGTTTACTTTAGATTTTGTTTTCTCTGCTTTCTTTTGTTAAAAAGTTAAAATGGATTTTTACAAAAACTATGTTACTTCTCATTCGGAATGATCGAAATTTTTACGTTATAATGAATCGAAAATTTTTACGTTATAATGTATAAAATGGTTGCTAAACAACTCATTTTCACGAAAATTTCAAAGGTGGAGCCTTAAATGTCAAGATTGTAAATAGAATGTTGGACGAAACTCTAGTCTTCGAGCTTATTACGTGAAATTGACAGTAAAATTCCAGAAATATGACCTATAAGGGAGACACATGATAGTGGGGCGTTTTCACGAAAGGTTGTTCAATTTCGTATCATTTTATATCTGGATTAAAATCGTTTTATTCCACTCAGAATTTGAAGCCCTTTCGATTTTAATAAGAGAAAAAAATGTGTCCCGCGTTATTCATACAATTTTTTGTTTCCATTACGCTACCGTCCTACAAACTTCTATGAAGACGGTAACGTAACGGAACGAAAAAACTTAGGACACTTTTTTTCTGCTACTAAAATCGAAGTGGCTTCAAATTCTGAGTAGAATAAAACGATTTTTATCCAGATATAAAATCATACTAAATTTAACAACTTTTCTTGAAAACGCCCACTGAACTCTCCTTAAGTTAAGACGGAGAGTGTTCGATGGTATACCTCTTGAAACATTCAACAAAGTCACAAAATCTGGATAAAAATCGTTTTATTCTACTCAGAATTTGAAGCCCCTTCGATTTTAGTAGCAGAAAAAAAGTGTCCTAAGTTTTTTCGTTCCGTTACGTTACCGTCTTCATAGAAGTTTGTAGGACGGTAGCGTACCTGACTGAAAATTAAAAAAAGTACTTTTTTTTTTAAACAAAGTGGAACCTGTTCTCTCTTTAAGCAAAAGGTTCTACTGCAGCTGCGGCCGTTTGTATTGTGGCGAGGCGTTGTAGCGCTTTTTTGTTAACGATGAGATGGTAGCTGCACCGCATTTTGTATCGTGACCTGAGAATGAAATTTTAACAACTAATGTGTAGGAATATGAACACTAAGGGTTCTGTTATAAGGTACAGATTAAAACTTTGAGGAAGTGGTATGTGGAATATTTTTTACTCGTCTATTGTTGTAGTTATTTTGCGAGGTTAGAAAGAAAGGTAATGTAATACATTATATTAATGGATTTATTTCAAATACTAGCTTTTGCCCGCGGCTTCGCCAGCGTAGTAAGTGTAATTTTTGCAATAAGTAATTGTTGAATTGTTACGCCGGTAACGGCATACTATTACTATTAAAATATAGGTATCAATTTATGTGTACGGCGAACGTCTTGAGCTGGACCTTGAGTGCGCAGTATCCGATTTAGCCAGTAGCCTTTTTGATTCAAGATGTTTGTCGGCACCTATATCAATTAGATCCCCGATCAGACAGTCAACCACATGGTTTTGGAATGCCCGACACCAAAATTTTCAGGGTGGATGAGGTCCTCTCTCAAGAATCTTACTGAACTTGCTACAGAGTACTTAGAGGTACTTGAAGAGGACTAATCTTAACCTTTGAATTATTCAATCTTATTATTATTATTTTCTTATATAGCTTTTATGTGTAATCTATATGACCAAAATGCCATACAATAAATAAATATATCAATTACCTACATATATAGTTTAACGGCCTCCGTAGCCCAGTAGGTAGTGACTCTGCCTACGAAGCTGGAGGTCCCGGGTTCGAATCTCGGTCAGGGCATTTATTTGTGTATTTATCACGAATATTTGTTCCTGAGTTATGGATGTTATATATGTACATAAGTATCTATATGTATGTATCTATTATATATATCATCGCCTAGTACCCACAAACCAAGCCTTACTGAGCTTACCGTGGGCCTAGGTTGATTTGTGTAAGATTGTTCGGTAATTTTTTTTTTTATTATAGCATGTACAAAATGTCGGCGGAGTGTTAACCTGCTCAAGGTGCGCCCGTACGTACCTTTATAAGAAAGATCGGGTACGCAAGCCACCAGAGAGCGCATCAGAGAGTGGAACAGCAACACGCCAGCAACATATACTCCAGATATAAACCCGGCCAGGATGCCATCATGTACAAAATGCATGCGAAGCATGGAACGAATTGCATACTTACTTACATTTACTTATATTAGATGAATGCATGAAATGAAATGATGAAATTCATCAAATCAAACTTGTGGCCCGGACATTGCTATTATGAGTTAATTTGTTAAAAACCACTAACGTGTTTACCTACCTTTTTTTTTTTTTTTTTTTTTTTTTAATTTATTGACCAATATAATTTGAGTAGTACATTTTGGTATACATTTTTTCACCAGCGGAAACCTCTAGGGTTTATATGCTGATGAATAGTTCGCTATGGTACATTAATTTACTTGAATACATCACCGTTATAGACTCATAATTAATACAATACACTCGTATTGGGTTCAGATAACGCACACTGGGCTGAAAATCGGCTTTCATAGACATAGGAATCGAAGTTAACATATTAAAGATTTTTTGCTTGAAATGGCTATAACTTGCCATTATGATGCTAAATTATGATCCTGGCGTGATTTGGCATGATAACTTATGAGTTATAATTTTTTTCCGTAAAAAATGTATGGAGATGGAACGAAAAAACTGGATATCTCGGGAACCGCAAAAAAAACACAAATATCCTTACAGATGGTTATACTAATAATTATCCCTGATTTTTTGACATACGACATATTTCAGTGGTAGATGCGGTTTTTTTTTTAAAAATCGACGAAATTTTTCATACAATCGGCTTTAATAGACATAGGAATCGAAGTTAACATTTTAAAGATTTTTTGCTTGAAATGGCTATAACTTGCCATTATTATGCTAAATTATGATTCTGGCGTGATTTGGCACGAAAACATAGGAGTTATAATTTTTTCCCGAAAAAAATGTATGGAGCTGTAACGAAAAAACTGGATATCTTGGGAACCGTAAAAAAAACACAAATATCCTTACAGCTGGTTATACTTCTAATTATTCCTGATTTTTCGACGTACTACATATTTCAGTGGTAGGTACGGATTTAAAAAAAAACGACGGAGTTTTTAAATTATTTTTTTTAAACTCCGTCGTCTTACTTTAAAAATAAAAGACAGAAATATGTATACTTCGCCTTTTCAATAAAGGATGGGGCATTGTATATCAAATTTTCAGTGTTTTTTTTAAGTTAATTTTATAACATAAAAAAAAACAACCATAACAATTTAAAAACAAATAATAAATACAATTAAAGTATAAAAATAATAGCATAACCTTACAATATTTTTTAACTTTTAATTTTATTCGATAAAAAAAAAACCGTAGCTACCACTGAAATATGTAGTATGTCTAAAAATCAGGAATAATTAGTAGTATAACCAGCTGTAAGGATATTTGTGTTTTTTTTGTGGTTCCCAAGATATCCAGTTTTTTCGTTCCATCTCCATACATTTGTTACAGAAAAAAATTATAACTCATAAGTTTTCGTGCCAAATCACGCCAGGATCATAATTTAGCATAATAATGGCAAGTTATAGCCATTTCAAGCAAAAAATCTTTAAAATGTTAACTTCGATTTCTATGTCTATTAAAGACGATTGTATGAAAAATTTCGTCGATTTTTAAAAAAAAAACCGCACCTACTACTGAAATATGTAGTATGTCAAAAAATTAGGAATAATTAGTAATATAACCAGCTGTAAGGATATTTGTGTTTTTTTTGCGGTTCCCAAGATATCCAGTTTTTTCGTTCCATCTCCATACATTTGTTACAGAAAAAAATTATAACTCATAAGTTTTCGTGCCAAATCACGCCAGGATCATAATTTAGCATAATAATGGCAAGTTATAGCCATTTCAAGCAAAAAATCTGTAAAATGTTAACTTCGATTTCTATGTCTATGAAAGCCGATTTTCAGCCCAGTGTGTAACGTCAGATACCTTTTGATACTAGGTATCGATTGTAAGCTATTTACGTATTTATGCTGTAGTTCTTTTGGTAGTTGGTTTATTATATAAGGAAGAAGATATCTGACGTTTCTTTTCCCATGCACATTGACAAAATTAGGTAATTTGAACATAGCTTGTTTTGGTAAATTTTGTCTAAGGTTGCTTTTTCTTACATATAATACTAAATGCTCTTTGTACGCATACTCTTCCCCTAAAATACATAGTTTAACTTTATTGAACACTGACATTACTTCACAATAATTAAACAAACGCGCATAGTTTGGGGATATTTTTTTCCTTGTGTTTTTGGGTACAATATTTTTAAGTAATCTAATTTGTAGTTTATAAATATCGTTCAGGTAAGTTTTGTAAGTTCTACCATAACTGCTTAGTCCGTATGTAACCACTGAATCTGCCATGGAGGTATACAATAGCTTAAGTGTGTGTATTTTACTGAGTAGTGCTCTTAGTTTATCGCATACATGCTTTATATGCGGACCCCAGTTAAATCTCTGGTCAATTATTAAACCCACATAAGTATGTTGCATGACTATTTCAATTTGTGTACAATTACACTTAATATTACATTTAACATCGTAATTATTATGCAAGCAGTCGACGCTGTGCGCTATGAGACACGGGATGTGAGCTGCCTTATTGTGTCTAGTATGTATGTGCATAGCTTTGATTTTTTGAGCATTAATGACAAGCCCCATATCGTGCGACCAGCGGCATAGCAGGTCGAAGTTTACCTGCATTTGCTGTTCTGCCCTTACAATGTCTGTATCCGCGACTATCAGGCAGGTATCGTCCGCAAACTGGTATACAGAACCCTCTCTGATTATAGAACACATTTCATTTACGTATATAATGTATTCACTCGGCCCAATTATTGAGCCTTGGGCTGTGCCCATAGTGGTTTCTATGCCTGAACCGGTACTCATTACGTTGTCTATTTTAACAAATGTTTTTCGGTTGTTATGATAGTTTTTGAACCAAGTCAATAGAGGGCCCTGTATTCCAGTTTGGTACAACTTGTCATATAAAGTGTTAAATTGCAACATGTCGAACGCTTTGCTAAAATCATTGAAAACAACGATCACGTGTCTTTTTAGGTTCATGTGATCGTTGATTTCATTTGTGAACTGGCAAAGTAGCTGAGCAGTACTTCGCTTTTTTTGGAATCCAAATTGTTTCGGATTGATAATCGCGTGTTTTTGTAGAAACAAGTTAAGTTCATTGCCCAAGTAACGCTCAACCACCTTGTCCAGTGTAGGTAGGATCGTAATCGGTCGATAATTGCCACAGTCAGAGTGGTTACCTTTTTTATATATAGGTCGAATAATTCCAATTTTAAGTTTATCCGGGTATGAACAAGTAGTTATGCATGCATTAATTAAATGAGTTATGGCGGGGGTTATTAAATCGTGTAGGGCGACGTATAGTTTATAAAGAAAACACAACACTGACGCTAAGACATATATTGTCACGAGTTAAACACATAAACTACACAAGTCACAAACCACATATAAACAACATATCTCAAGACGTTAGGGCAGAGCGTATCCGTTAGCGAAGCTGTCTAGTAACCCACTGAATACCGACTATCGCGCGGACTCGCAACATGGCGTGCGCGCATACCGGCTAACGACTGTAGATCCGCGGCTCAATCCTTTTGATAGCGAGCCGGGGGTCTACCTCTATTGGCCCTAGGAGGTAACGTGCGAGAAATAGGGCTATCCCTGTCACACGCTATAGACTCCCCCTCGAGTTCATGAGGACGCCCACGTCCATGGACTCGCACAATATCCTGATCTCGACAGCGTGGACGACCTCTTTTCCTTTTAGGCACTACGGGAGAAGGAACCACGTCATCCCTACCATTAAAACGCACGAGCTGTGAAGCGTGGTACTTGCCCAGCACCTCCTCGGGTGCATTGAGACCAGAGACCAAGTAAGTTGTAGGACTAACTTTCTTAACGACCAAGTAAGGACCATCCCTCTTTGGAATAAACTTGGCCGAAACGCCCTTAGCTGCGTTGCTAAGAACGTGAGACGTAATGAGGACCTTATCCCCGACGTTGAATACATCACCTGGCTGACGATGTTTATCAGCATATTCTTTACGTTTGTCCTGCTGTGACTCCACGCGATCTCGAACTGCTGACAATGAGCTGATAAACGATCGCAGATATGGCGTGATCTGAGGGACAAAGTTTTCTTTGTCAAGTATGGCTCTTAAATCATAGCTGACCTCTGTTGGAGACCTCATCTCGCGCGCAAACATGAGATATGCAGGAGTAGCTCCGGTGGTGCGACACATGGCACTGTTCATGGCAAACCGGATGATAGCAAGCTTAGTTGGCCACGACGAGTGTTCGTTTTCAACTAACCGGGCAAGCTGCGCTTTCAAGTCTCGGTTTTTGCGCTCAGCGGGATTAGCTTCAGCGTGGTACAGTGGCACGAGGCTCTGCTTAACTCCAAGAACAAAGAGACACTGTTGCATAACCGCTCCGACGAACTGCACTCCGTTGTCCGATACCACCCTGCGAGGGAAACCATACCTTAAGAAGTATTCTTCCACGAGCGTACGAGCACATGCTTCAGAAGTTGCTTCCTTCAGAGCATAAAGCTCAACCCAGCGTGTAGCCGTGTCTTCGACCAGCAAGATCCAGCGCTCAACGTTCTCACCTACTGGCAAGGGACCAAACAAGTCAATCGCCACCACCTCGTTGCCCTGACTTAAAACGGGAGTCTGAAGAAGACCGGACGGCTTTTCGTTAGATGCTTTGTACCGCTGACAAGGTACACACGTCTTAATGTACTCAGCAATGATACGACGCATACCTGTGAAGAAGAAGCGCTGCGAGATATTGTAAAAGGTCCTCTCAATCCCCTGGTGCCCCGATAACGGAGAATCGTGGCATTCCTTCAAGATGAAGCGAAACGGGAACCACCAGCTGCGGCTCTTCGCTTTCGACATCGGGATTGTACCTGTACAAGACGCCTTGCTGCATGAAGTACCCTCGTTCCGACCAACGCTTCACTCCAACGGCTGCAGCATCTGACACACTTTCTAACTCACTTATAATCTTTTCCAGTTCCGGGTCATCGAGTTGAGCCTGTCGGAGATCAGCGGGGCTGCGAGCAGGGAAGTCCACGATGACTGAGCATACACCACACTGATCCTTATTTACCTCTTCACAGGTAGGACGGCTGAGCGTGTCGGCGACGACATTCGCTTTACCCGGAGTGTACTGGAATATTATGTTAAAGGCCTGCAATTTCAAAGCCCAGCGAACTAACCTTCCTGACGGTGACTTTAAGGTTAAAAGCCACTTTAACGGTTGATGATCGCTCCCTATAACAACCGTTTGCCCTTCTATGTAACCTCTAAATCGCTCCACAGCCCACACAACAGCAAGCGCCTCACGCTCCGTTGTGCTGTAATTTCTTTCAGCTGGAGAGAGCAAGCGGCTGGCATACTCTATTGGACGTTCGTCCTTACCTTCACCCTGAAGTAAGACGGCACCAAGTGCATAATTACTGGCATCAGTCCTCAATATAAATGACATCCGATAATCTGCTTGTATGAGGATTGGAGCAGAGGCTAAACAACTCTTAAGCTTTTGAAAAGCTTCCATCTGCTCGAAACCCCACATCCAAGGTCGATTCTTCTTCAGTAGGCGGGTCAATGGCTCGGCAACAGCAGAGAAGCGCGGCACAAACTTGCGGAACCACGAGCAAGTTTGTAAAAAGGTTCGCAAATGGCGCAGCGAAGATGGAGCCTTCATTTCGAGGACAGCGCGAACTTTGTCGTCATCCGGTGAAATGCCATCTTGTGTGATCACATGACCTAAATACTTCACCTTATCACGTGCAAAGACACACTTTTCGCGATTAGCGCGCAAACCAAACATCCTCAGTCTTTGAAATACTGCGCGAAGATCTGCAACATGCTGCTCGAACCCTTCAGATATCACCAGCAAATCGTCCTGATAAGCGAGCAAGGTCACGTTCTGGAGAGAGGATCCAGAGCGGAACCTGTCGATGAGCCGCTGGAACGTGCTTGGGGCATTCTTGAGCCCAAACGGCATGCGTTTAAAGCGGTACGTACCTAGAGGACAGACGAACGCACTCTTATCTCGGTCTTCTGGTCTGACAGGCACTTGCCAAAACCCACTTCGCATATCAAGCGTGCTCATGAAGCAGTTCCGTTTCGTTGACTGGACGAGCTCGTCGATCAGGGGCATCGGGTAAACATCGGTCTTCGTGACAGAGTTGAGCTTCCTGTAATCCACACAGAAACGTACCTTGCCATTGGCCTTGGGCACCAAGAGAACAGGAGAGCTCCATGGAGACTCACACTCCTCTATTATATCGTCCGCCAGCATCTTCTCGATCTCCGCCCGCATGACCTCCCTCTTGGCAGGAGTGACACGATAAGGCGGCACGGCAATAGGCGCATGATCGCCCGTATCGATCCTATGCTCGGCAAAAGGAGTTGGTCCTCCCCCTGGCTCAAACAAGTCCTGGTTCTCAGTGAGGAGCTGCGCAAGCACCCCGCGTCGCTGTGCGCTAAGCAACGTAGCTTCGTCCTCCCTAAGTGCCTCTACAGCTGCTACACATGAAGTGAGAGGTGACACGTTCTCAAAGTGTAACTCATACTTCTGGTTATCATTTTCACCAAAGTGCCAGCTTTTATTACCAAACTCAAAGTTAAGGTTAAACTCCCTCAAAAAATCAATCCCCAAAAGAGACTCATTATTATCCGCGTCAGGAAAAATCACAAAACTGACTTTTTTTGTTTTGTGTTTGAGTGTCACCTCTACCTCAGCGGTGAGTACAATCATTTCCCTACGTACACCGTCAGCCAACCTAACAACCTTTGTTGACGACACTAACGGGTGTCCTTTCTGTTCGAGGAGAGCATACAACGTGTGACCAGCGATGCAACTTTTAGCCGCAGTATCAACAAGCGCCGAACCGTTCGCGCCAAGAATACTAATATTTAAAATAGGGCGGCGAGAAGTTTCAACAGCACGCACCTCTACATTGTCACAAAAAGTTTTACAAACATTGTCTTTAATGCAAAAAGTTTGACAAACATTGACTTGTTCCGAAAAAGTTTGAGATTCATTGACTTTATACTTATTGTAAACGTTATCAACATTATCAACGCCCTCATAAACACACTTTGAAATGTTGCATATATCACTCTGTGAAAGTTCAGAAAAATCCCCCACGGCACACGTAGGGTTACCTGTAGTACCAAGCGCAGGCGACGGGTTAACGGGGCGTTCGGCGCTTAGCGACAGCGCGTCCGACGAGCGCGCCGCCTCGGCGCCGTGAAAGGGGGCATCTCGCGCCAGTGAGCACGCGCGCGCGCGCGCACGCGTGTTGTCGGCGCGCGCAGGTGACGCACGCTGCGATGTAGGTAGCGAATCAGGGCCGACCGCACCGCCCCAGTGCGCGACGGCGGCGGCGTCGGCGGCCGCGGCATCGGCGTCGGCGGCAGCGGCATCGGCGTCACTCGAATTTACGTCAACGGAATAAAACGACTGTCCCTGGTTACAGTTCGGACACTTAGAACGAATAACATTAGGGGCGCCGCAGCCGTAACACTTTACTTTCGAACTATTTTCAACAAACTTATCACTTGAGTCTTTAATAACTTTCGCGTTATTTTCTTTTAACTTTTCACAAGAGTCTTTACTGTGACCACTACGTTTACAGTAAACACAAAATTTACGACGAGGTTTGTCATACGAAACCGAAGTTCGTGAAGTACAGGCGTCGGTGGCCTCGTTCGCAGTCGTACGATTCTCGGAACCGGCCGCGCTCGGGCGGTTCTTGGAAACGGTCGGCGAACTCGCGCGATCGCGCGCTGTTGCTAAGGGAACATGATTCTCTCTTCTGGAGTCTTCAATGCTTTGACACTGTTTTATTAAGCTTTCAAAACTATCAACGGCTTCTCTCTTTAGCCTTTTTCTGATGCGACGATTTAAAAGACCAAATACCATGTCCAGTTGAACTCGTTCACAAAGGTCATCCGCTGGCAATTTAGCTAACAAAGCTCTCACTCTTGATATGAATAGTTCCGTAGACTCTTCTCCCTGTACCATAGAAAACAACTCCGTGTAAATGACGAAAGGCGGGCGGCGTTCGCCGAAGGCACTTCTTAGCCTATCGAGCGCCTCTTCCCAAGTCCTGACATGTGTCTTCACACCCTGCCACCAGACGCCGGCTTCGCGCGTGAGTAGCAGCGCCAAGCCGCGGATGGCGTTCTCGTCGGTGATGTGCACACAAGACTTGTAACTTTCGATGCTATCAACAAACGTATCCAGATTCTCGTCCTTGCTGCCGCTGTAACGAGCCGTGCACTGCGCGAAGTTACCATTTATTGAAGCGAACGTAGCGGCAGCGGCGACGGCGGCAGCGGTAGCGTCGGCCTGCGACGGCGTCGATGACCTCACCTCGCGCAGCAACTGCTGGCAGAACTCATGCTGCGTTTGCTGGAGCGTGGTTAGCATCGCTGTTAGGGCTTCGCTGTTCATAGTAATGTTCCCATCTGAATTATCATGAGACCCTAACGAGCCACGTCGCGGTCTTCTTGACCTTGACATTTCGAATAACGGCGAAACAAAACGACTCAGACCCCCAAACGTTGGGCAGCCAAATATGTAGGGCGACGTATAGTTTATAAAGAAAACACAACACTGACGCTAAGACATATATTGTCACGAGTTAAACACATAAACTACACAAGTCACAAACCACATATAAACAACATATCTCAAGACGTTAGGGCAGAGCGTATCCGTTAGCGAAGCTGTCTAGTAACCCACTGAATACCGACTATCGCGCGGACTCGCAACATGGCGTGCGCGCATACCGGCTAACGACTGTAGATCCGCGGCTCAATCCTTTTGATAGCGAGCCGGGGGTCTACCTCTATTGGCCCTAGGAGGTAACGTGCGAGAAATAGGGCTATCCCTGTCACACGCTATAATCGTTAATTTTTAAAAGATCTGATGCACGTATGCCGTCAATGCCCGGACTTTTTTTATGTTTAGACCTTTAATAATTTTGTAAGTAATGTCATTGGTGATGGGCCTTAATCTCATACAAGCATGAGGTGTTAGTTTGTATGAGTCGGCGTCTAGCATGCGATATTTGCACGAAGATGTGTGTGACTGTGCTGCGCTGCTGTCGTATTGTTCAGCAAACCGGTTCGCTATTTCTAATGGAGTTGCTTTAAAGGATTTTAAAATAGTCTCATCGATATTTAAGGGGGTGTTGCCGCATAACTCATTTATTAACCGCCACATTTCTCGTGGGTTCTTAAAATGTTTGATTATTTCTTTTCTAATGTATTTATTTTTAACAAAGTTTATATATTTATTAGTTTTATTTCGGTATTTGTTATACAATATTCGCTTTTCTATGTTTAATGGGTCAGTTTTCCACATTTTATACAATTTATCTCTTTGCTTACACATATAAATTATTCTTTTATTTATCCATTTACGTTTTTTCCTCTTGTTGTTACAAAGTGATATTTTTTTTTTACATCTGCTGTAAATACTATTAAAATGGGTTTCTATAAATTCTATTATCTCATTAGGAGTTTTATATTTGAGAGCCTCACTCCAGTCTACATTACGCAGTTCCTTAATCACCTGTTCGGTATCTACGGTGTTTACAACTTTTTTTGGTACATGCGCTGGCGGCGCCGGCGAGGACGGGGGGTGAACACGCGAGGGCGAGGGCGCGGGCACACTGCACGCCGTCATGTAATGCATGCGAAGCATGGAACCTATAAGTCTATAAACACGTGTTCTGCGTAAAAAACATACTGAATACATATATCATTATTTTGTATTTTTTTTCTTCAAATAAAGAATTATTTTGTCATTAACATAAGAAACGGATCTATGAACTTTTCCATACGAAGATCTAACCGCAATTTCATTTCCTTCAAACAATCAACCAATAATTTGTTTGTTAACACTTAAATATAGGTTGTACCATCATCATCATCGTCATCATCATAGGTTGTACGGAATATTTACATCGTATTACTATGCCTTGTCATTAGGCACACAAATATTTCAGATCAAGACGAAGCATATATGCTTCGAATTTATTACTAACTAGCTTTTACCCGCGACTTCGTTCGCGTTGAATACGTACAATCGACAACCCTAGGTATTAACTGACCATTTGTGAATCTTATTTAGCTTGCAAATTGGAAGTGATCCAGTTGACGGGTTATTATGGTATTGTGGTTAGAAAAAAAGGAGGGGTAACCTGTATTTGTATAGGCTTACACACGAATATAAAACCTACGAATAAAAATGCAAGAAGCAATCTTTAAGTATGTATTTGGGATACGGTTTCGTCTTTTAAACAAAAGTACTTAAAGTTTTTGTTAAATCATATTTACTGTGTTCTTCTATAATCCATTAACATTAAAGGCAGCGATGATAAAATAAAATAAATCGGCCAAGTGCGTGTCGAACCACGCACAACGAAGGGTTCCGTGCCTATTAAAAAGGTCGTATCGTCACAGAAATCTTACGACACTTACGTCCTTTTCCGCAGGGAAGGCAGTTTTTCAGCAATATCTCGAAAACCTTTTAACCGATCTTGTTCAAAATACTTTACTTAAAAGAATTTAATAAGCGCTATGTCTATAATTTCTTTTAATTTTTATTAATTCACCGTTTGGAAATTAGAGGGGGGGGCACAATTTTTATGACTTTCGGGGCGATTATCTCCGACTAATATTCACTTAATCAAAAAAATTGCTAAGAAACTTTATACTTATTTTGAAAGGCCTATCGATTGATGTGCCACACGTGGACATACAATGTTTCGCCAGCCAAAGATTCGCCACGCCGCTTCATTGCTGCTGACGTATCGGCCCGCCCTAAACGTTTGTACCTCATCCCTGGGGTCGATATTTACATCACCAGCTTGCCTAACGTTGAAGACCGCCTGATCGTTGCCCTTGTTGATATATTTTCATATGTATTTGATAGCCTGCCTTAAACTACTAAATTTTACATTAATATGGCCATCGAACATTTTGATCAGAAGCGGAGAATATGGAACAATCCACCGGTTATCCAACATGAGGCTTTCTGCACCGCGAATTCTAGTAGTAACAGTGCGTCCTCCATCGTCAGGTGCTCTTCGCCGGTTCAGTGGATACCCATTTTCACTCGTCTGCGTGTCCTTTAGTAACGCTCGGGGGTACTTCTTTGTACACTTCCCATCCTTCATGCACGAAGGTGACATATTTAGTGCACCGCATGGACCGTGGATCAAGTTTTTGACGACAGTGTCGTGTAGTTTTTTGTCAACATTGACATCAGGAATTTCCGCACTAATTAACGTCCAGGTAAGCCAATACGCAATCTACCCAAACTTTAACATTCATTCTGCAATATCACGGCGACCGCGCAAGGACTCGATTTTGATACAGTCCACTTAGAATCTGTCGCCTTTCGCAATAGTAATATACTTCATTTTGCAGCACTGCGATTCTCCAAATATTTGACCTTTACTTAACAGGGCGACCAACTTCTGTACTTTAATTTAAAAAAAACCCATGAAATGAGGTCGTGCCTCTCAGTGGCTATTTATCCAGGCATTAGTTAATTGATTGGTAATATCTGGCCTTGCCGTGTTGCATGTTAGCGTGATGAACAGATCCGGACGGCCGTAGCTCCGAACATACGCGAACGCAACTTGCGTGTACTCGTGGAGGTATCTCGGGCTATTCACGACGGAGGAGGGCAGTATCACTATCTGCCCCACATCGTTGGCGTTAACTTGCGCGTCATTCCTTACAGCATCTTGTAAGTGAATGTAATTTTCTGCTCGCAACTTGCGTTGGTTTAGTGATATGTACCTAAGGCGTTCGCTTTCAAGTTTAACATACATATCGACTAAAAACTGGTGCAGAAGTTGCTTGCAGCGTAACAAAAGATTGAACCCGTTGCTACGCACCATGCATAGAAATCCATACAGGAAACCGGCGATGGGCTCCGAGCCGGCGACCACGGCCACCATCTCGCTGGTGGTGGGCGCGTTGTAGCGCCGCTCGTGCTGTCCAAGGGGCACGCAGTCAGGGTGGATCACTACCATAAACGTTTCGTCAGTCATGTTCTTCAAAGCGCTTCTAAATTCATGTATTAGCACGTTACTGTCCTCCAGAACTCTTTGAATTGTTTGTAGTACTGGTCTCTGAACGCCTTGTACGATGGAGGACCGTCGATCAAGTTGCGCTTCCTCGTCACTAAAAAAGTAAACCTGCAAAAACTGTGGCTGTTCATTGGCTACAGGAAGGAAGTTGGGACCTAATTCGTCTTCTAGCTTCCGCTTGCTCCGCAGTCTCAGAAGCTCGCTGGGAGGCCAGATAGTGGGCATGCTGTTGAAGTCGGTGTTGGTGCTGCTCCGAAGTTTCTTCAGCCCTCACATTTGCCTGCCGCTGTGCTTATTCTTCACGCCGCGCCTGAGACTGGCTCGGTGACTCAGCAGTTCGTTGAGAAGCCAGATAGAGGGCGTGCTGTTGAAGTCGGTGCTGGCGCTGCTCCGACGTTTCTTCAGCCTTCACACTTGCCTGCCGCTGAACATCTTCGTCGCACCGCGCCCGAGACTCGATGGGTGACTCAGCAGCTCGTTAATAGGCCAGATAGTGGGCGTGCTGTTGAAGTCATGAATAAAGTGAACAACTATTATGCGTGGTCGGTGGAGGATGGAGGTTACACTCATAGTATGTAACTCCAATACAATATCGTTCTCTATTGCACTTGCGTATTCGAGTGATAGAGAGGGAGATATACAAACTTTGAACTTCGACATAAATAGGTAGTTCGTTTGCACGGTTAGCACTGAGAATATAACAGCGAGCGAAAAAGGGTACCCGTCTCTTTCTAATTAGAGCAGTTAAAAAGTGACGACTACATAAGTCACGCACCATCACGTGCTAGCCATGCGTCGATAAATTATTGCCGGGAAGCTTTGTGAATACATCCTCGATACTTGTATATCTCCATCTCTACCGCTCTTATTTGAGCGACAGAAAAAGATATACGCGAACCTCATTGCCGGTCTGTAAAAAAACTTGAGTGCTGGCAGCTGACATTTCATTTAGAAACATTACATAAGAACTGCGCCTTTTTGTGTCAAAATAACACAAATCGATTATATTCTGCACGCGATTATATTTCTTAACATATGGGTCGGGTCGTGTGTTCTAGAATAGCATAAATATTTCAATGGATACGCTTCTTTGTCTTTGAGATACAAAAACTTCGATATGCCAAAATATACGTCAATGTGCATTATACTTGTAATTATTTCGTTTCAAGCCATTATACTGCTTATTGATAGTAAGTTAACACCTAAAATGGCGTAAATATCTAAATAAACTTCAAAATCATGAAATTAATACCCAAAATTTATATTCGGCGAAAATTAGCGAAACAATTCGAGATAAAATTTAACCTATGTGTTAATTTTGGTTATAAACTATCTCTTTACCTAGTTTCAGCAATATCCGTTTAGCCGTTTTTGCATGATCGAGTAACAAACATCCAGACATCCAAACATCCAAACTTTCACATTTATAATATTAGTAGGATACTACCCTTAAGATATACATTTAAAAAATCTATCGTATTTTACACATTCTACACTAAAAGATAAAAACTATGTATCCTTATTAACGCTTTTAGGGGATTAATTTCGGAAATCGATGTAGGCACTCAGCATGTTTGACTTGACTATATAAAAAAAAAAGAACCTGTGCGCAAAGTTTCAACTCTCATTATGTTTTGCATATGGCCTTTCCATTCCACCCCTTAGGGAATTCATTTTGATGAAAAGGTCAATTATCTGGTTTATAAATAAAGAACATATATACGAATTTTCAAATGTCTAAGTTTTTAAATGAACGTCTTCTCGGTACAACTTTTATTTTACCCCTTTAGGGGGCAAGTTTAAAAAATATATATTTCGGTTTAGATCTACATATCATATAATTTACTTTAAAAACAAAGTTTAAAATGACTTCAAATCAGTACTTCGCCAAGCCACATGGGTACCTAGGTATACTACGTTTCAAATACCAATGCCCGATTGCACTTGAGACGGTCAATGGGCGTTAACAATAGGATTAGTGATAACAAAAGATACTAAAAGGCAAACATTATGAGCCCCATTGGTAAGTTTCACGTGCATAGGGCCTTCGTATTTGAAATGGACTATACATGAGTATTTCCACTTTTCCTTTCCAATTTACTACATAGACTGCTTTCCGAGAGCAAATACGTTGATTATTACAGAAAAAATCCAAGTTGCTATTTCTCTGGGCTGATAATATTTGAGGAGTTACATTGATTCCTCAAGTATCACAGGATTTAACACTTCATTAGTTGCTACTTCAACGGAATCATCAAAATCTTTGACGTACTTTACAACTTTGAAGAATTCCATGAGTCACCTGTGGTGTTCATCATTAGTTCCACTTCACCAAAATTGCGATTTCCGAGGTTAAATACACGAGTTATAATAGAAAATACCGAACTTACTACATGCGAGGCTATGAAATTTGAGGGTTGCCCTCAATTTCCTGGGGATCCTATCATCAGATCCCGACTTGGTGACAATGGGATCACCTCAGGAAGTATACTCCTTTCGATTAAAAAAATAACGGAGGATTGACGGAGAAATCGCCGAACATACATTAAAAAAAAAAACAAACAGTAGAACATATAACCTTCTTCTTTTTTGAAGTCGGTTAAAAAGAAACCTGCTGTCCTGCTTTCATGTTTCTAGCCACAGTTTATCATAAAAAATTACATTTTACTTATGTGAACTTTCAACTTTATCATTGTTTTTGACGGTACATTAAGAGCTTATGACCGAAGTTTTAAACGTCTAACTTTAAAAACGACATGTTTCCCATACAAATTTTCAAATCTTTTTAACCCCCTTAGGGGATGAATTTGTTTAACAGCGGTATATCATTTGTTTTGCTTTTTAGTAAGAAACCTTCATACAAAGATTCAAGTCTATAACTTTTCAAATGAACGATTTCCATGCAACGGTTCAACCCCTTTTTCACCCCCTTAAGGGTTGAATTTCAAAAAATCCTTTCTTAGTACTACGTTATATCTTTAGCGGTTTAGGCTGTGCGCTGTCTGAGATAGATAAAGGGCAGAAAATAAAAACATTAAAGTAAACTTTTTTCCTAAACTAAAGTAAAATAGAAACTAAAGTAAAATAGTAGTGGAAGAGACGAGGTAGGCCAAGATCATGAGTAATACGGATAAAAAACAATTTAATTTAATTTTCAAAGGCTTGCTTGGAATATATCCAATCGCAGGTATTAATTACACCAAGCCAATCAACTATATATTTTTTTGTAATTTCGCTCCTTTCGCCAGGAGACTAAGTTAGACAGAGTTTCGCTGAAAAACTGTTAAAACATTGACTTCAAA
Source organism: Epinotia brunnichana (assembly GCA_963854355.1). NCBI lineage: Eukaryota > Metazoa > Arthropoda > Insecta > Lepidoptera > Tortricidae > Epinotia > Epinotia brunnichana. The sequence continues at coordinate 23,612,703 of OY977952.1, forward strand.
CATGGCCTATAAAAAGGTCTACCCCTTTTTATAAAACCAAATATTTGCAAGATTAAACAATACACTGAACAACGGACCTCTTAATGTTTTATTTATTTTAACCAAAACGCGTGAGTAAAATGGCTACCTACAGTGTGCGAGTAATTTCAGCTTTCAGTCCACAGCTGTCATTCACAATTTCAAATTACCCCACCACCCTTAGTTTTTCTTGACCTCTAATACACGAAGATACATAGAGGCACGACCTTCATCCATCTGTTTAATGGATGAAAAGTATTTTATATCGAATTTATATACCTACCTACTTAAAAACATTACTCAATACTCAATCATTTATTGTAATATCAGAAAAGTAGGTACAGATGTTAACTTAAAGCTACAGATCGTTGTGAAGATTTGCGTATGGTTTGGCTAAAAAATTCCTGGCGAGACTATGAATAATTAAACATTTAAAAATAAGCTAAGTGCGAGTCGGACTCGCGCACGGAGGGTTCCATACCATTATCTCTAAAAACGGCTAAAAATCACGTTTGTTCTACATAGGTCATGGGAGCCCCCTTAAATATTGATTTCATTCTGTTTTTTAGTATACATTACACAGGTTAATTATTTATTAATAATACCTACCAACCACTACTTACTAAATTCGATATAAAATACTTTTCATCCATTAAACAGATAGGTGAAGTTCGTGCCAATATTCGTCTGCTTCTACTATAAGTTCGTAACAACTACACCTAATCAGGGGTCAGACATAATTACTTATACCGGTTGACTGAAGCCGAATTGGTAGGTAAGCGTTTTGAACACCAGCACAGGTAACGGCCTAGCCAAGTGGCGTAATAGAACTGTGATGGATGGTTCTGAGTCAGCGTTACCCAGGAAACACGAATATATAGTTCTACTACCGGGTCGCGACCGGATACGTATGTCCGACTTAAAAATAATCTCAGACAAAGTTAGCCCAGTTATCGCTAAATTGATAAATTTATCAGTAAGTAAGAGTAAGTTTCCGAAGGGACTCAAACAAGCAATAATGCGGCCTATTCACAAAAAAGGTAGTCGTAAAGTGTTGTCTGACAGACCCATAGCCATACTATCAAGCGTAGATAAAGTTTTTGAAAAATGCGTTATTGACCAACTTGGAGATTACCTTCGCAAAAATGGAGTAATATTTAAACAAATGTCAACATGGATGTCAAAAGGGTAAAAGCACAGACACCTTATTAGTCAATTTCACAGACGAAATAAACTCTTATTTAGCAGATAAAAAAGTAGTTATAGCAATATTCTTTGACTTTACTAAAGCTTTTGACACTTTAGATACTGATACCCTTTTGAAAGCCATGAGCGAGTGTGGGGTGGAAAAGCCGCTGAACGAATGGTTCAGTGACTATGTCACCGCGCGCTCGTACCGTGTGCAGGTGGGCTCGACGATGAGCGACGAGCAACGGGTGTCGTGCGGCGTGCCGCAGGGCTCCTGCAGTGGCCCGGTCTGCTACTTATTACATGTGAACAGCCTGTGTGGAGTGCTGCAACACTGTACGGCGCACATGTTCGCCGACGACCTGTGCGTCTTGCGCACCGGCGCTGCTGACGTGCTGCCCGAAGCTTGCCGCTTGGTTCAGCAGGATGTCGACGCTGTGGTCCGATGGTCCCATGACAATGGTATCACGCTGAATGCTGACAAAACGAGGCTCCTAATTATTCGCTCACCTCACCTGCAGCTCGCCAGTATACCATCTCCCATAACAGCTCACGACTTTCATTGTTTCCATAAAAACCAGGCCCTCTGTCGCTGCCAACCTATTTTACAGGTTAACTGTGTAAACCTACCTTGGTGTCAAAGTAGATGAAAAATTTTCATGGTCCCATCATGTATATTACGTTTGTGATAAATTAAGAATATTACTTGGCAAGTTTTATCACCTAAGTTTTAAAGTTCCTTTGCATACGCTAAAATATTTGTACAATTCCCTAGTCGAATTTATTATTGGATACGCCCTTACCTGTTACGGATTAACTTTTAAGACAAATTAAAGTAAAATAGAAAAACATCTAGTCAACAAAAAGACTAAAAATAAATGTAAGACAGATTATAACAAACTTTTTAAGATATGTAAGATTCTCCCAGTAAGCCTTAAGCATAAATTCATTCTAGCACTTAATCACCATGGAAGTGGAGAACATAGCCTATCGCATTTATGTCACACTTACGGCACCAGGTCGGTAGCTGCGGGCAAAAACAATATACCAAGGGTAACCAATTACTATGGCGATAGATGCCTGCGGAAACACCTAACCTACACTCTAAACTGCGTGCCGGCAGATATTAGGCTGGAGGCCAATAGAGCCACATTTAAAAGAAAATTATTTAATTATTTCTTAGATAGCATACTAGTAAATAGCATATAAGTAAAGTAATTGTCATAATTTAGTTAGTGAAGAGACTCAGATCCCACAGTCAAACTGTGTAAACCGATTTGTGGGACAGACCTTATTTGTAAAATTATACCCCTTTTATGATAATAATAAATAAATACATTAAAAATAATAAACATAACATATTTTAGTAGACTTATTGACTGGGGGATAGGACATTAACTCGATTGTATTACTTACCATTTCAAAGACGTGGTTTTAAATTGATCAATCTACAATCAAAGTAGTTTATAATGTCACGGCCTGCCTGTCGGTGTTTATCAACAACGGTGTCCGCTTAGACATCGTAGCCTGATGAGGGCATGTCTCTATCTGCCAACACAGCGAATCCTCAAGTGAATAAAGGGTCGGCAACGCGCTTGTGATTCTTCTGGAGTCACAAGTGTCCATAGGCTACGGTACCTGCTTAACATCAGGCAGGCTGTAAGCTTGTTTGCCACCGTCGTTGTATAAAAAAAAGGGAGGCTTTATTGATTTGAGCATTCATTGTTTCGACAACAAGACAAAATGCAGGTCCCCACTCTCACACGGCGCATCCCCGTGAGCTCTGGAGACCTTACTCACCACCTGACCAGGCACACAATATCATACCTACACAGCAAGTAGTGATGTTAAATATGACTTCCAACAGGGAAAGTATACAGTCGCCATCACATACATAGGTACACTATAGGTGTTCAAAAATATCGGCACATGCACCCTAATGCCTTGAAAATAGAGGTATATTCCGATGTTTGTGACGTGCTTGTTTGCTCCGATGTATGTGATGGCGACTGTACCCGGGCCTTGGGCTACTCCAAATATGAGCGAGATGACATTCCGCTGTACCTTCCTCATCATATCAGCCGAAAGACGTCCATCGTCGAATGTATGTTTCGCAGAATTTTCATTTCATCAATAGCCTTTTTCTTCAGAATCAGTTTAATTATCAGGATTGTTATAAAACAAATGGGTTCTGAAGAATGACCATTTAGCTGTACTTAAAAAGTTAACGGTTTCTGAGTAACAAAAATTCGATGAAATAAAAATTCGGCGAAAGAATGCATTCGGTGAAACGTTTGTCGGTGAATAAAGGGGACACGGTTCTACCTGCAATGTGCCGCTGTGCACCCTTCGTACTTTTTTATTTGAATTAAACGTAGTGAGTATAGGTGAGCATCGAGAGCTCTCGACATCGCTTCCAACAGCCCGTTCATTAATCGTTCATATTCGCAGTTACAATTGATCAGCTCAGTTATTGAGAGCTGCTTCGATTTCAACGGCTGCCGCTTTGAGGCGCAGCGAGGTATGATACCGGTTGGGTTCTGGGTTTATAAAAATAATAATCATAAAAAAACCAGCCTAGTGCGAGTCGGACTCGCGCACGAAGGGTTCCGTACCAATGATCAATAAAAATATTTATTCAATTCTGTTTTTAGTATTTGTTGTTATAGCGGCAACAGAAATACATCATCTGTGAAAATTTCCACTGGAACTATAACGGTATCAGTGAGATACAGCCTGGTGACAGACAGACGGATGGACGGACGGACAGCGGAGTCTTAGTAATAGGGTCCCGTTTTACTCTTTGAGTACGGAACCCTAAAAATAATAAATGACATTTATTTTAGGCAAAAAACCCATATCATCCTCATCCTACTAGTAATACATGTCAAAATATCAGTTACTCATTTAACCTATTCACTGCCACTAACTTGAACTCCAGTTCGTTATGACTGTTTAGTTGTCATCCATCTGCCACACTAACGACCATCCATCCATCCATCCATCCATCCATCATGCCAACTGTCACGTTTTCATACGAAGTCCAAAAACACTTAACCCGGCGAGCATGACGTGAAAAAAAGTTACATCAAGCATGAGGCAGGGTATGACATACCCGAAATTTAATGTAACATAATTTAGTTTTTATTAATTTTATTTTATTTCGTGCAGTGTATATTGTTTAATAATGAATTATATAATGCATTTTAATCATATACAAGTTTTAATTATTCAATTATTTTTATTTATTCGTGTTTACCTTATACTATGTAATTATAGGAACAAAAGTTTCGAGGTTTACAAAAATGAACAATTAAACAAAAAATAACTGTCTTTGGAATAAAAATCAACTATTTACTAAAAGATAATGAGATCTTCTTCTCAAAAAAACATATTTTTTTTTATTGAAAATATGGTTAATCACTGCCATCGAGATTATCATGCTCCATACATATGGGCTTGCTGCAACCTTTACAGGAATATTTGGTTTTTTCTGTCCTTCTTGTATGGAAAATAAAAGAAAAACAACTAATATAAATAAAGTAATCTCAAGCCTATACACTGAAACCTTAAAAACACAAAGAATAATAAAAAAATATTTATAAATCATACATAAAAAAAATACGTCTAAAATGACGTAGGGTGTGACATACCCGAAACAGCTTTGTGCAGAAATATTTCGGCCGACGCCTCACGTCGCACAGCGATCACGCCACTATCCCCTCCCGCACTCCCCTGCCTCCAGCTACTGAGCGAGCTAGTGTTGCCAGACGAAGATTTAAAAAATAACAAAGGTTTTTAATACTGTCAGGGTATGACATACCCTGGGTCATGCTCGCCGGGTTAAGACTTGCGTGGCGGCGAATGGGTTAATGATGATGTATGCAGGATGATGATGATAATTGTGAATGATCTCGATGCTTGTGTTGGATTATTCTAAGGAAGCTACGAAGGCAAAGTGACTCAAAAAGTTGGCATCTTCCTCTTTAATTAGGCCGGCTCGATCAGTAGCTTGAGGAAAAGTCAGTGTTGGCTTTATTTAGACTATGCCAATGCGCACACACACATTGTTTTTACTAAACGGGACTTTATGGCGTATAATTAAGTTATTTAAGTCAATTGTATCAATGTTAGTAAGCCAATGAAGATGCATCCAACTAGATTAAAGTCGATTGTCGCGGTAATACTTTCTCATTTAAGCGTTCATCCCAGTTGAACTCTTAGATATTTATTTCAGAGCCCGGGGTCTGTTTTCTTACATTTTAACCTCCACATGTTTTGCATACGCCATACCTTGGATGGAACGGGCTGGTCTTGTGGAAACGCCACATAAAATATCCACGAAATCCAAAAAAATATTATTTTTACTTAACTCGTAATGGGATATTCCGCTTTAATAAAATAAAAATTGGAAATATAATGTATGAAAATCGTGAAAATTTTAATGCAAAAATAGGTTTCAGGCACACACTTACCTCCCGCCTCCAAACGTACGCGGCCATCAAAAGTTTAATTAAAACGGGACGAATAAGGTGTAATATTTCCCACCCCGCGATACGGGGATAAAGCGACGCTGCGATAAAATATCGTGATATTACCCGTTTCTAATGTAGTCACATATATGTAGGATTAAATGTAAAGTTTGAATATTCTACTTTATTGCTCGATAGTACAAAGGTGGTAGGTACATATTTATTAGGAAATTAATGTTGCGCTGAAGAAATTTTTGATCTTCCATGATATTTGAACTCACCAAACCTAACCTATTTTGGTATTCAATTAAATTATCCGCTTTCATAGTTTCGTTCAGCGGTAAATGGCGTTTGAAATTTTGAAATTTCACAATAATGTTGCTTTTGGACAAATTAATCTTCGGGATTCTTCTGTGTTCCCAAAGGGGGTAGCTAAGTAATGAGTATCTTATAATTAATTGTGAAAGGCGGGAGAGAAATAAACATAAATACATAGTGAGATAACTAGTACATGTACGCACTACCTACATGCATCTTCAATAATATAATAACTACGTTACACATTAAAGTAAATTTTACTATTAAACTAAAAACAAAAATTAGATAATTTGCAATTGGCATATTCTTTGCTGTCAAAAGTGCAGGATTAGGATTAAGATTTTTGAAGCGTCAACAAATAGCCTGTAAGCTTACGCTTAAAGGTGTATCTGCTAAGCGCCCCTTGGATAGGGAGAGGGACTCATGATCTGAAGGGAGGGATATCATTCCAGCACTTAGACGCCGCGAACTTGAAGCGACCTCGGAAAGCAGCGGTTTGGTGCATAGGTATTATGGCCATTGCCTTGAATCTGCGCGCACTTTTTGACCATACCAGTTTATGAAAAAGGTAAGATGGGGTTTCGTGCCTTACCACCCCGAAAAGCAGAGTGGCAAGGTGCAGGCGTCAGCGTGCAGACATGTTAAGCAAGTTAGCGGCGTTCAAGTATGGAGTGATGTGGGACCAGGGAGGGACTCGGAAACAAAAACGAGCACTTGCGTTCTGCACTCGTTGTATGAGCCTCTTGGAACGACCAATAATGCACCCGTCATACACGACATCACAATAGTTTAACCTAGATAATATAAGCGATTCACATAGGTCGACACGCAAATCGACACTAAGGTAATCACGTATATTATATAGAACTTTAAGCAATTAAAGTAAAAAAAAAAACGCATATTAAAGATGTCTGTACGTATCACTTAATCTAGTTACAGATATCTGCTCCTGGAGCACCTGCATGATACGTAGATACCTGAATATCTCCTAAAATAGGTTATATGCACTAGTAAACCCCAAAATAATAATATAGGTAATAAAAGGTATTTTTTCTACTTACGGATTAAAGAGGTATAAAATAGGAAATCATTTTTTTATCACTGTAGTTTGTTTGAAATACCTTATTTAAAAATAAAATGAAGGTTTTTTTTGGGTAATTTTAGAAGAAATCGGGAAACTACTATCATCACTGAGTCATTTCAATATTCCACCCTGTAGGTATATTGTGTCTAATATCTTCGCATTAAAAGTCAGGTTTACGAAAGTCATTATGAAATCGGAGATTTCACATATTGGAAAGTAATACTAGAAGGTATATCATAATTATGAATTCCATTCCGGAACATGCATTATTGATTATTTTAATGTAATGTAACACAATTTTTATTATATTTACCACATTTTCTATGGACGACAATGTATCATCAAAGGAAAAAAACGTAAAGATATAATAAAAAGTCAACCTAACCTTATGACACTTGTAGCCGGAGGATCAGGTGTATATAATCCTGTCAATATTTTTTTAAGAATGTATATCTACAATGTATTTTAAACAATCTTTTGGAGCTTTTGGAATCTTTTGTCTGCTATTTACTGTACCTGAAGCAATAAAAACCGTGTAAAAGCATTTTTGCGGTGAAATCTTCTAGACTATCAATAGTGAACGCCGGTAGTAGTGTTTTGTTTCGAGCCAGTGAGCGAAGTAATGGGGCGTGGTGATAGCTGTATAAGGTGTTCGGTCTAAGGTTTTGTTTATTCAGCATGTAGTAACAATATTATGTACAAAATGATTAAAACATTATATGTACTAGTAATAACGGTTAGACTCACCTTTTCATTTTCACAACGGGCCACATGTTTTGAATCCTTCGGGAGCTCTTTAGAATTAGTGTTCTCACGGCTTTATCGACATGACTGTTGATAGATTGATTCAATTATGGTTGTAACAAATAACTATTATCATCATAATGATGTATGTAGTATGTATGTGTTTGTATTTTAACATGCTACGGCTCAGCTGGGCACAATAATAAATTACATAAGAGTATTTAACAGGAGGTTTTCGGTGAAGGAAAAACATCGTGAGAATACGAGTCTAAGGCGGCCTTTACACCTGTAAGTTACTTACGTAAGTTCAGTACAAATATTGCTTACAGCGACTTACGTGATCAGTATTTGTACTGAACTTACGTAAGAACTTACAAGTGTACAGACCGCCTTATATTATACCAATAACCCAAGGCCATCGGTTCTACGTGCAATGATAAACTTCATAAATTTAAAATAGCCCTAAAAATGTTCTAGCTCATACACGTTGTTATACTTACCATAAATGAATTTATATGATAGTGACTTTGACATGCATGCTCAACAATTTGTAAGCCGCAAGGCGCCACATAGTGAAACTGACCATAATTCTGTAACACCCTGTAACATATGTTAGACAAATAAATGATTTATCTTTATCTAGTTTTCCCTCTGGGTTGATAGGTAGGTGGTCAGATGGCAGTCGCTTTCATAAATCTAGTGCCTACGCCAAATCTTGGCATTACGTGCCAAAGCGGATCTTGGACTTATTTAGGGTTAAATTTGCTTTACTTAAAAAAAAAAACTTACGATTTACGTTCAGTTCCTGGATCACTCAAGTTGCAAACCAGAAAAACTTAATCTTCCTAACTCTGTTTCTAGTATTAGTGTCCCCTCAGGTTTGGGACATCAAGTAGTAGTCGCAACATTTATTCGAAACAAAAAATAAAACAACGCATAGGTAGTTAAAAAAAATCTCAGACGTATCGTTTAGTCACGAAATCGTTCACAACATAATGCTGGCATTGCTGCCAGCGCTAATCTTCCGATAGAACCGTCGAATGAATATTGCATGGCCTGTTGTCTAATGTAACAAAAACGAACGTCCCAATATACTCTATTTCTATAGTTGAAAATGCTACTCGGTGCCACGACCTAAACGTATTCTTATATTAAACCTGCTTCTCTTTGACGCCGGTTAATTGCAGTCGAGTCAACACGACAGAGCTCATTAAGCCGAGCCTTGCAAGTACTCCTACTTGCCTCCTTTTTTATTCGCCTGTGTTTTGAAGATGCAAAATAATTGCGTGCGAACTTTTTTTTAATAAAAAGATGCTGTGAATATTATTTCGATGACAAAACTCTTTTTCAGACTAAAAAACGTGGAGAATTATTATTCGGTATGATGTTTTGATAATACCATTATCGTGTTAGGCATCTAAGGCCCATATAACAAATATCTTAAAAACATACAATTATGAAAACTAATTTAAATTACTTCATTTAGGCGACTTAACGGCGTGGCTCCGCTGCGTTGTCAGCTCCAATGTAGGGTTCGGTAGGTTGCCCCAGAACCGCCAAAACGCGACAACCTTCGGCCAGAAGTCACGCACGATGGTCTCCGGCAGCAAAATCGTAACACAACCCCCAGAACCCCCTTTGGTGTCAATAATAGGAATAGTGTTAAATTAAAGTGTGACTTAAGTCTGGTTCCCATTTTAAAACGGCATAAGTACTGGAAAAACATGAAGCTTTATATACACAATGGGATCCGCTATACCTACCTCCGCGGATTTCACTTAATTTATATTTTTCCCTTAAATTGAAAATTCACATTTTCATTTTATTTTTCATTTAACAAGCAAATTACTCGGAAAGGTTTTTGCAAAATGATCGCTAGTGGTTAAGAGAGTTTACTGCGACGTTAAAGCTTGCTGCCATTCTAGAGAAAATACCAGCTACTTTGTATGGAGTACGTACATAGTTGCAACTTTCCTTATTATGGTGGGGCGTTTATATGAAGCTTAACTTACGATGAACTGTCAACATTCCACATTAGAATTTTTAAGAAGGAGAACATCGTGCGGTAACCTGTCTAATCCCAATAAGGACTAGTTTTCCCTCTGGGTTGGAAGGTCAGATGGCAGTCGCTTTCGTTAAACTTAGTGCCTATGCGCGGGGCTCGTTTGGAGGAGGATGATGACTTCAAAATACTATCTATCTGAAGGTAAGCGACCATAATTTATGGATGTCTGCAACTCCAGCAGCGAAAATGTGACGTCACATTAAATACCAAACGAATTTCACGTCAATTCTGCCTTAGAATGTTTAGTAAAACAGTAGGTCCTTGCAAAAATGAGGTATATCTACATTCCTTTGAAAAAGACCAGCAAATGTATAAAACAAAAGACATTGCATTTTCGAATCTAGTTCTAAGCTAATTAAAATAAAACACAAAAGTACAATCGCACATTAAAGTGTTCCAATTAAATTGACGCAATGATAGAATGCATTCATATTTCTGCGTCATTGGCCCTCGACCGAATATAAATTTGAATAACCGTGGCACAGGATTTGTTCTTAATTTGAAATTCAAATGCTGTAGCGGGAAAATGTAGAGACCGTGAAAACAGAAAAACGTACCCCATCCAAATATAATTAACATAAAAAATGGTGAAAATAAACACTTACTTTGGAATCGGCACGAATTTTATATTTCGGCTTTTCCGGGTAATCTGGGTTCTTTGGACAGTTATTGCCTCATTTTGTATTTGGTAGGTTTTTTCAGGTAATTTGATGTTTTAATTTCTTGTTTATGTCTTCATTACTTTTATACAAGTTGTATCTAATGCATTTTTTTATATGTATATGTTTTATATTGTTCTACACATAAGTATAGTATATTGGTAAAGCATAGGTTTTTCTGATTCTTTTCCTTCACATATCAGCGGACATCTGCGGCAGCTGAAAGATTTTTTTATAAACGGTTTTTTTCTGCTGTAGCCTTATAATCGTTTTTACGTAACACTAACGGAACTATGTAAACTATGTAAATGTTTAAAACGCTTAAAGTCGTAACACACCGAAAGTTTTCTGGAACTTGTCTCCAATTGTATAATATCTTAAATGTAATTTTGTTTTTTGTGTGTACTATTTTTGGTGAGCAATAATAGTAGTTTATGCAATCGTTATATAATGTATGCTTTTTAGACCACGTTTTAAGGTTAGAGACTTAAAAAGCTAATTATATAACTATTGTATACAATACTTTTTCTACGAGTCAACGGAAATAATAATTTATTAAACAAACTTCGTATCTATTGAAAATCGCCCTGCTGTAATGAATCGCAGCAACTTAGTATCTTTGCGCGTTGATGTCGTCACAGTTATCTTATACAGCTCCTGGATTCATAAGATGACTGCTAGCGGTTATCTTATGAAACCACGAGCTCCGTGACGAGCTCGTGGAGCTCCAGGATTAAAAAGTATGTGATCTTAGTTTCGTGTACGAAATCTTAATTCAAAGATTAAAGTCAACGAGTAGAAAAATTATATTTGTATTGTTGTATTGTAGTTGAATAAAATATGAAAGGAAAGTATAAACTTCTGTAGGTAATTGCTATTTTTGTTCTGTTAAAACTAATGTTATTTAGAATTACAAGGAAATGTATAAATTTGAAAATATACTAAAACTACACAAAATAGTGAACTATAACTTCTGGTCGACGGAGCCGATAGTGAGCGTCACTTACACTTTCAGCGGCCATCTTGTCGCCGGTGTTTATGCAAATGGCAGCGACGAGCGATTTAGCCGGTTTATGGAGCGTTGTTGTTGGCGGGCAGCTGGGTGTAGCTAGTCGGGGTGGAGAGGATTGGCTCCTTTAAGAAAAAGTCATAAAAGTGTGCGGGATAGGTTCAATGTCTGTGACTATCGGCTGAACCCGGACATTTTCATTGTATAATTTAGAAAATTATATAATATAGGACTTTTCTTTTTATGTTTCGTTTTGTCCATTTATTGATTTATAAATAAGAATTTGACCGAAACTTTAACTAAATAGGTCAGATTTAGTCATTCTATGGAATTAAACATAGTCGGAACATCAATGAAGACTATTCAAATGGAAAGCATTAAAAAAACGATATAAAATGCTTATCAACATATTTATAATTATGAACATGATATTATATTGTATTCGTGTAAATATCAATCATTTATAATAATAAACATGGTGTTCCCGGGAAGTTCCGTTTACTTCGCCACATTGCAGAGTCCATTCACATACACAAATTAGCATCATTAGTTCTTGAAAAAGATAACGTATTTTTTTCTACGTTTTTTGTACAAAATAATTTATGTATGTGTGTCAAAAACACGTAGTACATACAAAATGTAGTTTAATTGGTTTACTCTGTTGTTTTTATAGTCTGCAGCTCCAGGTTTTTCTTTTTAGCCCTGCGGCTGACTGATAATGATTTTAGGCATTAAGTCCCCCTTTTGTACTTTTTTAAATCCGTCTCAGCGTTGTGTTTTTGTATATTTTGATTGATTCATAAATATAAAACCAAGACGGTATTAAGGCTGAGAATTCCTGTTTCTGCGAATGACCATACTACAAAACGCTCATACCCTCGTGGCGGCAAAGTTTAAATATAACATAACCAAGACTAATTATAAAATTTTTAGTCCATATCGGGATTTACAGCCGTTAACACTAGTTTCGCTATCAGCAACATTTCCTTGATTAGCACTTCAAATTACAATATTTTGCTTACAAATTTAACGTTGCTTTATAAATGACTTTTTTTGCAGTACCCAATCCTAAACAACCCCACTACAGTACACCATCTGTGCCCGTATCTGTATCATTCTTCTACGCGAAATATTCTTAGTTTGTCTTAATACGCCGTCTGCAGCACATTACCATTTCTCTACGCGACAGTACCGTCAACTTATTGTTTTTGAACATCGTTTGTTCACTGTGCCTTGAGATAAGGAAATATGGTGTTTGTAGTTAAGGAATTTATTCTTCGATATACAGACTTTAGTTTGGTGTGTTTCGCTTTAAGAGTGTAATTTAGACAGTATTGAACGCGCTTAGTGTACTATAAGGTTGGTTTATGTACAGTCCTCTGCTTAAAAGTGTGTACCTATGCAGGGGTCAAACGGGAGAAACGTCTCTGCTGCTGACTAAGAAATTGAACAGACTTGAAGTGGATTGAATAATAGACGAAAAATCTCAATTAAATAAAAGGGGGTGGCGTACAGGGCTGTATTATCATTGGAATCATAGTGTCTGTGGCGTCACTCCTGTCAAATCTGACGAGTTCTGCATCGCACTATCGAAGTTTCTTAAATCAGTTGCATAAATATAACATCCAAACAACTCTCATTGGACTTCGGTCCCTGAGAGATCTCTCTATTGTCGTATCTTCTACATTGGTGAACCCGACAATGAACATAAGCGCAACTCTGAATATCCTGACTGACGCCCGACTCTTCTCAGCAAGCCAGACTCTCTCTCTCTCTCTCTCTCTGCTCGCTACCCTGGCTCTGAGCGCTCGCTCGCCACGCTGGCTCTGAGCACTGGCAAGCTGCACTCTCTCTTCATACATCACTGACCCCTCCGTCTCAAAGGGGGGCTGATGTGGCGTCACTCCTGTCAAATCTGACGAGTTCTGCATCGCACTATCGAAGTTTCTTAAATCAGTTGCATAAATATAACATCCAAACAACTCTCATTGGACTTCGGTCCCTGAGAGATCTCTCTATTGTCTGTCGTATCTTCTACATGTCTGTCAATTTGGACATGTGACAGTCTATTACTCGAAGCCGCGAGGCGGTACCGGTTGTAATGTTCTAGCTAATATGAAAGGATCCGCATAGAGCGGCGCGGCGCAGTGCGGCGCGGCGCGGTGTTCTGTGCGGATGCGGACCCTTTTAATACTATCCTAACGCAAGTTTGAAAAGTTACACAAGTACCTCTCTGGCCTGTGGAAAATGTATTTGGGCATATTTCTAAACTAAAACCACGAGATCGGCCTCGAGCGTAGCGCTTAGCGATTCTTGGCAATAACTGTTTTAAAACGAAATTATCTTTTACACTATACCAGTAATGTAATTTTGAACTCCAAGTATAATCGTGCAATAAATTTATAAAAAGACAGTAGGAAAGTAAAAATGGGAAAGGGCCCTTAATCCACGACTCAAAGGAAAGGAAATGAGTTTCAGGCACAACGTTAATAAGTTTTCTGGCTCATTATGTCGGGGTTTTAAAAACGGGCTTTGGTCACTTTGAACCTTTTTCAGGATGCCCTTAGGTACCTAAAAGGTGAATGGAACTATTATGTACATGGACCCATATAACTCAGGATACCTTGTGGTAATAATACCACGGCGGAGCGGGTTGGTAATTATACAAATCTCAATATGTGTTACAGTAAGGGATATAAATCATCCTAGTCCTTGTCTACTTTTTTTTTATTTGCCGCAACTAATTAAGTAAGAGATTGCGGCAAATAAACCATTTACCTCCCAAATTAAGCTCATTTTAAGACCAGTAGGTCGATTACGTAACGCATTGTACGCGCGTCAGGTAGGTCTAAATGTCACTTTTTGTATGGAAAATTGACACTTAAATTGTACCGACGCGCGTTCGGAACGTAACGTGATTACCCCTCAGTTCTTAATTTAGCTGCAAAGCATGCTTTCCCTCCCTTATTGTGGCAATAGTGTGGTATAGGTACTATGTAGAAATCTACATATACTCTAGGATTATGTACGGGTCTCACCAACTGGGCTGGGCCAGAGCACCTGAGCGCATTTTACAAGATCATCATCATCATCATTTATTAGCCCGTAATCGCCCACTGCTAAGCATAGGCCTCTCTTCGAGTACGCCACCCGTCCCTATCCTGAGATAATCTTATCCAGAAGTGACCCGCGATCTTCCTAATATCGTCCACCCTTCGAGCTGGTCCACCCATGGAGCTTTTACCTAAAAGTGGCCACCAATCTGGCACCTTTTTGAACAGCTACTACACGTAGCGCTCGTAGCACACTGCTGCGTAGCGGTGAATAGGTTATGTATGAAAATATATTAAAATATCATAACCGTGTAGGCTTGGAAAAGAAGAGGTATATGAAATAATCAATTATTAAAATATATTTATTTCAGATTAAAATTCATATCTTTGTTAGTAGATAGTGTAGATACACAGTTCAAAATATTTTTGTTAGTAGACAAGTAATGAAAAAATATTCAATAAATATGAAATAATTACAATAATATTTTATTTTACTTAAATGGTATTCCCTGCCGGAAAAGGCGATTGAAGGGGGTCGTAAGGGTCGTGAGTGTTCCATGTGGTGGTGGTTTGGGCACTCACCTAATAACTCCAGTGGGGTATCACGTAACGTTCCAAACGCGCGTCGGTACAATTTAACTGTCAATTTTCCATATAAAAAGTTAAATTTAGACCTTCGCGACGTTCGTACAATGCGTTACGTGATCGACCTACAGGTGACGAAGATCTTTTCCGCCCTATAACGAGGCAAATGTGGCGAGGCGCGAGGAGGGCTCCAGTGCGTTCAGTATGAGATACTGGAGTCCTCCGCATGAGAGCTCAAATAGCGGCCGCCGTGGTGGACAACAGAAACTTGTTTCCGATCTAAATATTGTGAATCTCATTGTGTATGCACAGTTTCATTTTGTTCCAGCATGCCGCTTTAAAATTATACCCAAACTACGTTAGTATGGAGCATCGACTTGACTCGACCGTCCTGGGGACTCTTGAAATATGTAATATATATGTTAAAAAAAAATGTTTATTTAATAGAAACAGAATACATCATAAATAAATAAATATTTGGTGACAATCTTACACAAATCGACCTAGTCCCAAACTAAGCAAGCTTGTATAGTCACCGGCATCAATATATATGATGAATCAAAGGCCGCAAAAATATCTGGCACGCTCTTACGGCTCTAGGAAAAGAAATGTCATTAGATATTTTTTGTGGCTTTTGTTCCATTATAAATAATAATAATAATAAATATTTGCGGACAATCTTACACAAATCAACCTAGTCCCAAACTAAGCAAAGCTTGTACTATGGGTACTAGACGACGATATAGATACGTATATAGAAAAATAAATACTTAAATTCATAGAAAACATCCATGACTCAGGAACAAATATTCGTGCTCATCATCACACAAATAAATGCCCTTACCGGGATTCGAACCCAAGACCTCTTGCTTCGTAGGCAGGGTCACTACCAACTAGGCTAAAGCGGTCGTCTATATATTTATGCCGGTGACTAGACGATGATATACATACTTATATAGATAAATAAATACTTATTTAAATACATAGAAAACATCCATAAGTTAACCCCTTAGGACAAGGCATCGCATGCTGTCTAGGCAAAGGAGGGTAAGTGCAAATTCATCGCATAATTAACCAGGATCAAGCCACTTTTTGCGCCAAGTGGGCAGATAACGACATTTATACCAATTTTTTACGATCGCGTGTTTGGGCCACATTTGAAAGTCAGATTCACCAACAAATCCTCCGTTGGCCATTATTCAAATTTATTTGCTACTAGCTCCCGCACGCTGCTTCGTTCGCGTTTTTTGGGGTGTTGAAGGATGCTTTTGCATTTTATAGCGGTTTTTCATCGTTGTTTGAGTATCTGAAACTGGAAAGGTTGAAGGGTTTGTTAATTGTTAAAGTATTTGCGATATATTTTTATTAGGTCCTCATTTAACTAGGTAGGTAATTTAGAAATGATGGCACTTGGATTGACATCGTGGGTCATCGTGGGGTGGGTAGATAGCAATTAAAAAAATAATAAAAATCCATTTAGGGATTGTTCCACGCTCGTGTTGAATGTCGGTTTTTCGTATGGCAACATTATAACTTCCGCTTGTATCACCATCATTATCATATCAGCCGAAAGACGACCACTGCTCTGGACATACGCCTGCCCCAAAGAGTGCCAAAATCGATGCGATTGTGTGTGATCCAGCGGATGCAGGTGGCGCAGGATCGTTTGTATAGAGCAACACTATTTGCTTTCGCAGTCGCACATTTTGTTTTGCTACGCTCGTCACCGATATGTTGGAAAAGACTATTTATAAAGAAATGCGCCTTCCAGCAGAGTGGCCACATAGCGGGTTCCTGCCACTCAAAGTACTTAAAAGACAGTGGTATAATTTAGATATTGAACCTATGACCTCCCACATTGTAGGTCGCATGCCTATTACCGCTCTGCTACAGTAGCTTAACACACTGACTGCTAAGAATCGCTATGGGCTTCCTTCTAATTAGCGGAAAGCGCCTACGACGTAGGCACCCGATGGTCGGGTTCCCGGTACTGAATGTGTTAACACATTATCTGCCAATAATCGCTACGGGCTACGCTCCAAGCCGATCCCGTGGTTTTTCCGCTAATTAGCGGAAAAGGCCTCAAGGGTAGGCACCCGCTAGTCAAATGCCTGGCAGTGAAAGTGTTAAAGAAGGCTATAATATTTAAACTGTAACAGACGCTCTGAAAACGGGTTTAATTTGAAATCAGTTCGTTCGCTGAGCAAACAGTCGGGAGTTATTTGGTAATATACGTCAATGTTTTCGTGATCAATTACCCCTGGCGCTTCTAATTGGCGAGTGATCTTCAGTTACTCGCTAATTGACTGTGTAAGGGCGAGTATCCACTAAAAGCTTTGCGAGGAAATCAATAGAGCAGTGTGCGAGGAAATTAATAAAGCGGTGTGCGAGGAAATTAATAAACAGAGCTCGGACAGGTCATCGCAAAACAATCGTAACACGGTAATAGAGTTGCATTATGTACAGTATTATTTAATTATATTTTTCAATTACATTTATAACGGTAACCCAAAATTCACCGTATGTTTGTGAGGGTATTTCCATTATATTTTTTTAATGCTGATCGTTGCATTGAACATATGTTACCATCAACTACTGCATTTTCTGAAACAAACAAATGTTTTTATTTGATGAATTGTGTAATTTTTATTCACTATTTTTATTTCATTACAAAGTAAATTGATCAAATGTATCTTTGGGCATATGTAAGCAGTCTTTGTCAGGGCCGCTTTATTTATTCTCCGATACATTTTAGACATGTCTGCAAAATAAATACTAAATAGTTGTTAAAAAATACTTTAAAACCTTTTACTCGAAACTGCCGTAACACTTCCATGACGCCTTCCCAGCAATCGTCAAAAATTAAGCTGTTGACATGTTTGACTCAAACATCTTTCCCGAAAATTGTTTATGCAGGAGCAGAAAGTTGACACTGTTTGATAAAGAAAGCATTTTAATTCAACCTATCTTTAAAAAAACGATGTATGTAATAATGTAGGTATTTTTTTTGTTACCATAATTAGCATTTGCCTTACGCAGAGTAATTATTTCCATCTTCGCACTGAATTGTCTCGTAAACTGTCCATAATATTATCTTTCTTTAACTGCTTAATACGAATGCCACATGCTGTACATAATATTTCCCTGACATTTTCATCATAATAGAGCTCGGGGTAGTTCTTAATCCACTTTTTAATCGTTTTTATTTTCACCATATTTAATATATTTCGAAAATATAACAAAGTAAATATTTTTACTAATTTAAATTGTTACAACAAAACTGTTTCAAGAATGCCAGTTTGACACAACCATGACAGATATGCAACTAAAAAGGTCAAATGTTAAATAACGATAATATCCGCTTTATTAACATAATCTTAAGTATCGACTCTATAGAGTCTTGTGCTATTTCCATATCTGTTTTTGCGATGACCTGTCCGAGCTGTGTTAATAAAGAAGAAGAAGAAAGAAATAGAAATTTATTCACTAACACAGGACATACATCTAATCTAATCTATCAATCATTAAGACTTGCGAAGTCAGCTAAGTTCGTGTATAACCTCGGACCACCAATTTACAACCGATTGCCAGATACCGTCAGAAATGCAGCTTCCACCGCATCATTCAAATCAAGACTGAAAAAGTGGCTTCTGATCAACATATTCTACAACTATGACGAATTTTGCAGCATACATACATACATACATATAATCACGCCTCTTTCCCAGAGGGGTAGGCAGAGATCACGGATCTCCATTTGCTACGATCCTGACAAACCACTTTCGCTTCACTCACTTTCATAACATTTCTCATACATGCTCGTCGGTTTAGGGTACTTTTGACCTGGCCTTTTTGCAGCATGCCACTGATAATTTGAAAATAAAGAATTATACTTAATGATTATGATAATGATAATAATAAATAAGATGTATGAATCCAGAAATTGATGATGTATAACTGAAATTAAAAATGTACCAAATTGACCATGACCTGAAACGATTGTTATTAATAAATTTTCATTTAATTTCATTTCATTTCATCATCTAATTTAATCTGCCAATATTTAGGGCCACGGCAGGTGCAATTACATGTTGCACAAATGGGGATGGAGCAAAAGTCCGATGTGTGACTGCGGCCTTGAAGACCAAACCACTCAGCACATCGTGGAGCGCTGCCCAAAGCGACGCTATAAAGGCGACCCGGAGGACCTCTACACTAACCTAACATCTGACGCGATCGACTGGCTGTTCGACCTGGATGTTGATTTATAATAAAATAATAAAGCCTACAATATAGAATACGCCATACGATTAAGCTAGCCGACGATAGTGCCCTCCGAATCGCTAAACTGAAGTGGCAGTTGGCGGAGCACATTGCACGTAGAACCGATGGCCGTTGGGGCGGAAAGGTTCTCGAGTGGCGACCACGTCCCAGAAGGCGCACCGTGGGTAGACCCACAAGGTGGACTGATGACTTCGTAAAGCTCGCGGGAGTCCGCTGGATGCGGGTGGCGCAAACCGATCATTGTGGTACTCTTTGGGGGATGCCTATGTCCAGCAGTGAACGTTTTCCGGTTGATATGATGATGATGATGATGATGATGAGAATAGCTAATAAATGCATATTTTTTTATTTTTTTTAAATAAATAATAAATGTTTATTCTCTGTATTTAACATGCTCATGGGCATTTTTTTTTATTTGATTTAAAGTTACTGGCGGTTTACCCCTTCTTTCTTTTTTAACAATTGTTTTGCGACACTTGCAGTCTTTATTCCGGACGGAAGTCGTTATATATTTTTGGAACTATAGGTACTTTCTATATCTTTGGCCATAATAATTAGTACTCATTTTCGATTTACAAAATTTGTAATACTAATATAGACGCTCAGGCCATTTTATTATGCAAACCAGATTCAAAACACATGGTTCCTTAAGTATCACAAATATATTTATTTTAATATAGAACGCTGGCGCTTACCTAGCCCAACGCATAAGTATTGCCATACAACGTGGCAATACCGCCAGCCTCCTGGGCACCTTGCCGCCTGGCGCCGATCTTGGACAAGTTTTTTATTTATAATCTTATCGTTATTTGTTTAATTTTAATTTTTCCTGTGTGCATTATGTTTCTACTTTTTTTTTTACTTACTAGTTGTTTTTATCCATATTTTAGGCTTACTTAATTTTATTAGTTTAGTTTTAATGTCATTTAATGTAAATATTATTAATTTAAATGTAAATGAACCAAAATAAAGATCTGTATATAGAACCATGCGATGTAGATCTTTGTGATAATATAAATTTTGGTAATTTTTATTTTGCAAACAAGAACCAACCCACATAGTCTCATATGAAATAATTATAAACATACTTTAACGAGGAACCACGTGAAATGGGTCTTTATCATAAATATAGAAGAATAATATTTTGCTAATTGCCGGGTTATCATGTGATTTAGATCTTTTTGATTTATTATGAAACTGATATTATCTATGTGTGAACATCTTTGTCAACGTAATGTTTTTATAAGTTAAAGTTGTCAGATCAGTTTGAACTTTACAGGGTCGATAGAAGGTGCATTTTAATAGTTTTCTGTATACTTAACTCAATTTCTGGGTAAGTGTTCCTGTTTGCATAACTACTAAGACTATCCTGCAGTTCCAACTTTGAACAAACTTACGTAACTAAAGCTATTAACGAACACTTATTTTACACATGGTACTTATTACTACGTAGTATAGTTTAATAAACTGCTATGATAGAACACTATTGACCACATTGTATAACATTACATATTTTTGCACAATCGGAAATCAGCCAATTCATGAACACCAGCTTTAAAACAAGCAAACCGACGCAATATTTGGCTTTAAAGCCATTATTGGCTTCCAGTTCAAATTAACTTCTTACTCATAAAGCACATTTAAATGTTTAATAAAGCGCCGACTCGGTAATTTGGGCTTTAACAACACCGCGCCGGGCGAAATCGTAAAAACCTATTTAAAATGACATAATGTTATATTTTCCGTATTTTTCAGATGATTGACCCGTAAAATTGTAATTAACTGACGTTTGTTGATAGCTTTTTGGACTGGGAATAATTTATAAATATTTCAAATTTGTTAATTTTATTTGCAGTAAAAGAAGGAAAATATGAGAAATTGCAGTGATTTAGCCCTTTGCACACACACACTAAATACACACACTTCAACCATATTTCCCATAATATACTCTTAAAAAGACACTCACGGTGGAATAAACTGGCCATGTGCGAGTTGGACTCGCGCACGAAGGGTCCCGCACCATTATCTATAAAAACGGCCATAAAATCACGTTTGTTGTATGGGAGGCCCCTTAGCTAGGAAAATATATGTCATAATCTGCAAGATATGACAAGAAACATAGTATTCGTAGAAATCCATTTTAACATAAGAAAGTAGAAAAAATAAATTCTAAAGTCAAAACTATTTTTTCACTTGCTTACAATTGTTTACTGCTCCATTTTTGAAAGAAATGAAAATGTATTATCTTTTTCATAATATCTTCTTATAATAAGTACTAAAATTTCTTCTCGTTTTCTGAATTATTCCGAAAAAATGGTATCCGCGCTTTTGAACACGCACTTCCATCTCGCTCACGCGTATCCTCAGTGAAAGGGAGAGAAGACCATGAACGTGCGGAGCCTTAATTCAACAGAAAAGCAGAGGACGCACGTTTCACGGGTCACCCGGGTTTCATTTTGACATTTGCGCAAATACCGTACTCTTCAGTGTTAACTACCTGAGCCATAAATCCAGAACCTTCTTCAATTACCAATCTCCACATTGATAACTCATACGTGACGCCTTTACTATTCATATAATCAAACAAAACCCGCCTTTACTGCCTTCTAACAAGGTCCACCAATTCAATACCACATCGACACGCAAAAACGTAACGCACGTAACTTTCCAACCGAAATACGCCATTTTGAATCTGTACAAAGTAACACGGGAGCTGAGTCGTTCGAAAACCGCCGTTAACCCTTTGGGATAAGGTCTTAATCGAATGCCTGTTGTAAAAATTGTATGATAGGCACGTCGTACCCATGGGGCGCGTGAAGTTCGGTTTAAAAGCATGGACGTGCGTTCGATAGCTGTTAAAGGTTTGGGATACATCACTACGTAGACATACAAGGTATGGCCTGCAACATTAGCAAATAATTTGAGACATTTTTTTTGTAGTTTTATTAAAATAAATTTAATTTAATTTTATATTTACTTCAAAACTTATACACAATATTAGATTAACATATTTAAATAATGGTCATTGTAGATGAAGGAGCAGAGAAAAATATTATTAAAGGTAATTTTATGCAGTGATACATTTTAATGAACGATCCTTAGATTTTGATCTTCGATAGGTATCTATGCTCTCTTTTTATAGATGGAAATTCTGGGAGGTTGTACTTTTGTAAGTTTGTATGTAGGGGTAATTTCCGGAACTGCTTATCCAATTAAAAAAAAATCACCAGTAAATAAACTAGACCTACAGGATGGACATCTTTTAACCCGTGGCTTCGCTTTTGTTCTATGCAATACACGGACGGAGCCGCGCGAACAGCTAGTTACAGATAGAGTGAGAAAAGTTTTCCCTAATCAAACTATGATATTGACATAAGATTAGATTTCACCTGGCCAGCGCAATACGTTTTTTCCATTATATCTGAACGTAGAATGGCATACAAGATGCGGCATGTAAACAGAAGCAAATAATTACCTAAAGGTAATTTTTTCTGTATTTTGAAATTTTTAATAATAAATGTATTTATTTCGACCAACTAGGATCATATTGAATATACAAATTACAAATTTAAAAACACAAATATAGCTAAAACTGGTAAAATAGGTAAAATTAAATAGGTAGGTACTATTACGGTGACAGTTTTTATTTCATAGATTGCTAGGTTACATTGAAAATAAGGTTGGGTCTTCCTAGTAGGTAAAAAATACCTGTGTCAGGAAGACCCGCTCCTCCATAAAAAAGCAGTTAATGTTAATGTTAATTTCTTATATGTAGGTAAATATTTATAACATAAAATAAAAACAAAGACGAATTAGGTATCACAGGCATAGTGTCGTGACCCTAAAGTTGTGTGTGTGTGTGTGTGTGTGTGTGTGTGTGTGTGTGTGTGTGTGTGCGTGTGTGTGTGTGTGTGTGTGTGTGTGTGTGTGTGTGTGTGTGTGTGCGCCTGTGTGTGCGCTTGTGAGTGTGTGTGTTAGTGTGTGCGTGCGTGTGTGTTAGTGTGTGCGTGCGTGTGTGTTGTTTGATAAAGTAGGTATATATTATATATAACATTTTCCATTTTGTTATGTTTTACTAACTATAGAATTAAATTTAGATTAATACAAGATTAAGTAACAGTTCAGTATCTTCATAACTTAGCATCTTTAACCATTCCGTTAGAGACCTCTTACAATTATATTTCTTTTGTTGATAGATATTAATTTTAACATTTATTTTATTATAAAGGTATGCTGCACGTGTCTTATACTGCCTTTTAGCAAACAAAGATCTATATGTTGTAAGTGGGGCAACGGTGTTTTTACGTCTTCTAGTTAGAAGCGTTGGATTAAATTTTAGTGTTTTATGTAACTTTAATGTTGTATGGAGGATATACAGTTTTCGCATTGATAATTGGTCACTAATTTTATACAGTTCATTTGTGGGAAATCTGTATGGCCTCAAGTACATTACCTTTAACAGACACCGTTGCCCTCTTTCAACCTCCAAGAATTTGGATTTAGTTGCTCCACCCCAGACGGTGATACAGTAGGTCATGATGGATTCCGCTAACGATACATATAGTTGGTTAAGTAGTGTCTTGTTTGCAATATGTCGAAGAATTTTAAAGATCCATACCAATTTTCGAATTCTACCATTTACAAATTCAATATGCTGATGCCAAGATAGGCGCTGGTCTAAGATGACACCAAGGTATTTAGTGGAACTAGCCCTCTCAATGTCCTTACAGTTACATAGAAGGCGATCAGTAAGTGAACAGGTGTGTATTTTGAGGTTTAGGTTAGTCTGTGGTTGAGTGCTATTGTACTTGGTAAAACAAATGTAGTTCGTTTTTTTAACGTTTAAAGTGAGGAGGTTGGATTTTAGCCACGAGGATACCCTACCAAGACCCACATTTGCATTCACGAACACCGACTCCCAGGAATCACCCTCAAAGACGATGACAGTGTCATCAGCATAAGACTGGATATTACCGTGGTTTACATTTAGGTTAATTAGATCGTTGATGTAGATTAAAAATAACGTGGGCCCCAAGATACTTTCCTGGGGGACGCCAAAAGTGATGTCAACTTCATTGCTTATGTGGTCTCCCAACTTAGTTTTTTGAGTGCGACCATGTAGATAGTCACTTAGCAATCTCAGTGGGAGTCCCCTAATACCAACGCACTCCATCTTGCGTACGAGTGTGGGGAGAGAGACGGTGTCAAAGGCCTTTTTTAAATCGAGAAACACAGCTAAGCATTTTTTTCCACTTTCTATTTTGTCTATAATTAGGTTTGTGAGTGAAAGAATCGCGTCCTCAGTGGATCTAGATCGCCGAAAGCCAAACTGGAAGTCAGAAATGATGTTAAATTTATCTAAATATGCTATTAGTCTATTATTTATTAGTTTTTCAATTATTTTAGAAATAGCTGGCAGTACTGATATTGGTCTGTAGTTGTTGACGTCGTCTCTCTCACCACTCTTGTACACAGGAGTGACAATAGATTGTTTAAGTGGGCCGGGGAACATTCCTGTGCTGAAGCAAAGATTAGCTAAGTGGCTAATAACAGGAGCAACATGGTTTTTTAGCAGTTTGAGAAATTTGGTTGGTATGTTGTCCCATCCAGGGGCACTTTCCGTTCTTAGGCTCATGACGATGGCACCCACTTCCTGAGGGTCAGTGTCCAGGAGAACAAAGGATGAAGTCGTCCAATGGGGCTGGTCATCGTCGTTCGAATTATCAGCTGAATAATTTGAGTTGTTAATATTCTCGGCCAGTGTTTTTCCGATCTCCGCAAAAAAGTTGTTGACATTATTAACAGAAATAGTTGGTGATGGATTACTGTTAAGTAATTCAGTATTTTTAATTTTTGTAGATTTGTAGTGTGTAATCTTTTTAATAGTTTTCCAGAGTGTTTTTGAGTTTTTAGCTGAGTTAGTCAATTGATCCCTTTCATATTTGCGTTTTAGTTTTTTGATCAAGTTATTGCAGAAGTTACGGTATCTCTTAAACGTGACCTTCAAAATCTCATTATGAGGTTCCGAGCGAACTTTCAGTTGTAATCTATTGCGGTTTTTAATGCAGCGCAGAATACCAGGGGTAATCCACGGCTTAATAACGCGCTGGCTTCTTGGTATTAGTTTGGTCGTTTTACTCTCTTCAAGAGATTGGTTCAATCTATTAATCAGCTGTTGTACAACGTAGTAAGGGTCGTTACATAGAAGTAGAATCTCGATGTTTTTACTTATGAGATTTTGAATGGCTTTGTCATAATTGATAGTTACAGTATTCCTAGGAGCATAGTCAGTCAAAGTATCAGTCGTTAAGGCTAGGAATATAGTAAGGTGGTCAGTTACCGAGGTGTTGAGAATAGCGATGTGAGCAGTAGTTTTTTCAGCTTCTATTTTTAGCATAAAGTGGTCTAGACAGTTTGCTAGTCTGGTAGGTATGGAGTGCCCAGGTAGGATACCATGTGAAGAGAGCATATTAAGGTAGTATTGTCTATTTAAGTTTTCATGAGTAGGTTCCTGGTCTCTAGAGATGAGGTTTATATTAAGATCACCTGTAATAATAATGTTTTTAAAAGATTGACAGTTGATTGAAAGAGTGACAGTTGGATGCATACATTATGTTGTCACTTAAATACCCCACTACCGCCCATTTCATTTGAACGCACTGAAATTGTTATAACAATCCTTGGGCCACTTTCGCATTTGGCGTCCGCATTCAGAATCTGTACGCAAAAGACGCAACCGCATACGCGTGAACTATTTATCCGACGAAAAATCCCAGTGTGGGTACGAGTAATGCGACATATTCAACACGTGTGGCCTCATGCTCGTCATAACGTTGGCGACACACGGACAGAAGACCAAGCCGGACACGCACTACTAGTTAAAGCATTTGTTTGACCGAGCACGGTTCCGAAACCTTATTTGGTTGGAGCGACTGGGCGCGTAAGTGTAAGGCCTGAGTGGACTCTCGAGTCGGGCGTGCGGAGGAGCGGGGCGTGCGGCGTGCATGTTTAACTAATGGAACTCATACTGGTGTCCTGAGTAGACGCTGCACAAAACGAATGCACGCTCGCGCGCCCCGCTGCACGCCCCGCCGAACGCTCCGCTCCGAGCGTCCGCTCAGGCCTTACACAGCCAGGAGGTCGCTGATTCCAATACGGCTAGGTGCAAATATATTATTCAGTTTCTGTATTTACGTATATTCACCATATATTAACTATCTGAAATAAAAGTTGCGTTCGGTCTGTCAAGTTGACAGTGACACTGACACACAGTTTGGCGACGCGTTCACACGATGGAATCTGCCGTGCCTTTCTGGCGTCGGATTTGGAATAGTTTAAGATATATTATGTTTAGCGTAAGTATTTGTTTTGTGTTGCCTTCCAGGAGGTAACTCATGTAAAAGTTCCGACGGAAGACCAGCGCTGGCCTTCTAGGTTAGCACCATGCTGAGTTGGGGCCTTTTCGTGGACCCTGCTATTTTTACGTTCTGTGTTTTGTTTTTTACACCCATTGTTTTGTCCACGAATAAATGTTTTCTTTCTTTCTTTCTTTCTTTCAAATTTACATATTTTCATTAATTTAAACTGTATACAGACCAAGCTGTGGTGTTTTTCTGTCAAACTTTGGAACTTAAGAACCTGCTTGATACAAAATTAAGTATACTAATGACTGTTTAGAGTTAAGTGTAACAAACACATTGGCTACGCAATACGTATATAATACTAACGTGTGATGATGGTGACGATTAAATGCAGTTAGTAGATAGCTGCCAGTTATTCGGCATAGTTATATCAAATTCAACACGTGCGTGCATAGCTCGTCATAAGTTTGGCGACGCACGGACATACAAACCAAGACGCACTGAATGACTCTGGAAATACACGATGCTTTTGGAAACCGCACACTTAAGAACTTCTTGTGACGTTAAATGAATGTATTTTCTTTCTTTCTTCTCAGAACTTTTAGTTGCGAGTTCTACTCTCATAATGGTCACTAGTAACAATCGTTTTTTTTTATTTTATTTATTTATATAGTATGAAACAGTCGTACAAAGATATTCGTACAACGCTATCTTACAACAGTCAGCATCAAAAGTAGCTACGCAAACGAATACGTCAAAGTCTTTATTTAAAGGGAATAAGAACTTTTGACGTCTTCGGTTGCGTAGTTACTTTTGATGCTGACTGTACTAAACAGACCTATAGTTTCCAACATAAATCAAAAATGTATAAATATATAAATATGTAAGACAAAAATCCCTATGCTCGACACCTAATATTGGTCAATAGTTGACATGGCATATAGGTAATGTTTCATTTCAATTGTAACTCTGAAAGTTATAAAAATAAAGTCTCAATGAAATAGGCCAGTGTCGACGCACTAGAATGTTCGCCCTCATACAACAACAGTTGATGGATTTCTTTTACATATACACGTAACTATTAAAGTTCTGTTCTAAAACTATAAAAAAGTACTACAAACAAATAAAAAAACGAGGTGAAAGAGGTTCTTAGACAGTATATTATGCTTGAATCTTATACACCGTGTATTTTTTGATTTCCGTTAATTACGACACGATGTTCGGTTCATTAACAGAAGCTACCTAGTATGTTGCTTTTTGTTAAATTTGAAAAAAAAAATTTTTTTTCATTTTTCATACAAACTAAATTATTATTACCGTGTGGGAGGGACTCTAACACTTAATCTCAATTAACACAAAGTTAATTTTCACCTACGATAGCACTTGTCAACACATGGCTCAGTGGTAAATAGTTTGCTTATGGAGTGAGGGGTCCCAGGTTCAAATCCCAATAATTCCCTTTTTCGTTTTTTTTTTTTTTGATTTCTGTTATCGAAGACTGATCCGATCCATTAATAAATAAATAATGGAATAAACTTACCTCAAAAACCTCATTGTAACAAATAGGTATGATGTACTATAGTATTATTTATTTAGCTGACGAAAATTAAAACGTAAATAAAATAAAGGACCCTTCACACTGATTCGGTCATTAAATTGATTTATTGAATATCTGAAAAATTGTAAGAGTTAAGACACTAGTTTCTTAGAGAAATTAGTTCCATTTAACCTGAGGATTCTTCCTTTAAAGTTAACGGAACTAAAAAAAAACACGGTGTATACCTACAGTATTTGTTAACTACCTACAGATTTATTATATTTCATACTATAAAGTTGCTTTAATTATAAATATGTATGTGATTTGACGATACGATCTTAGTATAATCACAGAATAAGTAATAGTACTACGTACAGAAGGTTCTGTGTTAACAAATTCCCTGTTTAGGTACGCCAAACGTGCCTAAATGTGGCCATCCCGTTCTATTGCATGCAACGCGCTGCGACCCGTGCGAGCGTCATGTACTAACACGTGGCAGCCACTGAATAGAGCCCCTCCGAAGGGGCGACCGGCATGTACTTGTAGCGATAAACACAAATCGCGAGTGAGCCGCGCCTGGTATAATGTGGATAGTCGGCGATTTTTGCGCAGCTGTTTTGTCGCAACGCTTCTTGTTCCCATCGCGGTGCGACAACACAACACGACGATTTCTCATATCAATAAAGGGTACGCGATTCTTATTTTTTATTAGTCTACGCTTAGAATAATAACGCCTAGAAGGATAGTTTCATACGGCTGACGCGCCAAGCGTGAGGCATAAAATGGATTCATGTAGTTGTGATCAACTAGTATTCACACGCGCCAATACGAGTACGCACACAAAACGCACCAATTTTGTTCCACCGATCGGCGTACTGGGCCATTTATGTCCTACTTTTGGTGGCCTCACCGTTGCGCGTGAACTGCGTTTCTATACGTTATTATTCTAAGAGTCTACGGTATTCGCTAACTATCAGGTACATATACTATATATTATTATGTTTATTTGCCACCGCCGTAAAAGAAATCAATTTATGGTTTTACGACTGGCCCGTCCGAAAAGACTCGCCATACGTTTTGATACAAGCTCAACGCGTGACGGGTTCGTTTTTTATGTGCTTACCTTTATTTATGTACTCGCCATATAGGAATTGGATGTATTGGAATGGATGCATTGACCCATCGGCGCTTACAATTCTACAACGTGTCCCAAAACTCAACGATAAGCCGGCACCAGAGGATGGAGCTACTTATGATTAGTCGAGAAAAAATAAGGAAAAAAATATATCTCAATTATTTTAGAAATTACAGAAAAAAAATGAAATTCATCGAAAATCGACATCCCTAATGGTATTTTTAACGACCATGTCTACAAATATTCAAATATTACTGTTTTTTTTTTGTTTTTGGAAACCTAAGTAGCCCTGCTATCTAACACAGTTCTTAAAAATACCATAATACATGTAGTTTTTACACAAAAAATAATCAAAATCGATTTTGTCCCTACAATTTTGAAAGATTTTTTCTTACAGTCCACTTTCAATCATCATGGTGTAAAAAAATTGTATTGACACCACAATGGCAATTATTTTCAAAAGTTGACGCAACTAACCAAGATTCCAAAATGGTATAATACTTTAGGAAACCTAGTTACAAAAAAAAACAACGAATTTTTAAACAAGAATCGACATTATTTAATGTTGGCGGTAATCACTTTTACTGTACCCAAAAAAGGATTTTTGTTGTTGAAAAATGTTGAATAAATGCAAAGAAATGGTACAATTTTTTTTAATTCATTTACTACATTATTAATACTACAGTAAATGTTCAAATTGCCTGCCACCGGCATTAATACAGACATGACATCGCCTTAGAAATGATCGTTTTATCCGTCGTGCATATCTTCTACCATTGATATGATCCGCAGCTTGTGTGATTTTTGGCGAAGCTCGTCCAATGTTGCTATGGGTTTTGAGTAGACTTTGTCTTTAAGACAGCCCCAGTAGAAGAAGTCCAGGGGGTTCAGGTCGGGCGAACGGGGTGGCCACAAGATAGGACCAAGTCGCCCGATCCAACGCCCTGGATACTCTTGGTTTAAGTATTCTCGCACTGCACGGGCATAGTGAGCTGGGCAACCATCATTTTGAAACCACATGTTTTGTAAATCACGTAAAGGCACGTCTTCTAATAATTCAGGCAAGTCGTTTTGTAAAAAGTTCAAATAGCCATCACCATTAAGGTTTCCTTGTAACTACGACTTGCCTGAATTATTAGAAGACGTGCCTTTACGTGATTTACAAAACATGTGGTTTCAAAATGATGGTTGCCCAGCTCACTATGCCCGTGCAGTGCGAGAATAATTAAACCAAGAGTATCCAGGGCGTTGGATCGGGCGACTTGGTCCTATCTTGTGGCCACCCCGTTCGCCCGACCTGAACCCCCTGGACTTCTTCTACTGGGGCTGTCTTAAAGACAAAGTCTACTCAAAACCCATAGCAACATTGGACGAGCTTCGCCAAAAAATCACACAAGCTGCGGATCATATCAATGGTAGAAGATATGCACGACGGATAAAACGATCATTTCTAAGGCGATGTCATGTCTGTATTAATGCCGGTGGCAGGCAATTTGAACATTTACTGTAGTATTAATAATGTAGTAAATGAATTAAAAAAAATTGTACCATTTCTTTGCATTTATTCAACATTTTTCAACAACAAAAATCCTTTTTTGGGTACAGTAAAAGTGATTACCGCCAACATTAAATAATGTCGATTCTTGTTTAAAAATTCGTTGTTTTTTTTTGTGACTAGGTTTCCTAAAGTATTATACCATTTTGGAATATTGGTTAGTTGCGTCAACTTTTGAAAATAATTGCCATTGTGGTGTCAATACAATTTTTTTACACCATGATGATTGAAAGTGGACTGTAAGAAAAAATCTTTCAAAATTGTAGGGACAAAATCGATTTTGATTATTTTTTGTGTAAAAACTACATGTATTATGGTATTTTTAAGAACTGTGTTAGATAGCAGGGCTACTTAAGTTTCCAAAAACAAAAAAAAAACAGTAATATTTGAATATTTGTAGACATGGTCGTTAAAAATACCATTAGGGATGTCGATTTTCGATGAATTTCATTTTTTTTCTGTAATTTCTAAACTAATTGAGATATATTTTTTTCCTTATTTTTTCTCGACTAATCATAAGTAGTTCCATCCTCTGGTGCCGGCTTATCGTTGAGTTTTGGGACACGTTGTATACTAATCCCTGGTAATATTAGTTCGTCGCGCTCACACACATTTTGATAAACCGTACTTATCTCTGGCGTGATGCTCTAGTTTGATCAGATCTCATCAGATCCCTATTTCACCATCTTGACAATGCCCAGCAATGAACGATCAACCAATTTGATTACTATATAGGACATCATAGAACCTTGCCGTTGTAAATGCTATGTTAATACTGGTTACTAGGATTAATGCGTCTTTATGTAGCAGTTAAAATGACAGGGTTCCACGGTGGCCTAGGAATCAAATTGGATGACCGTACATACGTGGAATTGTCAATGTCAATTGACAATTCCACGTACATTACTGGGTCAATATGCAGTCCAGCAACAACTTTAACCTGTCGACGCAGCCGTGTAAGTTGAATTGTCATTGTCACGCGGCAATTGTCGATTTGTTGAAATAGGGGCCAGATGAGTGAGCATCCAACCATAACTAAATGTATGATACCGATACCGTTGTACCGCGTATTTATCGAACGCAGCAAAAGTTCGTCGTCTGTAGGTACATAGGTATCATTATCATATTTTACCGCCCGAAAGACGTCCACTGCTAGACTTAAGCCTCCCCCAAAGAGTGCCACGATGACTGATCCTGCGCCATCCGCAGCCAGCGGACTCCCGCGACCTTTACCAGGTCACCAGTCCACCTTGTGGGGAGACCCACGCTGCGCCTACCGGTACGTGGGCGCTACTATAGTTAGGTATGCCTTTCTTCAATAGTTAAAGAAAACGTCTCAGACCCCGATACTGGCCTAATTGTCATAACACTTTCAATCTTATGTCAAAAAATTAGAGGTTAACAATAGGTGTCAACTATTAGGCATTTAGGCAATAGGTAGTATTATTTTTAACCAACTTCAAAAAAAGGAGGAGGTTCTCAATTCGGATAAATTTTTTTTTTTTTTTTTAATGTTTGTTACCTCAGAACTCCGTCATTTATGAACCGATTCGTAAAATTCATTTTTTAACTGAAAGTATATGCTTCTAGATTGGTCCCATTGTTTCCAAAATCCCAGTTGGATGATGGGAACCATGAGGAATTGAGGGAACTCCTCAAATATATTAGGCACGCGTGTAGTAATTTCGATATTTTCTATTATAACTCGTGTATTTACACCCGGAAATCATAAATTTGATAAAGTGGAAGTGATGATGAAGACCACAGATGGCTTGTGGAACTTCTCAATGATGTACTTCAAACTATATAAGTACGTCATAGATTCTGATATTATTCCGTTGAAATAGCAAACAATGAAGTGCCAAAGGTAATTCTGAGATCCTTGAGGAATCGACGGAAGTCCTCAAATATTATCGGCCCACATACAGCGATTTGGTTTATTGGTCTAAAAATCAACGCTTTCGTTCTCGGAATCAGTTCATGTGGTAAATTGGAAAAAAAATGTGGAAATGTTAATGTGGCTTGGCGGAGTGTGGCTTGAAGTCGGTTAAAACTTTGTTTTGAAAGTAAATTATTATTTACTGACGATATTGCTACTCAAAAACGGTACATTCCCGGAAATATTATCTACGTATTAGTAGCTACACCATTTTAATTGTGACGTTTCAAACACAATTTCAATTTAAACGTCCCATCCTTATTCGCGGAAATGATAACATTGGGATTCAAATAAAGGCCGACTCGTAAAGTACACGCGTGTCGGGTCGCGACGTTTACACGACACGAAACGTATCCGACACGGATACAATTTTCAAAGCTTCAACAGGAAATTCAGCTTTATGAATGTGTGTTAGTTTGCCTTAGTAGGGTGACGATGAGAACGCGAGCATTAGCAGAGTAGATTTATGTTTAACAGCATTTATTTTAGCAGGCGTAGATGGCAACATTGTTGTATCCAGATTAGGGTTTGCAAGATCCGCCAATATTTTGGATCCGGATATTTCGGATATTTAAATTTAACAGATCCGGATATCCGGATCTTTCGGATAATACGGATCCACAAGGTTTTTTTTGTATAAAGTAGGAATTGTAAGGTTGAACTAGGAAAAAACGGCTATACCACCGTATACCTGAAAGATTTAAAATAGGTACGCATTCCCGAGGTCATAAAGGGTTTAAAACTTTTTTTTTTCAACTTTTTACTTACAACTACGAACTAACTGTCAAAGTGAGAGTTTCGTCACTGAAAGCTGTCACTTGATAACTACAACAGGGGTAATCAACGTAACGTTCCGAACGCGCGCTAGGACAATCCAACTGTCATTTTCCCATATAAAATTTGACTGCGTGATCAACCAGCAGGTCGAGTTAACTCCGTACCTGGTGTGGTGGCATAAATATAAGATGGAACAAAGGCCGCAAAAATATCTGATGACAACTCTATTCCTATAGCCGTAAGAGCGTGTCAGATATTTTGCGGCCTTTGATTCATCATATATATTGATGGCGGTGACTGTACATACATTTCAATGAGCTCTTGGTACGGAGTTAATTCAATAGGGTTGTAACTAGGTATCAAGCTAGGAGGATATATTGACTATGTGAGCGGGACGAGGGAAAAGGTGTTTGTCTAGCAGAGGACATTTATTTAGGCAAGACTGTATAATATGGCAAAAGCGGTGAACGGGCCATGAATATAGTGTGCCATGCTTATTATATTACATGATCATATTATAAGTCAAATTCAGCAAAAAAAAAAAAAAAACTGTATTTTTTTCGGTTTTTGTAAATAAAATTTGGATAAGTATCGCTTCCTGGATGGAAATCATCCCTTTTAATAAAATGGTAACAATTTTTTCTCCAAAAAAGAATGAATTTAGTGAGTGGTAGCTGTCACTTTGATGTATGTCAATAACGACTCGAAACTTGGCAACATCGGTAGCAACGTCTCCATCAAAAGAGCTTAATGCACTTTACTAATCACAATAAATAGTTTACATGAAAATGATTATATCTTCAAAACTAAGCAGGATTTGACTGGGGTTCAAATAACATTTTTTGCGCCTAATGACCTAAGGAATGCGTGGTTAAAATATTTCGGGTTATTAACGCCCACGGTGTATATACCTAGTAGTTATTATGCCATCTAAAACTAAGCAGGATTTGACTGGGGTTCAAATAACATTTTTTGCGCCTAATGACCAAAGGAATGCGTGGTTAAAATATTTCGGGTTATTAACGCCCACGGTGTATATACCTAGTAGTTATTATGCCATCTAGGGTTGTAACTTCTAAACATGATGCGTGTGTTAATATAATTTCCCGAAGCTTAAACTTATAATAAATAAATAATAAATAATAATAAATATTACGGGACAATCTTACACAAATCAACTTAGGCCCACGGTAAGCTCAGTAAGGCGTGTGTTGTGGGTACTAGGCGATGATATATATAATAGATACATACATATAGATACTTATATACATATACATCCATAACTCAGGAACAAATATTCGTGATAAATACACAAATAAATGCCCTGACCGGGATTCGAACCCGGGACCTCCAGCTTCGTAGGCAGAGTTACTACCCACTGGGCTACGGAGGCCGTGAACTTATATGAGAGTGCAATAAATTATTATTATTGTATATACTACAGAATAACCGATATTCGAGAGCTAGAAAACTCAAATCATGCTATCTATACTGCTTTAACGTATACGACGTGTTCTTTTTAACACCCGACGCAAAAAGAGGGGTATTATAAGTTTGACGTGTCTGTGTGTATGTGTGTCTTTATGTCTGTCTGTGGCATCCGTTACTCCTAAACGAATGAACCCATTTGAATACGCTTTTTTATCCGAAAACTGCCGGGATCGAGATGGTTCTTAGCCATGTTTCGACGGAATCAGTTTAGCCGTTTTTGAAATATCGAACTTTGTAATCAAAATATTGGGGTTTTTTTATCTTTTATAAGTTGTTAATAATGTCTAGTGAAGGTTGCCACGTTTTGTGTGGTACTGACAGTGGCAACGCAGACCGCGCGACTATGCGCAAATGATAGCGGCAGGAGTCAGCAACCACTCGTTTCTACTCTCATCTACTTAAACGTTATCTGGAAGAGATCCCTTAAAGGGATAAGTTTGCCCTTGTACTTAAATTATCTTTTCGTTAATTGTATACTGTGTTTATTTTGTACAATAAAGAGTTATTAGAAGGAAAGAAGAAGAAAGAAAGAAAATCTATTTATTCATGACGCAAACTGAGATGAAAGTACAGTCGACTACAAAGATATGTATGTTTTTTAATGTTACAAAATGATGTATGTATACCTTTACTATGGCAGTAAAGTCTATGTATAAGTGTTTGTGGGTGTGTATGTATGGATACATGTATTTGTAGTCGACTGTACAAGAATAAAATAAAAATAAAACATAATGTCTACTAGTGTCACGAAAAGGTCCCGCCTCAGTATAATGCCAACTCAAAAGTGACGCAGGACCTAAAAAGTGTCACGGTGTTTGCAGTACGCACGCGACCATTTTGACAGCGCTGTCTAGCAAGTCTAGCCGCTTATTACTACTACTACTCATTCGAATAAAAAAAAGCAGCCAAGTGCGAATCGGACTCGCACGTGAAGGGTTCCGTTAAATAAATTGCTTTTTACGATTTATGACGTATTAAAAAAAAACTACTTACTAGATCTCATTCAAACCAATTTTCGTTGAAAGTTTGCTTGGTAATGTACATCATATATTTTTTTTAGATTTATCATTCTCTTATTTTAGAAGTTACAGGGGGGGAGACACACATTTTACCACTTTGGAAGTGTCTCTCGCGCAAACTATTCAGTTTAGAAAAAAAATGATGTTAGAAACCTCAATATAATTTTTGAAGACCTATCCATGAATTCCCCACACGTATGGGTTTGATGAAAAAAAAAAATTTTGAGTTTCAGAGGGGTAATCACGTAACGTTCCGAACGCGCGTTAGGTCAATCCAACTGTCATTTTTCCATATAAAATGTGACATTTAGATCTACCTAACGTGCGTATAATGCGTTACGTGATCGACCAGCAGTTCTTAGTATGGGGAACCCCAAAATTTATTGTTTTTTTTATATTTTTGTATGAAAATCTTAATGCGGTTTACAGAATACATCTACTTATCAAGTTTCAACAGTATAGTTTTTATAGTTACGGAAAAAAGTGGCTGTGACATACTGACGGACAGACAGACAGACAGACAGACAGACAGAGATGACGAATCTATAAGGGTTCCGTTTTTTGCAATTTGGCTACGGAACCCTAAAATGCTTCCTTCATCAAGTTATATTAATTTTATCCCGAAGCTCCGCCTTCTTTCTTCTAGTTATGTTATAAAAACAAAATAAATAATCGTATACTGTAAAGATATCCTAACAAAGAGATTTATACGAACTTGGAGCAAGTTGCTTCTTTTATCGACGTGAAACGAAGCGCGAGTGACTGATACCACGATTATTGCACTGGAGCTAGATAATAATGATATTTCATACGAACATTACGGACTAGTGCAGGAAGGAAGAATATTTGCTCTATATTTGTGGTAA